>JARYHS010009186.1:105002828-105628601 GCA_031002005.1 Vandiemenella viatica | reverse complement strand
TGTAAGTGGACAGTTGTATGATAAATAAATGCTGAATTTACTCGCCACTTGTTGGGATCATTGTCCAAATCTCTTGTTTAAATTTAATTTGTATGTATTTTTTATGACTGATATTGTGAATCGCAGGTTGGTTACGCATCAGATTAATCAATTTTTCTTATTCCATAGTTGAAAATGATTATAAGTAAAGCAAGATTATAAATAACGCAAGAAGTGTTTCGGTAAAAACCGGCACGAGTGAGCTGCGTGGCACAGTTTCTGTGTCGTGATCACAACGTGGCGCAGGCCACGTGCGGCGCAGTACTGCGCTGCCCTGCTCTGCGTCTCAATACGCGCTGTTCCGCCCCAAAACATAGAGACAGGAAACTGTGCTGCGCTGCGCCGACTGCGCGTCAATGTGCGCCCGGCCTTACAGTAACATTGTTACTACACACGAGGAGTGTAATACTATACTGGACTCGCCCGGAGAGCGCATGCGCATGGTCATGATTGGAGAGACAAGGCGATGTGATGACAATATTTTTATATTTATTTATTAGCAGACCCTCATTCTTTTATAGTTTTCACTTTTCATACAGTACAGTTAAATAAATTACAAAGTAATTATCCTAAGTTATACTTCACAGTTAATTGTTTTAAGACATTTTTGGTCATCTATATCTATAAATTATAGTTTATAACCAAAATTTAATTTTTACCGGGACGGAAGGTAAACCGGCCGGGACACCGGGACTTTGTCTAAAAACCGGGACTGTCCCGGTCAAACCGGGACGTCTGGTAAGCAGCGCAGCACAATTTCTGTGTCTCTATGTTTTGGGGCGGAACAGCGCGTATTGAGACGCAGATCAGGGCAGCGCAGTACTGCGCCGCACGTGGCCTGCGCCACGTTGTGATCACGACACAGAAACTGTGCCACGCAGCTCACTCGTGCCGGTTTTTGCCGAAACACTTCTTGCGTTATTTATAATCTTGCTTTACTTATAATCATTTTCAACTATGGAATAAGAAAAATTGATTAATCTGGTGCGTAACCAACCTGCGATTCACAATATCAGTCATAAAAAATACATACAAATTAAATTTAAACAAGAGATTTGGACAATGAGCCCAACAAGAGGCGAGTAAATTCAGCATTTATTTATCATACAACTGTCCACTTAATTTTCACTTTTCTTTTTTTGAATTCATTTTTAATAAAACTTCGGAAAAGATTGATATATATAGGCTATTATCACATTATTTGTTTTCTTAGTATTTGTACTACATCATTCAATAGTGTCCCCGAGATACACATAATTTGTTGACACTGCTTTTTTAGTTTCAAGTGTTTATGTTCTGGTATGTAGTTTTCTTAAAATATAGTATGAAATAAAAGAGAGAAACATTCTTATAAATGTCATGTACCGTCAAACTCTAAATAATTAAATAAATAACCACGAAAATACAGTGAGATTTTCTTCAGTTCTAATAGATATTTGAGCTTTGTCGAGAAAATAACAGGTTACATATGCCGTGAATCTCCGCTCGAGTCATCCGGAAATTATCTTTTGAGAATTCTCTTGTCATTGCAAAAGCCAGATGAGAGTTTCTTCTTTTCATATACTCACTTTTGCATAGTTTTATCTAACTCAGCTTCTGTTAAAGTAATAACAATTTTCCAAGCTCGGCATCCCAATCTGATTCAGAAATCAAAAATCGAGTTTTTGCATCGACATGTTTTTGGTTACTCTTTATTGTCGGTTTTTCGCACAACACAATGCTTTGTAAACTGCCGCACGAAACTGCGCTCTAATATGCGCGAGTAACTGCCAGTATGTGCTGCCCTGCCCTGCTCTGCGTTGCCCCTACTGCACCACGCAGCTCAATGTGCGCCCCGGTAACATTGTTACTGCACACGAGGAGTGTAAAGGGCCCCATACACACAGCAACTTGTTGTCCAACCATGTCTCCCAACTTGGTTGGCCAACACAAAAACAAGTTGGACAACATTGTTGGCCGACAGCAGTATAGAGAGAACCAGCATACAGAGAACAAGGTGTTTACTTATACCAGTAATGTTGGAACTAGAAGAAATAACTTTATGCACAATTATCGTTACTGCCAGCGGGAAAATGAGAGGGAAAAGAAAAAAAAAAATTTGGGCGAAAAAGTGGCTCCAAAAACACCCCAAATTTTCACATAAAAAATTTACTGTTATAGCTGCACCTGAAGATTACAAAAATTCCCACTTCTTTGAAATCAATTAGCAATTCTTCCCAGCCCTTGATTCTTGAATTTATATTTTTATACTGGCTTTACCCGGCATGCGTTGCATTGTCTCTTTCTTTCTTTTTGAATTAACACGTGATAAGTACTGTCAAAACCGGATAAAAATTGTGGGTTTGTATGAAAAACGTTGACAAAAATTAAAGGGGTTGTGGTAAAGGTGGAGAGGGTGGGTTGTGCAAAACAAATATAGACAATATATTTTCATTTGTTTTAAAGTACACATGTGCAAAATTCCATCGAAATCGGACAAAATCTGTGGGTTATGCAAATATCATTTGAAAAAATTGAGGGATGTGTAGGGGAAGAGGGGGTGTTTTTTTATATTATTTGGTCAGAAACCTTACCAGGCAGGCACAGAACAACTCGCCAAACCTTAATCGGATGAATAGTATAGGAATCAGATAAAAACTATAAGTTTGTGTCAACAATGTTAATTAAATTAAGGACATGGGTGGAAGGGAGAAGAGATTCGGTTCTTGTAAATCAAAAGTAAACAGTATTTTTCTATTTGTTCTAGTGTATACTAATGCAAAGTTCCATCAAAATCTAATAAAACTGTTTGTCTATAAAGAACATTGGCAAAAATTAAGGGGGGGGGGGAAAGGGGAAGAGGGATTGAATTTTAAATCGTATGTAGGCAGTATTTTTCTCTTTGTTTTATATTATACATACGAAAAACCCCATAGAAATCGGACAAACATTGTGGGTTTGTACAAAGAATATTTGAAAAATTTAAGGCTGTGTAAAAGAAGAGGGCGGGGGGGGGGGGGGAGTTAGGTGTTCTCGGGTTTTTTTTTTTTCCCCAGAAACCTTTACAGCCCTGCACACAATAATTTAGTGGAGTTTCATTGAAATTGGATGAATGGTGTAGGACGAACAAACAAACAACATTCTTTTTATATATTAGATAAATCAGATTTCACTTTCCAAAACTGTGATAGACTGCGAAACATTCCGATGACGGTGTTCCATGCATCGTTGTTCTGAATAGTATTCATCAGGATACTACTGTTATCATAGATCACTAGCACTACCTCGATGAGAAACCGGTGCGGACTGATGTTGGCATTCAGTTTGGACAACTTGCCCATACACACTATAACACGTTGGCACAACAATAGGACCCCCCACAAATATCAAAAGAGTTTGAAAACCGCCAACTTGGTTGGCCAACTTGTGATTTGGTCTGGCAAACTACCCATACACACTCCAACTTCACCTACAACACAACCAAGTTGGCCAACAAGTTGCTGTGTGTATGGGGCCCTTAATACTATACTGGACTCGCCCGGAGAGCGCATGCGCATGGTCATGATTGGAGAGACAAGGCGTTGTGATGACAATATTTTTATATTTATTTATTAGCAGCCTCTCATTCTTTTTATAGTTTTCACTTTTCACACAGTACAGTTAAATAAATTACAAAGTAATTATCCTAAGTTATACTTCACAGTTAATTGTTTTAAGACATTTTTGGTCATCTATATCTATAAATTATAGTTTATAACCAAATTTAATTTTTACCGGGACGGAAGGTAAACCGGCCGGGACACCGGGACTTTGTCTAAAAACCGGGACTGTCCCGGTCAAACCGGGACGTCTGGCAAGCCTAGATAATAGGAAATCAATAGTAACCAAGATATCCTACTATAAATTTTAATTTCAATCTACGTATTAGAGTACGGAATACATAATAAATACAATCATTTATATGATAGACGCATATTAAAAACTTAAACAATATATTTATTTAAATCATTGAATAATTTTGAACGTCAATCGTTCTAACAAACTTCATCTTCGCCTCGAGTCTCATAGTTTATAAATGTAATTAACATTTTATGGTAACTAAAATAAGTAAATAATGTCTCACATTCAATTTTTTTCAATGTATCTAGAAAAAACCGCATCGATTGTAGTACCATATCTCGTGGTTGGTATATTTCTATCATTTTTCATTTCAAGATTGAATACTTCTCTCAAGTATTCAGTAAGTGGAGCAGATACCTCTTTCTTAAAATCTGTATTGAAATCAACAGATAAAATAATAGGCATTCGCGAATATATTTCTCGTGCACGGAAAATTTGTGCCGAAGACGTAGCAAATGGAGTAAGATGAAAACCTAGAAAATATATGATACCATTTATTTTTTGATTTACTTTTATATAAATTGACACGATTACAAGTTTTCTGTTGTCATCAAGTTGACAAATATCTGCACAAAAATCTCCCACAGCAGATTCGGATGTAGTTGCTTGACTAATACTCGTGTTATTTATGTATACTTGCGCATTTCCGATTGAACTGTCAATGAATTGTCATTGTTTTGTAATATAGCTACTCCACCACATCGAGAATTAATATGTTTCTGTCGACTCACACAATGGTCTTTGGGAATATTTATTTGCTCAGTATTGCTTAAATTAGTTTCGGACAAAACAAGGGTGTTGATTGATTTTGTCAGTAATATACAAACATCTTCTGAATGATCTACATTGAATGTTATCATCGAGAAGCCCCGTTGGCTCATAATAAAATTCGAGATTGCATCGGCAATAGTAATCTGTGGATTCAACGAAAGTCGCTCCAATTCTATTCTTAAATCCTGAATTTGTTTAGTAACTCGATGACCAGTATGATAAAATATTTTGCCATCTTCCGATACGATGTAAAGGCCTTTTAAACTAGTGACGCGACTAAGAGCTACGTAAACTAAGTCTTGAGCATGGCCTTTTTCATAATGGTAAACGACTTCATCGTATGTTCCTCGTTGCGCTTTATGAATCGTTGATGCGTTGAAAGCTGATAATGGAAAATGTGTTCGTTTTATTAGTGTATTTCTGTTATGAATGCTGATCGGTGACGAAGTTGTTACTAACTTAATTGGCACGGAGTATCTATCAATGTTCAATTCCTCGATGCGATGAGCAAATTTTTGTCGGATTTTTTTCGCTACACGTTTGTCCGGAAATAGTAACAATACTCTATTTAAATTAATATCGTCAAATTCAAGATGCATCAACTTTCCTACATTACCGTTAACGATTCCGTCCGAAACGTCAATGTTTTTTATTGTGACATACGGTAAATTATTAACAAAAATTATTTTATGTGGCAGCCCACCGGCATCAACCGGTGGTTTTTGTTTTTGTTTTTTTGCGAACGCATCTAAATATTTTCGAGCAAGTACAGGATCATCACAATTCATGATTATGTCCTCAGCGATTGAATCGTATTTTATATCAAAACTCGAAAGAATTGAATTGTTGTAATTCTCAACTTTATTATCTTGAAAAATTATCTAATCCCTGACCGATACATTTGTTTGGCTTCATCTATAGTGAAAATTCTTGATGCGACTGTATAGTTATCCATCACGATCAAGTGAATAAGAACATTTACATCATTACACTGATCAAAACACACAAATACCGCGGAGCACTTGTACGAATAAGTGAGAATGTAAATGCTTAACTGTCAACTGATGCGAGCTATGGGCGCCGCCATATTGGCCTTGGCTGCTCTGCCGAGCGCCTATCACTTTATCCCCACTCCGCGGCCGGCTGTAATGCGACATGCGATAGTTGGACGAAAAAATAACACTTCCTGTTTTCGGAAGAGAAGATTAGAAAGCACCCGTCAGTTGCCGATTACCTTGCTTCAGTTCAACTGTAGTCGACGCCAGACAGATCTCGAGTGTTAACCGACATGAGGCCTCAGCCTCTGCTCTAGGTCACGTGATACCTGCGCGCATGTGCCTGGCCGGCTGTAATGCGACATGCGATAGATGGACGAAAAAATTTGAGGCGATGGAATAAAAGTTTCACATTAAAAAAAATCCGGGCGAGCTGTGACAGCTAGAACTTCCCCAGGCTTGGTGGACAAACGAAGGCTCGACGGATATACGAACGCTCGGCGGATATACGAAGGCTCGATGGATATACGAAGGTTCGACGGTTATATGAAGGCTCGACGGATACACGAAGGCTCGGCAAAGTAGGAAGAGTGCATAGTGTCTTCCTCGCCCGAATCGTGTAACGAGTATGATACATCATAGAAAATTGGACTAGATTGTAGAGCAGGAGGATTCTTGAATCTACTGTATATCAGTGACTATTGCAAACATATTGTGCCCGAGTAAGTTCTATCAATCGAATCGTCGTATACATGAAGTGTAATTTCTATGTGTTTGATAAACATATGTAGCAGAAGTATTACAGACCATGAGATCAAAACACAGAGTAACGAAAACCATAACATAATTAAGTTATCTCAAGTTACTGAAATACATAAAGTATACCCTGTAACCACATTTTAGTGGCTTATGTTTTATATGGAAACTTCAACTATATGTAACGTCTTGTAAGGACTATTGATGAAAAACATTCAACTCACTTTAATAACATACTTGATATCACTCTCATACGTGACTGCAAATAACCAAAAGATCGTTTATATATTCAGGAGAAAGATTGTTCCTTTTTTATGAAATGCTGTAACATCGCCACAGAAATGTTGAAATGTGGTGGAATCTGCCGATTTTTACTTTTTTTTAAAAAATTGAGTTGTTTCCGGTCTTTAAGTATCCGAATTTTTCAAAAGTTTACAATCTTATAGACTGATATAACAGCACGTAGAAAATAATAATAAGAGGACTCTCCACTCTTTAATGTTTCAGTTATTTCACCCTTCGCTTTAGCGACTGTAACTGCGGTGTAGTTCATGGCTGTAACGATTGTACGGAGCGAGTACCATCGTTGCTTCGTCCCCAAGCAGACCGTGATTAATAGAGCATGCCAGGCTCGAGCTTATGTCCAGGCTCAGTACTCTGTACTGTTTTTCCGGCATTTGGCCGCCATAGGTCGCGCTGGCAGCGACAAACCGAGCGGGCCTAGAGAGCGTCTGAACGACTCTATTCAGACCGGTGCTACTATCCATCGTTACGCGTTCATCAAGAATAGGGAATGCATGAAATGCAAATATACGTCTAGTACCTTTATTTTAAAGCTTCATTACTGTGGAATTATCGCTACAACGTTTTTTCATTTTTATTTATTTTTATTTGATTTTAATTAATTGAAATCAATCACCTCTCGCCGCGCCCGCCTGGGCAGGTTCACCCAAAATTTGTCTTTGATGAGCTGCTATTAACAAATGACTTTTGGCCAAACATTGCCAAGAGCTTAGTTCCAGCTACCAGCTATACTGATGGCACATTAAAAATCAAGTATGTGTAGTGAGCACTGAGGTGTATTTGTAAAGACATGCTAACGTCTGCCTATCATGTAACACCTTAGTGTGGATGTCGTGTGTCGGGTCCCTTTCCTGCAGTTACTTGTACTTATGAAATTGTGGTATATGCATGGACATATGTGTGTGAGCGTGTTCCTGTGTGGTTATGTGTGTAATTATGGTGGTAGGAGTCTACTTGAGATATTTCCATCAGTGGCCACCTATGTAGATGTAATCAGTTGGGTATGATGAGCACCGAGGTTTGTGGCAAAGAAATGAAACATTTCGCACATCCTGTAACTATTCAGTCTCGACCTAGGGTGTTCAGTCATCTGTGTGTATGCATGGACATGTGAGTGTGTGTCTTTCTATGTGGTGTGTGTCTATCCCGATAGGATTATATCGACTTTGAGATTTCACAATGACTGGCTACCTATGTGTTGATGTAATTAATTGATAATGTGATAAGTACTGAGGTGTATGGCAAAAACATGTCATCCATTGCACACACTCTATGTCAGTTATGTTTTGTGTGTGAGGTAGTATGAGTATGGGAGTTATGATATTTGTCTGATGACCATGTGCTACTGATACTCGTGGTACGTGGCAAATATTACTGAATAGCAGAAAAGGCTTGTGGCGTGGGATAGAGGTGGTGCTGATCATGTGAACAGCTTTGTACATATTACCAACGATACTGAATGGCAGAGAGGTCTGTAGTGTGAGTTAAATGATATGATTTTGATGTGAGGAGTTTGTTACTTGGAACACATGTTAATGATGATTTTTTTTGTCAGTCTTGAGCCATGGGGTTCTGTCCCACTTTTTCTTTCCATGATTGGGCTGGTTGTTGTGTTGAGCTCGCTGTAGGCATGGATATATGTGTCTGTGTGCGTAAGTATGGTGATACCTTCCTTAAACTCATTTATCTGGACGTATGAATTGCTGTTCCTCCCATATGTTTGTGCTTGTGTGGAGACGTATGGGTTTGTGGGTGAGACCTAGTATGAATATGGAGGTTATGATATCCGTCTGATAGACAAGTGTCCATTGTAACTCATGGTACCTGGGTCACATGTTACTAAATGACAGAAAGGGTTGCGGTGTGGGAGATGGCTGTGATTTCAAACTTCACACATCCTGTAACTCTTTAGTTGGATCTAGCATGTTCAGTCTCTTTCCTCCATGTTATGTGTGGTGATGAATGGAACTGTGTGAATGCATTGACATGTGAGTGTGTATGTATGTATGTGTGTCTTTCTATGATTTTTGGCCAGTCATGGGTGTTCTGTTCCACTTTTTCGTTGCCATGATTGGGCTAGTTGTTGAGTCGAGATCGCTATAGGCATGGAAATGTACGTGTGTATGCGTCTCTATCTCTGTGTGTTTTTTTTCGTAAATGTGGAGATACCTTCCTTTATCTCGTTTGTCTGGATGTATGATGTGCTGTTCCTGCACTTATGCTTGTGTGAGGTGACATATGGATTTGTGGGTGAGACCTAGTATGAATATGGGAGTTATGATATCTGTCTGATGACCAAGTGTCTACTGCTACTCGTGGTACATGGGGGCACATGTTACTGAATGGCAGAAAAAGCTTAGGTGTGGGATAGACGTGTTGGTGCTGATGTGAACAGTTTTGTACCTAGCACACATGATACTGGATGGTAGTGAGGTCTGTAGTGTGAAATAAATGAGATGATGTTGATGTGAAGAGTATGGTGCCTGGAACATATGTTACTGATGATTTTTTGGTCAGTTATGAGCCATGGGGTTCTACCCCACTTTTTCGTCGCCATGATTGGGGCTGGTTGTTGTGTCTAGCTCGCTGAAGGCATGGAAATGTGAGTGTTTGTGCGTCTCTCTCTGTGTCTGTATGCGTAAATATGGTGATACCTTCTATAAACACGTCTGTCTGGACGAATGATTTTGCTGTCCCTCCACTTATGTTTGTTTGTGCTAGTGTATTGAGATGTATGGATTTGTGGGTGAGATCTGATAGTCAAGTGTCTATTGCAACTCATGGTACCTGCGTCACTTTTTTACTGAATGGTAGAAAGGGTTGCGGTGTGGGAGAGACGTGTTGATGGTAAATGTAATCAACTGGGGCGTGATGAACACTATTTATGGTATAAACATGCCATCTTTTGCACACCTCTATCTCGCCAGGCTGATGATATGTAAGGAGACTTCTGTTTTTCAGCCAGTCATGAGGCAAGAGAGTACTACACCACTTTTTTGTTTCCATGATTGGCCGGTAGTTGTACTGAACTCTCTGTAGACTTGGACATGTGTATCTGCGTCTCTCTTTGTGCATGTAAGCTAAGTATGGTGGTACCTGACTTACTCGTCTGTCTGATGATTTTTGTAACGATAGTTCTGTCCAGTTAATCAGTTGTAACGACAATTCTGCCCCACTTCATCGTTTCATGATGCTTGCTGTTAGTTCTGTTGACCTCGCTGTATGCATGTACAAGTGTGTGCGTGTGTCATTCCTATGTGGATTTGAGTCTAAAATATATGGTTATAGAATTATGCTCACCATCAACGTGTGCTTCTAACCATTGTTTCAGGGCTTAGGCAATCTCCCATTTCGATGTGCTCTTTACAGTTTACTGCCGTTTGTGTTGGCATGTGAATTTTGATTCTCACTACATAAAAATCATTTAACAGAGAGGGGTGATGTACCAGAGAAGCGAAGGACTTGGGTACAAACCCACAGTCAGACCATTGCTTGTGTGGTGTAGTATGGATGTCATTGGAAGATAGGAAGAGTGTTGAGGGGCTGTAGGTGGCGTATAATGCTGTTAGAATGGATATTGGTGGAATAATTCTGAGTGGTGTATGGAGCCTAAGTTGACCATGACCACAATCTCGCACTAGACTTTAGGTGATGAGGCGTGAGTGGAAAAAATATCTAAACACCCACTTTGACCTAACAATTTACGACAGTTCAGGTGAGCACTATCTTAGGCGTAATAGAACCTACCTCTGGTGACGTTTTGGATACTTTTCAGTGTGTAGGGATCCACTATGAAAAATGTGGGTTATGATGTCTGTTTTGATGACCATGAAACTATGAGTTAGCTAAGAGTATTATGGTAACTTTATCGTGTGTGATGTGTTTTTTTCCATACCTTTGTATGTGAATGAATTTTTAAAATTAGGTGTTTGTCGCGACTATCTTAACTTCCCAGTCTACCGTGTATTATTACTGGCACAGTGCTGTCGTTATACAGACAAATTTCAACGACCATCCAAAATTCTAGTATTTCCAGCATATCAGGCCTTTTTCGGGTTCGTCGATGTCATTGTCATTAGAGGTGAGAAAGGATGTATGGCAAGAAACGGTGAGGAATTCGGCCATGAACTTTTGAAGGTCTCTTTCCCTACATTCGTCTGGAGTGATTTCAGGAATCCAAGCACTCTTCCATTTCACTGTTCTGTTTACAGTTTGCTGCCGTTAGTTTTTGGGTACGAACTATTTTTCTCAGGTTGTTCACTATATGTCCTTCGGAGCAAAAATCGTGATGAGTGGATGTACCAGAGAAGGAAGAACTTGTGTTACAAACCCACTGTCAGATCATTGCTTGTATGTAATGGTATAATGTGGGGGTCCACAGGTTCTGGACTTGAAATGCAGTGTGCACGGGAAGACAGCTAGAGTGTAAATATGGTGGTACCTTTCTTTCTCTCGTCTGTCTGCATGTAGTGTGTGTAGTTCATTTCCACCACTAATGTGTGTTTTGTGACGTATGCGGCTGTGAGTGAGCATCCAAAGTACGGTATTGCATCCTGTGTTAATAAATGCTCTTGAATCTACTCATGCCTTTATAGTACTAGGGTGCACATGTTACTGGATGGCTTGTGGCTATGTGGGTGATGCTGATGTGAACAGTTTCTTACTTGTGCACATGCTACTAGATAGCAAAGTTGATGGGGTGAGTGAGAGGCGATGCTAATGTGAGCAGTTTAGTACCTGGGGTAGCTGTTACTGATGGATTTTTTCTGGTTAGATGGTTAATATGGAGTGCACAGTTTTGGAGACTTGAAATTCTGTTTGCGAAGGAAGGCAGGTAGAGTGTAAATATGTTGATACCTTTCTTTCACTCGCCAGTCTGAGTGTAGTGTGTGTAGTTCATTTTCACCAATAATGTGTGTTTTGTGATGTATGCGGCTGTGAGTGAGCATCCAAAGTACGGTATTGCATCCTGTGTTAATAAATGCTCTTGAATATACTCATGCCTTTATGGTGCTAGGGTGCACATGTTACTGGATGGCTTGTGGCTATGTGGGTGATGCTGATGTGAACAGTTTCTTACTTGTGCACATGCTACTAGATAGCAAAGTTGATGGGGTGAGTGAGAGGCGATGCTAATGTGAGCAGTTTAGTACCTGGGGTAGCTGTTACTGATGGATTTTTTCTGGTTAGATGGTTAATGTGGAGTCCATAGTTTTTCGAATTGAAATGCTGTTTGCGAGGGAAGGTAGCTAGTGTGTAAATATGGTGATACCTTTCTTTCACTCGTCTTTCTGCGTGTAGTGTGTGTATTTCATTTCCACCACTAATGTGTGTGTGTGTGTGTGTGCGTGCGTCTTTCTGCGTATGTCACTCTCTGCGTATGTATGCGTAAATATGGTCAGACCTTCCTTTAACTCGTTTGTCTGGATGTAGGATGTGCGGTTCATCTCCTCCACTAATGTGTGTGTGTTTTGTGACGTATGCAGCTGTGAGTGAGCATCCACAGTACGACATTGCAACCTGTGTTAAGAAATGTTCTTGAATCTACTCATGCCTTTGTGGTACTAGGAGGTCACATGTTACTAGATGGCTTGTTGTCATGTGGGTGATATGAGATGATGCTGATGTGAACAGTTTCATACTTGTGTACATGGCAAAGATGGCTGATGTGTGTGAGAGGTGAGGCGATACTAATGTGAACAGTGTGGTGCCTGGTAGCTGTTACTGATGGATTTTTTTTTCTGGTTCCAGGGTTAATGAAACTATAGAAAAAGTGTGTACATATCCTCATCAGGTATTGTTCTCACTGTTTGCTGTATATTATTTACAATTACCACTGGTGTTTCACCTACAGGGCCCATACCTACATCCATTTGCCTTATACCTACCCAAATCCTTCCTAAAACTTATCCCTTGAGTGCGGGTGTGTTTTTTATGTATATAGCAACAGAGACAAGCGACGATTGTGATATTAAAATTGTTCAACCTACTGGCTGACTGTTTGCTCCCCCCCCCTCAATGCAGTATGAATGCTCGTTTAGGTCACGTTAGGCCTTCGTCTGTTTTGAATCTTTGCTTTTGAAAGTGTACACAACCATATAGTTGTTATCAGTTTAATGTAGAATCCGAGCCACAGAAGCGTTCTGTACCAGAGGTGAAGGTGGGTTAAGGGCTTATGAAAATCACCGCCCAGACAGGGATTCGAACCGAAGACCTTTCTATCTCCGGTCAGACGCCTTAACCACTGAGGCACTGTCGAGATTTGATGTTTATACGAATTCTTTCTTCCCTCGTGACATTCGAGTTTGAGATACACCCGTAAGTTGCTTGTCTATGTTATTCACAGCAATGTGTGACAGAGAGTATGTGTCACCCACATAAATATATTTTTCATCTCATAAACATTAGCAACGTTTAAAAGGAATACATGCTTTGGCATGGAATTTCATAACGTGTAAGGCAATAAATGGATATTAAGTGAAGACTCAGGTAAAAAAAGGGGGGGGCAGGATGTGAAAGGCAAGAAAGGCCTATGAAGCACACGAAATAAAACTATAAGTACTGAATGATGTATTATTATCCAATAAAATGTATTTCAATAAATCTGTTTGATTTACCAATAATTTTTTTATTTTATTTAACTAAACCCCTACCGCGCAATTTAGTATATTCCTTGAGTAAGATGGGATAGTTTTGTACCCTTATCACGAGTATGAAATACTAGAAATGGAGAGAGAACATAGTTTATAAGTGCCATATCACAAAAGTCGCGTTGGGTATCATTGAAAGACATGAAGCAGATGAAATAGAGCTCTGTGAGTGTATAAGTAACACATTGATAATGAGGATGTTGGGATGAAATAAATAGCCAATAAATATCATCGAAAATTCCATTAAATGTGATGTTAAGAGCAATAAGACAATTGGAGTGGTAAAAAAATGGCTGTTAGATCCATAGAAGGAAATGACCTTACAAAATGTGTATGATGTATAAGAAAAAGATGAGGGGGGGGGGGATTTTCAAGTAAGGACTTATTGGTGCCAAATAATAGTATTTGCAGAAGGAAACAATAAGTTTTGCCCAAAAACTAAGAAAATAAATAATTTTTGAAGTTAATTTATGGTAATTTAACAATCAAAGAATTAAAATACTTCAATATATCAATAACACATGACAAAATACTAGGAAGAAATTTCATAACGAACGTTAAAAGCAAGCAAGCGGATTTCCTAATGTTATTCTTGACAGCGGTGTCCTGTGACGTCGCTAATTGTGCGCTGAAAATATAATGGCGTGTGATACTTCCACTGTTCGCCTGCGGGAGGGTTGTGTCAGAAATACTCAGATTGAGTGTCCTTGCTGTCGCGTCATAGGTTAACGGTACATCCCGGAAATAGTCGTGCAAATTGAGGTCAGCGGTGATGACAAGCCGTGCGGTTGACAGGTGGCGGCGCGGCGGGGAGGGGAGGGAGGTCCCCACCCCACCTCTATGACGTCATGGGGAAATCCACGCCAGCTCTCTCTTGAGAACACTACTCAGTACGTGCATGGTAAAACTTTATTTTTAAAATTGAAATTGTGCAACTTTTCTCATGTTAAGTAACTTATTTACTTATTTAAAAAAAATTTATTTTTTAAAAAAAAGAATAACAAAAGAATAGCGGATATTTAAAACGTTGTGCCTTGTGGGAAAAAATAAAAAATCAATGAAACACTACTGAAATAAACAACAGTTTAGATTTCTGGTGAAGTTTTAATGATCATTTCTCCAATCTGTCGTAAGAACTCTCAAACAGTTACGAAATACGCTTGCGGAAGCGGCTGGCTTACCTAGACCAAGTTTCCCACGGAATGATTAGTGTAACACGGTTAACAAATTTCCAGATACAAAATAATCATTTCCCAAATTTTTCGGGTTTCCTTTCACGTAAGAATATTATTTCTGGTGATATGTGAATAAAAATGTGCTGAAAAATATGAATGTTTGTATCAACGATTCCGTTGAGTTTATTCTTCCAAAATTCAAATTACATGGATACCACAAACGAGTCGGTAAATAATTTCGAATTTTACTACCTGATTATGAAACGCAGAAAAAGATTTCGAAGGTACCATACTTGAAATACGAAGCTCCAAAATTCTGAAGTTGTGAAATGATTTTCGTTGCGATGTCTATCGTATGTGAACGTAGCAAAAAAATTGGGAAGAAATTTATGACATCTGCACAACAATCATAACTTTCGTACTGAACATAAAAAGTTATGAAAATGTTGATTTAAGTCCACAATAATCTGTCAAACTTACGCCAATCTTATCAGCCACTGTGATCACAGGGCGAAAATTTTATTGATAGTCTGGATAGTTGAAGAGATTACTAGAACTGTGACACAAGTCGCTGATGCAAATCTTTGAGCTTCTGTTTGTGGGAAGTTTATACCGGAAATTACTTTTTGCCAATCGTGATTTTAATAATAACAAATATGACGTCAGACACATTCAGGAATCAAGCAATCAATCTGTATTCAATGTTGAGTAATGTGCATGCTGTTATTAAAATATAATTCTGTTCTGCCGATCTACGTACTCCCTAGTATAAACTGAGCACAATACTCCACGATATGGTAAACCAGTAGATTGCGAACAAAATGTCGGCCTATTTGTAACCTAATTTACTCAGTCTATTATTAGGATTTTAAATTTATCTAGGTACTTGAACACTATTCCAACTTTAGAGCTAGGTCGCGGGTATTTTAGACAACGGTTGAAAATATCAAGAGCAAAACGATACCTGGGATGTACACTCCAAGGCTGCCGATGGCCAAGTTGGGGCCTCGTCGGCATTGATGCAATTACGGTTGAGAAACAAATCGGCCACGATTCTTGATGTTCAACCATTTCAGAATTAGATAATACGGATTTTAATACAATTCCTAAAATTTGGTGTGGTCATTGGTGAGCCGAACTTCATTCATAAGTCTAGCTTTTTTCATTCTGTTAGATTTTAAGTAAACAAGATAAATCACTATAATCCTTCCAAAGTAATTTTTGCTTTCCTGCTATTATTCATAATAACATAGGCGAATGCGTCCACTTTAAGTAAACAATATAAATCACCATAACCCTTCCAAAATAATTTTTGCTTTCCTGCTATTATTCATAACAATGCGTCCAAAAACATGCGTTTCATGAACAAAATAACCCAACAAACATTCCTCATGACCAACAAACATTGTTCAAACACAGAGAGATGACGCAAGTCACATCAAGCATCCTCTTTAATGAGTTCCACTGTTCACCAGATGACCGAAAAAGCGCAACATTCCTTTGTTTGAGACTAAGCTACGGATAGGATTTTTGGTGTTACCCTGAACCATTACGTATCTAATCGAAAATTTCATACCTCCTTAGTGAATATGCGTTAAGGCTAATACTTCCTTTCCGAAGACATCAAATAAAGAAAAATCCTACTGTACATGCAGCTTTTGTAGTACGATTATGTTGATATTTTGTTCAGGTTTTCATCATTCGAATTACTCATTTTATAAGATGGTGGTAACTCATTAATGATGCAACATTTGTTAAGAGGCGTGTGAAAGATGCGTAATTGTGCCATATATCAACAACTAACAATAGGCTGTTATCTCCATGAAGACACAAATAAGGAAAAAGTCTCAGAACGATACTAATTGTATTATTGAATAAATGTTCAACGATACTGCTCCCGATGGGATATAGAAAACCAAATATTCTCATCCCCGCGATAAAAGTATACGGAGTTACCATAAAAAAATTTTCTAGTATTTCCTGTGGAACTGTTCTGCGCTCCTATGAAATTTGCAGACAAACTGTGGCGAGGTTTTAAAAATAAATCTTCCAATGCATCTTACACAAATCAACTTTCGTTGAAAGTCGTTATAAAGTGGCATAATATCGATTTTTTTTTTTACAGGTTGGATAACTATAGAGGGTGCCGCAGTGGATACATTTTTAAGAACTTTGGGAGCCCATATTTCGCAAAATACACAACTATATAAAACTTTCCCAAAACAATATCAACTGCATTTTTGGGTTCCTATTAAAAAATAACAGTCTCGACGGAGTACGCGAGGAAGAAGAAGGTTTGTTTCTTTCTGTTTTGCGGTCAGGTAGTGTCCATTAACTGCGTGAGCACAAGTGGGGGTGGGGGGCGGGTCTGTTGAAATCTAACCAAGGGGACGGGGGGAGGGGGTTCCACAGAAAGCTCACGTCATCATTTCAATATTCTGGAACAGTAGAACTAAAAAAAAGGTTTCCAGAATCCGAATTCGATCATCTTACCAAACGCTCACCAAAAGGGGGGGGGGGAGTCCCACTAGATCTCACGAATACTTACCAAGGGGGAGAAGGGATCCAGATTTAGGAAAAAAACTGCTCCAGTAATTAATGGACGCCCCTCAGTAAAATACATCTATCTGCAAAATTTTATCATAATCGGTACACAGACGACCGAATTGCGAAGTTGTGACGTGAAAGATTTTTTTTTTTTATTTATTTTTATTTTTTACTTGTGGGTTTACGCCTCGTAGACATCGAAGTCATTAGAGACGAGATGGGATTGGGGGGAAGGAACGGGAAGGATTTTGGCAATGGCCTTTTGAAGTAAGCATCTCGACATTCGACGTGAAAGACGGACATGAGGAAATTATAATTTTTCCCTATCATCTTATTTTGGCTGCGGAACCCTAAAAATGAAAATCTGATAAGTAAGTAGGTGTTGGTGAAGGAGCTGCTAACACGTTCGGAGCACGGAGTAGTACAAGCGTCGTTGCCTAAGCGAGTCTGAGACTATTTGGATGCTCGCCGGTATGGGTCCCGTTACGCAAGTGGACTGCGGCGTCTGCGCTGTGACGCAGCAGCCATCAATTGGCGCTCTGGCCAGCAAGCCATGTCTGAGGTATAAATGGCCTGGGATGATTCAGAAGCGCGTGGCTCCCGGAAACACTGGCCCGCCGGTAAGGGCCCGCAAACACGATAGTCTACACAGGAGAGAGAAGGAACAGGCCACAGCAGGTGGATTACAGCGCTGTGGAAAACCTTGTATACGGGATGGACTCTCAGCCGCTTAATATTACTGGACAGTTACTACTTTTTTATGGGATTGAGTGTGGCGGGAATTTATAAAGAGGTCCTTAGTCTGAACTTCTTGACAATGGCGCATTCTTAAACTATGTGGTTCGGTGAAAGGGAGAAGCGGAGGGGTTAGGTGGAATACTACGCTGGGCTAAATGGGGGGAGGGATATGTTTCCGGGCCAAGCTACGTAGCCTTCCGTTTTATTTGTCACAGTTCAAGTAGGGTACAAAATATACAACAGAATGTAGATTTTTATTTCCATCATTTAATTATCTCCTTGCCGGCCTCGGTAGCGTAGGGGCTAGAGTGCTAGCTTCGCGTGCCGAAGGCCGCCGGTTCGAATCCGGCCGCGTGCATGGATGTTTAAGTGTTGTGTGTGTCTGTGTGAATGTCCTGTCCGTCCTGTCGCGTCCATACATTGGAAAAATACAATGTATATACTGGATGATGACTTATACACTGAAAGCTTTAATAATTACATTGAGCTGGCTGTATGGCCTCCGTTGCCAAATGCCATTAAAAAAAAAAAAACTTATTTTATATTCCCTTAACCAGAATGCGACAGCCGAAAAACAATAAGCTCACGGGATTTTACACTCCATTGACAGTTTTGATGTGTTAAAAAAACCCGTCTTTGATAAAACAATTCTAACTTTGTTCTGTAAAGTGAATTTCAGTGCATCTTTAATTATAGTTCAACCTGAAGTGTTATTTCAAGTTCAAAGTGTGGTGTAAATGGCGTCGTACGATAAACTTCATGAGGCTTATAGAAATTGTTCTTCCAGATAGTTATCAATATGAAAAAGGAGTCGATGAGCTATGAAAGCCTTTTAAGCAGGACCAAGAATCATTCCCTGGAGATGTAGGAACAAAGGAAATAGAACTACAGCAAATAAACAAAAATGTAGCTCATCTTACGCGACATGTATAGTTTGTTCTACTTTATCAGTGAAATTAGGAGAGTATTTTCAGTAAAACCACTAGAAGAGAAGGTTATCTTGGGACACCTGAGAGTAAGAGTTTCCTAATAATTGATCATTTGCAGGAGTGGCTAATATCGTCATTTCATTCATAATATTTATATTTATAAAGCATATATGTAGATCGCGTTAATTATATACGCAATAATTTTAACGATTACCTGGTAAGAGGAAACAGCACAGAATGTCTCCTGCAGTTAATAGGGAAATAGGGAAAAGGCCACGTGCCACACCTGGGGAGGTGAAATTAAGGCAAAAGCCACGTTAGGCTGAGGGGGAAGGGTTCGAAAAGAGGCCAAGATGGATTTACGTAGTTTATGGACGCTCCACAAGGTTCAAAGAGAATCAGATTCAGGTGGCATCTTGTTCAGATTGCTTATTGTGATAAAAAATCTGGGTAGCATTTTGTATGTGCTGATCGATTAATAATTGCAAAAGAAAAAAATTGAACTTCAACTGTTTTGCTCTGTTTTGTGAAGTATTCTAGAGTTTAAATAAATAAGACAGAAGTATGGTCGAATAAACCTATAGGTGTAACTGCTAATAATGACATATGCAATTTATTTTACTCGAAGAACGAAGATTATGAGCTCTATTATTGACTGAAGCACCTGCGAAAATATTCATATAAAATTATGTTCTATCTTATGGTCAAAGTCTTTAATCGACATTAAAACAGTAATGTTCTAAATAGAAAAATAATCATCTATCCAAGAAGACGCGAAAGATGTAAGGGGACATCCATAAATTACGTGAGGTGTTTTTCCGAATTTCCGGACCCCCCCCCTTCTGGTGAGATCTGACCGGACACCCCCCCTCTGGTGAGATCTGGTCCGTGAGAACCCCCTCCCCCTAGTAATCGCCTCTAAACTTTTGGAGACCATTTTTTTAAGCCTCACCCTTCAAAATCAGGTCACAACCCCACTTTTAGACGAAATAACCCCCTAAAATCGACTCTACTGAACAAAATTTTTTTCCCTAAACCTCACGTGAGATTTCGCCCCTCTCCCCCCCTATTTCACTTCACGTAACTTATGGATGCCACCTAAGTAAAACTGCATAAAAATTAACGAATAAGATACCATTACATAGTTATAAGTTATACCACTGTTAAAATTGAGAAGCATCGTAAAGATATGGAGCATAGCATTCCAAAATATGCGTTTTAGACAACGTTATAACTTAAGCAAATTGTGTTGAAATTTCTAATTTAACACAATAATGTTACTAAATAATGAAAACTCTGTCAATGAATGGCTCGTATGATCAGTTTATAAGAATACAGTTCCAGTAGTTTCAATAATTATTACGCTAACTAGAAAAAATAATGAATGTATCAATACCATACTCATTTGATGTACGCTGAGTGAATGCTGTAGGTTATATCCACTCATTCAGCGATTTACCTCTTCAATCATTTTCTTCAAAGCAGTCTAGTGATTAAGGGTTAAAGCGTCTGACTGGAGATTGAAAGTTCCCCTGGTTCGAATTCCGGTCTTGGCTGGATTTTTCAAAGCCCCTTCACCCGACCTTCACCGCTGGCACAGCTTGCTGTGTATTGTGAAGTAAGCCAGTACCTTTTGGTCATTCGCAGTCCACTTTAAACTGAAGGAACCCTGTACCCCGTAGGAGTACCGGATTAGATCAGGTAAGGAAGAAAGGGGCTGGCCGTCCTACCTTCGATACCAGTGTTAGTAAGCCTCCTTCAGTGTGAGGACCATGGTAAGCTCTTTTTGTTTTTGTTTTGTTTCCGTCAATGGAGAAAGAGGACGCTCATTAACATGCACTTTTATTACTTCAATAATAACAGGAGCTGAGTGTTAAGAAGCAGAATACTCCTGTATTGTGTTACCTATTACGGATGAAATATAATCTTTGCGGGTTCCCTGCCGATTGATGATGCTGAAAGACAAGCTTACGACGACATTCTCTGGCGTCATCAAAGAAAGCGCATAGGACCTGAAGATGGCGGTAGAATTCACCCACCGAAGTTTGTCTTCATCCCAAAACGAACCCGCGAAGATCATATTTCCGCGACACACCGGGAAATGCTTCGCTCACACACCTATTAACCACATTCCCCCTTCTACTCAGTGAAACAACAAATTGGGACTCGCTAATTAGGTGAAATGTTCCTTCTACGTAATGCTCACCGATTTCAGAATGCACAACACGATTCCTTATTTTACTAAGGTCACAATCATAACCAACAATAAAAAGAAATTTATCACCTGAATGCAAAAACTTAAAAAAATATTTTTAATGATTTAATTCAGTCAAGAATTAGTCAGTGAATTTAAATAAATACTTTTACAATTCCAATCTCCGAAGTTTTTGGAATTTGATCTCTTAAAGTGGGGTAGAAAATCAATCTTCCTTCTTGTTAGCACAAAAGTCTCATTTTAAATGTAATACGGAAATCGGAATTCGAATAACGAACTGACCATGCAGACTTTTATTTTCAATCGCTAAATAAAATTAACGATGGGATGTTTATTTAAGAAAGATCTGGATAACCAACTTCTTACATCTCAGAAAGACGAAAGTAAAGAATCGTGTTTGATGGCCTTGTTGTCAAGCCACAAAACCCAAGAGAGAGAGAGAGAGTGTGAGAGAGAGAGTGGAGAAAAAGAAAGAAGTTAACGGGAGACTAGGCTGGTGACAGACAGCAGTGCTAGAGCGAAGATGAAGCACGTTGCCGAGTAAGATCGCTACACGGGTCTATCTATCTGTTTCACTACTAAGACAACTTTTCTTTTTACACTCCCTTTGATTTATTCACCCACGTGGCATCTCTACTTGAGGCACGAATCCCTTTTCACAGACTTAAGAAAATGAATGCAATCTTCAGACCGGTGAACGATAACGTCCCGGGATAGCGCGAATTCAAATTCCCGTCCGGCCATTCATATTTTTTTTATCGCTTTATGTCTGGTCGACGTCGAGGTCATTAGAGCGGGAAAGGCCTGGGACAAGGAATGGGAAGGGATTCGGCTATCGCCTTTTGAAGGAAGCATCCCGGCATTCACCTGGAGTGATTTGGTAAAACCATGAAAAACCCAAATCTTGATTCCCAGACCGGGATTCTAACCCGCGTCCTCCCGAATGCGAGGCCAGAGCGTTACTGCTCACCCACTACGCTCGGTCGCAGTTTTCACTTTAAATATTTATTAAAATTACTCTGTAGTAAGGAATATTGTATGGAAAGTGGATGAAAGAAAAACGGTATAAAAATTATGGAGTACAGGTATGAGAATGGTTAGATCATAACATTCTTCTAACTTGATTAATATTTTTTTGTACACAGTAGACAACTCTCACATAACCGAAAATATTTAGCAGTGCAGATACCGCGGGAAGAATGAATGAGTAGGCATACGTAAGCTTGGCCATTGCCCCCTATGCAGGCAACTCGCCCGTTATCAGTATAATGTTAACACACAGACCAGTTTGCACGAGCCGTTACTTCGTCCTTCGTGAAACTCACTTCTCCCCTGAAGAATACAGTCCTAGCTACTGATATGCATGCGGTGAAAGACCACTAAAGAGTTGCAGCAAAACACAATTTTATTATTAGGGATACCTGATTCATGTTTACATGTCATATATAGAAATAAAAGAATGATAACTACGTTATACAATTAAAGTGGAGTAATATCACTTTGCTACAAACCACATTCATTTTTTATTAAAATGATTGCAGCCCCACAACCATGTACTCGGTATTTTGGTATCACTCTACAGGCATAAGGATTTTTCCCATTCTACATAGCGTCTGACGCTGTATCTCACATTCCGTCTTCAAATTACGATTTAAATTAGAGTAGAATAACATAATACAGACAATTACCTAAAAACATTAATATCAGGCCAGACTTGAACTCAAACCGCTCGAAATACGATTTTCGCTTAAGAACACTGGGGGCTCTTCATATGTTACATATCGAACAATAAAAATTTTCAACAATGGGAAGGTTTTTAAATGTTTAATAGCATTTGTAGTAACCTAGTTCCTTATTACGTTGTATACTGTTTTTACATAATGGAGGAAAATTATAACATTAAAACCCAAACATCGTAATTTCTTCTATTAAAAAGATAAATTGATTAAAAGTGTTGTCCTTCCAAGTATCTACAGTCATGTGTGACGCTTGTATAAGTTACTTATGAGAATAACTTTTAGTGAACCCAGAAATTTCAATAGCTTGCGACTATTTCGTGTAGTTTTTCAAATTTTTTCTTACACGATGTGCTGCAAGCTATACGAATACAAAATAGAGGCTCCTTTTTTCAAAAAACCTAATAACTGTTGAAAACACACGAACTAATACGCAAAAATAATGAAGTAAATTAGTAGTTGGGAATCATAAGCGAGAAATATAAGAATTCATTTAAAAGTTATAACAGCATCATAAAAATCTGTTCTAAGTGAAAAGTGTACCGCACATACGTATGGGTTAAAGAAGATAGGACAGCAGCGGAAACATTCGTATCTAGAAAGTCCAATTCATTTACGTCCATAAACTAAGTAGCCCAATTTTGGCCTTCTGTGGACCCTTCCCCTCCCCCCCCCCCCCCCCCTACGTAGCCCGACGTGGTTTATGCCTCTGCCCCCCTCCCCCCGCGTGCTACGTAGCTTTTTTCCCCCTATTGGTTCCAAAGACATTTTGTACTGTTTTCTCTTGACCGACTATCGTAAATTACACACGGAGGTAATTAAATGACGGGAATAAATATTCACATGCTGTTATGTGTTCCGTATATTATTTTAACTGTGACAAATAATATGAATGAAAAGCTACGGCCCCATGTGGTCAAGCGTAGCTCTCCAGCCAACCCTCCTCTCCCCCTTAGACCAAGCCACGTAGTTTGTGGACGTTCCCTCAACAGGAAACAGGACAGCAGCGGCAACATCTTGGTAGCTATATAGTAATTTATCAATAGTGTTCCGCAATCTACCAGTCACATAGACAACAAAACATACCAGAAAATTATGCCTTTCTCATGGTTATATTTTGCAAACATCTCTATCGAAAGGGGATTTATGCAAATTCTATTAAATTTTAATTTACTTAGCAAAATCTTCATGAAATAGTAATTTCTTTGTTGTTTTGAAGCTCTTCATTTCACAAATGTCAAAGATTTTCTTTGCATTCAATTTTCTGCCTATTTAATCAAGGAACAAAGTACACATGAAATATTTACTTATCATCTCTGACTTCTATAGTTCCAAAGGAACGGAAAGAATATATTATAATTATAACAGTACCTATCTTCCATACTAATAAAAGGTTAAGCTTGGTCATTGAGTAGCCATGTCAGGAAGTTTGTGACGTCACACTCCCCGCCTTCGTTGCACATGGCCAGTGGTATTATTCTATGTTATGCGCGTTATTTAATAACAGTTTTATGAATTGCCGCAACACTGTGTTCAGCCACTCATTTAAATAAACGTTTTACACACTGAGGTAAAAAAAGCATTTGGACTTTGATATTTATTCTGCAATGTAGAATATAGTAACTGTAATACTGCTGCCTGAATGGTTAATAACTGAAGTAAAAAAATTAAGTGGTAATCACTATCTAACAGATAGTTAAGATTAGAATGGAATCCTTCTGAGAAAACATTTTTTACAGCGTACTACCGAGAAAAGTTAAGTGATATTCCTAAGAAATATTTCCTTACTGCGGGAAGATGTCAGGCTTTGTTTATCATCTCGTGTCATAAAATTCGCGCAGTAAAACGGGATATAATGGAGGTGAATCGCCATTACCTACATTAAGAGTTACATCCTCTCATCTTCTTAACATATCTTATCTCGCAGTCTTCACTAACACACTAACTTCTCGTCATTACCATTAATTGCTTGCCCTAATAAAAGGTATGCAATAACAAATACGAATCTATAATGCTTTCATTAAATTACGTAATTTATACGTCTACTTTCTCTTTTCATGGTGCACCGCTTAGTTTAGTTGGTACAGCGTCAGATCAGGGCCTGGATGACAGGAGTTCGAATCCCGATTAAACCGAGGATTTTTTCAACGCTCAACGTCCGTAATGATCTCCCAGACCCACTCTTCCTACCATAAAATGACTCCTATGGAGGAAGACTAGGGGAAGATAAAAACGGAATGTGGGGCTCTTCATCCGCGAATACAACCATACATGTAGGAATGACAAGAACAGCTTTTTCTGATCTGATAATACGAAAAATAATAATTTTTACTCAGCTGTTACAAATAAAAAAATCATGTGCGTTAACTTCTAATGGCAATGAATATTGCCATAAATGTGTCTTCCTTTTGCAATTAAATTTATTTGTATATCATATTTCTTAGCAGAGCTGTTTACATCAAACCAAACATACATATTGTAATCAAATAGTCCGATTTCCCTTTAAAAGGTATTTCCTGTAATTTAATTCATATTACAAGTCGTCAACAATATTTTCCATAGGTTTTATTGTCTAGGACCGTATTATTACTAACGCGTACCAACAGGTACTATTATCGATTTGTTCTGTTAAATTTCTCGTATGTTTCGTAACTAATGATTATCTCTGGCCTCGCATTCGGGAGGACGCCGGTTCGAATCCCCATCCGGGCATCCAGATTTGGGTTTTCCATGGTTTCCCAAATCACTCCAAGCAAATGCCGGGATGCTTCCTTCAAAAGGCTATGGCCGAATTCCTTCCCATTCCTTGCCCCCCCCCCCCCAATCCTTTCCCGTCTCTAAAGACCTCGCTGTTAAGAGACTTTAAGCAGTTAAAAAAAAAAACTGCTTCCTCCCGAATGCAAGTCCAGAGTGTTACCGCTCACACAACACATTCGGTCCTTAGGATAGTAGTAGACTAGTTTACTAATACTGGCAGAAATTTAAAGTAATATTACAAAAGTGAAATTTTAGTTGTGTTATCCAAGCAACTAACAACCACTGTATTACATTATTACAAGCAGAGTTGGAAAAATGCAAGCTCCAATGTAATAATTGTACAATGACAGTGACAAAACGAAGCAGGGTTTTATACTTACAACATTAGCAAAAACGTTGATGACAATTAACATTGCTATAACGTCTGATAGCTGTAGACGTCCACAAATGATGATAAATGGATGAAAATAGATAGTAGCAACCATAACACGTAACAATTGAATTCTTAAAAATAAAGTAACTTCATATGTAGTCCCATTTGATTTCGGAAATGTTATTCATGATGCGCCACACAAGGAAACTCTTTTTAACTATAACAAAATATGTGTTCTGTTAAAAAGCATGATATTTCTTATTTAATGAAAGTAAAGTTACTCCATGAATAGAAATTTTATCTTCCGCATGACACTGTTAACTTACTATAAATAGCAAGTTCCGTTGCCAAACGCCTTCTTTTAAAAAATAAAAAATAAAAACTGTGGCTTCGGATACCAAAACTTAATTCTGTATCGAAGATAATTTGTTTTTACTCCACCGAATATATGAAGAAATACTCGATGGTTACTCCGAACCACCAGTAAAAAGTACTGTTGGTTAATTCATTATTAGGTACGAAAAAAAGAACGCTAAAACAATGTGAATGGCGACAGCATGAATATTCACACATGAAGTTTTCATCACACATCGAACCTGATTAGGATAGAACTCTGCTTATCAGGTATCGACCATCA
Source organism: Vandiemenella viatica (assembly GCA_031002005.1). NCBI lineage: Eukaryota > Metazoa > Arthropoda > Insecta > Orthoptera > Morabidae > Vandiemenella > Vandiemenella viatica. Next base: position 105,602,101 of record JARYHS010009186.1, on the reverse strand, counting down.
AGATCTCTTTCTCACATGTCGAGTCTGGCCAGATTTGAGGTAGAGATGGGTCGTTCGCGAGTGAATCAGTTCTTTTGAGCAATTCTTTTAAAAGAGCGAGTGAGCAGTCACTCACTAAAAAGTGAACGGCTGTTCTTCTTGGTGAGTCGGTCATAAGTCGGCTAATTCTGAAGATCAAGAAGAGCTTGTTCACGTGGGACTGACTGTTGAGTTAAAAAAAAAAAAAGAAAAAGGTCTACTAATTGCATCAAATTCGATTTAAGGGGGTATTTTCTTCGAAAAGTGGGGGTGTAACCGGATTCTGAGGGGTGTGATCAAATGAACACCGCTCTTTTTAGTGAGTCACTTTGCCCACCTCTAGTGGCGACCCTTACAGAGTGAGCATTACAACTTATCAGCACATTATACCTCTCCCGCAGTGGATCGTCCTTTTTATAGTTTTATCGGAACTAGACATCTCTACCTGACCTATGACTCACAAGCAGCAACTGTCACCACTTCCCGGAAAGGCACTGCTCGGAGAGACTTAAGCATTTTCTAACTTTTTAAATAAATTATTTCCTTTAAGGTCAGCGGCGGTGACAATGTACCCGTTTTGAATTGTAATGTCGTCAAGCGAGTTCCGGTAGAAATGAGCCAAAAAACTTACCTTTCGTTAGGGAGGGCCCATAAACTACGTGGCTCGGTCTAGGGGGAGGAGGGTTTAGGTAGAAAGCTACTATGCGTTACGTGGAGCGAGGGGTTCCGAGTTAAGTCACGTAGCTTTTCATTCATATTATTTGTCACAGTTAAAATAAGGTACAGAACACACAACAGCAATGTCATTTAATTATCTCCATGTATAATTTACGATAGTCTGACAAGAGAAAACAGTAAAAAATGTCTTCTGGAATCAATAGGGAAAAAAGCTACGGGGGGCTACGTGGGGGGAAGGGAGAGTTCACAGGAGGACAAAATAGAACTACATAGTTTATGGACGCTCCCTTACTTCGGAAAACTACACAAAACGGAGCTTAACATGGCATTACGTGGATTGGACCGAGATAACACCTTTAAAACATCACTATTAAACAGTAATGAGTTTTTTAGATACGGAAGGACTTGATGGATTTCTAATCAGGGAGTTTCCAATATCGATACTCAGGTTTAATTTGAGACCAATAGGAGCGAAAACGGACGTAAAAAGGCAGTGATGTTATTCGGCCATGACCTATAAAAGAAACAATCCCAGCAACCATGCAAACCAAAATATGGTTTTACAATTATCCTAGCCCAATTATCTATAACGGAATAAACTCTTGGATCTTCTAATTGTTTTTTAATAATAACAGTAATTTTTAAATGCAAATTCCATGACATGAGAACGCAGATCTATCTATACTAATATTATAAATGCGAAAGTAACTCTCTCTGCCTGTTTGTTTGTTAAGTTTCTTGGGCTAAACGGCTACTCCAATCGTGATGAAATTTGACAAGGAGATGCTATTTGACATTAGGATGGACATGGGATACCATATTCTGTATAGATAAGAACATACCGTCATTAAATTATGAAAACTATCTTAACTGTGAAAGACAAACGCATAATATCTATATGTCTTTGTAATGCGTATCGTTAGAGAGCAATGTCAGCGTAGCGCAGTGGTAACGTGCTTGATTCTTAAGAAAACTCCCGTGTGGCTTCGTGTTCAAATCCCAATAGGAGCAAAAATCTTTATGAATTGTTTATCATAGTTTGGGCCAAGCCTAGGCTTTTGTAGTAAGGATACCATGTTCTGGCAAATCTTTGGCGATAGAATAGTGCCCTAATCGTTTACTTTATTCAGGGTATACTGGTTCCACAGGCAGTTTTTGTGTGATCGAAACTAATAATATTATATATGCGAAAGTAATTCTCCGTCTTTTTTTTAACGTTTTGACGACTATATGTGTATACCGATATACCGAAATACTTTGTATCATTATGAACGAAATAGGATACTTTTTTCCGATATGAACAAATGAGACAGGTTCAACGGGAGAATATATATCGATAGCGTTCTCGTCGTATTATGCCGACATATCCAATTCTAGCAATCAAATTCTAAATCCACGCGTAGGAAGTCGCGGGTAACAGCTAGTTCCAAATAAAACAGCAATTAACATGCCATCTTACCTTGCAGTGTGGCTGCGCGCATTGAATCGCCACCACACAGGGTCGGGCAGGTATTAAGCGCCCACGTTCAAATCCCAGGTCCGGCGTACCAGCCGTCCGGTTTGCAGCTTTTAGGCGATTTTCCGCAATCATATAGGCTAATGCCGGGACGGTACCCAGTATCCACCTCATAAACTATAGTTACCACATAAAACACAAGTTACATGTTTCACGGACAGATGGCAGCACATCACCATCCCACATTCAAAACTACTACAGGCCTAGCAAGCCGGTAGTAAATGGATCCTTGATTTGAAATAAAGCACAGCCTCTGAAAATGGAAACGTTCTGAAGATAATGATGATGATAAACATAATATCGTGTGGCTATGTAAGTTGTTTGTATAGATAATCACTTCTTTCAAATGATTACTAGGCAGTAATTATTATGATTACGAGTTTAACGAAAAAAGAATTTCTAGGTATAAATATCATAACACTTTAGAAAAACAAAATAATAAAACGGTTGTAAATAACAAGCGAATTAAATGTTACGGCTTCGCTACAGTAAAAAAATAAACAAGATGAAAAACTAGCTCCAGGTGTAATTTATATATAACCAGCTGTATACCTTGAGCGACCCAAGAAAACAACGGAGAAAGTGACGATAAAAACAGTGCATTGAACTTCAAGGAAGGCCATGGTCTGCTTATAACTCTTAACCTTGTGAAGATAATTATGGGCAGTGAGAATGTGCCTACGTCTCCTCTCACCATTATCACAAATAACTGCTTCGACCAGAGGAACAACACATCTGTCGCTTATACATTTCTGCTTTGGCTCCCACACGGGTTGGGCTCCTAGCCAAATTGAATTTCTTTTATTGTTCATTCCTATTATATTTCGCGGTTGAGACAGGCCGTTAGGACATTATTTTCTGCTTAAAATAGATGCCTCCTCCGCAGCCTACGAATTTTTTTTCTTCCGCTTGTAAACATTCAGACTATTCAGTTCTCTGAACTCTAATACAAGAATGTCTCCTTTTTATTTCAAAATATCTCGTATTCAGCTGTCGAAGAATGTACAGATTTAGGTTTCACATTTTCCAAATTATTCCTGGTGTAGAAAATAAACATTTTATTTTCTTTTTATTAAATTTTTCGCAATTATTACCATCACTTATAATACGTGATAGCAGTAGCGTGCGGAGTTGGACACCGAAATTTTCATTGAATTTGTTTATCTGGCACAGCTAAACGAATGCTAAGCATTTCATTATGCGCTAGTTTGTAACAGAAATACTGTCTTTAGCTCAGATAGAGTGCAATTTCTTTAGGGACGCCGTTTCTAGCTATAACTATTTTATGTGCTTTTATTATTTACTTTAATATAATTTATCAGAATATTTCAATTAAATACTATGTCAAACAGTTATGTACTTTCTATCTATACAGAAATACAAACAGTTTAACTGCCTTCTCCAAATAAAAAAAATAAAAAAAAAAATTTATTTCATCTCGTTTGCTTTTTGTTGTTTCCAGAAGAATTTATTTCAAGACCAAAAACATTTTTATGGTATTATTTTATGCGTAAAATATTTATTTTTCAGGCTAAAACGTGAAAACACACTGATAAGGACATTTAATGAATGTCGTCTCGTTAAAAACCCGCCACAAGTTTAAGATTTTATACTTCCACAGCTGTCGTGTTATGCAGGTGTAATTAATTTTCCCCGTTCTTCCAGGTGTGTCATTTTTTCTTAGTTGCGGCGTTTCACTATCAGCCCTAGACCTTCTTCAGGGCTGCGAAAGACTGATGTTATATCCTCGGTAGTTTTTTAGGAAAAGGATACATTATACAACATCGTACAGTCGATATTAATGACCAATTTCAAGTTTCTGGGTAACAGCGTTTTTTAGATATACCTGACAACAAAAATGGTCAAACATTGAAAACTTTGTACTTATATCTTTACTATCAAGTGAACAAAAGGAAAAAATCTAATTCCTAATACGAATGGATATACAAAACAAAAACAAAAAATCTATTCGGTTTTGGATCAACGAAAAACATATTACTTGCTAACGTTGTCTGAAACTTATTTTGTCTCCGAGATGGAGGCCTGTGACATACAGACAGACAGACGGAGATGATAATAAACTCCGTTTCCCTTTGGGAACAAAATCCAAAAGAGGAGCATCTTTTTCCTGCAGAACACTGTCCAGACCGAATTTCAAGTAGACCATGTTTAACAGTTTAATAATGAAAAATTTCGACATCGATGAATCTTCTGGATTCCCTGAAGCGATTTTTACTGTGTTAGCCATGATTTCGAAATTATCGTGAAATATTTTTGTAAAATGGTGTAGCGAGAATTGCTTACAAGGTAAATAATGACCTGATCTTTTGCTAGAAATATTCTAAAGTCTTCCAAAATCTGATCTTTGTTAACCATCAAGTTAAACTGAAGTAATTTGCCTAATATTAATATTTCGGATGGAGTGTTTAATTAGTGGTTTTTACATTTATTTCATATTTTTTTGCTTAAGGCTTTACGCCTCGCCGAAGTCGCGGTCATTAGAGGTGATACAGGATTGAGTATAAGTAATGGGGAGGTATTTTTATTTGATTTCAGGAAACCGAAATCTGATGAACAAACAGTACTTTGAACCTGCATTCTTCCGAATGTCAGGCCAGAGAATTTATAATTGATTAAGCAGAAGGTTGACGCTTTAAATAACCATTAAAGTTGGCCACAGAATTGTTTCATCAGTATGTAGAAATTTTATATAAACTTCCAAATATCAATTATTGACAAATTGTAAATAAATGCCTTAAAATCCAAAAGCCTAGATACATTACGAAAATATAGTTTTATTTGGATCTATAGTTAAAATGATAAGTATGGGACTTCACATTAAAGAATTTGGGATATCATTTTGCAAAACGTTTTATACACTAGTTTTCAACAGATAAAAACTGTGCAGACATGTTAAAAACTGTATTTTGAGGTTCTATGCTGTGGAGTTGAAGAAATAATATACTCTGTATGCGCGCAAGGATTTTTTTTTTAACTCTGATGCCTAAAACTGCTGACGTGCTGTGTTGGTGAGTGACTGAGTACTTTTAATTAGATAATTTACGATCTGCACAGTCACAGTGAAATGTTCAAATGCTGAAATATGTTCCCAATAACCACATAAATATTTCTGGCTGGAAATTTATAGATAACTGTCGTGTTTGAAATTACTGTAGGCGGTGGATATTTTTTGACGTCTACTTTCCTTTGCAAGTGATGACTTCTCGAATCTTAGAAGGAGGCTTTTCAAATGCTGTTGATACGCTTATCAGTTCCATTTAATAAGAGATCTCTTATAATCACAACCTTAACATTATAAATTGTATTAAATTCTGGTAGATGATTTACTCTGTAGACTCAGAGAATAGTTAAGTGTAAAAAATATTAACTCTTGGCCGAAGACACCAAAGTGATTAGTATCACTTCTTCAAACATATTGGTAGTTGAACCAGTATTTTGAATGAACATTTCCGACTTCGTAACCTGGACCTGTGTATCTTTTCAATCTTTTTCTGAAATATTAAGTTACGAGGACAACCGGAGCAGCTAGCACAGTTTAAGCGTATTTATCTGCAAGGAATCACATTTTATACATAGCACAATACAAGAAAGTGTATTAGCGCTTAAAGATTTTGCATGGTATTAATCTCCGCTTTCTTTGCGGGAGGGGGGAGGTGCGTTGAAGCGCTTTTAAGTTCCTTGGGTATGATAGATGAGTACGGTGAAGGTGCTTAGTAACAGTTCAAATCTACTTTGATTAACGTCTGGTATGAATAAATCTATTTCAAGCTTTTGTATTTAAGGCATTTAGACCTAGAAGAAACATTGTATAGCTCAGCTCGTTTCTGACAAATTTAGATGAAATCTTTCGTCGACATACTTACTTAAAAGAAAAGAGATCATTGCAAATTACAAGATAATCGGTAGGTACTATGCCGTTTAATGGCACCTCCAATTACTGTGCAGAAAATAATCGAAATATAATCAGACAGTTTTATAAAAATTTTATAATTGTTACCTTAATTTCAAGTAGTTCAAGTCGGTCTAATCGCAACCTGAAGAATACCATTTGTATAATTTAATTTCTCTCTTCGAACCTCTCGTGGCTTTTGTTAGTGCTGAGGCTTAAATGCATCGTGCCTTCCATACAGTACGCAGTGTTTTTTTTTTTATTATTTATTTTTATTTTAATGGATTGTAAATCAAATTTCGCGCTGACTTTCGCATCATTCTTTGTGTAGATATTCGTTAGGTCCTTCGACCATCCATTTGTATAGAAGAAGGTAAGAAATAAATTAGGGCGCTAATGATCTCGCTGTCGACGCGCCATAAAGCAACAACAACAACAAGAAATAAATACATTTATCGGAGTGACCAGTTTATTGCACTTACTTGGATTTTATTAGAAATTATTCTACGACGCTTTATTAAGAGAAGGTCATGTCACTGCATTATTATTATCATTATTATTATTTTTAGAAAGACAAGTATGGTAGTCTATACCTAACAGACTGGAGACACAATGTCACTTGACAAGCATATGCTCGCATGGTTGAAGAAGGATGGAGGAAATGCCTTGAAGTTTCCGTGCGCGGAAACACTTGTCGGCAGATGGGGCCGCGAACGCTCTGTTTGCACGTTGCGGTCACTAAGATGAAGACGTTCTCCAGACGATGTCGAGAAGAGACGAAGCGAGACGAGGCGAGCCGAGCGGCGAGTCTAATTTTAGTGTGTGGCTTCTCGACCGGCCGCCAGCGTCTTGCAGTTGACACCAGGGGGCGTGCGGGAGTGACATTTAAGGTGCGCGCCGCGCAGGGTCCAGCGGAAATAGTCGCAGCCTCCAGGCCAAATGTCAGACACCAGAGAATAGCTCCGCGCTCATCGGGGACACTGTCTGTCTACTCACTAAGCTTGCCAACACCGTTACCAAAATGTTCGCAGCGTGTCTTCATGCTCTGTAAGGAATTTTCGCTTGACGCACCGGGACACGAATTCCGGAAGATCAACTAAGTGTAATGTGGCACCTCTGAAAGAAGCGGTAGGTGAAGGTGCCTCTGATTAAAATATGTATATCGTGACAACCTCCCTACGCGCCAAGACCCAATCAAGCCGAGTAATATTAAAAGTTTGAAAATGCAATATACTGCAAGATTTCTAAACAACAGCGGACTGCGGTACGACCAATTTAAATTCAATCTACTCCCGTTGTACTGTTCATTCACTTCATGCAAAGACGCCCGAGAGGCAAAGATGAAACAAGTTGCTGGGCAATATGCGGCCTACACAATTGCGGTATCCGAATCAACGAATTCTCTTTTGACTAGGGGAGGGGGGGGGAAGGAATCGGATTAAATGAATTAGCTTTTATTGCTAGTTGGTCAGCGAAATTATCTAAAAGCACTGGAATCCAAGATTTTTATTTATTTTTTTATTGGCTTTACTAGACCTTCAGGGCTCGTTGACAAAGACGTCACTAGAGCTACTAGGAGATTGGGGACAATGAAGGGGAAGGAATTCGCGATGGCTATTTGAAGGAATCGTCCCAGAATTCGAGAAAGTATGGAAAAGTGAAACCCGGCTGTCTGCATAGAGGAGACTCAAGGATATTCAGTACACAAAAAGATTTTACATTTTGAAAATATGTTTCGAACAGAAAATATGTAATCACCTTCAGACTCGTACAGGTTTTAGTATTGTATATACCAAAGATGTACCTACTTTAGTGTTTAATATTCTACTTATAATTATGTGATTACATCGGAAAACTTGCAGATAAGAGACATCTTCTATGATCGTGAAATTCAGTTGGAAATAAAATACAAAACTGAAGTACTGAGGCTGGGGAGATTCTGAATACATCGAAAACCACCGAATTACAGAGAAGTTAGTGACAATTTTTTTTATTGAAGACTGAAAAAACGTTTTGTTGTCACTCACATTATATCCGCCAATGACAGAAATGACAAAGAAAGATAAATGAATGGAAGAACAGGCATTTCGAAAAGGAGAGAGGGTAAAATGCCGTATCTTGCTTCCGTCATACTGATATCCCAGCTGTCAAGTGAATTGGGAAAACAAAATAAGCATGCATAAACTGAACATCGGTTGAAGTCAAGTCCGAAAGATCAGTGGAAGTCTACGCAATGCAGAATAATTTTGGCTGGCAAGGCATTGCCCGGGGACAAATGGAACCGTACAACGTAGGGAAGAACCGTTCTTCTGTACTTAAGTAACAAGAACTACCTAAGGCATTATAACGGAAAGGAAGAGCACACAGGGAAGTCATTGACTTGGCATCTCAGGCCGGCCTCGGTAGCGTAGGGGCTAGAGTGCTAGCTCCACGTGCCGAAGGCCACCGGTTCGAATCCGGCCGCGGGCATGGATGTTAAGTGTTGTGTGTCTGTGTGATTGTCTTGTCCGTCCTGTGGCGTCCATACATTGGAAAAAATACACATTGAGCTGGCTGTATGGCCTCCGTTGCCGAATGCCATTAATATATATATAAAAAAAAAAAAAAAAAGAAAGACTTGGCATCGAGGAGACTCATTTCGAGGAGCCATTAGATATGTGATCGCAAACATTATTTGACCGAGCGCGAATTAAACCGGCGCAGGTTAAAAACCAAGCCTGACTTACTTTTTTATGGCATTTTGTCTCCTAAGCTATGCAGGCAACTCAGAGCATCATGATTCATACTATCACCACCGTATGAAACATTCTTTCAAAGCGTATTATTAGTTTCAAAATATCGGACAACATAAGATGAATCGAACAAGCGATCTTCAGCATACGCTTGCTAAACCGCCTTTATAACCGTTCTATCCGCGTTTATACGTAGTTTTCTATAGTCATCAAGGTGAATGTTGGTCTGTACCAAATTTTCGCCTCAAGAGGATCAAGCGAAATGCGGGTAAGGTCAGCAGGAAGTCACAGATATGCGACTGACAGCAAGTGGCTCACTGACGCCATACTACTGCGTACCTGAATGATTATCTGATGGATCTGTGATTCTCAGCCTGTGGTCCGTGAAGACGGGACAGATGGACCGCAAACAAAATATTAAAAATCTAATTCCAATTGAATTAAACATATCATAACAAAAAATAAATTACTAAAAACTGTTCGCTTAAAATGGATTCAGTTATCATGCTATATAAGCTATAAGAGAGTATAAGCCATAAGCCAAACTTTCTAAAGGCAATGAATATTTCAAAGACTATGCAAAAATATGGTATTTCCAGGATATTAATGTATTGTGACCGTAATAAAATACGTTTCCAGCATCAAAGAGAGCGGCGTTTCTTTAAGGATTAAGTTATGACCGTTTTATGTGGGTCTTGTTAAGGGTCCAAAGTACCTGCTGATAACGGTTGGTATGGTTGGTTGATAATATATATATATAGCTAAAAAAATTAGGCCCATATAAGTTAGTGGTCAGTAGAATTAATTTTTACATTTTACTGCTACTCGGGATAAAAAGAAATTATGTATGATTAATCGCAATTCGCAAGGGAATATGAGTCGGTCAACCAAATACAGCAACTAATTAATTTATTCAGGAGGAAGTTCGTACTACTGAAATTTAGAGTAGAATAACGAAAAATTCGGTAATTCGAGCCGTTGTGAATAGAGATCCGTTGAAATAACAGAAATCGTTAATATGTCTAGATGAAACGAATGACTGCTTTACCTTCCATCTGAAACGGATGAGAGGCAACTGGCCTTGATGTAACATCACACATGTGTGCATACAGCTGCCAAACCGAACAGTTCATCAATAACAAACTATTACGCAGAGAAATGGCCCCCAGCTGAGCCACTTGATTACGTACCACGATTAGTTGCAATTCCCCCAGCCTCCTTTTTCGCTATATGGGAGATTGACAGTAATATTATTATTATTATCTGCAATTGGACCCTGTCGGATCGCGCAAAGCCTTAACGATTCAGTTTTCTAAGTTTCCATATAGCTTTCATTTTTTCTCCGTGGATTCTCTTCCTTTCTTCAGTACACCTCGTCCCCGGCCTCTTAATGACTTCATTCTTTGGCGGTACTTCACACTTGTTAATTTTTTCTCTGTCTACGATTTCTGATGAGTTTATGTGGGCTTTTTCCAGGTCTTTTTTGATCTGCTGGACCCAGGGCATAGTTTTTAGCTGTTCTATGTGCGTCACAATTTTATGAATCAGTCTTATTGCTGGAAGTCTGGGAAATGTCCATAAAATCTTAATTTTCGTTTCCTGATGTCTGCCGCGAGGTGTGACAGTATTATTATTTTTTTTTTTTTTGTCTTTCGAGATTTAAGTCCATATCCGCCATCTGTTTTTTCTGGGCCAAGGATCTTTTTTATAATTTTGCGTTCTTCTTTCAAAATGCTTTCTAGGACACCTTTCCTGTGTAGTGTTAAAGTTTCGCTGGCGTACAGGGCTTCAGGTTTGATAACTGTGTTGTAATGTCTGACTTTTGTATATATGGACAGACATTTTTTTATTATATGTGTTGTAGGTTCTACCGTAGGCTCTCCCAAGTTTTTGCATGCGAACTTTCTGTGCTATTTTCTCTCCTTCTGTGGGTTCGATGATTTCTCCCAGATGCTTGAAATATGGGACTCTCTCAATTTGTCCATATTTTGTGGCCAGATTTTGAGTGTGGAGTTTTGAGCAGATGAACTTGGTTTTTTGGAACGATATTTGTAAGCCTACTCTTTCAGCGCATGCTTTGAGAGTTTCTATCTGTTTAATTGCAAAGTTTTATTAATAACTTATTGCGTGGAACTAATTTTACTTCATTCATGTTACACTGTGTCGTCTTTCAGATTGTCTTATCTGACAGTCGGAATGTCACATTGCTAACCAACCGATACACAACAGAAATCTCTTTTCGCTCTCAGTTTCTTCTTATGACGTCATACCGGATTCTGGGCATAGGAGGATGTACCCCTGCAGTGATTTTAGTAAACCGCAGCAAACAGAAATCTGCATGACCGGAGGACGGATTTGACCAACATGCTTCCCAACGCCAGTGCCCGAGCGTTACCGCTTACCCACGAGGCCAAGTGCTAACGAAAGAAAAGTTCCAGATATTACACAGCAGAGACAATATCATACAGCGCAACATTTAATCCGCTTTCAAGCAGGCGTTCCCGCTAAGGCAGAAAGAGCTCTAAAAACCTCCCCTTGCTGGAAGCACATCTGGGAGTTGGTAACGGATGATTAAGTGTTGACGTAACCGCTGGAAAGAATGGGCTCAGATGAGTGTTTTTCGGCGAGAAGAGGGGAGGAAGGAAGTAGCCGACATTTCACTGGCATCTCAACAGCCAGAAGTACATTTGGAAGACAACAAGTCTTTCAAATTAATCTTCTTATTACCTGAAGAGAGATTTTTTATTTAACGTGCCCATCATTTAGTCACCATTGTAACTAGCTAAATGAGTGTAAAAACTGTGAATTAAACCTGAATGAAAATTGCTTCTAGCCTTTTTTTAAAAGGAAGATAACATTCAATTGTTGCGTCTAGAGAGCTCTGATGTTTCCTCAACAGTTAATCATCGTCCGGCTGTGCTGCTCCTTCTCATTTGCGCAAAGAGCACCAGTCGACTCCTTTGTCCACGGGGTACCTAACGTCTCCTTTGGTGGTTTGTCCTGGAACATCATTTGCTTAAGCATCTTCCTGAGAGATGTTCGGTTTCCCATGTCTTTTTTTTTTTTTGGTCCCCTTCCCCTCGCCCCCCCCTCCCTCCCCCGATCTGTTCCCGCAGATATTTCTGTCAGCCACGGCGATTTGATCTTTCTTTTCCGCCAGTGTGTGATTAGCTGATAGGACAATCTGGCAGGAAGCACACTGTAGATGTGTATAAAAATTCCAGATTTCTTTGCGTAAATATTAAGGATTTATTAAAGTAAGCGCGTAAGCGCGTTTACAATAAAATTTATAATATTCTCACAGTACTGAAGTATAATAACAAATAGTTTGACAATTTTGCTTGGATTAATCATTTAAGTCTGTAGTGATTATTTATTTTCAAGTATTCCTATTTTTTGCTATTACTGTGCTCATCAAAGACATTTAACGAATTATTTCTAAAGCAATATTTTTCGCAATATTATTAAAAACTAGAGCCTATTCGGCTGCACGAAACTTGTCAGTAAGCAGTTTATTATCATCGAAGCATAAGTGCAGCTATTTTAACAAATTGACAGCAGGGCCAAAGTAATTTATTATTATAATTGCTATGTCTGACAGGAACAGCGAAAAGAAAAGATTCACCAATTGGATTTGTCTAGCCTATAAATAAAAACTATTATTTATACTTTTAGAATTTACAGGAACAGCGAAAAGAAAAGATTCACCAATTGCGATTTGTCTAGCCTATAAATAAAAACTATTATTTATACATTTAGAATTTATTGCGTTTAACATTTAGTGACTGATTAAAATTATTACGAGCAGACACCTAGCTGTAACATAAGATATTTCCTGCTGCTTGAGCTGGCTACCACTAACTCTTATGTATTAAACGCTATATATCTTTAGACTCATAAAGAGACATAACAGGAACCAATCAAAGATTATCTTGACTCCCTCCAATTTATTCATGTGTCGAGATCTATCTGAATATATCTTTCTTCTCATGGCACTGGACGGCTGTCGTGCACAATAAATGTGCTCCGGCTACATATTTTCGATAGTTTGAAAGACGTTAGAAAAAGATAGCACTGTAATTTTGTATTTGTTGGAGATACTATAATTAAGCGTAACATTCGGTGGTGATATCAAATACGTATTCAGTTTCATTCAAAGAAACGCCTCGGAACCACCAATTCTGCCTTCTAATATCAATGAAGCTCCAATAAAGAGCCAGTACGCCAACATATTGATACGCAACCTATTGAAAGTTTTAAATTTTGCATCTCATATGCATCTGGTGTGGGCCAATTCCCAATCTCCATCTCTTCACATTTCACTAATAAAAATACATATACCATACAGAACACAAGCTACACGTTTCTAGAAGTTATACTATTGTAAATCTTAAGCGGGCTCCGCGTGTCTGCCACACTGCCTATGCTCCACGCAAAAACTACCAAACAATATCAAAGATTATGGTCTAGCTTAAAATCTGTGATTTTCGAACATCTTATGACACTACATAAACGCGGAAAGGAGCAAGAAAATCGTAATTCCTTCACACCGTGAAAAGATCGCACTGTATCTCAGATGAACATTCATTTTCGAGATACCCACCAAAGATCACGCTACGAAACAGAAAAAAAATTAACCCTTTGAAATTTGTTAATATTGTATTTTGACTGTGAAATATGGTTATTTATTTCTTCCTTCCCTGAAATACAATACGCTATAATACACAGGAAACGTTGGTTAAACCACTTTATCAATGATTAACACCCTAATATGAGGAACGAAATTGAATCGTTTATTTCAGAAACCAGTCAAGCGCTAAAACTAGAAAAAATGAGTTAATGAAGCTATATTATTCTTTAATGGTAATTGCACACTTCAGTGCAGAAAGCAGTCAAATATCTCCAACTGTTGTTGTCCGACATTACGTTTAATTTCGCGTTTACATCAGAAACCAGTCAAACGACTCCGCTTGGCTGGTTTCTGCAGTAAACTGTGGGGACATTTTATGCTTTTTTTAAAAATCGCATTTGGCAACGGAGGCCATGCAGCCAGCTCAATGTGATTATTAAAGCTTTCAGTGTATAAGTCGTCTTCCAGTATATATATTGTATTTTTCCAATGTATGGACGCCACAGGACGGACAGAACATTCACACAGACACACAACACTTACACATCAATGCCCGTGGCCGGATTCGAACCGACGGCCTTCAGCACGCGGAGCTAGCATTCTAGCCCCTACGCTACCGAGGCCGGCAATATTTTATGCTTCTATGTTGTCAGTGACAGAGACTTCGGGGCTATCAAGCGTACTCTGAAAAAAGTGGATCGAATCTATTCACCAGAGAAATATATGGAGCTTACACGAAAATCCAGTAAAACAAATCGTTTTACTGTACACAGAGTTCCCTTCCAAGGTATCAGAAGTTTCAAAACATGGTGGCCTCATTCATACAAAAAGCTTACGAACTCAGTCGAAACCTCTGGTAGAGGTGTTCCTAAAAAGCAAAAGGAGAATTTCAAGATATCCACATAAAACATTTTTTTTTTACTGCAGAAACCAGTTAAAAGAAATTTTTTTCGTTCCATTTACAGCAATATTAAAATATTTTTTCTTTGATAAAATAGTTTGCAATATGTACCACTTTCAGCAAAAAATACCTAAGTCACCACCAAAACATGTTTTCTGACGGTAGACAGTTTTTTGTGTTTTCCAAAAATTGACAAACTTGGTGCTTCACTAGTTTCTGAAATAAACGATTCAATGGAATTTAATTTACAGTAAAGATTACAGAGATGCTTCGTTACAAATCAGTGGTGGCCAAACTTTTCAGAAGCTGGGCAAAATTCTAGAAATAGAATATCCCATCGGACAGCACATTCTACTTTCTTGGAAAAAATATTTTTATGAAGGAAAATAAATACTATAAATGAAACATACATATTTAATTAAATATTAAAAATATAATTATTTTAATGCAACTTTTTACTGTGTTTGGTAAAACTAAATGCATCAATGTCGAAACGAGTGGTGGCTAATAGCAAATAGTTATCCAAATGAACATCAGGGATTCGTGTAGATTGTCAATCATCGCTAGATCAAGCGAATGATGATATTGGTTTGATATCTGCTTAAATTGTCTTGTAGTGTTTGACATGACCGATGAAAGTTAAAGTTTACGCATATGCGGGTCGCATGTTGACATAGGTAAGGCCGCGGTTCGGCCATCCCTGTTACAAACGTTGATGCGTTGGTACCAGAAGAAAAACAAAATGAAAACGCATTACTACACACACCAAGATCAGAGCGGGCGAAGTATCGCGGAAATGCTGGTAAGTTACTTAGATAAAATCTTCAGAAATTTGCTAACGAAATCACTAGTCCCATTGATAATTTGAGATTGAGCTGTTAAGTACACGGATATACAATCTAACCGCAAAAAGACTTTCCCAGACTATTGTTCTTCACGAATAATATAGGCAACAGTAGCTTGGTATCAATTATTAAGTGAAGACGGATTGAATCTACCAATACATTTTTAGCATGTGTACGAATAGAGTAATATGAACGTATACAAGGATTGGTCCAAATATCGCATTGATAAGTGCAATGCACCCTCTGCCACACACTTTTAGTGAATCGCAGAGTAATAGTAATAGTAAGTCAGATATCATTCCAAGATACACAAGGAAGCTGTAGTTAGAATTAATGTTATACCAGGAATAATGCGGCAGCGACCAACTACTGCGGGCAAAGGGTGAGCCACGGCTATGATCTGAGTATACAGAACCCTTCACTCGCTGTATTTGAACTCGATGTGTCACTTCCGATTGTTCAGATTACTGGCTGAAGACTGCGTGGGGCTAAGTTCACCAAACACAACAACTCTGGTACCAATCTACTTCCTCACTACCAGTCTCAATTCTGGTTTTCTTTAAGACATAGGAGGGTAATCTCGAGGATGTGAAATTGTACATAATACAATCAGAACTATTAATGACTGAAAGTTAATTAAATAGGCTCAGCTATACCACATTTACTTGATATTTACAAACATCTATTTTCGTATGTCCCTGACATGTTCAAAGCTCCTAGTGTTAGTTACAGAATTTTGAAGGAACCAATAACGTTTACTTTCTTTTCCTATAAATACAACTTACACTACTTCCACAATTAAGTTTCTAAAAACCGTGTCGCATATCCGCATTCTCTTTATATTACATCTGCAATCCTAATTCCTGTTAAAAAGGAATCCTCTATAAATATATTACAGCTTAAATTTGTCAATTGACATAGCAAGTTAGTCCCCAATTCTTGAATTTCTTTAGTTCTATAATAGAGCAATAGACGCATAATAAAAAAATCAGAAACAATATTTGGACACTTCTTTCTCATCAAACAACGATACTCAAAAATGCTAAAAATATTGGAAGAGTTAACTTCAAAACTGCCGCACAAATATCGAAAAAACGGAACAGTGAACTCATTCAACAAAACAGTAAATTGCGAATTATATTGCTTTATCCAACAAATAGAACCCTTATCTCCCAAGGAAGTAAGCTACTTAAGAAAGTACGTTTCTTAACAGCTGTGAATTCAAGTAAATTACAGAAACGGTAATTTCCATACACGTGTTTGTATTTTTTCCTATTTTTAATTAGGGCTTTACTACTCATTGACGCCAAAGATATTAGAGTAGGGAGAAAGGAAGACAAGTAACGAGAACGTATTCAACCATAATCTTCAGAAAGTAACTAATCCGGTATTTGCAGGGACTTATTCCCGGAAAACAGAAATCTGACCGTCGATCAAACAATCGTCCTTCCGAATGTCAAGTCCGAAAGTTACCCGTCGCCCACCAGGTTTTTACTAGTTATCAGGCGTAAATAAGGAACACTAGGTGATCATCTGGCAGATTTCAGAACTGAAATTGTATATTAACTGTCTTTCGTTGGACATTCAATTTGTGTTTTCCAGTTTGATCATCCCAAATAGATTCCCCCCCCCCCCCCCCCCTGAAAACATGAAAACGCAACGTAAGGATATACTACACTATTTTTTACGCAAGTGGGTTTGGAAACGATGTAAAAATAAACGAGCTTACGTTCGGGAAGATTAAGTTTCAAAGTAAAATTTAACCTGAAATACACGTTTCCATATCGGACTTGGATTTTTTACCACAATGTCGTATTTCCCATGTACGATGCCGAAGCGCATCGAGGCTCCTCACATAGATGCAAATGAAAAACCGAATATCAACAGACTCAGCAGTGATGTCCATGTTTCTGTTTCACTAATTGATATGAACCAAAAATGAAGTAACAAACATGTATTTTGTCACAAACAGGGAACTGTACATTGTTTTATGTACCTCTGTAACTGGCTTATGGCGCTTAAAATCATTCAATTCCATTAAAATTAAAGGATTTCTGTAGAACATAATCGAAATTCGCTAGTATTCCCGTTTTCTTAAAAACCATTCGCACAGAAAGTCTGCGTTCTCACAAGCAATAAACGGATCACATCCAACTATTTACGAAAGTTTTCCTAATTCACAACTATTTTTGATTTCATGTAAAAGAGTACAAAGTCTATGTTATATGCTAACTCGCCAAGTGTCAAGTAGACAAAAAAATATATAAAAACCTCACGAGTCAGGGATGACATAATTACTTTATTGTGTACACTTTACATGAAATTTACTCCCGAGAGTTCACTACATCTTAAATAACCTGCGAAATTACGAAACAAAAATATAACCAAACATTCACAAATATACTGAATACCATTTCTAACTCATTAGCTGCTTCAACTATCTACATTTTATGGAAGAAAAGTATACATAAATTATGCTCCCAAAACTAAAATAGAATCCTCCAAAACTACACCTAAATCCTTGAAGTAGAGCGGTCGTAGGCTGCGGAACTTATAATCATAATCGGAGAGGTAAAAAACATACACACACTTATTCATGAAGTCTACTCGGGACGTTCGCAGATTACTCAACCACGTCACTTTCGGAGCTGAACACTCCAAAAGTCATGTACCGATAAGAGTTTCTGCTATGAAGTGGAACGCGCATTGTAGCCTATCGATTCAGAATTTCCTTAATTGGATTAGTGGATTCAGTATGACGATCAATCAGAGAGAATTTTAGCTTTTGCAATATCTAGAAGGTACTTCAGAAGAATATGGAAGTTGGCAAGCTGGTGAAAACATATTTTTATCAGCACAAATGGGATTTTTTTGGCTTGTGGCTTATGGCTTTACGCATCTTTGACGTCGAGGTAATTAGAGGCGGGAAAGGAACGGGAAAGAATTCGGCCATGACATTTAGAAGAAACAATCCCGGAATTCGGTAACCATGTTAAACCAAAATCTGTGTGGTCGGACGGGGGATTCGAACCTGACTTCTCCCGAATGCGAGACAATGGATGATAAAAACCCACCATGCAATCTTCAAATATATCCCTATTGTTTAATATTATTATCGAACTAATGGATGTTAATTTCTACAGTTACTAATTTTATACTAGCAGCCTCGTTGTTTCAGCGACCATCTTTCAGTCGGTGTTACGTGCTGTCCAGGAATCAATACAATAAGACGCCAACAGCGCGCTCTATGGAGATTCCCATCGTTTCTATTCAGAGAAATGAAAGTATAATGGCGCCCTGATTTATGGGACCACGTCGGAGGGGTGGGCACTTGGGATTCGGGTCACGCACGGGAAACCTCCGCTTTTAATTTCTGGACGCCAGACTGTGCAAGATTATTGCACACGTTAGCACAGTGAAGGGTTTTCAATGCACACACATGGTCCGGCAACGGCTCGCTGTGAATACACCGCAGAAAAATAAAGCGAGAAGCGAAAATGAAATGGGTGAAAAAACTACGTAGTGTACGGAGAAACTCAGGAAATTAATACTTGACTGACATTCCAAATCGGAATTATGTACTGCTAACTGGTTCGCTTATGGAATTTCACATATAAAGAAAAATCAGAAATTAAAACGGTTTAGGTAAATCGTAATCTCTAGCATGGTTTGTGTGTAGATCGTTTAGCTTAAATAAAAATAGTAATAATAGTTTCAATATTCTTTTATAAATCATATCACCATAAACGAGGTGACTTTTTTAAAAACATTTAGCACACTTTAAGAATCATTTTAATCGGTGATAATTAGCAAGTTTTTAATTTCGTAAGATGCATTTTTTACCTGTCTTTTATACCATTTTCTGAGTTATTCATATTCTCTGGACGCGCGTGAAATATTTTCAGAAAATTTTATAATCTTAAATAATTCAATTTCACAGACAAACAGAGCCACGGGAAAATGCGTAAAGATGCTCTAATCTGTGTAAACTTCCATCAAAGCTTGTTGCAATTACTATTCCTTCATAGTAGGTATGTGTGCTGTATAAAAAGTATTTTATTTAGGCTGCCATTAATCCTTTTAACACCTTTCCCATTGTGGAAGCGAAAATAATATAACCCCATTGTTTCCTAAACTCCTCCAGTTCTTCCAGCTCCTTGCCCGTTTTTAGTGGTTTTACCCTTCTTCTATGACGACTTCCTTAAAGACGGGAAAGGACTGTAGAAAATTCAGCCGTAACCTTTCGACTGAACTATTCCATTAGCTTTCAGTGATTTCGGGAAACCATGGAAAACCCAAATCTAGATGCCCGGTGGGGGATTCGAAGCCGCGTCGTCCCGAATGCCAGGCCATAGCGTTACAGCTTACCCACCACGCTCGGTCTTTGTCTTAAGATCATGCGGCTGCAGAGTCTTCCTAGGTGTTGTTTACGGGGGAGCTTTGTGCACATATTGAAAGTGTCATCCTCAAGCAGAAAATCTTTCGAAGAAGTTGCATTCGAAGGAGCAGTGGAAACAAATCAACTGTGCGAACGCTTTGGAAACGTTTACGTACAACTTTTCAAAAGGAAAGGAACAGAATCAAGGAAGATGAAAAATTATAGCTGCTTCTCCGCTTTTTAATTCCTATCCAACATTTCTTTGAAAATTCGTCAGTGAACTACTTCTTCGTCCATGCTCTTATCCCGCAGCAACAGGATACGATGCGTTGTGATTTGGCCGGCTTGCGCTGAGCCTGATGCCTCCCGGGGAGGAAAGTTGTGATGCCATCTGTCTGCGAAACATTTAACTAGAGTGCTCTAAGTGTAATTTATTTTTTTAGTTTATGAGGCGGAAATTTCTGCTTGGTGATATTTGAAAACCACCTATCAGCACAACGGCATCTAAGCGTGGACCAGGTCTCGATCCTGTCGCGGATGTTTCCCTATCTACATCTACATATATACTCTGCAATTCACAGAATTGTGGGTGGCAGAGGGTGCTCAGCACCAACGCTAATCTCTTTGATGTGCATTCCAATCTGTCAATATAAATGGTTCAACAATACATTCCAAACTTTTAATTGGAGTGAATAAAGTATTTAGAGAGCTCAGTTTTAATTCACTTGTCAATTTCAAGAGGAAATTCATGAGTGTAAATTTCTGTTCATAGATGAAATTATTATGATTGGATGCAGTATTTTGAGGAAAACTGATTTACGATTACAAAGAGCTATTCCTTCAAGACAAGATGAACCATTGGGTGGATTGGTTACGTATTTTTTTTTTGGGGGGGGGGATATCAAACAGTTACCGCCTGTTAATTACAGGCCATTTTACAGTGATAAAATAGAAGTAAATTAATTCCTCTTAGAAGGGAAATTGTCATTCAAATAAAATATTCAAAAATATTGTTTTTTATCAGTTTTATTCCGATAAAATGAATCTCAACAAATGATTCGAGATATACTTGATAGTATTGGGAATGGAAAGTGTACAATTGAATACTATAAAAAATTAATGAAACGCTGTCTACAAACTTTTCCATTACAAGAAGGTAAGTATTTCAACGATGCTATCAGATTATTTGCAACAAATAAAGATGTAAAAGCATTTAATCATAAAAAATTCAAAGAATTGCTTCAACCTGTTGCTTATATTCCAGCAGTTCATCATTGTTCTGCAGCAAAATCAGCAAGTGCTGAATTATTAGGTGGACTGGAACCATTTATAACTTTTGTTTATTGGATCTTAAGTTATGTTACTCTCTAATTTAAGAAAAAGGATTAGTGAGTGGAGCTTTAGGTTATGCTCAGGATATTATTTATGAAGAAGTGTAAGTCCGCCTGATCAGATACCACGAGTGATAATGGTTCGTTTTGAAAATTATTTTTAATTGACTTATCAAAATAGTGGTTGTGTTCCAATTCCACCCACAACTAAATTTTGTAAGAGAGGGAATATCACTTGTTCAAGAAAACAATTTCCATTACAATTAGCTTTTGCAAAAAAAATTCATAAAACTCAAGGTTCAACATAGGATAAAGAGTTTGTAGATATTGGCGACAAAGAAATTTCTGTAGGTTTAACACACGTTGCGTTAACGAGAGTAAAAACTATAGAAAGCCTAGCATTAAATAGAAGATTTTCTTTTGAAAGAATTAGTAATATTAAAAATTCAAATATGTTAAAATGTAGAAAACAGGAAGAAGCTCGAATGAAAAATTTGCTATCTGTTTAAAACCAAATTAAATCAGCTGATTTTTTTAAATATTTAAAGATTGTTTCTTATTACAAATGTGCCTAATTATTTTTTGTCAGCAA
This sequence comes from Vandiemenella viatica, assembly GCA_031002005.1. NCBI lineage: Eukaryota > Metazoa > Arthropoda > Insecta > Orthoptera > Morabidae > Vandiemenella > Vandiemenella viatica. The sequence continues at coordinate 105,580,570 of JARYHS010009186.1, read as the reverse complement.
ACTAAAACCACGGTTTTTGATGATAGTTCGTTAAGTTTAAATATTAAAATTCTTATGATTATTGATTAATTTCTTTAGTTGTATATAATAACTCTTATAACAAAACCTCGCGAGTAATCACAAAATCGTGCTTTTAGCTAGTAACTTCAGTGTTAAAAAAAAAAACTAAATGTCTCCGACTGTTTTAGCTGTACATAAAAACAAAAGGATACTAGTAAATGTCAGGAATAATTTCGTCTCCGCGTGTACAGAGCCAAAAATACGCAAAGCAAATACAACACGACTCTTATTACAAATGTGCCTAATTATTTTTTGTCAGCAAACTAAAACCACGGTTTTTGATGATAGTTCGTTAAGTTTAAATATTAAAATTCTTATGATTATTGATTAATTTCTTTAGTTGTATATAATAACTCTTATAACAAAACCTCGCGAGTAATCACAAAATCGTGCTTTTAGCTAGTAACTTCAGTGTTAAATACTAAATGTCTCCGACTGTTTTAGCTGTACATAAAAACAAAAGGATACTAGTAAATGTCAGGAATAATTTCGTCTCCGCGCGTACAGAGCCAAAAATACGCGAAGCAAATACAACACGACTCCAGGAGCGGTGACAGTGACAAATTACTCTCGCACGGTAGATTGGATCTAAACTGAGAAGACAATAGCCATTCATTCCGTACAGACGAAACGTCAACAAACCATGGTGAGATGGGGCCACTGACACATAATCTCTGCGACCATTTAGCTAGTAGCTACAAGTACCTGTATTTACACTGTAATCACTACTGTTGCTAGCTAAAGTGGGAACAACACGAGACTAACATAGTACTTAATTAAAACCTATCACGCCCGAGGCTGGATTTATAGCAGCGACCCACGGCAAAGCGAAGATACGCGAAGGGTCAAGTTGTCACTGCCCACTTGTATTTTTTATTTATAAATACGCAAAACCTTACAAAATGTAAACTACACGTGCATGTACTACTATTAATTATTATATTTTTTCAGAACAGTGAGAGACATTTTCCCACATTAATTCGAAACATTGTGAAAATTTGTTTTTTATTACGTGTCTAATGGAAGCTCCAAGAAATGGGGGTTAAATATGCACTTCCTTCATCCCGCCGTGTGTTGTTGTTTACAGAAAGATTAAACACCGCACAGTAAAAAGCAGTTATGCATTTAGGACCATTTACAGTTTTTTCAGAAGTTTGCATGACTTGAGCCGTATTAACACCTAAATGGGTTTTAAAATAGATCTACACTTCTACAGACTTCATAACTGAAGGAAAAAAAACCAAAGATGATCGTGTATTTATTGTAGCAACATGAAAATCAATGTCAAGACAGCTAATAGAGATTGTGTGAAAAATTATAATGAGAGCAGAGAACCACTAGCAGCAAAGAACATAAATATAATATCGATAATGTTAATAACAGTCGAATACAGGGATTTAAAAAAATTAAGGTTATGAAGAAATAAATATTACAGAGTTTTTGTAATTACATAAGGCTAGGGCGAAGTGTTGTAATCAGCACAGACAAAGAATTACTTACTATAAGGTGTTGTAATTAAAAATATATGAGGTTTGAGTTGAGAGATGTTAAATTGCTTAACAAATAAGGTGCTTAAAAGTTGATCAAGGTATATAATCACTTTAACTGAGAAAAGGATACAAAAGGATAGGGTAAAGTCTTTTTTTTTTTTTAACCAGGAGGAAGACAAATTCAAATAGTAAGCCTAGAACAGCCGTACTGAAAGATAATAATGACGCAAAAATGTACATGCTACCGTGATGGGAAAGACGATAAAACAAGGTAACAATACTTTAATATGTTTACGTTAGACGTCAACTGTGAATAAATTATACAGGGAATATTATAATCCGAATCTTTTTTCACCATTTCCAGCAAATGGTTACGCCAGGTAGCATAAACCTTGCATTGCAAAAGCGATTCATAGTCTTTTAGTAACAGGATAAATTCGCTGCCTACTTTCTCCCTGGTTCCCAAGTAACCGGGAACATGGCTTACCTCTATGACAGAAGGGAGTAGAGCGCGTTATGGATGTTCTGCATTCGACGATCCCCTGGATAATGTTTCCTACAGTCCTACTGCTTGAATGGAATTCGAGAATCACAGTGGTAAAGTCTCATTTAACGGTAGACTAACTCTACACCCGCTGTTGAACTGAAATAATACCACTCAGGTAGTGACGAAGAATTAAAAATGCCGGAAAGTAGGGCCACAAATATTTTGTAAGCAGTGCTTGTACTACTGTACCGACATATGAACAAAGCATGAGCCTCTTTCAATGAAAGGATGGATACTTACTCCAGCCCTGGGTAAGGAGATCGTACTCCTCTAGGAGGAGAAACTAACAGATGCGCCCGAAGCAAAGAGGAGGTATAAGTGTAAGGGACCTTAGCGTATCAACGTGTATACAAGTACTGGCTAGGGAGCGTGCATAAACCACGTAGTTCCATTTTGGCCTCCTGTGAACCTCCCTCCCCCCACGTATCCCTACGTGGCTTTTGCCTTTGCCCCCCCCCCTCCTCCCCACGTAGCACGTAGCTTTTTTCCTTTTGATTCACATGCTGTTGTGTTCTGTACCTCATTTTAACTGTAAAAATGTTATGAAAAGAAAGCTACGTGGCCTGGCTCGGAACCCCCTCCCCTCCCCCACGTAGCCCAGCGTAGCCTTCCAGCCAACCCCCCCACCCCCCTCGACGGAGCCACGTAGTTTGTGCACGCTCCCCTATCAACGTGAGAAAGTGTATTGTGAATGTATTTCAGAGTTTCATTTTCCGTGAAATAACAGAAAGGTACTGATGTTGCATACGAAAATACTTTCATAGACATTCAAAACATTCTACGTGGCCACCGTAAGGGAAGAGTCAAGAATTGTGTTGCATGATTCGGCTGTTACAGTCCAAATTGAGCCACTGACATTTGTACGAGTAATTAAGAGCACTGCGAATTTATCAGGAAGTCGGCACTGCGAGAAACTTATACAAATATACAAATACAAGAATATCTAATATACAAAAACGAATGTTTATTTGTTCGTTTTCTATGCGTTCCTATACCATTCATCCCGTTGCGATGAAACTTTAGTGAGTTATTGTGTGCGTGCCTGAAAATGTTTCTGACCAAAACATATAAAAAAATCCACTCCCTCTTCCCCTACACACCCCTCAATTTTTTCGAATGATCTTTGTATAAACCCACAGTTTTTGACCGATTTCGATGGAATTTTTCACGCGTGTACTTTAAAACAAAAACAAAAAATACTGTCTAAATTTGTTTTGCAAAACTCACCCCTCTCCACCTTTACAACAACCCCTTCATTTTTTCCATCGTTCTTCATACAAACCCACAATTTTTATCCGATTTTGATAGTACTTAGCACGCATATGCTTCTAAACAAGGCGGCCTGGTAGTTCAGTGATTAAAGCGCTTGTTTTCGGACAATTCTGTCTCCGGTAACGGGTTCAAATCGCAGTGAGAGCAGGATTTTTTAAGAATTGTATTTGATCATTTGAGCTACGCCAGGACGTTCCGTGGTTCGGATTCAAACCACAGGTGGCAGAGGAAAGGAATTAGCCGTCTGCCTCTAACCCAAAGCTCATTGCACCTCCTTCGGGAGGATTCAATCAGCCTTCGGATTGTGAACTAAGTTAACATTTTACTTTAAAACAGAGAGAAATACTGCCTATTTGGTTTGTAAAAACCAACCCCTTTGATTATAAATCAAAATTCCGTCTGGAACAACTGTTGATGTTACTGTTTTCTTTATTTCCATACGCGTTTCGCCCTTATGGTGTGGGGTATCGTCAGTGGCTGTGAATTTGTTTTTACACGTGATATGTTACATTTGACACAGGAATTATAAATTATTATATACATATTTACATTGTACACTGTACTCAAAATACAACCAGATTTGCACCAACCACTTTATCCCCCTCTTCTTCATTTTTGGCAATTTTATTTACAGAAACCCACAGCTTTGATAAATCTTACCCATCTTCTGTTTAGCTCCACCACTTAATTTTTGCCTACGGTCGTTGTACAAATCTAACGTTTTTCTCAAATTTTTATGGTACCCAGCACACATATGTAATAAAACAGAGTGGTCTGGTAGCACAGTGGTAAAGGCACTAACTTTCGAAAGTTTCAGGATACGTTTCCAGGTTGACATCCCGGTGGAAGCATGAACTTTGATCACATTAGCTTTTTCAGGTCCTTGGTTCTGATTTCACGTTGAGCTATACGTCCCAGAGGAAAGGAACTGGTTGTCCTGCCTTTGACACAAGGCTTAGTACACTTTCTTCGTTAGGATTCAACCAACCTCCGGGCGGTAGACTAAATTTTTCGCTTTAAAACAAACATAAAAGTACTATCTACATTTGGTTTGAAAAGTCCCATCCCTCTACTACTTTACACCACCCTCTTAGTTTATTTATTTAAACGCCAATCGGCTTTGTACATATTTAAATAAAATTTATCATTAACATACAAGCTACTTAATGAATAAGTGATTCACAAAAGTCTTTTAATGTTGGAGATCAGTCCAGTATAAGAACCTCCAAAGAAGTTGACGTTGGTTGCATATAGATTAACCAGGTTTACTATCCTATGGTACGGCCCAGAAGCAACATAATTTTTGTTGGGCTTTACAGCATCCAGCAGTCGTCTTGTTCGTAGGTCTACCCTAGAGCAATTAAATTGGAATTGCTCGAGTATATCTGGTGAATCAATAAGTCCATTGATGACTTTGTAGAAGAAGCATAGGTCAGTCAACTGCCTCTGACTTTGCAAGCTGTTAATCTTATAATGTTGATATACATCACACACATCTTCCATGTTTTCACGATGAAAATAGTGTAACAGAAACTTACAAAACTTGCGTTGAACTTTTTCGACACGGCTAATTTACTGGTTTGTAAAGGGTGACCATACAATACTACCATAATCAAGTAACGGTTTGACATAGGCAGAGAAAAGTCGAAACAATGTATTAACGTTTTTGAATTCTTTACCAGCTCTACATATGAAACCCAGGACACGAAATGCTCGCTGTGTTATGTAATTAATGTGCTCTGAGAAGGTAAGTATGTCATCAATTATCACTCCCAAGTCTTTAACTGAATTGACTGTTCCCACGTTTTGACCACATATAGAGTAATTAACAGGTAGCTGGTTGAGACGTCGAGAAAACACCATGACAGCACATTTTTCTATATTAAGGTGTAACTTATTTAACTGACACCATACCTCTAACTCGGAGATATCTTGTTGTAATATCTCAATGTCATGAGCACTGTAAATAGCTCTGAAGATCTTCATATCATCAGCATAGAGCAAATAATCAGACTTAAACTTTTCACCAATGTCATTTATGAAGATGCTGAATAGAATAGGTCCTAGATGGGAACCTTGTGGCACACCAGACATAACAGTGTACTCATTCGACAAATGGCCATTAATTCGCACTTGTAGATGTCTGTCAGATAAGTACGAGCGAAGCCAATCCAAGGCCTTGGATCTTATACCATAACGACTTAATTTATTTATCAGAATATCATAGTTCACTATGTCAAAGGCCTTGCTAAAATCAGTATATATAGAGTGCACATCCTGACCTTTATTCAAAGAATTAAGTATGAAGTTAACATACAGGTAGAGATTAGTTGTTGTAGATCTTCTGCCAAAGAATCCATGCTGTCTTGAGGTTACGACATTTTTAAATGCAAAAGTAAGTTTATGGCAATATTATTGAAACAAGCACACTGTTTTTATTCGATTTTTATGGAACCTGCACATGTATACATTAAAACAAACAGAAAAATTCTGTCTACGTTTGGTCTACAAAATCCTAATCCCTCTCCTCCTCAAACCCCTTCCCCTTTAAATTTTTCAACTTTTTTTAAATACAAATCCACGTCTTTATCCGATTTTGATAGTACTTAACACTACTTAAAACATAGTGGTCTGGTAGCTCAGTGGTTAAGGCTCTCCTCTTCAACAGTTTCTCGGTCCGATTTGAGGTTCAAATTTCGGCGGAAGAAGGAATTTTTAGTATTATTGTATGCACCTTTCGGCAATAGCCTCTGATTAATGTCTCAGGTTTTTTTAAAAAACTTTAAAACAGAGACAAAAACACTGTCTACATTTGGTTTGCAAAAACCCAACCGTTCCCCCTTAATTTTTCATAATTTTCTTTTTTTCAAACGCACAGTTGGTATCCGATTTCGATGTAACTTTGCATACTTTAAAACAGAGAGAAAAATACTGTCTACATTTGGTTTACAAAAACTCACCACTCTCCCTTCAGCTGAAGTTACATGTAAACAATGAATTAATGCCCGTTATTTTATTCTGTTCGTACAATGGCATCTCAGCAATCACCTACATGATCGCAGAGACTGCCCACTCAGTCGGTTGTGTCGATCACCGACATTTGTTCCTCAAGAACTCTAAAATGATTTAACGCACTAGGCCAATATACGTATTTTTTTTGACACTGATGTTCTAACACTAATAATAAACAAATAACAGAATGCAGTAATGATATGAAATCCATTTGAACAAAATATATCTAGCCAAGGAGAGAATTACGTGACGATCTTTTCGTATTAACAACAATTGCGACAAATAACTACGTTGAATTTCAAAGGTACTGATTTTTTTCAGAAAATAAATGAAGAAGCATGTGCCAACGACCCTGAAACGGCGCCTCTTCGCCGAAACCGGAAAAAAGAAAAAATCCATCGCCTGCTAAAGATTTTGTTTAACATGTTGTTAGGCCCATCTCTCTTACTCTAATTGAGGTCTGCCAGTGACTTGGAAGGATTCTTGCTTGCTGGGAACCGCTGGGGGTCAGTAACTTCAAGACAGTTTTCGGTAGTTCCTCAAAGCTAACTAACATCCCACGAAGTTCACAAGCAGCTTCATCAATCAAAAGCATCCTCGTATGTGTTAAATAGTGATATATGGAATATAAGATGTCTACATTGTTTAATTCTTACAAACATTCATTTTTAGTATGTTTTGAACATCTGCGAGACTTAGGTTTCAAGACAGTGAGAATACACTCCACTTTGCTTTATCGATGTCTATGCAGTACAAATAAAGCATTAAATCTAAAAGAAGAATAATCAATTTTCAGATGTACCATGAAGCCATTTTGCGTATTTGCAAGTAAAAGAAGAGCTGTCCACGCATCTCCATGCATGTGTGTGACAAATTATTGTTCACATAATCCGATTTGTATTACATTTTACATAACATAGATTGTTAAGACCTCTAGATCTGATTTCGTTTCATCTGTCTATGTTATAAAACGCTTAACTTAGACATTTTTCTTTAGAACTTCGATAAAGCGATTGGAATCCAACTAATGTAGTTAGCGGCGAGGTACGAGGCGTATTTTTTTAAAGTAAGTACCGTTTTGTCACACCGTGGCTGCAGCGCTACGGTCGGCGTTCCGCGCATGCGCACTGGGTACCTGCATCTCTTGCCTACGCACTGACGCCATTACAGTCTAATTATTCCTTGTTTACGTTGTTCACTGAGTGTTTAAGATGCCTCCGATAATCGTGAGCCCCGCCGACTGTGAAATATGGGCTGTTATAAGATTTCTTTGTGCTAAAGGCCTAACTAAAACCGATCGATATTCATCGTGAGATCTGTGCAGTTTACGGACAAAACATTATGAGTGATGGAATGGTGAGAAAGTGAGTGAGAGCATTTAAAGATGGCCGCACAAATGTGCATGATGTACAACGGAGTGGGCGTCCTTCGGTCGTTAATGAGAGTTTGGTGCAGAAAGTGGACAATAAGGTGAGAGAAAACAGACGCTTTACAATTTCCTCCATGTGTGATGACTTTCCTAATGTTTCTCGTAGTGTTTTGTACGGCATTGTGACCGAGCACTTGAATTACCGAAAATTGTGCTCACGTTGGGTACCGAAAATGTTAACGGATGTATATAAAACCAAACGTTTAGGCAGTGCATTGACTTTCCTTAAGCGGTACCACAACGATGGTGATGATTTCTTAAGCCAAATTGTTACGGGCGATGAGACATGGGTGGCCTACGTCACACCTGAATCAAATCAACAGTCCATGGAATGGCGGCATTCAGATTCACCGAAAAAAGTGAAGTTCAAGCAAACGATTTCTGCCCGGAAAATCATGTGCACAGTTTTTTGGGACAGAAAAGGAGTATTGCTTGTGGAATTTCTGCCTCGTAATGAGACAATCAATGCATCAGCTTATTGTGAGACATTGAACAATCTGCGCCGTTCAATCCAGAACAAAAGACATGGCAAGTTGAGCAAGGGCATCGTTTTGCTGCATGACAATGCCCGTCCACATGTGGCTAATCAGACCAAAGATCTCATCACATCTTTTCGATGGGAAACTCTAGATCAGGGGTCCCCAAAGTGGTCGGTATCGACCCCTGGGGGTCGATAAGAGTTCTCCGGGGGTCGACTAATACCCGGGGGTCGAAAGGGGGTCGATTGATAATAAAGAGGATCAGTTAAATGGTCTAGGAAAAAAATGGGAATATTCCAACAAAAATCCAAAATAACTGCCTACCCCCGTTATAATTTGAGTTTTACCGAAGCCTGCGTCGCTTTAGGTATGTGTTAAGAAGAAAACATACTGGAGCGGAGAGCATAGCAACGACGAACGAAGAACAAAGCAGCGAAAACAAATAAACCAATTGGATTGTTGCGGTGACTCATACTGGGGCGCAAAGCGTTGAGGTAATAATGGGGCAAAGCTTAGCGTTCAAACTGTTTGATTTCGCCGCTTTATTCTTCACTCGCATTGCTGGTTTGCTAGTGGTTGTTCCTGTGAGAAACGAATGTAGACCAATTTACGAATTGTGTCTCTTCTGAGGTCCATCTTTGGGGTAAGAAAGAAGTTCAACATCATAATTATTTTATTTTAGCTAAGCTGCGTGATGAACACAACAAGTATTAAAACTTTATTTTTTATTTACTTTGGGTATTTAAGCATTTTATATTTGGGAGGACGCTGGTTCGAATCACCGTCCAGGCATCCGGATTTGGGTTTTCCATGGTTTCCCCAAATCACTCAAGGCTAATGCCGGGATGCCTCCTCCAAAAAGCCATGGCCGAATTCCTTCCAGTTCCTTCTCCGCAGTTCCATCCCGACTCTAATGACCGCGCTGTCGACGAGACGTAAAGCCACAAGGGAGGGGGGGGGGGAGAGAACGCTGCTGGTTCATTATACACAAGTTGCACTGTTAAATTCTAGTATGGTTTCCACTCTATGTATTGTATATCTAAATGTAGATTTTGTCCTTTACAGATGATATCGTAATATACCGAAAACCATTAAATTTAGATACATCTTTTTTATCTTTTTCCTATCTAATTCTATTGAATAGGTTACTTTTAGATGTAATTATTATTCCTTCAAGTCTAGATATCTATTGTTAGAAAAAAGTAGCAACAATGCACTCTGAGCAAGAACAGGCAGTTCTTTATAGCTCGTGCGGTAATAAGTTGCGTCTCTTACTGCTGCTGTTTTGTTGTGCTATGATCGTATCGTGTTGTTCATATTATAAATCTGAGTTTAATACCTACGATGTCGTCTACCAGTGCTAAGAAGAAATGCAGACAATATTCACACGAGTATTTGAAATATGGTTTTGTGCCATCTTCTGCTAATGAAACTATTCCTATGTGCTTGTTATGTGAAAAACTTTCAGCAATGATGCTATGAAGCCGGTGAAAATAAAAGACCACTCGGAAAGGATCCATTCTGATAAGAAAAACAAAGATTTTGAGTATTTCAAAATGCTAAAAGAGAAATTGAGAGTTCGGCCAAATTAAAGTACATATCTGAAGTCATCTGCTAGCGCTGATAGTGAAGGAGGACTGAGGACATCCTACAGCATCTCTCTTAACATAGCAAAGAAAGGCAAACTGTACACTATTGGTGAAGAGATTATAATACCAGCTATAAAAGATGTAATTGAAAATGTTATGAAGAAAGACTCTCAACTATTTTTGAAGTGCATACCATTGAGTGCAAATACTGTGCAGCGACGTATAGAGGAAATGGCCGATGATGTGGAAAGTACTTTGACCTCTGAGCTCCAGCATTGTAAGTTTGCTATTCAACTTGACGAATCAACTTTCGGAAGTTCAAATCTTCTCATGGTTTATGTTAGGTTCCATAGTCCATTCCTGAATGACACTGTTGATGAATTTCTGTTTGCTAAATATCTTCAAACTGATTCACAAGGTGAGACAATTTTTTTTATGTTTGCAAGATTATTTGAACAAGCACAACATTCCTTTCGGAAGCTACTGACGGTGCACCTGCTATGGTAGGCCGTTACAGAGGATTTTTCCTCTTTCTGAAGGAAAAGGTTCCTAATGTACGTACCGTTCACTGTGTCCTACACAGGCAGCATCTTGTAGCCAAAAAATTGAGTGGCGACCTGTATGATACTCTAAAAGTGTGCATTACGTCAATTAATAAAATTAAAGCTCATCCTCTCAATTCCCGATTGTTTGCGAAGTTATGCGAAGAAAATGATGAACCTTTCAATCAATTACTTTTGCACATTGGGGTAAGGTGGTTGGCAAGAGGTGATAGTTTGCAGAGGTTTGTTGACTTGTACGACTCGTCTGCAGAGTTTCTTAAGAATGTGGATCCATTACTATGTGACGAGTTAAAACAGTGCAAGAACCATCTTGTTCTATTTGGCAGATCTTTATTCGAAATTTAACGAAGTACAGAAGCGTTTGCAAGGAAAAATGTTACAATTGTTCAAGCGCGAACAATTATAATGGCCTTTCAACTAAAAATGTACCTGTTAAAATCTACACTGGCCCGTAAAAATTTTAAATATTTTTCAAACTTTCGACTACTAAAAGAAAATGAAGAGATACCCGACCGTGATTTGGAGATATATATTAAACTTCTCGATAAATTAAGAGAAGACTTCAAAGCACGTTTCGAAGACTTGGAGAACATGCATGTTCCTGAATGGTTTGCTTCTCAATTTGATGTTAACATAATGAAGGTAATGAACGTGGCTTAGAAGCTGAACTGATTGAAATATGCGTAGATCTGGAAGCTAAAGCGTTGTTTAAAAATAAAAACCTCTGCTAATTTTGGAGCAATAACAATATTGCTACAAAATACCCCAAGCTCAGAGCAGAAGACGAATCTTTCTTACTTGCATTCCCAATTTCGTTGAAGCTGGCTTTAGCCACGCGAACTCTATTTTAACAAAACAGAGGAACAGACCGAACTTGGAAAACCGTGGTGATTTGCGACTAAAACTTACCAATTTTCAACCGAACATCAGTAATCTTGATGCTGCCCTTCAGACCCATCCATCTCACTAATATCAGCTACTTTAATAAAAAAAAAAAGGTATGTTAACATATTTTAATGTATTCAATAGTAGTCGTAAAATGGCAGATGTTTTTTCATCGAATATAATTTAAATTTTCAATGATTATTTTGTGTTTTACATTTTATGACACTTACGGTTATAGGCTAGTTTCCATCTATCTATAATTTTTTAATTATTTTTTACGATTATAATAACAGTGTAAAATATCCCTTTTTCTGTTAGTGCTGTTGGGTGGATTTTTTAAGGTGTGGGAACTATAAATACTTTCTTTGGGTCCTTATCGCTTAGCATCAAAAATGCTAAAAATGATTTAAAATTTTAATCAGTGGCGGATCCAGGAATTTTTCGAGCCGGGGCAAAAACTGTAGGAATGCCGCCCCTTGCAACATTATTTGGAGCTCCCATTTTTGCCGTCTGATCCCAAGTGTCGCCACCTCGATTGTCAGCCAAACACATTGTTGTCGCCGCCCGGTGCCCAGTGTACTAGTAGAGCTAAAAAAAAAATTTCCGCCCCCTTGAAGTTGGCACCCCGGTGTACACCCCCCTGCCCCCAGATCCGGCACTGGTTTTTATTAAACGTTTAATCTGGGGGTCCATGAGAAGACAAATGTTCTATGAGGGGGTCGACGTGATAAAAAGTTTGGGGACCCCTGCTCTAGATCATCCTCCGTACAGCCCTGATCTGGCGCCCAGTGACTACCATCTGTTCCTGCACTTGAAGAAACACCTGGGCGGTCAGCGTCTTGAAGACGATAACGAAGTCAAAACAGTTGTGATGCAGTGGTTAACAAGTCAGGCGGCAGACTTCTATGAGGAGGGTTTTCAAAACCTGGTACTACGTTATGACAAGTGCCTCAATATTGAAGGGAATTATGTAGAAAAGTAGAGTAAGGTACAGGCTTTCATGTAAAAATAAAATTATTGATATATATTTGCACGTGTTTTTTAATTTCAAGACGGTACTTACTTAAAAAAACATGCCTCGTATACATTATAGGGATGGACTACAGTGCTAAATGTCATAACAATCTGACGAGTGAAAGTTATGATTAGCTACTAAGCTTAGTGCAGCTAATGGTAACCTATTTAGAACATGATAATTTTAGTGATCATGACCGGTTATCATGACGTTTTAAATTTACGTGAATGTTCCATTACGTATTGTTGGGAGAAATCACGCTGTAGACTCTCGGGTGATAGTACGATTGGAATTGTGAAATCAATAGTAAAACAATTCTATTCACATAAATTATTTCCAACTTAATATCTGAGGAAAAAATTTCTAGTTAATTGGAATGCTGCTCATTTCTATCTAATGTGCAGATTTTCTTAATACACTACACAGTTCCACTTATTTAGTAAAGTCCAAGCCTTCTTTATTTACACACTGAGAAATGCTGGGAACATTTCTGCGTTTACAATCAACATACAGTACAATAATCGAAATTTTTAACCTTAATTCTAGCTCTGTTAACGCTTCAGTCGCCTACTTCGCCAACTTTCCTTCAATTATTTCAATACTGTAGTAACTATGGAGGAATGAAGAGAGTGGAGGCGAAATAACGCTAAATCTGTGAAGTCGCCTGTAAATACTCTGCTCGTACTGCGCATGCGTGGTGCCATAACAGATACCCCTAAGCATTGCGTTGTTTGCGCTGTGTTTGCAGCTGTGAATATTTAATTTTCTAATATTCCAAAGTTTTTTTAGCTTGTGTTGCATACGACTGCACAAACAGATAAGAAAAACTTTTCATAAGTAAGTCACATTGTAATTATTATTCTTGAAGTGTTTGACAGGTAACTGCAAGAGTAGGGTCTAAAGCTATAAATTTATTTATTGCTCTCAATAGGATGATGTTTTCAAATATCAGAATATTATTATTATTGCTCCGCGATTCACTAAAAGTTTGTGGCGGAGGGTGTATTGCACCTACCCGAAAAGGCTAATGGTTTGGAAGGGATCTGGCAAGAGGCGCCCATAGGCTACTGTGAGGAACCACCCCAGCATTCGCCTGGAGTGATCCAGGAAAATCATGGAAAACCCAGATTAGGATGGCCGGAGTGCTTTATCGAAAGCTACTCCTGTCGGATTTTAAGTTTAATCGCCCGGTAAATCCTTTCTATTCCAGTCCCAAATCACTCGTGGAAAAAAAGAGTACAGAAATGAATCGGTTCTGGCCCTGATTTCTCTTATTTTCGCGGTCATTCCGATATATGAATGATGCTGGTAGCAATATTTGTTTGCTGTCATTCCGAAATACGTCAGTCGTGAATTTTTCAATTAGCTTCTGTCGAGAGCAACGCCTTCGGTGTTCCAGGTTTTCCCAATCTAACTCCTTCAACATCGCACTTACGCTTTCCCTCCAACTATATATACCTGTCACGAATCGGGCGGTATTATGTCGCACAAATCATTAATGTATATGAGAAACAACAGAGGCCCTATCACGCTTTCCTGGCTAGCCTTATTGTAAACAAGTGTTGAAAGTCTAATTTAAGCGAGTCAAGTTTACATCGCGATACAGTGAATATGGTACTATGCTTGCTTTAGTCCACTTTCAGTTTACACTGAAAGTGTACGATGAAATTAGCTGAGGTAATTTGTGCTGTGCGAACTACGAAACGTGATGAAGCAAATATTGTTGTTACCCGAAATGTAGTTCGCGATGCATTTCATGTGTTTAGGAGTGTCTACATAGTTTGATTTTGTAGCGACAATGTAATAATGGAAATGTGGGTAGCCTGTACCAGAAGGGACAAACAATCTATTATTAGTTGTTAGTAATTTAAGGAGCACTACGTTAGTGACACAATGCGTATCGCGTATCGCGATATAAACTACTCCCTTTTAAGCTCCTGACTTTTGGAGACAGCACATCTCGAGAGTTAAGCGAGATATCGAAAATTTTTATTCTCTACTTTCGATTTGTCTCGTTATCATCAAATCTGACTTTGGGGAAATTTTTCTTCTGAATTTAACCCAAAAACACCTCACTTTTAAGACAATATCTCGAGAACTAAGTAGGATATCAAAAACATTTATTCTTCGTTTTTGATTTGTCTCGTCGAGTTACATAATAATCCATCATCTAATTGTGGTGCTACGGTTGTCGTATGATTCCCTCCAGGTGTTTGTGCCTATTCCCCGTGATTCTACGGCCATCCAATATGGCGACCTCTCCACCCCACTTCTCTCTACCCAGGTTCACTCCAGTGCGTGGTGAAGGTCCCTAGCGTAGGGGCTAGAACCACTAGCTCCGCTTGCCGAAGGTCGCCAGTTCGAATCCGGCCGCGGGCATGGATGTTTAAGTGTTGTGTGTCTTTGTGAATGTTTTGTTCGTCCTGTGGTGTCTATACTTACGAATCATAATGCACTGGAGAAAACTAATTCACTGGATGAGATATCATAAGCACATTGAGCTGGCTAAACGGCTTAGTTGCCGAAAGCCATTTATATATATATATTTAAAAAAAAAGGTCCCTTGCGTCGCCTCTACTCTCTTCCTTCCTCCATGGTAGGAATGGAACAGCGTCGATTGTCCAAAACCTTCGACGGAAGTATTCATCCATCTTCTGTTCCTGGTGTCTAGCAGAGCTGGTGTGTATCAATTTTTTACCGCGGTTAAGTGAAATCCTACTGAGTTTCCTTCGATTATTTCAACTTTTTAGCCACGACTATCGTGAAAGCTTCATCTCCGGCGTCATCTTTCACATCGTTTCTCAATTCCACCTCGATTTTTAAGACGATTCAAAGAGCACCATCCGAGGTTTCTTTTTGAAACAGAATGTTCCTTCCAGATCCGGTGCACAGATTTCCCACAAGATTTCAATGAGCTCGATTTCAGCAGCCAACAACATTTATTTCCGGTTTCCATCGAAGCCAGCACGTAGCTTTTCCCACAACACTTCTCCGTCATAATCTTCAATTGCTACGGATTAGGAATCGTCCATAAACTACGTGACTCGATCTTGGGCGGGACGGGGGATGGAGGGTATCCGAACCAAGCCACGTTGCTTTCTATTTATATTATTTGTTACATTTTAAAAAAAGGCACAGAACGCACAGCAACATGTAAATATTTATTATTATTATATATTATATTTATCTCCGTATGTAATTTACGATAGTCTTACAAAAGAAAACAGTACAAAATGCCTTCTGGAATCAATAGGGAAGAAAGCTACGTGCCAAGGGGGGGATGGAGGGGGGGGGGTGAGAGAGAGAGGCTACGCTACCTCAGGCTACGTAGGGTAGGAGGGAGGTTCACAGGAGGCCAATATGGAGCTACGTAGTTTATGAACGCTTCCTTTCTACTAAGCTGAATGGGCAAAGATACAGAATGCCGAAACTTCACGCAACGCGTTAATTACGATATAAATCACAGCGCAGCATCAGTTGTCGACGTCTATCAACCTTTATTTGTATTGTATGTATGATACGAACGAATCTGGCAACTTTAAAAACTTTTAATGTCAATCGATCCCCTGTAGAACAGAAAGAGAACATTTATTTAGGAGCTCCAAGAAACAATATTGTTAAGACGTATTTGAATATATTAATTACATGGAAGTATACATTATTCCGTCCAGGATACCGTTTATGCTTCGCTGCGTGTGTGACAAGTTTCCGAGGAGTATCCCACAATGCGGTGTCTTAGGGTCAGCTCTCAAGGCATGACCCTGCTTCCGGCCGCTGTGGCTTGAAGGCTACCAGAACACTGCAGTCTTCACGCACCGAAATCAACAGATGTTTGGTGAGCTGCGACCACATATAATGTATTTTATTACTCTCTACTGTCCACTGCAAGTTAAAGGCACTGGATATGTTGTTCCTCGAAATTCAAAACTTACTTCCTTCGAATAATTAGGTAAGGATATAAATTGGAGTTTACCACGGCAAGATGTTGCTAATAATACAATGTTACTGCCATATTCTTAGTTATTAACTTCTTGAATATTGAAGTGGTAGGAGGTATGAAGGAGAATGGGAACCGTATCCCGTTTCTGCAGTTAGGAATTGGAATAATATAAATTTCTATGCAACATTCCAGTAAGGTAAGTACTTTCCCTGTATACTCTAATATAGACCAAGAAAATTCCGATATGCAAACTTTAACGGATTTTAACTGTGTGGTGTCCCGACCGAAGGTTTACGACTATTTCAACCGTTACATACTTTTTTTGAACAGATAGATACACTATAAAAGACATTTCACAAATACTTTCGCAGCCAGATACTTTTTATTTGGCAAGATTTAAGATTCTCTTAGGTAACTTTACGTTGGTGTAAGACAAATAAGTGAGAATAGTAGTAAAATATTTTATGATGATCGCTCGCTCGTACAATGATAACCCAATGTCCGACTGTCATGTTATTTCATATTTAGAAAATTTTGGTGATACATTTTACTTGATGACATATTTACGTTAACAGTAACTTTTTAGTCCTATGTAATCGTATTGTTTTATGGTTTTGTTTAATAGTGCTACTTGTAAATCAAATATTAATTCTAAATTTAATATTAATTTAACGAATATAAATGATAATTAAAGTAATAATTTTAATGACAGTCGGGTTAGCACAATTTGCAACTTTTTCGACAGCACAGTTACGAAAATGACCTGACAAAATTTTCGTCAGACTCGACTGATTTCCAGCTTACATAATGATAAATGAAAGTGTGACAGCAATCAGAATAAAACCTGAAATTAACATTGGCTATAACCACGATGCGTTTGTTAAAGATTTACAACCTACAAGAAAAAATAAGTATCACGGAAAAGCCATGTGATGTTACATGATGTCTCGTTCGGTTGTTAGCCTTCGTTACTTACAGATCTTATTTATTTAAATCAGTTTCACAATTTTAAAGATACGAAAACAAACTGTCACTGAGCATACTAGCACCTAAAAATTCAAAATTGTGAGTTTCAACAATTGCGACCACAGAGGTTGTCAAGCTTAGAATTTCAAAAGCTGAATCCAGAAAAAAGAATCTCAATTAAGGCAGCCATCAACAACTGTATGTGAATTGCAGAGTGTAGATGCAGGGGTAGAATATGAGCTGGAATATGAATGTTTTTAATTATGTGTGGTATTCTTATCATAGTGTCTCCTCTTTGTTGTGTTATAATCACTACGTAATAACATACATAAATGACTTTATGAAAACAATGTTTCACACGAAGGATTCAAGGAAATTCTATATGCCATCTATGAAGAAGGAAAAGCAAAAGCGATAGTGATCCAAAAAATTGCATTAAAAAAATTCTCAGTAGTTAATAGGCAATAATAACGAAAAAAGCATCAACTAAGGCTTTCAGTGCCCTCTTACAATGCTTCAACATATTATTCAGATGTAACGTATTCTGTGAAAGCCGCGTTTGTCGATTATTACCTTCTTAAGAGGGGGTGGCTAAACAGTCTTAGAAAACATTTAAACCGTGAGAGGAATGGGGACAGGGAATGAGATGGTCTTCTGAAGGAACCATCCCCACATTCGCCAGGAGTGATTTAGGAAAACCAAGGAAAACTGGAATCTGAATGGCTGGACCGGATTCGAAACAGTACCTCCCAAATGTAGTCGTTCATCCAACAGGCTCCGGCATTTATTACGGAAGATTAGTTGGCGTTATAAGATGACGGTAGTTCTTCAAGAGCTTAAACAAAGATCGAAATTAGTGAATAGTAAAAACCTCTGTTTAGTCAGAGTAATATCAGTGTTTGAGTTATATGCTCATTATTTAAGCCTTGTCAACTAACCCATCAGCTATACTGTTTGATGGTATAATTACGTGATGTGAAATAGGGGGTGGGGGTGGGGGGGTCCGACCAGATCTCACCAAATGCCACCATGGGGAGGGGGGAGCGGGATCCGGATTGCCGTAAAAACACGTCACGTGATTAATGAACGCCCCCTTACATTAAGAATGCCGGTTCACTTTTCGCCACTGTATATAAAAAAGTGCGGAAATTAGGAAGGAACTAATTAAAACCAAGCATTTTTTTCCAGTACATAATAGTAAGAATTGAGTTCAGCCGTCAGAATATAGAAACACACATTCGCGCTACGGACCACAGCTCAGGTTAGCCTTTGGATTAATCGATTAACTTACACATAAAATTTGTCCACCATACACAAGTTAAAAGAGATCGTCCTTTAAAACAGGACATCGAGTACGGATAATTTTATTTCTGTGATTCATATGTCCTTATTCTTCGCTTATGCATATACGTGTACCAGCGAAAGTTTCTTCAAAACATTAATTTGTACACCGATAACGCTATGGTCTCGCATTCGGGAGGACGCGGGTTTGAGTCCTCGTCTGATTTGGGTTTTCCATGGTTTCCCCAAATCACTCCAGGCGAACGCCGGAATGGTTCCTTCAAAAGGGTTCTATTCCGTCCCTTGCCCCCAGTTCTTTCCCACCTCTAATGACCTCGACGTCGACGACCAAAGCCAGGGCCGGCGTTAGGGGGGTTAAGCGGGTCAAATGCACCCGGGCTCGCCCGGCTGATGGGGGCCCCGATCACCGGCTATTTGGGCCCCCCAACAAGTTGTAGAGCTAAAAAAAAAAAAAGAAGGTCGCCCATTTGGTCTGAGGGAGGGCCCCAACTGCTGAATTCGCCAAGGACCCTCATCTGGTTACCCCGGGCCCCAAAATCCTAGCGCCGGCCCTGACCAAAGCCATAAGAAAAAAATTGTACACGCTGCTGTAACTCCGTTATCAGGTAGTATAATTTACTGATGAAATTGAATGAGATGATAAAAATGTATAATATATATACGCTAATCTTTAATCTCAGCGGGTATTTAAAGTTTTAGTTATGTTTGATTAAGCAAACTTCACAAGAATTGAACTACTGATGAAGAAGATACAGTCACTTTCTCAAACTGGATTTACAATTAATCAATGGTTCATTAAAAAAATTAAGGGTGAATTATCTGGAAGGGTTAAATTCAACTTCGTACTTAATTATTATCGTTTTAGAGTACAAGTGGACGTTTTATGGGAGAATTTCTCAGTTGAAGGAGAGATCTCGCTGTTTAGCTTAAAATTTGTAACGTTATTTTTAACAGCTTACAACACACGTCGAAATCACGGGAAATTTGTGAACCATTCACCGCAGCTAAAACGGGAACACTCGTCGGACACGGTGACCATTATTGAAGTACCCTTTGTTCCCGCTAGCTCGGCGAGGAGAATTTTGGCGTAAAGTTTGACTGCTCGCCGGTGGTCCTGAAAAATGGAGGCGATTACGGTTCCCTCGTGGCTAGGTTACTGCCCGGTGTTAACCTCAACTCAATCCCCGCTGTCATTGGCTGTGGACAAAGGCGACACGTGGACTGAGCTCTTCCTGGGATCTGCACGTGCTGCCCAGTTTGACGGCCAAGCTGTCACGCCACTATCAGGGGCATTCGAGCGCCAGACTTCCGATGAGGTCAGATTCGAATCGCCTATTTCGAAGGACGCATCCATGCCGGACCTTGACAGTATTAGACTAAAAAGTGGGAACACGTGTAACATAAGCGAAGCTAAAGAATAATGGCGATAATTAAGCTGTTAGATAAAATTTAGCAAACTACATCCAATCACATAAATAAATGAAAGAATAAACAAAATTAGGCCATTGATTTGTAACGTACTACACAACGTAAATCACAAATACACTGCCAGAAGAGTTTAAGTACAGGATGAGTTATAGTCACATTGTAGATAATATTCCCACAACACAAAACTGTTGGCTCTATGCTCCCAACTTACGATATGTGACGGGAAATTCCCGTCACATATCCTCGGGAATGTTGTATAAAAACATAGCAAATTAGAACAAAAATATTGAGTTCTTATGGTCTGTATGACCAGCCACAAAAAATAAACAAAATTTTCTTCTCTTAAAAAAAAAAAAAAATAAGCTAAGGTAAGAGTCCATTCAATGTTTCTATAACCCTATAAATTTGGACTGTCGCTTTCTAAAGGTTGCACACGGAACTGATACCGTCAATTAAAAACTGGCAGTTGCGAGTCTACACTCACGTAAGCACCGAAGTAGTCTACATATCAGACGGCAGAGCTTGAAATAAAAATTAATGGCGTTACACATTTTCAGGTTAAGCAGCATCTTCCATGCCATACTCTACTGTAATTTACTTTGACGCTCGCGCTTGTCAGGGAATATCCATAAACTACGTGTCTCGGTCTGGGGGTGGGGGGAGGGAGGGGTTGGCTGGAAGGCTACGCTGCGCTACGTGGGGGGGAGGGTCCTTTTCATGCCACGTAGCTTACTATTCATATCATTTTTCACAGTTAAAACGAGTATGCGAGTATTTATTTCCTTCATTTAATTATCACCGTATGTAAATTTCAATAGTCTGACAAGAAAAAACAGTACAAAATGTCTTCTAGAAACAACGAGGGGCGGGGGTAAGAGGCAAAAGCCACGTCGGGATACGTGGAGGAGCGGAAGGTTCACAGGAGGCCAAAATGGAAGCTACGTGGTTTATGGACGCTCCCTTATATCATACCGGCCTTCGTTGGTTTTCGTTTGTTTTATGAACATTTTAAGATGCAATATTGTTGCGGGGACCGGCAACATTCCCAAGTGACGCCGAGGTGTCGGTGTGGCTACTTTGCATGTGTGTGTTTCAGACCCCAGCGGCCGGGGAAGCTCCCCGAACAGAGCGAATGTCACCGGCGGCAACCGAGAGAGAAGAAACGGTGGTCACAGATTGCTTCGAGAGATATTACGGGTTGATAACCAAGCAAGAACCGGCGTGTGTGGTGCGTCCGCCGACGAGGGGCCACGTTCATCGCCCTTTTCGTCGTGGTGGAGTTGTTTTGGTTCCTTCAACAGCAAGCACATCTAATTTGATGTGTAGCATCAGATTTTATGCATGCTGAGTAAGTGTTTTGGTTGGTGAAGTAACCTCAAGACCAACAACAGGTCACTTCAACGCAAACAGTCGTCTCCAGTGGCTACAAATTCTGTGACATTTTTATTAGTGCCGCGCTGAAAACATAATTATCGGACTGATGTACAGATAGTCTCATGTTCACACTAGCCGCGTATGTTTGAAAGGTAGATACAATTTTATTTTATTTTATGGCTGAGTTCCTTCTTTCTTCTAACATTTATTGAGGTTTCCCTGTTCAATTTCTTTGTTCGGATGAATGGATTTTTATGCAATATTGACTCGCCTTATACATTTTTGTGGTTGGAGTGTGTAAACATTGAATTCACAATTTTCTATTTAAAAATTTAATAACAAAGTAAATTACTCTTTTAATGTACATAAAGAATTTTAATAAGGAAATCTTTCATCTCATTCGAAGATAAAGGGAAAAATGTATCTCGTACTTTTGGCTATTAAGTAGCACAGAACCTAGACATTTCACGCTTTTAATGTTATCTTTCAGTTCAATATGGTATACTTATGAAAGTGCATAAATCTAATGTTTAGTATGTGTAAACATTTTATTTCACTTCGTAAAAAATGTGGTTCAAAACATAAAACCAGTATTGGACTTGAAAAACCCCGTTCTTGAATATTATTCGCCTCGTTGAAAGAAGAGGCACAAGGTCTTAGGAATAATTACCCTTAATTAGGACCATTCTACAATAAGCATATTTTGATGTGTAGACATTTTCTGCCTGAATTAGCAAATAGCGTACAATTACGTTTAAAGTGATGTTAGTTTAACTGAGCGGGGCAAAGAAAAACTATTAGCTGCTCTGTCGAGAAGATACTGGAGGAAGATGAAAAGTCTATAAAATTTTCTCAGACCGCTGATCTATTGATGGTTGGTCAAAATTAATTTATGAAAGACTTTCTATGGTAAACAGATGAATCATCGATGAAAATCTTATTCAAGACGTCTTGTTCTAATATTTTCGCAGGCCTGTTTAAAAGTAGCCTCCAGTATCTGCTAGTTCAAAGTTCAGAATGCAGTTATGTCAGCAGAGACCACCAAACACAAGAAATGTCATCAATACAGGTTTATTTATTAATTAAAAAGTATTGAACAGTAGACAAATGGGGGTCATTCATAATACTCCTTAAATGTCAACGTTTAAGTCATATATAATTTATTTACATAACATTTTTCACATGCATAACTACGGCAAATAACTGGCCGAACTAATGCAGCGAAGTAAAAGTGTTATGTTGCGATTGTTACCTAAACAAATATTTCGCAGTATAGCTGGTCTCATAACTGATAATTATGGACAGTTTTTTACTATTAAAATACGATACCCGGTACTACATTAGCAATCAAGCTTATCTCGAATTAATGTCATTTTTCAAGAGACTGAATATCAATAGAAAGCAATACTTGTGCGTCTAGCGGCCGAGTATTTGGTTTGTGCGAAGTACGTGTGGTATGCGTCGCCAGACGGGAGGCATCGCACGGCTTACATCGATTCTGCCCGTCCCGGCTTCAGTACTACAGCCGGGCGCGTCAAAATAGCTTTTATATTTAGCGGGCCGGCCAAGGGTAACCCCACCCGCGACACGCCTACGAATCTACTTGTGCTGGCCTATCGCACACTACACAATACCTTCTGTTTTCTTCGTCAGCCAGGAAATCGCAGCGGCAAACACTGTTAAACATAGAAAACTGAAAAATATGTAAAATAAAACTACCATTTACCATATTCTTTGTAATTTTAGTGTTTTCCTGGCTGCCATTGTTATTTGCTGGTCCATTTGATACGACAAAGAGTTTGTAAGTCTCAATATCAATTTAAATAATTCTGCAATACTTCCAACACAATTTGCAATTAATAAATTATTAACAAATGTTTTGTTTACAGGATAACCGCAATTTGTTCTAGAAGATGCCACGAGACTTCGGGCGAAATGTTAGCGCAATTTAACAACAAGAAACTGCAGTTCAACACCCGAATAAAGGCGTAAGTTACGAATTTAGAGCCACTAAAATGAAATAATGTCGTTTGTCGCCAAGAATGTTAGATCATTCGCATATTGTCTCTAACTGGCGGATCATTCTGACTAATATTGTAATTGTTGGTGCTTTATGGCACAAAAACTAATTATAACGTAGCCTATCAGAAGCAGGGCCCGCGCTAGGATATTGGGACCCGGGGTAACCAGTTGGGGGCCCTTGGCGAATTCATCAGTTAGGGCCCTCCCTTAGACCAAATGGGCTTATTTTTTATTTTTATTTTTTAGTTCTACAACTTGTCGAGCGCGAGGACCCCTACAGCCGGTGATCGGGCCCCCCATCAGCCGGGCGGGCCCGGGTACATTTGACCCGCTTACCCCCCCCCCCCCCCTAACTCCGGCCCTGATAAGAAGAGTAAAGCTGGAACCTATGCTACTGAATGTGAACAGTTCACAGTCATGCTATAAGACGACAGGATAAATAAAGTGTATCATGTGGCCCGCAAGATAACGTAGAATCGAAATCGTGTCCATCAAGCTAATTTAGGATCGAAATTGTGATCCATCTCCAAAATTGTTTGGACAGCCTTGATCTACTCGAACAAAGACGACTAAAATATAAACAAAATTTACACCAAGGCAGCAGTGTGCCTTGCTGTAGCCGAGCAGAGATTATGTCAGTCTGTACAGTTCTCCGGGACTACTCCGAACCTGACACAGAAACGTAAAACTGTATCTACATTGATATGGGCCATAATAATCAACACAAGTTAACCTAAGCCCATTTATGCTAAAAATGCAGAACACAACGAACAAGAATTAAAACAGTGACGTACCATCGAAGACACGCGACAGGAATCACAACCCAGTGCATTCTCTCGTTTAAGAAGGCGCCCATGCAACATGGAGCAATGTCCTATGCGGAGTGTATGAGATCGATATTTCTTCTCATCGACTTGAAGAAAACCAGATTTACTTGATATTTTCATTCTGGCTGACTACCTGAGCAGAATAACGACCACATACAAGTAATAGACTGTCAGGCTACTACCCCTTATGTTCTGTTAAAGTAGAAATCTCGAATTCGCAGCCTTTCTATTTATAAGTGCACAAGTGGTGGCTTATGGATTTAAGACACCCCTAAAGAATTTCAAATGAAATCCTATTTGAAAAAGTAGTTGAACCACTAAAGTTTTTTTTTCCCCCAGTGGCTTTCGGCATCTGAGGCCATAACCACTAAAGTTACAGCAGTTATTTTATTCGTCAGGGAAAGTATTGACTAAAGTATCAACTGAAGTGTAATTAAGCATTTAACTATCAACAGAAGTTCTTCATTGAGATTCGTGCCAGGTTATAGTAATTAAAGTGACCTAAGTTCTTCAAACATCAAGAGGAATCTTTAAGTTTCATACATTTCGGGGATTTTAGGCAGTACCAAATGTGTCGGTATCGTTGGTCCAAGCACACTATTGAAGTTAGTTGCTGACAGTCATCTTATGTTAGATAAAGCTGTTGATATTTGCCACCTAGCGCATTAGTTAATTTACCAATAATTCTTCGTCAACGTTAATGAAATGACTTTTTGTACTATTATTTTTCGGCAAAACGAACAATCTGTAGAGCGAATTGTTTATTTAGCGGAAAGGTGTGCTGCGAATAACAGTTTGAAGTACAGCGAAACCATTGACAGAGATTTACTGATACGCATGTTCATTATTATTTTTATTGAGGGTTTACTGTCATTTGACGACGAAGTCATTACAACCGGAAGAGGATTTTGGACAAGTAATGTGAAAGTAATTGGCCATTGCCTTTTGAAGGAACCATCCGGACATTTGTTTGGAGTAATTTCGGGAAACTATGAAAAGCGAAATCCTCCCGCATGCCAGTCCAGGACATTGCTCCTCACCACCAGTTTGTTTTCTTGGATGTCATTATGACAAATCTTTTAGACGGAACTTCTTCATTAAAAGCATGTTGCTCTTCCTCGTCGTTAAAAATTGGAGATCGTTCAAATACATCCCAACAGTCAACTATTAAGCAACAGTACTTTGTCATTTATTATGATCCAGCTTGTGTCGAGGACTACTTTGCATACGATCACAGTATTAAGAGCCAAATCTTTAACTTGTGTTATATTACTTGGTTTGCGTTGGAATTCCGCTTATTTGAAAACATTTTCGTAGCTATGCATACTGAGAAGTTTTTACAGCGCTCGTCATGCAGATAGATAAGAGCTATTGTCACGCTAATTATGTTAACCATTACTTCGTCCGCAGGTGAAATTTTGAGCCTCGATACCTAACTGTAGTTTTGTGATGGAGAATGAACTATTCCGACCATTGAAACGGCATGTTGTGGGTCATGTTTCCAAACTGCAGTTGATATAATGGCTCACAAAATCCAGTTGTTAAGGAAGCCTTGTAACGCGGCCTTTCCCAACCTTTTTCAACGGCTGATCCCTTAGAGACTAGTCACGGACTCCTTAATAATAGTAATAATAATAATTTTGTCCATGGACCTCTTAGGATAGGTCCGCGGAACCCTATGGGTCCACGAACCACAGTGCTGCCAGCCACTTGGCTTTGAATATCCGTAGACGGCCACTAAAATTTCTGTAGATTTGGTACATAAATCCGGAGACTCGCTAACTGAAACAATAATTATTTGAAGAAAGAGTCAAAATTAAGAATATGTTTTATTTCAAGGTCTTTAAAATTGCAAAAATAATATTCTACATTGAAAGTAAGAAATATCTCTGAACATATTTTATACATCGTCACTTTCATCACTGCTGCTGCTATGCCCAGTAGTTTTTATTTTTCTCTAGTGACCATTCATTTTCATTGTTGACATTAAATTTAGCATATCTTCTGTAACAGGAAATGTTAAAAATTACTACCCCTTTGATTCTCGGATAATGGTTAAGCCTTCTCGGAAGGCACTGCTTTGTAAGCCGTGCCAACGAGCGTGTAACCGTGCATAAAGAGTGCGCTGCTAGTTTTGTGATATGGTCTTTTAAGATCTACAAAAATTGTAACCAAACAAAATATGAGGTTTATTTCAACTGTTGGTCCACACGAGTGGTTGCAAGAAAACGATTCACAGTTATTAACAATTCTGTTATGCATTAACACTGTTCGCTCAAACTTTAACAAAACAACAATATAAGGAATAATCAACAAATGATAAAAGGTGTAAAAAATCCGTAGATATTCGAACAAAATCCGAAAATCCTAAATTTTCATAAAAATCCGTAAATCTACGGATAAATCCGTAGAAATGGCAGCACTGGTTTGGGAAATCTGTTGTACGGTATTTCTGGTGGAACTATACAATCAATATATATGCAAAGAAATAAATAAGAAAAATTTCTGTTGCATTATTGGTTACAAACACAAATTCATCGTAATTTGGAGTTCCAGTAAAACATGTGTAGTTCGCCTGAACTTGGGTTGATTCTTTTACGATATCACGTGCGGGTAGTTGTGTATATTTAACCAGGTGAAGATAATAGTACGCGGAACCGTTTCGAAAGCGCAACGGGATGTTATTTAGCAAGGTTTAATTTCTTCGCACCGTGAATGGCGCGTGTCTGCTTTAACCGGGCACTAAAACAGAAGGCGCGCCATTAAGCCTGTCACTTTGACACTTTGCTGGCAGTTAACTTGAGCGCCTGACCTCGTGCTCTCGGGCTGAGGTTATTTTCAAAGCCGCACATAGTAGACCAACAGGCATGTAATGAAACGTCACGAGAGGAGATTAGATGAAGAGAGCAGTCAAATATGGATGGGAAAAGCCCTTCAATGCCCGTGCGATATAAAGACTTAAACAGGACTTTTACAGAGGAATGCTTTATCTGTACAGTCTTTGACATTACTTGTGGCCGCTGCTGAAATATTCTATCACTCTTATTTTGCACAATCTGGCATCAATGTCATCCCAGGCAACAGGAACGCAATACTGGCTCCGCCTCCTCGCAATTTCATTGGTGGATATTTTATTCAGAGCCATCTATACTGCAGATTTTTCATTTCCTTAAGTCAATGCAGGAACCAATTGGCCAACAGGTAGGAATTAAGCTCCTCCCACTGACGATTCTTATTGGCTGAACAGTTCATCATCCCACCATTACATTTCTATAATACTTTACCAAAATTCAGATCTTGAAACGTTTCCAAAAAGTTGTAATTAACGGGATTGCATTAAAGTGAGGCAGGAAACAGGCTCAATGCTGTATATTACTACGGTTGATTAGCATAAAACTATAACGATAAGATTGTTATACTCATTTTGATAATTCCTTCGGATAATATTTCACTCATATATCTGGTCAGTCCACAAACCAAGGGATAATCATGTTCCATGAGGTAGAATTTTTATTACTACGAAACTACAGAAACAAGAAATTATTTCGGAAGTGTCTCTCTCCAAGATCGATTGAATGAAACAGTCTTCCTACGCTGCGTTGTATACGCCTATTCGAGGAAAGTAGCACCGAGCTTCCAGTGGTCCTATGGTTAGCGTTCTGGGTTGCTGAGCGAGCGGTTCCGAGTTCAAATCCAAGTAGTTCTTATTATTTTTTTTTTTTAATTTAGAAATCTATCTTTACTTGTATTTTATTTTTAAGCGTACCGACACTGCACATTGCTTATTAGTATAAGGTATCCATGATTCTTTCCTAACTGCGTCAGGAAATAAGATAAACATCTGCGAAACTACCCAATGTTTCGTAACTAATAGCCGACGTAAGCATGAAAGATTTGCGGCAGCAGAACTGACGAAAATCTACACGGGTTTCAAGCCGCGCCGAAATCATATCATCTGTCCCTTTTCAAACTACACACATGTTTCCAATATATTTATTTCACAGTAGAACGATCATCGCGTTTCAGAAAGAAATAATTTACAAGAGGAATTATTGCTCTCTTTGTAGGTGGACGATAATGATTATGCACTATATAAATAAATGAGAGTTAATCGCGCAGAACTAAGTATTAGCACCGCAACAAATTAAACGACCATTGTCATTAAAAAATTTACAACCAGATTATTATCGTAGGACAAAAATAATTTCTTTTATAACTGGTGTAAGTAATTAAAGTTAATTGAGAATCGGGCTTAAAGACAGGGAGTTCTTAAATGACCGTTTTTTCCCGTTTTCTACAATGCTGTTAGTTGTTGACACTATTACTTCATGATCTTTACAGCATTGGGATTTATTAAATACTGGGTCTAAATGCTCATTACTTAACAAGGCGTGAAATTACCTGCGTTATTCTTTGTTTGGAATAACATAAATAAATACAAGCTTTTGGCGAATGAGGATGTCGCCGTTCGCGTGATTGTTCTTTAGTCTCCGGTATAAAGTGGAACGCTCAAGTTTTGTCACCCGTCATAATCGACTCCATAATCGCCTAGGTCTCAAGGATTCAAACAAACACAGTCTACCGGTAAAGTAAGGTTGATGATGTCTAAAGACCGGAAGACCGAGCGTGGTGTGTGAGCGGTAACGTTCTGGCTCCAGGCAAATGCTGGGACGATTCTTATAGAAGGCCATGGCCGTTCCCTACTGTAATAACTTCAACGTCGATGAAACGTAAAGCAATAAACAAAAAAATGAGGATAGGGAGAAGGTATTGTTAATCGATTTCAAGCCAGCTGCGACTTCCTCAATAAATTTAAAAATTCTTATGATTTTACGCCTCGTCGACATAGAGGTGATTATTGGCTGGATAGGAGTAGTGGCAAGGATTTCGGCCATGCCCTTGTAAAGAACCTATTCCGGTATTCATATTTAGTGATTTGGGGAAACCTTGGAAACCACAAATATGCATGGCCGAACTTGGATTCGAACCATTGTCATTTACAGCAACGACCAACGTGTGTTCCGAAATGGTAATGATGTAGAAAAATAGATATTTGTTCAACCTCTAAAACTGTAAATAAATTAATTTGATTCTTTATCTATGAATGCTTGGGAGACGTTACTTTTTGTATTGCCCTCATGCAGTTAACATGGATTCCCACCGTATTTTCAATTGCCAGCTGTAAGTTGGATAATTCTGAAACCAACAAAAACTTTTGCCAAATGTGCTGCTCGTGTTAAATTATTACGTGCATTATTTACGTGTTATAAAGGTATTCTTCCTTGCCGAAGGAAGTAGGAAACTTAAGACTTTTTCCTGGTAAGAGTTGCCATATTTACTTTCTGCGATGTTGCCACGATGTTCTGCCTAGTAGTCGCAGCGCTGTAGCAATTTCCCTATACCAGAAATAGTGTCTCATAGCTGGACACACACATAGGCGAAATGAAAAATTATTTATGTTCCAGTCTCATCTAGAATATTTTCATTTAACTGATTACTTCTCAACAGTTCGATTCTGTATACAGATTACTATTCAATCACGGATTGTTGTATCTATATGTATATTTTTTCTTTGGACATATAATTTATGAGGCACTGGATTCTGTGAGTCCAGGTGTCCTAGTGGTAACGCGCTGGGCTGTCAAAGTGCTGGTTCTTGGTTCAAGCCCAGGTGCTGTTATTTTTTTTTCATTCTTTATCTCCTTTTCACTTGTTGCAAAATACATATCATATAAGTAAGTTTATATATATTTCGTGGTCAATTGGAACAGTGGAAATGAATCATAAAATTAATGTTTGGCTGAAATGAGAAAGTGTCAACGCATGATGCAAGAGTAGGAACTGAAAGCCAGTTTTCAAATAAATTTAATTTAACCATTACGATTTGTGCCACTCAACTTAACCAATTTTTTTCTAGTGCAAAGGCGGGAGATTGATAATTGGGGCAATGATGGCTGTTTAAAAATAAACAAGGACCTAAATCAAACTAATGTGCGGTTTTGTAGCTAACGTTCCTGGTATTAGCAAGCAAACCAGAATTGAAAATGTGAGTAGTTATTCTTACGAAAACAAAAAATCATCATTGACGAATAACATGCTAATGAGAGGTTCCGTATTTGACAAAATGCTGCTCCTACTAGTGATCAGTAATGATATAATTGATGTATATCCTCAATATAACGACATGATAACCTTGTTTCCGAAATCTGAAATTGCAAGAAAGAAACAGGAAATTGAGGAAGGTGGAAAGATAATGCCAGTCTCGTTATAAGTTGTTGTTACCTCTCTGGTAATCCAGAAAGAATGTTACTGTAAGTGGCTCAGATTCGCGGGTGCCATGCTGATCCCGGAAGCTAGTGCGGTGTCTCGCGGTTCCACGGTTCGAGTCAGGCCGCAGGCAAAAGTGGTTTTATGAGTGTTTTTCTTGTGTTGCCTGTAAACTGGGACAGTGAAAACATATTATACACTTAATGAGAATCAAAAGCTACACATGTCTGCATGTATCTATTAAGCAATCCAAATTCGTTTTTGTTGTTATTCTTTAGTAAAGTCATTATTATTGCAATGGCTCGGAAAAGATTAGTTTTTAAGCAACGAAAAAAAAAAACCGGCCACGGTCCTTGAGAAAGGGCAATTCCACATTCCTTTGAGCAATTTTGGATTTTGTTTTTTCTATTTAAACCCACATTTTGATGGCTGGATCGTGAATATGAATTGAGTACTGTCTAATGACGCTGATGAACTTTACCTTTCATCCAATTCGTTAGGCTATGAATTACTGTAAACATATGATTTGTAATTGCATCTAAACATAACTGACAATCATTTTTAAAAGTGAGGTTAAAAATTTTTTGCTATTAATAGATCAGTCAAGCATCCGTACAATTCAATCAATGAAACAATACAGTTTCTGATCCATCATTCAACCAAAATATTATTGGATTAATTTCCTATTCGTTTGCTGAATAGTAACGCAATCAAGATTTAATTTAGAACTACGGGTATCTTTATGTATTGACATATTAACCTGTTGTACGCTAAAGTGATGCTAAAGTCAAACACAATCCGTTTCAGAATACTGAAATGAGTAAGAATCCAGTCTTACAGTACAAATCAGGATACTGGATGTAAATTCATTTAGCCAAAGTTTCAAGCAAGTAGTTTGTTTCCTCATAGTTGTAGAAGAACGATAGTCAGGATATGGACGTCGTAACATCCACGAGGAAGAGGAGTGGTTTTATAAATATCCTACGTTTTCAGTATTCTAAGCTATCAGTTTCTAAATTTCATGAAAGATTTTGTCCCAAGTTAAAAAATCATAAAACAGCAGATAGAAATAGTGACACTTATTTTGCGTAACGTTTTGGTAACAGATAAACTACTATGTTGTTAAGTAAAAATTGCGTGTCAGCTGATAGATGAAGTTAGCACTATCTAGAGCCACACTGTTATTAATTATAAGGATTTATACTTTATCTCTGTTACACTCTGCAAGTGATGTGTAGTAGGATAATCAAGAGGAAGTCGGGCTGTTTACACACAGCGTTAAGCGCGCAGCATTTCCTTGACCGGATTGTACGGAATATCCATTCGCAAGATATTCCGACTGCTTTAAGAATTCATAATGATTTAACTTCTATCAATACTCGTACGTTTTGTTATTATATTACTGTTGACAGTAACATCAAAATTAAAACACCCAGAGCTCGAATAAAATCCGCAGTAGCTTACTTCGGAGAAGTGAAAAGTAAAGTAACGGAAAAGAAGCGATTGCTTTAGTTATTAAAGCGTCAGCATAAATATAACAAGAAACTAAGTCAGTATGCTGTTATAATCTTTTACAGACGTTTATATGTATATTTGTATTTGTGAAATATTCTAATTTTTTTATTGTATTTCGCTAAAATATGGGCGTAAAGTGATGTTGCACCATCAACTTGGACATCAATTGTTTTTTTCTGAAACACTGTATTTTCAACCTCACCACTTCAGAAGACTCGTTATTTGGTAGATCCTCCGATATGTTTGAACTTCGTTGGCTGGAGATCGCGGCCCACCCATATCACTGTAAACTAATAATTACAAGGATCTTTAACGCTTCGAATAATTAAATTCTGACGGTTCGGCTAAACTGCTATAGCTTTTATCAGTCCATCGTTCGCTCGGATTCACAGCAGAATTGACGCGTCTAGATTAAAAGAAATTTGGGTAAATTTTTATTTTCTCAAACACAATAAATGTTCGTATAGAATGAATGGAGGAATTTTATAAATAATCTAGACGACAGTCTTAAAAAATCTACGAGTGAGAGCATTACAGCACTTGTTTCTCATTTAAGAATATAGTTGAATATTGGAGTGAAATAAAGTGTATCTTAATGCTTGATAGCAGAGTATCAGGAAAGTGAAACACAGGTTATTTATAGAAGAAGGACGTTCATAATTTCCTGTTTCCGCATAAGAAGGCGGAAATTTTGGTAGGCACTCGCCTTTCTATCGATCTTTCCTTCCAGTTTACTAAATGAATGGACTATTGGTCATGATTGTATATGCATGCTTTTGTATATCGCCATCAGTGTCGGTTTCAGTACTACCTTCTAGAAGTGTGTCTTCTTTATTTACCAAATGTAATGAGATATAATAATTCCTTTGTTCTAACAGTTATGGGCAGCAGTCTAGGTGCTTAATGGTTAAGGCAGATTGAAAGAAATGGCAGTATCATGGGTTCAAACCACTTGGTCTAAATGAATTTTTACTGAATTTACTTTGTTCATGTCAGTAGTCAAGGACGATCAGTTATTTGGATCCCAAAGAGACTTTCACTAGGCTGCCGAAGTAATTAATAATTCAAATTTCATTTCACCTGAATGTATTATTATAGCATCGTGGTATGAGGAATGAAGAAACATAAAAACAAATATGAAAAGCATAACTGAAGAATCTCGTAATTACGAAAAGTGAAGTGACTTGTCTTTTTATTATTATTTAATCTGCTTAACGTCTCTCTAACAGTGAGGTCTTTGCTATCAGATAGGTTTTTTGTAGATTGGATCGTTTATACTTCTTTCATTTAAATAAATCTGGAGCAAAAGGAGTATATAACTTTCTTACCGACGCGCAAACTTCCTTACGTTTCTACAGTACAGTTTAATTATCATCTGTGTCTATCCAATCTGATTGAGTCCCAGCAGTTTCTTTGATGTTAATGTAGTCTGTTTTGCATTTCTATTTTCCTTTCATTCTCAGCTTTGTCGGCTTAGACTGATAGTGTCCCATCAGAGATTATACACTATTTACTGAGAAATGCAAAACCGACTACATTAACATGAAATAAACTGCTAAGACTCAATCAGCTTGAATAGACGCAGATGAAAGAAAGAAAAAATAATTAAACTGTATGGTAGAAACGTAAGGAAGATTTATTTAAATGAGAGAAGTATAAACGATCAAATCTACAAAAAACCTATCTGATAGCAAAAAATCCATAACATGGTTCTAGATAGAGCCCAGGGCTTCACAGTAATGAACCTTCAAATAAAAACAGTGACAACATTTCAAACGTGGCGTTGTACAAGATATTCACATTTATGCTGGCAGATGAAGTATAAAAAAAAAATCCCTTGTTTTGGAAATCGTGGCCTAAGACAGAATTTGTAGGAAGATATATTCACAGAAATAGACTGGATATACAGGAAAACAGTTTTAAGAGTCCTTATTTTCATTAATATCCACATACAGAACGATTGATTTCTGCGACAAGTCACTTCATATTTCGTAATTACGAGATTCTTCAGTTATGCTTTTCATATTTGTTTTTATGTTTCTTCATTCCACATACCACGATGCTATAATAATACATTCAGGTAAAATGAAATCTGAATTATTAATTACTTCGGCAGCCTAGTGAAAGTCTCTTTGCTGTGTATTACGCTTGAGTCGTGGCTATACCGCGGGATCCAAATAACTGATCGTCCTTGACTACTGACATGAACAAAGTAAATTCAGTAAAAATTCATTTAGACCAAGTGGTTTGAACCCATGATACTGCCATTTCTTTCAATCTGCCTTAACCATTAAGCACCTAGACTGCTGCCCTTAACTGTTAGAACAAAGGAATTATTATATCTCATTACATTTGATAAATAAAGAAGACACACTTCTAGAAGGTAGTACTGAAACCGACACTGATGGCGATATACAAAAGCATGCATATACAATCATGACCAATAGTCCATTCATTTAGTAAACTGGAAGGAAAGATCGAAAGAAAGGCGAGTGCCTACCAAAATTTCCGCCTTCTTATGCGGAAACAGGAAATTATGAACGTCCTTCTTCTATAAATAACCTGTGTTTCACTTTCCTGATACTCTGCTATCAAGCATTAAGATACACTTTATTTCACTCCAATATTCAACTATATTCTTAAATGAGAAACAAGTGCTGTAATGCTCTCACTCGTAGATTTTTAAGACTGTCGTCTAGATTATTTATAAAATTCCTCCATTCATTCTATACGAACATTTATTGTGTTTGAGAAAATAAAAATTTACCCAAATTTCTTTTAATCTAGACGCGTCAATTCTGCTGTGAATCCGAGCGAACGATGGACTGATAAAAGCTATAGCAGTTTAGCCGAACCGTCAGAATTTAATTATTCGAAGCGTTAAAGATCCTTGTAATTATTAGTTTACAGTGATATGGGTGGGCCGCGATCTCCAGCCAACGAAGTTCAAACATATCGGAGGATCTACCAAATAACGAGTCTTCTGAAGTGGTGAGGTTGAAAATACAGTGTTTCAGAAAAAAAAACAATTGATGTCCAAGTTGATGGTGCAACATCACTTTACGCCCATATTTTAGCGAAATACAATAAAAAAAATTAGAATATTTCACAAATACAAATATACATATAAACGTCTGTAAAAGATTATAACAGCATACTGACTTAGTTTCTTGTTATATTTATGCTGACGCTTAATAACTAAAGCAATCGCTTCTTTTCCGTTACTTCACTTTTCACTTCTCCGAAGTAAGCTACTGCGGATTTTATTCGAGCTCTGGGTGTTTTAATTTTGATGTTACTGTCAACAGTAATATAATAACAAACGTACGAGTATTGATAGAAGTCAAATCATTATGGATTCTTAAAGCAGTCGGAATATCTTGCGAATGGATATTCCGTACAATCTGGTCAAGGAAATGCTGCGCGCTTAACGCTGTGTGTAAACAGCCCGACTTCCTCTTGATTATCCTACTACACATCACTTGCAGAGTGTAACAGAGATAAAGTATAAATCCTTATAATTAATAACAGTGTGGCTCTAGATAGTGCTAACTTCATCTATCAGCTGACACGCAATTTTTACTTAACAACATAGTAGTTTATCTGTTACCAAAACGTTACGCAAAATAAGTGTCGCTATTTCTATCTGCTGTTTTATGATTTTTAACTTGGGACAAAATCTTTCAGAAATTTAGAAACTGATAGCTTAGAATAACTGAAACGTAGGATATTTATAAAACCACTCCTCTTCCTCGTGGATGTTACGACGTCCATATCCTGACTATCGTTCTTCTACAACTATGAGGAAACAAACTACTTGCTTGAAACTTTGGCTAAATGAATTTACATCCAGTATCCTGATTTGTACTGTAAGACTGGATTCTTACTCATTTCAGTATTCTGAAACGGATTGTGTTTGACTTTAGCATCACTTTAGCGTACAACAGGTTAATATGTCAATACATAAAGATACCAGTAGTTCTAAATTAAATCTTGATTGCGTTACTATTCAGCAAACGAATAGGAAATTAATCCAATAATATTTTGGTTGAATGATGGATCAGAAACTGTATTGTTTCATTGATTGAATTGTACGGATGCTTGACTGATCTATTAATAGCAAAAAATTTTTAACCTCACTTTTAAAAATGATTGTCAGTTATGTTTAGATGCAATTACAAATCATATGTTTACAGTAATTCATAGCCTAACGAATTGGATGAAAGGTAAAGTTCATCAGCGTCATTAGACAGTACTCAATTCATATTCACGATCCAGCCATCAAAATGTGGGTTTAAATAGAAAAAACAAAATCCAAAATTGCTCAAAGGAATGTGGAATTGCCCTTTCTCAAGGACCGTGGCCGGTTTTTTTTTTCGTTGCTTAAAAAACTAATCTTTTCCGAGCCATTGCAATAATAATGACTTTACTAAAGAATAACAACAAAAACGAATTTGGATTGCTTAATAGATACATGCAGACATGTGTAGCTTTTGATTCTCATTAAGTGTATAATATGTTTTCACTGTCCCAGTTTACAGGCAACACAAGAAAAACACTCATAAAACCACTTTTGCCTGCGGCCTGACTCGAACCGTGGAACCGCGAGACACCGCACTAGCTTCCGGGATCAGCATGGCACCCGCGAATCTGAGCCACTTACAGTAACATTCTTTCTGGATTACCAGAGAGGTAACAACAACTTATAACGAGACTGGCATTATCTTTCCACCTTCCTCAAATTTCCTGTTTCTTTCTTGCAATTTCAGATTTCGGAAACAAGGTTATCATGTCGTTATATTGAGGATATACATCAATTATATCATTACTGATCACTAGTAGGAGCAGCATTTTGTCAAATACGGAACCTCTCATTAGCATGTTATTCGTCAATGATGATTTTTTGTTTTCGTAAGAATAACTACTCACATTTTCAATTCTGGTTTGCTTGCTAATACCAGGAACGTTAGCTACAAAAACCGCACATTAGTTTGATTTAGGTCCTTGTTTATTTTTAAACAGCCATCATTGCCCCAATTATCAATCTCCCGCCTTTGCACTAGAAAAAAATTGGTTAAGTTGAGTGGCACAAATCGTAATGGTTAAATTAAATTTATTTGAAAACTGGCTTTCAGTTCCTACTCTTGCATCATGCGTTGACACTTTCTCATTTCAGCCAAACATTAATTTTATGATTCATTTCCACTGTTCCAATTGACCACGAAATATATATAAACTTACTTATATGATATGTATTTTGCAACAAGTGAAAAGGAGATAAAGAATGAAAAAAAAAATAACAGCACCTGGGCTTGAACCAAGAACCAGCACTTTGACAGCCCAGCGCGTTACCACTAGGACACCTGGACTCACAGAATCCAGTGCCTCATAAATTATATGTCCAAAGAAAAAATATACATATAGATACAACAATCCGTGATTGAATAGTAATCTGTATACAGAATCGAACTGTTGAGAAGTAATCAGTTAAATGAAAATATTCTAGATGAGACTGGAACATAAATAATTTTTCATTTCGCCTATGTGTGTGTCCAGCTATGAGACACTATTTCTGGTATAACACGTAAATAATGCACGTAATAATTTAACACGAGCAGCACATTTGGCAAAAGTTTTTGTTGGTTTCAGAATTATCCAACTTACAGCTGGCAATTGAAAATACGGTGGGAATCCATGTTAACTGCATGAGGGCAATACAAAAAGTAACGTCTCCCAAGCATTCATAGATAAAGAATCAAATTAATTTATTTACAGTTTTAGAGGTTGAACAAATATCTATTTTTCTACATCATTACCATTTCGGAACACACGTTGGTCGTTGCTGTAAATGACAATGGTTCGAATCCAAGTTCGGCCATGCATATTTGTGGTTTCCAAGGTTTCCTCAAATCACTAAATATGAATACCGGAATAGGTTCTTTACAAGGGCATGGCCGAAATCCTTGCCACTACTCCTATCCAGCCAATAATCACCTCTATGTCGACGAGGCGTAAAATCATAAGAATTTTTAAATTTATTGAGGAAGTCGCAGCTGGCTTGAAATCGATTAACAATACCTTCTCCCTATCCTCATTTTTTTGTTTATTGCTTTACGTTTCATCGACGTTGAAGTTATTACAGTAGGGAACGGCCATGGCCTTCTATAAGAATCGTCCCAGCATTTGCCTGGAGCCAGAACGTTACCGCTCACACACCACGCTCGGTCTTCCGGTCTTTAGACATCATCAACCTTACTTTACCGGTAGACTGTGTTTGTTTGAATCCTTGAGACCTAGGCGATTATGGAGTCGATTATGACGGGTGACAAAACTTGAGCGTTCCACTTTATACCGGAGACTAAAGAACAATCACGCGAACGGCGACATCCTCATTCGCCAAAAGCTTGTATTTATTTATGTTATTCCAAACAAAGAATAACGCAGGTAATTTCAAGCCTTGTTAAGTAATGAGCATTTAGACCCAGTATTTAATAAATCCCAATGCTGTAAAGATCATGAAGTAATAGTGTCAACAACTAACAGCATTGTAGAAAACGGGAAAAACGGTCATTTAAGAACTCCCTGTCTTTAAGCCCGATTCTCAATTAACTTTAATTACTTACACCAGTTATAAAAGAAATTATCTTTGTCCTACGATAATAATCTGGTTGTAAATTTTTTAATGACAATGGTCGTTTAATTTGTTGCGGTGCTAATACTTAGTTCTGCGCGATTAACTCTCATTTATTTATATAGTGCATAATCATTATCGTCCACCTACAAAGAGAGCAATAATTCCTCTTGTAAATTATTTCTTTCTGAAACGCGATGATCGTTCTACTGTGAAATAAATATATTGGAAACATGTGTGTAGTTTGAAAAGGGACAGATGATATGATTTCGGCGCGGCTTGAAACCCGTGTAGATTTTCGTCAGTTCTGCTGCCGCAAATCTTTCATGCTTACGTCGGCTATTAGTTACGAAACATTGGGTAGTTTCGCAGATGTTTATCTTATTTCCTGACGCAGTTAGGAAAGAATCATGGATACCTTATACTAATAAGCAATGTGCAGTGTCGGTACGCTTAAAAATAAAATACAAGTAAAGATAGATTTCTAAATTAAAAAAAATAATAATAAGAACTACTTGGATTTGAACTCGGAACCGCTCGCTCAGCAACCCAGAACGCTAACCATAGGACCACTGGAAGCTCGGTGCTACTTTCCTCGAATAGGCGTATACAACGCAGCGTAGGAAGACTGTTTCATTCAATCCATCTTGGAGAGAGACACTTCCGAAATAATTTCTTGTTTCTGTAGTTTCGTAGTAATAAAAATTCTACCTCATGGAACATGATTATCCCTTGGTTTGTGGACTGACCAGATATATGAGTGAAATATTATCCGAAGGAATTATCAAAATGAGTATAACAATCTTATCGTTATAGTTTTATGCTAATCAACCGTAGTAATATACAGCATTGAGCCTGTTTCCTGCCTCACTTTAATGCAATCCCGTTAATTACAACTTTTTGGAAACGTTTCAAGATCTGAATTTTGGTAAAGTATTATAGAAATGTAATGGTGGGATGATGAACTGTTCAGCCAATAAGAATCGTCAGTGGGAGGAGCTTAATTCCTACCTGTTGGCCAATTGGTTCCTGCATTGACTTAAGGAAATGAAAAATCTGCAGTATAGATGGCTCTGAATAAAATATCCACCAATGAAATTGCGAGGAGGCGGAGCCAGTATTGCGTTCCTGTTGCCTGGGATGACATTGATGCCAGATTGTGCAAAATAAGAGTGATAGAATATTTCAGCAGCGGCCACAAGTAATGTCAAAGACTGTACATAATAATAAAGCGCAACCTCTATCTGTGCGCTAGTGCGCTTAAAACTAGAGCTACCATTTCAACTCACATTCAGTTTTTAAGTTTGAAACTTATCCCAGCCAGGTTTCTGTTTTCATATGCCTTTTTTCCTTATGGCTTTACGCCTCGTCATAATTGCGGTTAAAATTAGAAGAGAGAATGGACTGGGGTCAATGAACGAGAAAGAATTCGGCCACTGCCTTTTGAAGGAACTAGGATGGCATTAGCCTGGAGTGATTTCGGGAAACCATGGAAAACCAAGCCCGAACATTACCACTCACCCACCAGGCTCAGTTTATATATACCAAGTTTATTCAAGATAAGATGATACCGAGCGTGGTGTGTGGACGGTTAACGTTCTGGCCTCGCATTCGGGAGGACGCGGATTCGAATCCCGTCCGGCCATCCAGATTTGGGTTTTCCATGGTTTCCCAAATCACTCCAGGAGAATGCCGGGATGCTTCCTTCCCGTTCCTTGTCCCCAGTCCCATCCCGCCTCTAATGATCTTAGCCGTCGACGAGGCGTAATTTAAAATATATATATATATATTAGGCTAGTCTCGTGTGGTCGAGTAGACATAGTGACAGGTTTTTTGTTGGCTACGCATCTTAGCCGCCTTAGCCTAGCCCGTAATCCTACTGAGTATAGGAGACCTACAGTTTAACGTGGAATCCGCGTTCTAGTATACTTCCCATTACACAGCAAGCTGTGCCAGATGTGAAGGTCGGGTTAAGAGCCTTTGAAAATTTCCGCAGAGACAGGGATTCGAACCGGGGACCTTTCGATCTACATGTTAAACCATCGCTCCGATAAGACGATTTAACAGGCATGATGGAGGTATTTTGGGCCTATACTGCCTAAATAATTAGAGATTTATTCAACGAAATTGGACACTCAAAATAATCCTTGGAAATGGAATCGGTCAACCAAAATGGTTAAATTATCGAATTCTATGGAGCCAGGATATTTCTCGCAAAGAAGTTACTGTGAGGTGACAATATACAGGCGACAATGCACCCTGGAAAAACGTAGTTGCAAACCCAGTGAGACCGTGGCAGGATCAACTTCATAACTACAGACTCCCATGCGTTGAAAAACCGATCGAGTCTCATGCTCTGTAAAGTCATAAAGAACCCATTTGGTTTGTAATAGTCCGTTAAAGATCTCCCAATTCGAGTTGTATGTTCTGTGATTTTAATAAATATTCCATTCTGTTTGATCATTTTGAGTGGTAATAAATAGTGTTTTGTTATTAATTAAATTCAGCGGTCTTTTAATTGCAAATATCACTACTCCGTTCCTTTATCATTTTAATTATTCGAAGTTAGTATTTCATAATATTTATGCAAATAATTATAAAAATAAGTGGTACAAGTCAGACGCCCCAAGCTCCACTGCAAGCTTCAGTTCCTTAATTTGTGTTTAGAAATTTACTCCAACTGAAGTGCAAATAGATTATACCATGCTTATAATTGTTCTCAAACTCGAGTAAATAATAATAATAATAATAAAACAACACACACACACTAAATGCACAACTTCTACAGTTTGATTAGATTTAAATCCATTTTCACCTTATGATATTTGATTCTCAAACTCAGCTCAGAAAATTAAGGTTCACTTATTTAAAGATATAAATGAATCGATCAAATGAACCAGTTGTTCCCAATTAGTGGTACACGAACCCTCAGGGGTACGTCAGGTTGCTTCAAGGAGTACGCGCTGTAGTCTCTTGGGATAAGATAATCACTAAGATAGTTAAAAATAATTTCTCATATATTAATATCTCCAAATATATTGTTTGAACATTTGTTAATTTTTGTGACGTTTATTATTAGATTAAGATTTAATAAATCGCGAAACACAGGTTCATTTTTTATTTATCATTTCAGTTATATGGGGTACACGAGGTTAACCCTTTCTTGAAGTAATACTCGAAAGAAGGAGAAGAAAAAAAAACTAATTGGGAACCACTGAACTGAATGGTTCGTGGTAGAATACAGCTACTAAACTTAATCAATCAATTAAGATGCCTCTTCTTACAACCTATGCTTTACATCTTGACGGGGTGTTTGACTGATCAGGTAAGACGCAAGAGAGAAAACATTGTATGTGGATAGAAAAAATAATTCATTGAGTTGCATCTTAGTTATCCTTGCTTATGAGAAGTAAAGTCAAAGGACTACAGTGACAAAAAAAAAAAAAAAAAAAAAAAAAAAAAGATCAATCATATGCTGTTTTGGTCAATAAATCATGGCGCTACAAAGAATGCGGTTACGAGAAAAAATCAGTTCTTCTTATCACTGTTTTTCGAAAAGAGTTGCTTAAAGTTAAGAAATCAGCGCACGTTTTGGTGCTGACAATGTTTACAAGTCTTCGCTGTGGTATTTAGATTTTCTTTCATTCTTAAATCAGCAGGAAAATCTAAAATAAACAATAAATAATATAGAGGATGATTCAGAAATAGAGGTAAGTTGTAATCTACTGAAAATTAATAGAACTAAGGCTTATAATTAAAAAAATATACACATAAAAATAATGTAGATTTATTGAACAGCTAGGCAATAGCAGTGCTAAAAACGAAACAGATACATAATGATTCACGTCAAAATTAATTTGTTTACTTAAATTCTTCTCAAGGGGCAATGGGCATTATCCTGCCTTGGAACTGTTATTTCGTTATTAAAATAGATCTTGAATGTATCCCATACAAGTTTGCATCATCCAGAACAAAGAAGGTTGTATATATTCCTGGGTTACACCTATCGCACATATCCTTCTTCCATGTTTTCACGGACTAGCATCTAAGGAGACGTAAAACACTATAGGCACGTTCTCCTTAAAAACAGTGCAGTACACAGCAATTAATAACCAGAATGTCAATATTTTGTACTTCTAAGTTACTGGCGTGTCGCAGAATTAGAAATTGTGACGCAAGTATCCCAAACATTTTTCAACGAAATGCTGGGCCCTTGACAAGCGATAGTAAAACATTTTTTTTTTTATTTCACCATAGGGTATAGTTTTATGAAGTCGGAGCGCATTCCAAAAGCTTCATCGCCTAAAAACAAACATGTTACAAGTTCATCATCGCTCGAAAATTTTGGCGATTTGGGAATTTTGGGGCTTTCGTTGATAAGTGCCAAAAAACTTTGTGTTTGAAATGACTCCATCGCTTGTACCTGCATCATAGTAAATAAACTCGAAATTATCATTGGCAAGTGCCATGAGTATGGTGCTATGTGTGTTATTATAGTTGAAACAGTAAGAGCCAATGTGTGCTGTTGATACAATTCCTAAACGTTTTCCACGTACAGAACCGAGGCAATGAGAGAACTGCCACTTTGTTTCGAATCTATCAACAATGTCAGTCCAATCTTTTTCAGTCATTGAGAAATAAAACAAATATGAAAAATAAAATTGATAAGCAATAACATTAAAGAATTGTTAAATCTTAAACCAAACTATGGTGAATTTTAAAATTTTATGTTTGCCTCTATATCAACCATTTTTTTCCCCAACAGGGAAGGAGAACAAGTGATAGATGCAGAGGAACAGAACAGCAGGAGAAGAAGAATGGTCTACAAGCTTGTCAAAAGGGGGCTCTTCTTCCTCCACAAGGAAGCAGCGAGGCAGTCATGATGCAGGCACTAAGGTTCCACAATCAACTGGTGAAAAACTGAAAGAACTCCAATCAGAAAATTCTTTCGATGTCTACGGAAAGCATATTACGTATAAAATGTGTGATACAAAGGGCAAACAAAATAAGTTCGTCCAAAAGCTCATTAATGATATACTTATGGTAGAAATGGGGGTTTTGAATGAAGGCTTCAAAGTCATAATTTACGGAAAAATTAGTGCACCATATTTCTCGGGTCATTAAGCGCACCTTCCTGAGAGTAAATTCTAGAAATGCCACGAGGCTCCTCATCCGACAGGGCCCAGTGAAGGAGGGGGAAAAAATTACCAACAGAAACTTTCTTCCAGCAATTAAAGCTGGAAAAACCAACTACCTGGATTCCATGGTCTGGTGTTTCTGGTACTGCAAATCTCACTCTGTTCTTTTCTAATTTTGATGTGGACCTATGAAACAATTCATAACATATTTCACTGAACTAATTAGGTCTAGAGCTTGCTTACTTATTATTTTGTAACATTTTACTGTCTTATATGAATATATTTTCATTAAACATTTAGACTGTTGCTTTACCTTTGGGTACGCCTTGATCAATACTTCGTATATAGCTCGACAAGTTAGTGGTGACAGACGGCTGAGAGATTGTTTCGACATTACAGTTGTGAATTAAATATCTTTGCAGCTTCTTCCTGCTGTCAGAACTCTTAAGTCAGTCCCTCATGGTAGTGTCTTTCTTTTTGTATTTTTGGTGTTACTGAAGACAGCAATTTCACATACGTATCCGTTTTCATTAATAAATAATTGCGCCAATCTTTAGGTTTATGACACTTTTCTCCAAGCAAATTCACATGAAAGAATCTTTTCCTGTTTAGCAATTATTTCTTAGACCGGTGGTCCGCAACCGATGTGGCGCGAAATTTTACCTCTTGTATGGAATGAACTGCCCAGTATTATTATTATTTACAGTTTATTTGTTTCACGTACCGCGAATTGTTACGTACTGTCGTATTCTAAGAAATTAAATGTTAATTTGTTGTTAATTTTAGTTTTTAAAATTCATTTTTTGAAAAAAGTGTCACACTGAAGATATGAATACAATTGTTTACTTTAATAGTAATATAAAAATGCCTGATTTTTAATTTTATGCAACCCGCTGTGTTATGTTTACTTGTACCGTGCTGTATACCGCGGAGAAAAGTGAAGTGCCGTGTTGAGTTACGATAATGTGTGGTGTGCCAAGAGGTGTCCCGCAGGTAGAAAAAGATTGTGGACCACTGTTCTAGAACACCATGTGCAATAAACAACATTTTTTCTAATGAATTTCAACAGATACAATGAAATAATCTCCAAGAAGAATGCTTCATCCTGGTTTCAATAAAAACGTATCAAAGATGGTAACCAAAACATAAAAATATCTACATAGGTTTTTGGTCGGTTCTACCTG
Organism: Vandiemenella viatica; assembly: GCA_031002005.1. NCBI lineage: Eukaryota > Metazoa > Arthropoda > Insecta > Orthoptera > Morabidae > Vandiemenella > Vandiemenella viatica. The sequence continues at coordinate 105,535,635 of JARYHS010009186.1, read as the reverse complement.
ACTCTTACCTGATAAAACCAAAAAGTCAGTCAAGACGTTACGTGTAGACCGAGCTTGCATTGCATTAAATCAGTAACCAAATTTAAAATTACCAATTCTTCACACAGACCAGTTACCATTAATTGGCTTATTCGGCAGCTCAGTCACCTAATCATATTAGGGACGAAATGAAAAGAATCTACTCTGTAAAAAGCGTCTAAAGGTTAGTAAAGACCGGCCAACAACATGTTGGCAACTTGTTGATGCTTGTGTTGTCCATATGTATCCAGTCAACTAGCAACAAGTTGATGGACACTCGTCTCCATCGGCTGGTATGACATCAAAAAAGTTTGTTGCCTTGTGCTTGAATCCGTGTTTTCCTGTTTGAATGGGGAACATCGCTCCGTCTCGCAAATCCTATTACATACTTCTATTAGTTACATTATTATCGTGCAATTTATTCTTACATTTCGGGAGAAATCAAATATCACATTATTTTTAAAAAGTAATAAATAAATTACAATCATACACATGTACTCAAATGGTAGACACAAACACTAGATATGCAGCAGTTATTGACGTGATATACAGCAGTTATGCACGAAATTAATTTGAATGTTCCTGTTTTTTTTTTTTTTTTTTTTTAATTCTTAACTTTCGGAAGAAATTAAATATCACATTACTTTTTAAAAAAAGTACATTTATACACAGGTACTCAAATGAAGACACAAAAACATTAGACTCTTAAATAAATCGCCTGTAGCCAAATATCAGAGTAACCACTAGTAGTATTGATTTTCTTTTTGGATGTTTTAAGGGTTATCAAAGAAGTTCTTCGAAATTAGATTTTGTTTGATGAAACTGTAAAACGAGCTACCTTCGTTCATTTTTCGGCATGAGCAACTATTATGATGAAAGCAGCACTATTATCGGCAGCAGTAATTGCATTTTCCCTGTGAGTTTGGGTTGAACGTGCAGCACTGTTGAAAACATGTATCCAGATGCAAGTCCAACAAATATGTTGTCTCCGCCTGCCGAAAGTCGTCAGTTCGCGTCCGGCCGAGGGCATAGTTGTTTAAGTGTTGTGTCCCTCCTGTGTTGTCTATGGCTAGTGAAAACAATGTACTGAAGACACTGAAACACTTGAAGCGTCATAATCCCAATTAGCTGGGCCGTATGAACTACGTAATCAAATGCCATTAAAAACAAAAAATGTTGCCAAGATCCGCCCAGATTTAAACATTTACCAACACTTGGTAGACCGATTTATACCCTTAGCAGCATAATTTTAAAAAATCATCACGCAATTGGCTACATCTAGGCTTGGGCAAAATATATCGATGTATCGAAATATTGATATTTTTTAAATAAAATAATCAAACTTTATCTTTGAAATTTTGATTCTCGAGATATCAAAAATCGATATTTATTTTGAGTATCAATAGCTATTAATTACCCATTAGATATTTTTTGCATAAACGCAATTCAGTAACTAATTTCCTGCAGTGCATATATATTGGATAAATAGACTACATATCCGATCTTCTGAACGAATATTAAAAAATTTTAATCAACAGTAAACGGGTTAAAAAAACTGTTAAATTTTAACAGGTTTACGTTAGCGTAAACGTCGTTTTTATTTTTTGTCAACATATGAGCTTAAGCAGCACTTGGGCGAACCATTAATAGATAGGGAACCAGTTTTGGGTAAATTGCAAGCACTTCACACCGGTGTTTTTGAAAATCGCGATGAATTACCTGATAAGCACGCCTCTTCTGTGTCGTCAGAATTCATCGTGATGTGGATATTATTTTGGCGTGGTGCGCTGAGTGGCAACTTACGATAAATTGTAAAAAGTGCAAGACAATGAGCATAACTAACAAAAAGAATCCAATTGTTCAGAAATACGAGTTAAACAATTCAGTTATTGATATGGTTGATTCTATGAAATATTTGGGAGTAACAGTACAAAGGAACATGAAATGGGACATACACATTAATTCATTAGTAGGTAGAGCTAATTCTAGGCTGCGATTCATACGTCGAATCTTGAAAAATTGTAATGAACAAACAAAGGAGATAGCGTACAAATCTCTTGTGCGTCCACATTTGTACTATTGTCGTGCCATTTGGGATCCGTTTCGTAAGGGGTTGATCGAAAGTATAGAGAAAGTACAGAGAAGAGCCGCTCGATTCGTGACCGCTTGCTACAGTCCTTATGAAAGCGTCACAGAACTGATTAGTAGACTAGGCTGGGTGTCTCTGGTAGATAGACGACGCACGTTTCGTTTAAGCTTACTGGTAAACATGTGTACTCCCACTTTCACTTACGAGTGTAGTGAAATACTTCGTCTACCAACCTATTTGAGCCGGAATGACAGAAAAGATAAGATTAGAGAAATAAGGTGCCGCAATGATTCTTATATGAATTCTTTTTTCCCTCGTACCATTTGGGATTGTAATGCACAACAAAGAGATTATATTTGGTGCTGAGCAACCTCTGCCACCCACAATTTCGTGAATTGCAGAGTATATATGTAGAAGTAGATGAAAGAGAATTCTGTACATAGCGGTATTGGACAATAGGAGTGGATTACCGGGAGAACAAATAAAACAGTGTGTACTTTCGATGACCAGACGAATATCGGTTTGATAGATTGTAAAAACAAATAAATTAGTAAAAGTTTCTAAAATTTCTTTAATTTTCCGAATTTTCTTAAATATTTTTAGACAATCACTAGCTTTAGGCACAAAATATCGATTTATCGACATAGCGATATTTTTCAAGATATATATCGATACTTTTGTAAATATCGATACGATATATTTTATTGATATAATATATTTTTTTAATTCGTCCGTTCCTATCTACATCACAATCTATGGAGTAACTACACTCTACACAGTAATAAACGAAAGCTGAGGTGTACTTAAGCACAGCTATTTATTATGCAAGAGGTTGCATACACAATAACAGAACATGCGGTAGCGCGACACAGATAAAAAGAACAAGTTCATACGCGGCACGTGGCTAGCAGCCGACTGGCTCCAAGTAGTACGGTAGTCTCCCACCTGGTCTAGTTGGCGCTCCCGTCGGCTCGATCAGGGCGCCGGCTGTTGGCAAAGAGATGAACCATGGCGTGGTCGATTGCAACGCCAACTGGTGGCGAAGATTTGTACTTTAGGCTGGGCAAGGCTCCGCCACAACCACTCTCCCCCCAGTGACTTACTCAGGGAGAGTAAGGAACGAGACTCGCTTCTTGCCACCGGTGCTGGTGTCTGCACGGGAACCCCTCGCGTAGGTTCTCATGGGTCGGTCCATTGATGTAGATGTGTGCGTCAGTGCTGGTGGATGTTCTGCCCGGGGGGCGTCGGTCTGGTCGTGGTCTGTTTTGGCGATGAAGGCAGGTTTCAGCATGTCCACTGAGACTGCCTTGTCCTCCCCGTTGATTTTAATCGCGAACACTCTGTCACTGATGCGCCTAACGACCTCATGCGGCCCTGTGTAAGGTGGTTCAAGAGGCTTCTTCACAGAGTCTACACGTTTGAAGACGTGGGTACAGGTGTATAGGTTTTTCAGTAGAAACAGGCGAGCCTTGGTGTGGTGAGCCGTTGGTGTGGGCCTGGCGGCGCGGATGTGCTGTCTAAACTTCTCCAGGAAGAACTGTGGATCAGCTGGAGTGTCTTCAGAGATGAAGAATTCGCCAGGCAGTCGAAGCGGCGTCCCAAAGAGCAGTTCAGCTGGAGAGGCCTTCAGATCCTCCTTGTAGGCGGTGCGTAAGCCGAGGAGAATGGTTGGCAGTAGGTCTGGCCAACGTAGGTGAGTATTGCACATCAAAGCGGCCTTTAACGAACGGTGCCAGCGTTCGACGAGTCCATTGGACTGCGGATGGTACGGCGTGGTGCGAATTCGCTGAGCTCCTATCAGGCGCGATAGTGCGGTGAAGAGAGCTGACTCAAATTGTGGACCTTGATCCGTGGAGATAGTAAGTGGAGTGCCGAATAGACAGATCCATTGTGTATAGAAGGCTGAGGCAACTGTATCAGCCAGTATGTTGCTGAGCGGGATGGCCATTGGCCATCTGGTGAAACGGTCAATAATGGTAAGGCAGTACCGGAAACTTGCGACCTGCGGCAGCTCGATGAGGTCCAGGTGGATGTGGTCGAACCGGTTATTGGGAACAGCAATGTTGAGTGGTGTCAGTCGGTTGTGACGGTGAATTTTAGCTCGCTGACACGGTATGCATCTTCGAGTCCATAGGAGTGCATCCCGTCTGATACCTGGCCACACGTAGCGTTCCTTCAGCATCCGGGCGGTGACTCTGCCACTAGGATGCGAAAGCCCATGAACGGCGTCGAATGCCCGTCGCCTGAGATTCTGTGGGATGTAGGGCCTCACTCGATTTTCCAGAACGTTGCAAATTATATCGAGGCCGTCAATACGCAGAGACTGCAAGTTGAGTAGTGTTGATTCCTGGAGTGTTGGCAGCTCTTCATCGGCCATCTGCGCCTGGTGGATCTCCTCGTGGCTGATCGTCGTTGGCATGGAGATGGAGTTTATGCGGGAGAGTGCATCGGCCACGACATTGTCTTCACCCCGTGTGTGGACAATCTCAGTGGTGAACTGTGAGATATAGTCCAGGTGGCGTAACTGGCGTGGAGATGCCTTCTCCGGTCGCTGCGAAAAGGCATACGTGATGGGTTTATGGTCTGTCTGGATGACGAAGTGTCGGCCCTCAAGAATGTGCTGAAAGAAACGAATGGCCGCATAGATTGCGAGAAGCTCTCGGTCGTATGTGCTGTAACGGGTTTCGGCTGGGATGAGCTTCCGTGAGAAAAACCCCAGTGGTCTCCAGGTCCCATCCTGAAGCTGTTCAAGAACGGCTCCGATGGCCGTGTCCGATGCATCAGTCCTCAGACAAAGGCTCGCTGACGGCGAGAGGAAAGTCGTTTGTACTGCGTGGGCAACACCACGTTTGCAGGCAGCAAACGCTTGCTCAGTAGCGGGAGTCCAAGGAACTGGGCGTTTGTCGTTTCGTTTAGAGTCTTTCAGCAGGTCGTTAAGTGGGGCCTGCATCTGTGCAGCGCCAGGGATGCACCTCCTGTAGTAGTTGACCATTCCCAGGAACCGACGGAGATCGGAGATGGTCTGAGGTTGCGCATACGACGCGATGGCTTGGACTCTCTCCACCGGGGGTTTGTAACCGGAAGCGTTGACTGTGTATCCCAGGTAGATGACCTCTGACTTCCCAAACTGGCATTTCTTCTGATTGATTGTTAGTCTGTTTGCACGAAGGATGTCGAACACCGTGGTGAGGTGCTTTAAGTGCTCCTCGTGTGATTTGGAGAAAATGATCAAGTCATCGATGAAACAGCCAACAAAGTGCAGACCTCGAAGCAGATTGTCCATGTGGCGTTGAAATGTCTGTGTAGCATTGCGTAGCCCGGGCGGCATGCCGACGAACTCAAAAAGTCCGAAGGGCGTCGTCATTGCGGTCTTTGGAATGTCTGACTTGGCAACCGGAATCTGGTGGTAGGCACGGACCAAGTCGATTGTGGAGAACACTGAACAGCCATGGAGACGCTGAAGGATGCTGTCTCCGTGAGGGACAGGATAACGGTCAGGAACAGTGATCCCGTTCAGCCGCCTGTAGTCACCGGTAGTTCGCCAACCACCGAGTTTCTTCGGCACCATGTGAATCGGGCTGGCCCACTGACTGTTTGAGGGTCGTATCACGCCGTGATGCAGCAGCAGGTCGAAATCCTCCTTGGCGGCCTTCAATTTCTCGCCAGTAAGTCGGCGAGGGCGATCAAAGACAGGAGGGCCAATGGTCTCAATGTGGTGAACCACAACATTGTCAGACTGGGTGACAGGAACAGTGTTAGGCCTCGTGATGTCTATGTAGCGTGTGAGCAGGTCGGCATAGATCTTGTCCTGGTCACCTACACAGGCGTTCTGGTTGATGGTTGAGACTGTGTGGATGGTGGCTTCACAGAGTTGGCCCGTGGTCGTCAGAGATGTAAGAGGATCGATGAGGCATCTCCTCTTCAGGTCCAGGAGCAGAGAGTGGTGAACTAGGAAATCTGCTCCAATGATGGCTGCCTTGACATCTGCAATAATGAAGGACCATTTGAATGCTCGGCGTAAGTTAAGATCCAGCGCCAGGAGTTTTTGTCCATAGGTGTGAATGACGGTTCCGTTGGCGGCGTACAGCTGGAAGTCATCCTTCTTGCAACATCCGGAAATGGAGGCCTTAGGTACCAGTGAAACAACCGATCCAGAGTCGACCAAGAACCTCATGTTCGTTGTACGGTCGTAGAGGTGCAATCGGTATTCCTTGGTGAGGCGGGCGTTTGTGGTGCTGTCGCCGGCCGCCTGAACGATCGACAGCGCCTCTAGTTTTCCGACGGCTGTCTGGATGCGTAAGAGCAGGGCGGCTCGCAGCTCCTAGCGTCTTCTCCAAAGCGGCGGTGATAGAAACAGACTGTGGCCCTTGATGGGGATCGTCTGCGGTAGCGAGAGCTGCTGCGAACACTGCTAGGCTCACGTGCGCGGCCACGTTCATTGAAGCTGCTGATGAGCGTGGCGTTGATCTTGCACAGCTCAGCCACGGCCAGCTTCAAGTTGGAGATTTCTTCTGTGAGCGATACGAGCGGATCGGCAGGCAGGCGGTCCGGAGATCGTGACTTGGAACGCGTGTAGCCAGCGGCCATAACGGTTGGAGGAGACTGCATCTCATGTAGCTCGTCCGCGATCTTCGCCTGTTCGTCAAGGGAGATGCCTTTCACCAGCTTCAAACAGCGTTGGATTGACGGAGGCAGCAAGGCAAGCCAGCGAACCCTGATGACGTCCGGAGTTGCTCTGCCGCCGGCCAGGGTAGTCATTTGCCTGAGGAGCTGTGTTGGTTTCTTGTCGCCGAGCTCCAACTCGGTGAGGGCCTTGTGAAGTTGGCGGTCGGCTGAATCTGTCAGCCGGCTGATAATCTCGGTTTTTAGGCGATCATATCTGTTCTCCTTAGGCGGATTAGACAGCAGGTCTGCTACCTCCATCATGATTTCAGAGTCAAGTGCGCCAAGAAGAAGATTGTACCTCGCAGCGTCGGAAGTAATGCGGTGTGTGTAAAACTGGGCCTCAACTTGAATAAACCACATATGCGGGCAATGTTTCCAGAACGGCGGCAATTTCATAGCGCCAGCAGACAACACAGTCGGGGCAGCGTCCGTTAGCTGAGGCTGTGTGGGCTTGTCATTGTTGTCCGTTTCAAGCAAAGTATCTGTGTTTGCATTCATGATGGTTTCTGGAGCGCGTGTTTCGAGTGATTTCCTCGTCGGAGAACGCTTCGGTAAAGCACTTAAAACTTCACAACACACAGTTTAACACTGAGTACAGAATTCGATATAATCACGCGTAAGCTGAAGCACGAAGCATGTGTTCTATGCTACAACGAAGCACGCACGCAATCACGTCGGGGTCACCAGTTATGGAGTAACTACACTCTACACAGTAATAAACGAAAGCTGAGGTGTACTTAAGCACAGCTATTTATTATGCAAGAGGTTGCATACACAATAACAGAACATGCGGTAGCGCGACACAGATAAAAAGAACAAGTTCATACGCGGCACGTGGCTAGCAGCCGACTGGCTCCAAGTAGTACGGTAGTCTCCCACCTGGTCTAGTTGGCGCTCCCGTCGGCTCGATCAGGGCGCCGGCTGTTGGCAAAGAGATGAACCATGGCGTGGTCGATTGCAACGCCAACTGGTGGCGAAGATTTGTACTTTAGGCTGGGCAAGGCTCCGCCACAATACAGAAACCTGTGCTGCCATCTATGCATCGTTAATGCAAAATGTAGCCGCTGTGGCGCTCATGTAATACGACGGGTAAAGAAAGCTATTACCAAACTTTTATCAAGACAAGTACAATCGGTTTTTAATGAGGCAGAAATTAGTCATAACTCCAATTGTGTGTAGTGGTAAATACATTAAACTTCATCTTCCAATCACTGAAAATCTGTTGCGAAATTGATTTCTAAGTAACGCAAAACTAATCAAATGATTTTGCGCTATATCACGTGAGAGCCTAAACTCAAATAAAAAATCTGATAAAAAAAAGATATAAAATAACTGTTTGTGGCATACAGTACACAAGACTTGCCACTTGAACTCGGTGCTAGCTGCATGAAGGCTAAATCACCGTCCATGAAATTTTGGGCAGATTTCATCTATGCTACTATTATAAATGCGGAAGTTCTCTCTCTCTCTCGGTTTATTGCGTCTTCACAGCCCACGGGTAAACGATCTTCATTAAATGTTTCCAATTTGACATCGGAAAGGACATAGGGTAGTTTTTTCTGTAGAAATAATATATTTTGTGACGGAATTTTGAAAACTATTTGAACGGTGACTGACATACGGATAGCCTGTTTACGCCTCTATAATACCACGTCAAACAGTGGACCGGTGGCTCAGTGGTTACAGCTCTTGCCTTCAGAAGTTGAGTCTGGTCCCGGGTTGAAATTCTGGTAGGGTCAGGAATTTTTAAGAGTTATTTTTGATCGTTTGAGGCATGCCTGTATGTTCCGTTGTTCGGATTCCACGTTATACTGTAGGTCCCACCAATTCAGGGGTGGAATACTTGGAAAATCGTAAGCGGCCAAACAATGCCCTACGCGTTTACTTTTTTATGCTATTGGTAGCTCAAACTTTGTTCCTCTCGCAGTCAGTTCGTATATGATCTACACTAATAATATTATAAATGCGAAAGTAAGTCTCTATCTGTCTTACGTTTTGACGACTAAATGGGTATGCTGATACTGAATAAATTTGACAAGGAAATTTTTTTATATTTAGGAAGGACGTAGGATACTTTTTTGGAAATGAATAATATTTTTTGTTATAGAATTTTGATAACATATCGAATGATGACAGTCGGATGCTTGTATTTATATGAAGACGGAAAGACCTTTTCTTCTTCTTCTTCACGTGTCGATGACAGCATCAAATATGAGGTAGTTTTCCCGCGAATGCTGATTGGAGGTCAAGTTGGGATGCATTCATTCCGATCGGTGGACAAGACAATAGATGTACCATGGTTTCTCTCTCCCCGCACGAACGTGTGGTGTCTGGCTGTTCTACCAGGTATCGCCATGAGGCAAGAGTATCTTTGGAAGGGGCAACTCCAACTCGAAGCCTATTTAGTGACTTCCACATGGGCCATGGTTGTTCGGACCCAGGTGGTAGACCCTCTTTTGGCTTGATCCACTTGATATCATGTTACACTCTCTTCTCTCAAGCCAATATTCTGTCACTGCTTGGTACCCCATTTAGTGGCTTTGAAGTCCGCTGGAAGCTTGATCGGGACTTTAGTCTCGATGGCGCTGGCTTATAGCCATGTAGAATAGAGAGTGTCGGTCGTCCTCGTTCACTTTAAATGCGGCTACAGACGAGCCAATTTTGGTCACAATCTGCAAGGACAATCAGAAGGGCAATTACAAGGGGCTGCCTTCCATACATCACAATTTCACTCCCAACTTTAGTTTACATTGTGATCGCATGACTGCTAGTTGCAAGCGCTTAACAATGGCTCCTTTTATGTCAAAGCAACAAAAAGTAGACATCGTTTTAACAGTAACCTGCACCTGTACTGAGAGGAAAAGAAGATATTGGGTGAAGAAATTAATTTTATTAAGAAAAAAGTTATCATACATGAACATTTTGAGAAGATTAGAGCCAGAAGATTTTAGAAATTTTCTGAGAGTAGATTCTGAAAGTTTTGCAGAGATACTCCACTTAGTGACCCTTTATGTGTATAAATACCCTAATGCGTGAAAGTATAAGCGACAAAGAATGATTAGTCGTTACTTTGCAATTATTGGCAAGTACACAAATCTATGAAATGTGGAACTTAGTTCGCCGATTTCACCCCAAATGCTTTCAGACATCATTCCTGAAACATGTTGGGATATCTACAAATATCTCAAACTCTACATTAAAGAAGAAAAAAGATTGAAACTGTTACTTCCTAGTCCAATTTCCTTGTAAATTTCGAGCAAAACTCGAAATCCTTCTTCTGTATTTTGTGTAGTTTTTGTTGTAATTGTCCCACAACTGAGGTGTGTTCTTATAAATTTTGAAAATATTCATCCACAGCTCTTTCTCTTTAACGACACACACGGCTAATGTCACGAAACGCACTCGTTCCCTGCTCCAAAGTAGCAGAGCTGGATTTCCCATTAGGCTGTATAGGCTCCAGCCTAGGGGCGGCAGCGTTTTAGAGGCGGCAAATTTCCTAGGGTGCCCGCTTTAGTAAGCCGTCAAATTTGTGTGTGACTATAAGCATAATAGAAAAACTTCTACTATAAATTTTCATTGAAGTGGTGACAACTAGTAGTGAAGTGACAAACTCGGAACAATTAATAGAAAAACTATCAATTTTCATTTAGGTAAGTGGTGACAGCGAACAGTTAGCTAAATTATTAATTTAATTTTTCATGAGTTTCCTACTTTCCATCTTGTTCAACGCAGTCTTTAGCCCTTCGTATATTTCCGAAGGAAGACTCTATAGACAGAAGTAAGTTTTCGCTGACAGACTTACATTTCATGATTTCTATAATAAAAATACTTACGTATGATCTAAGAATTCATTAATTGAGTATCTGGACGTTTAAAGTCCCCGAGCGCTCGAAAGTCCTAATTTTATTGAAAAAATCATTGAAAAGTCAATGATTTTTGAAACCTAACTCTTCATTTCTAAGCTAATAATGAATTAAATTATTTGAAATTTTTAAGGAACAACCATTGAACTATTCTGATTGAAATTAATATAAATTATAATCGTTTAATAATAATTGATTACAAATCAGAGCGTACGTCTTAAAGTGTTTTCTGTTCTTTGCTGATAAAAAGTGTGTTACGAAGTTTGTCGTACGGAAAACTGTCAGTGAGAAAGTTGTTCCTCTATGTTGGAAGAAGTTTTCTGAAAAATTATTATCTATTAACTTTTTTCAAATTAATTTTCTTTTTTCTACTTTTCATTATGAGTGTACTCATAGAGTAGATGTTAAATTAAGAAACAAAACCTTGTAATTTTATGATGATCGCCAAAATTGTGATACTCACACAATAAATTTTCCCTTTTCTTTTTACAGATCTATTGAAATATTTTATGTTCATCCCATCTGATAAAGAATGAGTGACGGAAGGAAGAAACTGAGCGGCGCTCAGTACAAAAAGGAAGCCATATTAAAACATGATGAACAACAGCAAGTTCTTCAAAAGATCAGGAAAATAGAAAGCACAAACAGTGATAAGACATAAAGTATTGCACAAAAGAACTCGAGATCTATTGATAAAGAAAATCAATGTGGACAAAGTACTAGTACACCCATTGAGCTGATGAATCTGGATCAGCACAATCAGCCGTGTTTAGTAAAACCTTCTTGTCCTTCTGATGCTAATAAGGAGTTACCTCCCACTAGTGGCAGTAATTTGATGTCATGCAGTGAAGATGTGTCCCAAGTCGCGAAAATTCAACCAATAACAAAACTAAACATAGATCCTGCATTATGGGAAATAAACGACATGGCAAGGGACATTATTGCAAGAAATGGTTTTGAACAAAACAAGTCCTGCGATTTTACAAAAAGTGAGAGTGTATTCTGATTATAGCCGTTATTTACACAAAAAATTATGATTGTATTTTGGAAAGGTTAAATGCAGTGAGTACTGAAATTCAGAGTTCGTCTGTAGATATTACAGTATCCGATCTTTATGGATCTCTATAATAACAGAGCGCGAAAACTTTGACTATTTCGAAAAAACTGCAATTTAAATGAGTACAATAAAGCAATATCAGGGCGAAATTAACAGACAATACAAAAGAAAAAAAATTGCAGACGAAACTTATGAATTATCATGTGACGAAATTGAAACAACCTCAAGAGATTTTTTTTAGAATTAACACCTTTTTGATCATTGTAGATAAACTGAGAGTTGAACTAGAGAGAAGGCGTTATGCATATCTCAACTTCCAAGAAAAATTTTCATTTTTGACTAGAATGGGTAAATTTTCAACACAAAATGTCACCAGATAAGCTCTGTCTCTTGTGCAACATTATTCTAATGATTTAGAGGACGATTTTGTTCAGGAATGTATACATTTTCACAGTCACGTTTCATCTAATAAGATTGCAGAGAAACCTCAGTCATATTCGGTACTTGATCTCTCCAGATTTTTGAGGAAGCAATCTCTGTGTAACATTTACCCGAACTTGGATATAGCTCTCCGCATAGCAATTTGCACTCCAGCCACAAATTGTTCTCGAGAAAGGAGCTTTTCCTGCTTAAAACGAGTGAAGAATTACCAGAGGTATTCATTATCTCGAAAACTAAACTCTTTGGCTTTTCTTTATATAGAAGCAGAGATAATGAACACCATAAAGGCCTGGGCACACAGAACGCGACAAGCGACAGCGGCAAGTGGTCGTTCTCTCGTCGCGGCGATACGCGATTTTGGTACGTCACACAGGACGCGACAACTCCATAGCGACAAATGCCAGTGAGACCCTCTCTCGCGAAGATATCTGTACTTCTCTATTTCTTTCTTAATAAGTTTTCTTGGGCTAGGAAATTCTTAAAACATGTCAAGCGATGAGGAGACTCTACTTATTTTGTTCGCACTAAAAATGGTCTGGGTTCCTGACATCAATAAGAAGAGAGAATGCCTTGGTGAATACCACCGCCTTTGCCGGGGACTGGTATCACAAGAAGATAGATTTTATACATATTTTCGTATATCTCGAGAATGCTTCGAGAAAATACACAATCTGTTAAAATCAACTATATTGCACCACGAACTGGAGAAAAGTAATTGGTACAATAGAAAGATTAGCCATTTGTATGACAGTATGAGGTATGTTATGTTCATTTAATATATATTCTTAAAAACAAAACAAAAACGACACTGTCAAAACCAGGGCCGGTGCTAGGGGGGGTTAAGCGAGGCAAAAGTATTCCGGGCCTGTTCCCCCGAAGGGGGCTCCTCTGCCAGTGTGTCTAATTAAATAAAAATAAAACTTTAAAAATCTTGCTTAACAAGATGTAATTTGATTTTTTTGCCTTAAAATTTAAAAGTTTAATATAAATAATTTTGTTGGAGGGGGAGGGGGGGAGGGAGGCTAAGAATCCTTACCCGGGGCCCGAAAATCTTAGCGCCCTGGCCAAAGCCCCTGACCTCTAAGTGATTTTCAATCTTATCACTTCCCAGCTCTTCCCCCCTGCAGGCAGCTGAGTCATTTGCGTGGAGGTCAATATTAAGAAATACCCCTAAAACCAGGAGTTTCGTCACAAAGTGAAATATTCACAATAAAATATACAATTTATTATTGACAATGTATTTCACAATAAAAATATAGGCTCAAATACAAGTATTATTTATTTTAAATAATTACAGTGTAAACAAACAAACATAAAGTGAGAAATTAAGAAGAAAAAATACAATTCTGAATGCGAAAAATTATTTTTTATGAGCTGGAAAACTTTTCATATGCATCTCTTAGTACACCTGAAGTAGTGGCCGTCGGATGCGGTGGAAATCAATTTTTCTTCATCGGCCATGTCGCTCTGTCGCGCGACAATTCTGTAATTTTGCACAACTGTGTCGCTCGTCGCCGCGACAAAGGCTGCGGCCCGGCGACGGATCGCTTTGTGTGTGACCGTCCCGATTCAAAACTGTGAATTACAACAATAGCGACGTCGCGCCGCGACACAATATCGCGTGTCGTTGTCGCTTGTCGCGTTCTGTGTGGCCGGGCCTTTATAGATGACTTCGCCAATCAAAAATCCCGTAGAAAACTATAATTATGTATTACATTTTTTATTTTCTCGTTTGTATTTTTGTTTCATAACAAAGATTCAGTTTTCTTGTTTCTATTTTATGACTAAATCTGAATACTTTCAAGTAATGAAGTCACTCTTAATCTATATCCATTCACATATACATATAATCGTTTGCTACCTAATAAAGGTAATACAAATTAGTGATTAGTATAAGTATGAAGGAGAAAAGGGCGGCACAAAATGAACAGCCTACACTGAAAAAACAGTTTAAATCCGGCCCTGCTAAGTCGACTGAGCCGAAATTATTAAGATCGTTGCAATTGCGCTATGCAAGTCTCAATTTGCTGCCTGTCTGCAGGGACAATCTGTAAATTGTTTGTCGGGCTATGCCAACCTCCCGATATCGAGTATAACAGACTCAATTTGTTTACTAACGTGGAGATCTGCAGGGCCCCTGCCGGATTGCCCCTGCAGATTGGAAACGAAATTGGCTCGTCTGTAGTCGCCTTAAGCCTTGCCACGCTAATGGCAACTTCCCGCCGTATGTCTCCAGGGGCAATGCCAGGTAATATCTCCACTATCCCCGGAGGCCATGGCCTGAGGCAAGCTGCGATGAGCCGGCACGTTCTGTGGAGCGCAACGCCTACTGTCTTGCCTTGATTTTTGCCATACGCTTACAGGACATGCTTATTCTGCTGCGGAGTAGCATAATGCTAAGGCGGAGGTGCGGATGACGCTTGGGTTAGCTCCCTAGCTAGATGCGGTCAACTTGCTTAAGATGTTGTTGCGTGATTATACTTTCATCTTGGCGTTACGACAATGGCTTTTAAAAGTGAGACCAGCGTCAAGACTTACGCCGAGGTACTTTGGGTTTACACTGTGCAGCAGAGTCGATCCATTCCAGGTCACATTCAATAACAATTATTCCGCAAACGTGCAGTCAGTTAAGTCCTTTTACAAACTGATAATGGGATGTCCGCATTCAATCTTAGTAATTCATATTGATAACACATTTTCAGGTTAGGTAGTGGAATCCGTTCCACGAATCCACAACGCCACACCACGTTGCCGGGCGCGCTTCTAATACTAACATTCAGTTAAAATAAAATTTATTATAGGTTCTTTAAAAGACAATGCACTCTGAATTTAGAGAATTTTTAATAAAATCATTTTAATGTATGGCAAGGTAACTAATGAGACAGAATCAGATACGAGTGTGCTCCATCGCAATTGAAATTTACTTAAAATTTAATTAATAGTGTCCTGGAACGAGGCGACATCAATTTTTCAGAGCCGAGGACTGCGAGTATCAAAAACTACTCACAATAATTCAAGTTCTTGGAACAAACTATTCTTCTTGCATGTTTGAAATTAAATGAGGTAGTTAAGTTGCGGCTTACAAATAATGTTCGTAGTTAACGAATTTTCTTCATATCTTCCGATTGGCGTTGCCTCCTGCCGGAGTATTTATCCAAAGTAAAGATTAGTATCAACTTTAAACACTGTAAGAGATAATGACAGGTGAAACAGAACAATAACCTATAACGTGCTTCGAGAACATTAACAGAAACTAAACAATAGAACATGTTAATTTGCTAAGTAACAATAAGGTAATTACAAAATATTATCAACTGAAACTGTTCAGAACTGACTCTAATTGATGAGGAAAATTATTAGGTTTTAAAAGAACTTCAAAATTATAACCGTTCCTAGTCACATGTTTCAGTATTTTAACCTTTAGAGAACAAGGCGGCTAAAACAACAAAAAATCTGTAGTGGTAATAGTTTCTTACTACTAAATATCACTCTAAAATGTCATCTATCAGCACAAAAACTGCCTCGTTTGTTTACAGATTTTCAGAAAATCCAAAACGATTCTTACTCAGAATATTTTCTCTTTTGCTGCAAAAAGACAAAAATAATCGCAGACTCATCCAATAGTAAGGTGATTATTTACTAAAGTTTTATCTCCTTTTTTTCTGAAAAGGTCTGATGACAGTGTATTTAAGTCTATCACGAAACTCACCTATAATAAGGTATTCACAATAAAGTTATTATTAGTATATTACCTCAAGAGAACATGGAGGAAGGATCCTCCATGCAAGATTTTTTTTTAACTGCTTTACGTCTCTTTTTAACATCGAGGTCTTTAGAGACGAGAAAGGATGGGGG
Organism: Vandiemenella viatica; assembly: GCA_031002005.1. NCBI lineage: Eukaryota > Metazoa > Arthropoda > Insecta > Orthoptera > Morabidae > Vandiemenella > Vandiemenella viatica. Next base: position 105,519,647 of record JARYHS010009186.1, on the reverse strand, counting down.
GCAAGGATGGGGGCAAGGAATGGGAAGGAATTCGGCCATGGCCTTTTGAAGGAAGCATCCCGGCATTTGCCTGGAGTGATTTGGGGAAACCATGGAAAACCCAAATCTGGATGCCCGGACCGGGATTCGAACCACCGTCCTCCCGAATGCGAGGCGAGAACGCTAACCGTTACACCGCCCCGCTCGGTCCCATGCAAGAGAACAACTTTTAACTTAGGAACTACTTCCATAGAAGCTACTATATTATTCAACGATTAAATATCATTAATGCTAAAACCATAGTGCCCTAAAATTACAAAGACCGCAGTGATGCAACCGGTCGAAATGGCATAGTCTGAAATAGCGCGAGGGCATGAGCGAACTGTTGCCACGGGTCTCCACTCGAAAGGGAGCTTCCATAAACTACGTGATCGATCTGGGGGTGGAGGGTTCGAATCCCCGTCCGGGCATCCAGATTTGGGTTTTCCATGGTTTCCCAAATCACTCCAGGCAAATGCCGGGATGTTTCCTTCAAAAGGCCATGGCCAAACTCCTTCCCATTCCTTGCCCCCCATTCTTTCCCGTCTCTAAAGACCTCGCTGTTAAGAGACGTTAAGTAGTTAAAAAAAAAAAAAAAAAAAGGGGCGGAGGAGCTCGGAGCCAGGTCACATAGCTTTTCATTCATATTATTTGTCACAGTTAAAATAAGGTGCAGAACACACAGCAGCATGTGAATATTTATTTCCGTCATTTAATTATCTCCGTATGTAATTTACGATAGTCTGGCAAGAGAAAACAGTACAAAATGTCTTCTGGAATCAATTCGTGCCCCGGGGGCAGTAGAGGCAAAGAGCTACATCGATATTGATGACGTAAAAAAAAAAAAAATATTTGAATATATATTGGTAGTAAAAGTCTATAAAAATAATAAATAGGTACCAACCTAAATATAATTTTGGAGCGACTAAACAGTATCATCACAGACTACTGGTACAAAACGGCTGCTGATGTAATGTGCTTTGGACATATGCTGCAGGTTTGTATAGGAGTCCCCCGAAGGCAGGAATCTTAAAGTTATCATTAATGTATTTTCTGGTGGGATCGGCTCAAGCATGTGTGTACAGTGCTATTTCATATGAGGTTCAACTAAACACAGCAAATGTTCGAAATCGATCTTTAACATGCTCGTAAAGTTCTGAAAAGGCTCATTATTATTCTTCAAAAGTCAATAAGCAAATTATTATTAAGATAATTTCTTCGCTGACGATAACTTTCTCTAGTCCACCACCTTGGTACTTTTCTTCTTTGATATCGAATGGATAATAATAAAAGGCCGCAGCTGCCGCGCGCACACGTGACAACACAATAAAGCCTCGTATCCACTTGAGCACGCTCAGGCGAATGAGCCGCTCATTCATTTGAGCGCGCTCGTTCGAGCGTGCTCAAGGAAAATGAAATTTTGGTCGAATGAGCCTGGTTTCAGTGCTCAGAAAACGCTCGGCTATTGACGTGACGTCACGCATAGCTGCGGCCTTTATTATTATCCATACGATGTCAAAACAGAGAAGAAAATTACTAAGTTGATGGATTAGAGAAAGTCATCGTCAGCGAATAAATTATCTTAATAATTTAATTCGCGAATTGACTTTAGAAGAATGAGCTTTTTCAAAACTTAACGAGATCGATTTCGAACATTTGCTGTCATTAGTTTGACCTAATATTAAAATGCACGATACGCCTATGCGTTAGGCGATCCCACCAGAAGATAAAATTTATAATAACTTTAAGATTCCTAGCCTCAGGAAGTCCCTACACAAGCCTGCAGTATATGCTCAAAGTATATAAACAAAGCATCATTCGTTTAGTACGGGCAGTCTGTGATGGCACTATTGAGTCACTCCAAAATTATATGAAGGCTGGTACCTATTTTTAATTTGTGTTTACAAATATAGATTTAAAGGTTATTTTTTTTAATTATGGCATTGATTTCAAGTTTTTAATAAAAATTGGTAAAACAATTATATTGCCTGACACAAAATCAATATGATTTTAGGCACTTAGGATCTGAATTTCGTACACCAAATTCAATCAAAATCCGTTCAGCTGTGAGAAATACTATTAAAAAAGGCTTACCACTTCCCGTTATAGAAGTTCTCGCCTGAATGACCCTAGCTGACTTGTTATTTTTTTCTTTACATCATTAATACCAAAGTTTCATATCTCGCTGAATTTCAACCCAAGTCTTCAATTATCTATTTCACGTAGTATAGTCTAATCTTTGTTTCCTTCTTCAATTCCTTCCGCCGACTATTCCTTCAACAACCAAGTCCTGCATATCAAAAAATGTGACCCACCATTCTTTTTTAATGAGACTCTTCGATAAACATCTTTCTTTATCGTCCATCATTTTCAAAACACGTTCATTTCGTACCTTATCGACACACTTAATTTATAGCATCCTTCTATAATATCACGTTTCAAATTCTTCAGTTAGAATTCTTTTTACTAGTAAAGTTCGAGTGGAAAGATTTCTAAAGAGTAAGATCGTTAAGACTGGAATCTACTTCACTTACAAACTGGGATATGCGAATTTGAAAATTGCGTGTCACAAGACCGCGTTCAGCGACCCCTCATGTGGTGGCATTCAACCACCAGCCAGGCACCTGTTGCAGTCGATGCCAGTAGTATTTGAGTAAGCAATCGTAATCTCCTAGGTGTGTCACTGTTAGGGATGATAAACAAGTGCCCGTCCTGCAAAAAGAGTTTATACAACGGACGTACTCAAACAACAGATAACATACGAGCTGAAGCATCAACAGCTGCTATCGCAACGCTTCGAAAACATCGGGAGAGATTTAAAAGTGCTGCCGCTTTATCTTATCCTTTTAGTAAAAGTACAAATCATAAAGCATGCTCCATTTTAGATTGCACTATATGAAATTCTAATCGGATTTCCTCTAAATGGCAGAAACATTAGTACTATGGTGTTATCTGCCTAAAAAGGTCCGGCAATAGAATATTTGGGAGTGCAGAGATGAAGTTTCAGAGAACAATGATACAAAATAAAGACGAAACAGAATTTTAAATCAAAATGTCCGAGCGGTTGCAAGAAGCGGTTTCACAAATTTACAGTAGCTATAATATTTAACATATAGTTACAAAACTTTACACAGAAACTCTAAAAGTTTTGCAGCCGCGTTTCAAATTTCTGCCGACGAGAGCGCAGATGTGAGCAGGATATTGAGAAACCAATGGATCGGTAGTGGTGGCGATGATGATCAGCAGTTCCTATCATGGCCTCCACACACTTCCGAGTTAACCCCATGCGGTTTTTTTGTGGGAATTAAGTTAAAGATTCCGTGTTGAAGTCTCCTCTACCAACAAACCTACCAGAACTGCGAGCTGACATCAACAGTGCTTTTGATCAGACTGATAGGGACATCAACCAAGCGAGACAAAAACTTGAGTACCGACTTGATATATTTTGCAGGTTCAGTAAGGAGACATATAGAGCACTTGTAATATGCCCCCCCCCCCAAAAAAAAAACCTTTCTGAGTTTTTCTATATGACTGTAAAGCAAGATTTATGACAATATTCAAATAATATAGGTAGCTACAGTAAATTTGTGAAATCGTTACAATCGCTAGATTGGTATGGTTCGGTCATGTCAAACGAAGGCACCTGAAAATTGTAAGAATATGGCTGTAGAGAGATGGCAGGCACCAGGCCAAGAAGACATAGACCGAACAAAATATTGATGGAAGAAGTGAGACGTGGAGGAATGGAGGAGGTAGAAGAGACTCGTAAACCATTATCGGACAGTTGGAGATAATCCCCAATAATAATGATGATGATTGCGTAGCGCGTCAGACATTAATAGGCTGTTGTCACCCAAAATAAAGGTAAAATACTGATCTTAAAAGGATCATCCACTATTTGCAATTATTTAAACACTTTCTTCGGCTCATCCATTTGCTGATCTCGAATCAGAAACTAGTTCTAAGAAGTCAGTTTTAAACATCTACATATGGAGATAGTCATACACAAACAGTCGTGCCAAGAACACATCCACTATTAGCATATTAGTGGTTATTGAAGTACAGCTTGCTTCTATCATCTCGCAAGAGGCGCACAGCTCAGCGCAACTAACGTCTACAAGAGAATCACCGTTGCTATGTTGACAACGCAGGGTTTCCCAAACTGTGCACAATGGCGCCCCAGCGTGCCGTCAGGAAAATCACGGGCGCCGCAAGACGCCCCTGATTACTCCTCAAAAAAATCAAGAAACTCAAATCCTGCGCGCTGCATGCCTCACTTTCACCGCATGCACCGACGTGACAGTTTGCTATACTGTAAGTCTGTCGCTTTGTGCTTGCGTAAAAATTCAGTCGCAAAATGGAAATAAATAGTAAATAAGTATGCCGACAGTTCAGACGATGACAATGACAAAGGGTTACCAAGGGAAATGATAAATAACTTACCGAAAACGTTAAAAGAATTTAAATTTAAAATTTGTTGAGGGCAAATGTAGGTGGGTGCAGGATAGGGGGAAGTTGGGTGTGTTGGTAAATTGCTACCGGACCGTGTGCTCCATTGCAATTAAATTAAAATAATAATAATAATAAAAACTGCTGGGGAAGCAGAAAAACGTAAATATGGTAAATGCGATTAGAATTATTCGGATTTTGGCTTTACATCAGTGGAAGTAAACAATGAAGAAAGACCGCACCAAAGTAAGCTACAGCGACATCTCGAGACCATTCACTCGACCGCGGATCAAAAATCTCGCGTTTTTTCCCGGAAGTTGCAAAATTTATAAAAGCAAAACAAGAAAAAAAAAATTTGTCCAGTCAATAATCTTCAGTACCTAAGAAAGCTTTGCCAGCGTCCTTCAAGATGGCATATAGAACGGCGAAGTGCCAGAAACCTCACACCATTGCAAAAGGGGTTATTCTTCCCCCTGTTCTTGACATGGTTAATATTATGGTGAGAGAATCGGCGGTGAAACTAATTTCAGATGTACCTCTGTCTAACAACACTAGTAGTCGAGGAATCCATCATATGCCTGAAGATCCCAATGATCAATTAATAAAGAAAATGAAAAGACAAGGAATTTGCACTGCAACTTGATGAGCCCAATGACAATAATAAATATACTACATCTCTTTTTTTATGCACGCTTTCTGGTTGATAATATTATCGTTTAAGACCTTCTGTTCTGCAAAGGTATTATTGAAAGCGCAAAAGCTCAAGACTTGTTCGAGATGCTTGATAAGTTAATAGCAGAAAATGAAATGATTGGGAAAAGCGCTTCGGTGTGCTCTATTTAAGTCTGGCCGCTGTGGTGGTTTACAGACGCTTATTCGCAGCAAAACATCGCATGCTATTTGGACTACTGCATCATCCACATGGAAGCACTTGCATCAAACTCGATGAGTTCTCAATTGAACTTGGTATTAGAACGTGTCATAGAAGTAATAAACTACACAAAAACCAGACCACTGACAGTCAAATTGTTCCAAAAATTATGTTTCGACATGGGAGCTGAACATACGGCCTTTATATACTACTCCAGATCACGATGGTTTGCAAGTGGAAATATCTTATTCCGTGCATTCGAGTTACGTCAAGAAATTCATACTTTTCTGTAGCCTGCCTGTTCCTAGAATTCGTCAAATAAGTTATGCAGCAATAAAATTAAATATGAATAACAACTTCAACAGTTAAAATTTCATACGGCCTTAAACATCAGTTACGCTGGGGATTCTATGATAACCGTGGCGCCACAATTTGATGATGAATTCGTATGTAACTTGACGAGACAAAGCGAAAAAAAGGATTTTTTGTTGTTGTTTGTTGATAGTACAGTTCTCGAGATATTGTATCTCAAAAGTGAAGAGGTTAGGGTGAGATCTGGCCTGGAACAGAAAAAAAAAAATCACCAAAACCACTATATATACACGGTGGAAATGCACTATAGGTGTTTTTTTTCTTCCTAGTGGTTGTTGTTAGGTTGAAATACGACCTGTACCAGAAGAAACGTCGCCAAAAGCACAAGGAACTATTCCTGTAACTGATTTTTTAACATGCTGCTACATCTCGAAAACCAAGAGAGATATCAAAAAAAAAAAAAAAGTTCTTCATTTTCGATTTGTTTCGTTGAGTTCTAAAGGAATTAAGAGCAAATGCATTAAAACCGTCTATAGTTACGTGCTGCAGTGGTCCTGACAGGACTTCAAAACAACTGTAATGGGTTGTAACTAGGCTTGCCAACTTTTCAGATTTCCACGACAGGACAAATATCGAATTGTAAGATATCCACGACCGGACAACCGGAGGCCGGGGGGTGTATTTTGCAAAAAGTAAAATTTATAGGGCAATTCCTTTTTTATTTTTGCAAATAATCTTAATGACAATAACAAATGCTTCTGCGGAAAAAACCGTATTTCACTGTCTTTATGCAATCAAATTTCACAGTGAATGTAATTTTACACATATTACAATTTGCGGTGCAATTGTTTTCCTTACGCATTCATTTGACAACCACTGGAGAAACAATAATGTTTCCGTATTTTCTTTGGTAATTCACTCATTATTTTTTTGTAACGTTCAAATAAATAACACTATTCTTTAATTCTCCGCGAACAAAACGAGTACGACGTTCCGTCTTCGACATGGTGTAGGTAACTGAAACAGTAGTCCAATTGCTTTACGATAATCAGATTTGCGACTAACTGTCGTAAACGTTTGAACATTGAGCGGAAAAATTAGAATTGCGTGCACCGAATGGGGGAATAAGGAGCGAGAAGCGACAACTTTGTTTACTTCACACACATCTGAGAAACCATCAAACCGTAATTTTTAAAATTTCTTAATAACCGGACATTTTGTGTCCGGTCGCATGTGGTGAACCGGACATGGACAAATTGCGTTAGAACAGAACAGTCCGGTTGAAAACCGGATGGTTGGCAACCCTAGTTGTAACCAAGCAGTTGACGAACAAAATAATAAAACAGGAAATCTTTAACACTAAAAACGTCCTTCATTTGAGGGTGCAGTTAAGCTGCTAGGTGTATAGCAGGTAAATAATTGGTTTGTCACCTTTAACAATGAAGAAATAAATACTTTGATATGCCATTAATAGAAATAACGAGTAATCAAGTGAACAATTTATGAAGTTCCTTGTATAAGCTAAAAGGAAAAATGTCAAATCTTAACAAAGGAACCTGGTTGTTAGGCATAATCTGATATGATGATACAGTAAAATTATAACGTTATTATTTCAATGTCAAACGCAGCAATCATCACTCATCAGTACTTATTTCATTAAAAATAAGCACATGTAATAAGTTTCAATACAAAAAAAATGAAGCATTTAGCGAAAGCTACGAATCGCTAATGGCTGCACAATGTTCCGATACGACAAGATTGAAATATATAGTCCGAACTGACATGCACATTAGCAGGAACAAAATTACATTAGCACAAATATCTATACCTAAGCGTCTACAAAAGCGCTGACATAAAACTAAAGTTAACTTACGACGATGAAATTTCATATCACGTTCTCGTGTTGCTGGAAGCGCTGTCACTGTCAATTCAAACTGGTGTTAAATTTGAGTAAACAATGTTATTGCACAAAAATATTTCTCCGCTTTTTTAATAGCGAAAAAAATTGTTCACTCAGATTATTTCCATCAAGAATTTCACATTATTTATAAAAACTTCCTCTAGTAAACAAAATACCGGACGTGTGACGCACTTCTGTCAGTTCGACAAATCAACAATAGAACATGACATTCAAATGTCATAATGGCGGCGTTGCGAGATTTAAACGCCACTCAGTTCATTTCTTTAAGTGCGAAATGTTTTTTATTTATTTGCTTACAGAAATGTATTCTTAATATTCTTACCTCATCAGGGTTTTTAATATTATGGGATTAAATAAAACGTAATTATAAATACCTTAATAAACTAACCAGCCAACATATATATGCTTTACTATAAACTTGATTCAAAAGTTTCGTCTTTGGTTTCATGTTAAGAGAGTTGCGGAAAGATAGTGTACAGGAGACATATTGGAATCTTGAAGTACACAGTATTCGTGAAAATTCTGAACATTCTTTCACAATACCATAGCCAGTAATGTTTGTTTAAATAGTTAGTGATCATCTGTCCGACTCTGATTTCGTAATACCGTTTACATTAATTTTCCCGTTTTAAAATATTTCGTCTCGTTCCCCGTAATCAGGCAGATACTTTATTATTAATTACTATTAATACAAAGAACGGTTAATTATTCTGGAACTTACACATCTATTGAATAAACTTCTAAAAGTATCAATTTTTGTAGTTAGCAAAAATGTAAACATGAAGAGGACATTATAAAAAAAACGTTAAAACAAATTTCAACAGGTCAGACCTTCACCCTAGATATACTTAAAGAAAAATAAAAAAAAAGTATGTCATTGGCAACTCTCACTCCAGCAAATTTTTTTCAAAGTTTGCAATATGATTATTATTTACTATGTGTGGATATATATATTAAACATAACATGTCCCACGTCCTAGAGGTATTTCTGCAGCAGCAGTCTATGGAACAAGAATAATTATTAAAGCTTTCTAGTATTGATAATATTGATAAGCCGTGTCTCTTTGGTCTTACTCCAGTAAACAATACAGTGAATGTATTCTTGCATATATTAATTTTTAAGTAACAATATAATCAGAGACTTTGGTTAGCTCCATATGCAGCCTGTTTCAGATCTGCAGCTGACATTCCATGACTCAGTATGAGAATTTTACTATTTACATTTAATTAATGTTACTTCCATAAAGCGCATCTTGTTGGCATAGATTCTTCGGCCACATGGGAGTAGGCTCTGCTGCATGGTAACTTAAATTACATGGGACAGAAAAAGCATATGGATGTCCCAGCACAGTTAATTAAAATCTGTAATGTCTTCGATTGTCCTATTTATATTGCTTACCAACCCACAAAATTTAACATACTGCCAATACTAAAAATCATTAGTAATAATCTAGATAAAAGACATTACTGTCACCTCATTATGTTGACTTGTATAATATTTGTTACTCTGTGAAAGCATGTAGCCTACATTTAATGCAGAATTTATGAGTCCTGTAAACATATGCTCAGATGATTATAAGAAAGTATCTATCTAAAATCAGGATGGCAGTATCAGTACACAGTAGATAGCAGGATCTGCACTCACACCAGCTATATCTTCATCCCGTTCCTGTATTCTGGGCGACCTTAATACTCAAGCCAAACTTGCAGGTAATTCTTGTTCTTGTTCATGACATTAACCGCAAAAAGACAATTATGGAAACAACTTCTCTGATGTGTGACTAATATTATTCACTGTATAAAGTCTGCTGTAGTAACCATACCAATTACAGTGGTCTCCTGACAAGAAGGTGAGGGAGTGAGTAATAGTCCAGGTCATAATTTAAGGCTTCAAATGAACCCTGAAAATAATTGAATCTGAAATAATAGTACCCATTTTAAAATGAAAGGTGAAATCACTGTAATTGAAACAAAAACTATATTCCAAGGAAATGTATGTCTGTGATGATATACTATGATGGCTTACCACTGAAGAGCTAGAATATTCTGAACAAAGTCTCTAAGTGACTACTGACTAGAAAGAAACTGTGAGAGGAACAGTAGTTAAAATTATTCTGTGATATGATACTGGAATGTTCAATGTAGAACTTTTAAAGCATAATTTAAGGAGCAGAATTTGATTAATAATAATAATATCATTAAACTCTCAAATTGTCATGAATAGAATAGAAAAGAATGAAAATTAATTTTGCTTGTAAAGATTCCACCAGTAAAAGTTTGCATGTCATCTTAAGGGGACACAGTCGCGAAGGACCTCCCATAAGAAATCAATGTTAAAACAAGCAAACTTCAGGTACACTTTCTGAAGAAACTACTGGACATACAGACCTGAAACTTTCGCAGTATACAGATAAAACATCATCTAAAAATCACATAAAGAATTGTTACTAAATTTTATATAGTTTATGAGTAATGATGTTTTGTTCTAAAACACACAAAAAAATTAACTTTTTCAAATTCTTGGAGCTTGTAAGTTTGCTCTTGTTGTTACGATAGGTCCCAATTTTTATTTGATTAATCATTGTTTTATTAAAAAGAGATGCTGAAAGTCTGATGTCTTTATCAGTCTTAGTTTTTGAGAAAAGTGTGCCAGAAGATCAAAAAATGTAGTTTTGAGAAAAAACTGTATTAAAAGTTTTACATACGAGAAACTAATGTACATTACAATACGGACACACTATTACCACGCATCACGAAAAAATTAATAACTCCGAATCTAATAATCGAATTTTCATGAAACAAATGGCATTTTGTAGCTAAAGATTGGAGCTTTGAACAAGTCTAAAAAGAAAAATTATATTTTTTTGAGCCGGTTCGCGACTGTCTCCCCTTAACAAGATTCGGTCAGTATATAGTGAAACACAGGAGCTAATTAAATGTAAAACATACACAACATAGATTATTAATTTTTATTTATTTAATTTAGCTGCGATGGAACACTTGCTCTGGTGGCAATTTCTCTACATCCTACCCATTCATTCTCTTTCCCTCTTTTTTCCTCTAATTTCAACTTTAAATTTTTGTAGCAGTTTTGGTAAATTATTCATCATTTCTCTTGATAATTTATTCGAATCCCTGACCCTCTTACCTATGAAAGAAAATCTTCCCACACCCTTATGCCAAAAATCGAGTGCCCATTTGAGGTCATAGTCATCTTTTCACTTCCATGCAACTCTCCTAATTCTTCCACTAATATCTTTCCATGCCTCATCACCAATATACACCGTGTGTACTCCCATGACTCTGATTCCATATCTTTTATCATAACTGATTTTAATCTGAGGTAATTTACAGAGACAGATCTAGCAGCCTTTCTTTGCACCCAGTGGCGTAGCTAGGTCAACATGGGCCCCAGAGCAAAAAATTTATTTTGGGCCCTCACGCCAGATTGGCAACCTTTTTTTTGCTTTGTGTTGCTGGTAAGGGCCCCCTGAGCTGAGTATGGGGCCCTTGAGTTGTGCTTAGGGGCCCCCCTGAGCAGTGAATAGGACCCTTAGAGAGGGGCTTCCTGTGTCTCAGGGGCCTCCTTAGACGACTGTAGAGCTAAAAAAAAGGTTGCCAGTTTGCCATGAAGGCTCGTGGGCCTCTGAACTGCACTTTGGGGCCCCCAGAGGTGTGCTTAGGGGCCCCCAGAGGTATGCTTTGGGGCCCCCAGAGGTATGCTTGGGAGCCCCCCCGAGTGTAGGGGCCACAGTGCACTGCGCCGGCTTGACCTATAGTTGCTACGCCCCTGTTTGCACCCTTTCCAACACTTGAATGTGATGCCTAAACAGTGGATCCCATACTACACTACCATATTCAGGCAATGGTCTGGCCAACATTTTGTAACCTAATTCCTTACTTCTCTAGCATGTCTCCTCACCACTCTCTGCAAGTGAAGGATTTTGAAACCTTTTCCCACTATCTGACCAGTGATCCAGTTGAGCTTGTTAACAAATGTTATATCAAGGTATTCACATTCAAAGTCTTCTACAAGCAATTCTTTCCTCACCTTATAACTATAAACAATTTTTAGTTTTTTCATCTGTGTACCTAATAAGCTGACTCTTCTTAGCATTTATCTTTACCCCATTTTGACCTATCCTGTTCAGATAATCCTGTCTTCTACAATTTTGATTGTGTTATATAGCATTAAGTCATCTGTGAACAACCTAACTTCTGGTAGCAAACCATAAACACAATCGTTCATTAGAATAACGAATAGCAAAGTTCCCTATACATTACACTGTGGCACTCCCATTTTTACTTGCACTTCTTTTGATACTGCATTTCCTACCCAACTTTTTGTTTTCTACCTTTTAAGAATTCTTCTACTCAGCTAATCACTTTTGCAGCTACTCCAATAGTTATTATATTATTTAGCACCATTTCACAGCTCACATTATCAAAAGCCTAATTGAAAGATCTAGTAGTGTTACATTATCAAACTGGCTTCCCTTGTCCATTTCATAAAAATGTCTTGCATATATCTTACTAACAGAGATTCACATGAATATCCTTGCCTAAAACATGTTGTCATGCTCCTCACAGACACCTCTGATATGGTTACACATCAGTCACTCCAGTAATTTACCTACCACTGATTGGCCTGTAATTTTTGTCCCTACTTGTCACCTGTCCATTATTGACTGGTATTACTATCACACTTTTCAAGTCCTCTGGTAAGCAGCAAGTATTCAGACTCCGTTTAAATAATGTTTCAAGATAAGGTACAATGTCACTTCTGTTAACTTTAAGACATCTATAATAATATTATCTATGTTTTTTTAGCTTTCTTAATTTCTTCCTGATATCCTCAAGATGAATTTCAAATTTCTTAGTCTGCTTATTTCTAACTGTGTGGATAAGCTCGTTCTCTGATTTACAGCTTCCCATTCCTGAATCATAATCCCTAATGGGCTCACTGAACCAGTTATTTAAAATCTCTGCCTTTTTCAAATCCTCTAACTTCTCTATCCTTATATATTATTGTCATACTACCCTCCCTTTCCCTCAGTTTTCTAACACAGCTATAGAAATTTGTAAATGCATCCACCAGTGGTCCTCCTGCACCAGTAATGTTCTTCATAAACCCATCTATAGACACTCTGCTATAATTCCTACTGCCTTGATGTCTCTTAATTCTGTTATGTTCACTTCTTGCCCACCTCTTAAATTGCCTCAACTTTTATACTATGTAGGTTTTGTACTTTTATTTATTTTCTGTTTAGGAATAAATATTTCTTCACTCTTTTTTAATTATCTTCTTTAACTCTTCCTACTTTGACTCCACTGTACTTGTGCCATGCTTCAATTTGCTGAAACTTTCCCTGAAACATCTCTTCAGTTTTAGAATTTGTACCTTATAAATGTACATATTTCCCCACATCAATTTTGGCCATTGGTTTACTGAATCCTCTACCATCCATCAGAACTGCTCCATGATCACTTACTCCTTCATTCACTTGAGACCCCACAAGGTTACCATCACGCTTTATTAGGAAGATATCCAACATGTTTGATCCCCTTGAGTTCTGCTCTGCCACATGTATAAAGCCACCTTTCATTCCTAAGATATTTGCAAATCTCTGTTCCTTTCTGTTATTAATCTTCTTTCCTACCCAGCTGACACCTGGGAAATTTAAATTCCCACCAGTGGTAACCATTCTACTCTCACTTCTGAACTCTGAGTATGAATTTAGTTTCTAACCCAAGAGCCTTGTCTTTATCATTATCTTCCACTATGGTTATCAACCAACACCCTAAGTTTTCTTTTTTATCACCCCAGAAATTTACCATTAGTAGCTCATGGTCATTATCTATATACATCAGTGAACTGTAGTAGTCTTTGCTAAGCAGTATAAATACCCTACCCTATCTCTGTGGTACACACTATAACCATTGGGAAAAACCCCCATTGTCTAGTACATACTTCTCTTTTTAACCAAGACTCTGGCCCTATAATTATTTGTAGTTCGTGTATCTCTTATTAAGTTTGCAAATTCTGTTGCTGTGTTCATTATACTTTACAGTTCACCAGTAACACTCTTATTACTGGCTTCATGATATTTTCAGTATTAACCTCCATGTTCCTGGTTAATGCTGAAAGTATCACAAAACCAGTAATAAGAGTGTTTCTGGTAAAAGGCAGAAGTATAATGGGAAAAGTAATAGAATTTGCAAACTAAATAGAGATACACCAATTTTAGTGGTGGAGTCTTGGTTAAATGAAGAAGTATTAGACAGAAAGGGTTTACCAAGGAGATAAACGAGCAATTGGTGGAGGGGTATTCATACTGGTTAGCAGAAACTACTACAGTTCACTGGTGTTTATAAATCATGATCTTGAGTTACTTGGGGTAGATTTCTGGGGTAACACAAAAGAAAATATCAGGATGTTGGCTGCTTACCATAGTGGAAAAATGAACAATTAAGATGAGGCTCTTGGGGAGTCTAGAAGTGAGAGTATAATTATTTAATAACAGAAGAGAACAGATATTTGCAAATACCTTAGTAATTACTACCTTACACAATTGGTAGAGCAGAACACAAGGTTAATGAGTGTGGAAATAGGTTACTATAATTATATTAATTAATGTTATTTTTTATTTTTTTCAATTTGTAATGTTATGTCCTGGACACGAGAAATAAATAAATAAACTATAATTATGTGTGAAACATATAAAAAGAAACTGTAGCAGACATACTGGACGAATATACATGTGCTGTCAAAGTTGTTAACTAGACTATAGTTAAATAAATATTCAGAAAAAGAGTTTTTGGTTGTGAAGTATACCCAAAATATATATATATATAAAAATTTGTGTAGGTTTGCTGCTAGGTTATATTGTAACAAGACAAACTTTGCTTTGTGTGTGCTGCTACAACCAGAATTGTAAAGAGATATGTGGATATTTTCTCTCTTCTTGGGATTTAAATCCTATTGACAAGAATGATCTAACCCGCAAGTGAGAAATTAGAATTGCCATATTTCTTGTGACATGTAAGCTTTGTGCAATTCTAGTTTTTTAATTAGCAAGTGGAGATCAGTTTTGCTTAGATTACCATGCAAAACCAATAGAGTACTTAAACTATGCTCCACAGAATTAAGTAATATACTAAGTTATCAGTTTAATAGATCTTTACTGGAGGGTACCTACCCAGAATGGCTTAACTGTGCTGTAATAAAACTACCCTATAGAAAGGAAACTAAATCAGTTTCATCAAGTCACTGTCCTATTTAATTACCAACAGCTTTCTCCAAAAATGTTGAGAAAGCAATGTACAACAGAGTTTACCAAAATCTTTTAAAAATATTGTAACTAAACCACTATTTCGTTTTCAAAAGGGCTATTCAACAGAAAAACAATATATTTTAGAAGGAATATGTGATAAATTAATGCTTGTAGGAATTTTTTGTGACTTGTCTGAGGCATTTGACTGTGTTGATCATGAAATTCTGGAGACAAAAATTAAAGAATTATGATATAGATGGCATTGTAAACAAATGGCTTAGTTATTACCTTTTAAACAGAAAACAAAAGTATCACTGGAACATTTCAAAGCTCCACAATGTGGTTTACTGTTTTCTGACTAGAGATTTATCAGATGTGGAGTACCTCAGGGCTTTATATTGGGGCCATTATTGCTATGATCTACCCTGTGTTACATCTAAAAAGTCAAAATTTGTCCTGTTTCCAGGTGACATAACAATAGGATTAAAAATACTCCAGATATCTCTGCCAAGCATATTTTAAATTATACCTTTAACCACATTAATAACTGGTTCACAGCTAATGGCTTGTTTTTGAACTCTAATAAAACTCAATATATGCAATTCAGTGTGTAACACAGATTAACACCAGACATAGAGATACAATTTTCAGGCTAGTTCATACAAAAGTAGAAAGTTTGAAATTTATAGTTTTGCATATTGACCATAATTTGAATTAGAGGGTGCATGTCTCACTTACTGAAGTGTTTTCAATCCGTACAATTTCAGCAATAGGCAATCTTTGTATGAGGACACATGGCCGTATTTATGGTGTGTAGGCCCCTCGGCTATACCTGTGATGCGGGCCCTTTACAATCCGTATACCCCTAGGCTTTAACTGTAGAGTGAGCCCTTATATATATACATTAAGCAATATCAATTACTTATTATTAAATTAATAAAACTTTGAATGCAAAATATTGAATAATGTAATTATAGTAAAAATATACGAGGATAACTTATTGAAGAATCGATATTTCGTAACAAGCTTTCTGCATCATTTCCGAGACTGAAGTGAACGATGTTAGCAAGTAATGCCCACACTATCAATTTGTTAACTGATGATCAACAGATAAGGTGCTGCATATTTCAGTGCTGTTATTACAACCAAACAGCCTCGGCAAGAGCCCTCAAAAATTACAAACTGAAAAATTTTAGTAACAACATGAAACAATAGGCATACATGTTAAGATAAAACAAACGATAAAAGATGATTAACATCACCAAAGAGCGCAACGGAGAAAGATTATTTACAACGCATGTCAATAGGATGACAGCGACTAATATTTTTGAATGTGGTGTGGGGCCCCTAGGCTACAGCCTAGGTGCAGTGGCGTAGCTAGGTCAACAAGGGCCCTGGTGCAAAAAATTTATTTTGGGCCCTCAGGCCAGACGGGCGACCTTTTTTTGGCTTTGTGTGCTGGTAGGGGCCCCCTGAACTGAGGATGGGGGACCTTGAACTGTTCTTTAGGGGCCCTCCCTGAGCAGCGAGGGCCCTTAGTGAGGTGCTTTGTGTTCTCAGAGGCCGGCGGTAGAGATAAAAAAAAAAAAGCCCTGTGAGGACACTAGTTTATTTTGCTTATTTTCACTCCTTAATGTCATATGTAATAATATTCTGGGTCAGTTCTACTCACAGAGACAAAGTATTCAGATCACAAAAGATAATAACAAGAGTAATGTGCAGTAGAACTTCATGTAGAGAGCTGTTCAAGAAGTTAGGAATTTTGACACTGGTAGGTGAGTATATATACTCAATAATGTTCTTTGTAGTCACAAATTATACTCTGCAGGATTAGATGGCATTTTCCCAGAATTCATAAGATATCTCGGCAAGCAGGGAAGAACTTGGCTCAAGAACTTCTTCAGTGATATCCTGGACACTGGGATAGTCCCCCCAGAATTTAAGATGGCTCACACCTTGACGATCCTCAAACCAGGCAAACCAGCAGATGATGCTTCAAGCTATCGACCTATTGCTCTACTCAGTGTTTGCTATAAGCTTCTAGAATGCCTCATCCTTAACCGCATACAAGGAATAATAAATATCATAATACCAACATATCAGGCAGGTTTCAGACTAAAACGGAGCTGTTGTGAGCAAGTATTAGCACTGACATCATACATTGAGGCTGGATTTCAGAAGAAGTTAAAAACATCAGTAGCCTTTGTCGATTTAACAGCGGCATATGATACAGTTTGGCTTGATGGACTGCTACTTAAACTTAAAAAACATATACCCTGCAGGAAACTAACATCACTCCTGAGGAATATGCTGACCAACAGATATTTTAAGGTCACCATCGGACATAAGACAAGTAAGTCATTTACAATAAAAAATGGATTACCTCAAGGGTCAGTACTAGCTCCATTGCTCTTCAACTTGTACACCAGTGACATGCCAGAAACAACCGGCAATAAATTCTGCTACGCTGACGACTTAGCTATCGCCGTCCAAACTGCCACATTAGAGGAAGGTGAGAGCATTCTCTCTAACGACTTAGAAACCTTGAACACATATTATAGAAAGTGGAGACTTTGTCCGAACCCAATGAAAACAGAAGTATGCGCATTCCACTTGAGCAATAGAATAGCACATCAGCAGCTCAAAGTGAACTTCTGCCACCAGAGGGTGAAACATAATTTCCATCCTAAGTATCTTGGTATCACCTTAGACCGCTCCTTAACATTCAAAAAACACCTCGAAAACACAAGTCAGAAACTGAAAACACGAAACAACATCATGAAGAAGCTAGCTGGTACTTCTTGGGGAGCTGATGCGAACACACTACGAACAACCGCTCTCACCATGGTGGCAACGTAGTACTCATACTAGAAAAATCGACGTCCACCTGAATGAGTGTATGAGAGTAATAACTGGCACCCTAAAATCCACCCCAGTCCCCTGGTTGCACCTGATCAGCAAAATACCACCTCCAGAGATAAGACGCCAAGAAGCAACGGCACGTGAGTGGATAAAACTACACCATCCTGATCATCCACAGGATCTCCCAATCCACGAGGTTCTAAATAACTTACCACCCACTCGTCTTAAATCACGAAATCCGGTATGGCAAGATGTATTTGACTTTGATGTCATGGAAAAATGGCGACAAAGCTGGAACTCCACATCTGTAAAACATTCAGATATTAAAGATCCCACAACTGGACTTCCAGGATTCCATCTAAATAGAGACCAGTGGGTCAAACTAAATCGCCTAAGAACAGGCCATGCGAAATGCAACGCCATGCTGTATAAGTGGGGTCTTCAGGATTCTCCTGCATGTGACTGCGGTGCTCCTTCCCAGAGTGTGGAGCATATTATCAGGGAATGCCCTCTACGGAAGTATGATGGACCATATGAAGATGTTTTTGGAGCTACAAGTTCCTTCTTAGAATGGCTGGAAGAATTAGACATCAGCTTGTGAACGCTACCAACGTTCTTGTCATTGTATATATTTATTATTGTATTAGTTGCTTGCCATACGATAAATAAATAAATAAATACTCTTATTTGGAACAAATAGTAAAATACACAATTACAGCACTAGGAGTAGAAATGGTCTACACAAGGATTATAAGCCATCATTATTTGTTCAAAAAGGAATCTGATATTCAGGGATACATATCTTCAATAAGCTCCCAACACATCTTAAATGTCTAGCATTTTATAGAATCAAATTCAGGAAAAAATTAAAAAGAATTTTAATTGATAACTCCTTCTACTCCACTGAACAATTTATTTTTAAAGTATCTAAGTAATTGCTAATAGTTTATGTAAAACCAGTCATACTCAGTAAGGCTGGTACAGGAGGGTTGATTTGATATTTGGGCCTCAGACCACAGTATCAATCCACATATAAGCTACCCATCCATGATAACCCAAATTGACAAATGGAATATTCAGTTGATTACATCAAACCAGCTGAGAGGCTTAGGACAAAGAAAATCATTGTGCAGTCAGGAAATTGTTATAGGAAAGCCAAAATGACAATGCATAAATTCTATTACACACCTGTGCCAGTATCACAATTCATGTTATAATTCCATCATATTAGAAAAGGGAAGATAAAATGGGCATAGGTTCAACCTTCAATCTTGGCATACTCGCCATCCTAGTTATCATTTACATGATCAAACAGGCAATCCTAATTTTACCTTTGTAAACTAATTAACAT
The DNA here is from genome assembly GCA_031002005.1 of Vandiemenella viatica. Classification (NCBI taxonomy): domain Eukaryota; kingdom Metazoa; phylum Arthropoda; class Insecta; order Orthoptera; family Morabidae; genus Vandiemenella; species Vandiemenella viatica. The sequence goes on along the minus strand of JARYHS010009186.1, from coordinate 105,500,589 downwards.
TTTTTTTTAATAAAGATATTTCAGAATTTTTCTGGCTCACAGGTTTTTTCAGTGAAATTTTGTTCTGTTTTAGATTTATACAGGCATATATCAATTGAAAGTCAATTTCACAAATTAAAAAATTATTTGATCTTTATTTTCTATTTTTTTAAAACTTCTCACAGATTTGTCTCTGGAAATTACTGCAGAATATAACCAGTAACTGATGTGAGAAAATAGCTGGTATGGGATTCATTGAAAGACAGGAGCAGGATAGAGAGAGTTGTGGTAGTGTACAAGGTATTTTCTGGTGATGAGGCATGGAAAGATATTGGTGTAAGAATTAGGAGTAGGGCATGGAAGGGAAAATATGATCGTGACCACAAGCTGGCATTTGATTTCTGGCACAAAGGTGGGGGAAGATTTTCCTTTGTAGACAAATGACAAATAATTTACCAAAAATGTTGAAAGAATTTAAAGTTGAAATTTATAGATGACAAAAGTAGGTGGGTACAGGACAATGGGTGTGTAGGGAAATTGCCACTGAAGTGTGTGCTCCATCCCAATTAAATAAAATATGGATGGCAAGTTATTCCCTTTTAAATCTGGCAGTGAGGCATGAAATACATTACCTAGAAACACAAAATAGCAGAGAGGCAATCATGCCAGGCATCCTTTGTAGACAGGGTCTATGACATTGGAATGGAGTATCTTGAAATATGGGATTTTTATAGTTTTGTACCTTCTTAGTTTCCATCTATCCTTCCAGTTGTCTCCATCTGTCATACCCTTATGACTCCTGAAACCTTTAACTTGGAAATTTGTAAGTGCTCAGTACTTTGATTCTTACTGACCTTAACATGATAACAGCATAAAAATTCAAAAAATCAAAAGGAATGAAAATAATTATAGGGGGTTCAGTGGGGGTCTGAAGAAAAGATTTCATTTCGAAAATCTTTATGGGCATCGATTGATAACTGCCAAAATATTTGATATATCCCTTTTATTCCACAATTTATATATGTTTTCAGCAAAATAATAATAAAAATACCATTTTCACTTTATTTGCTATCCAAAAATTGTTTCAAAACTTTCAAAATAAGGAAATATAAAATTACAGTGCTATATAACTTAATAAAGTTTACTCGAAAACAATAGAAATCTTTCTGAATTTATGGTTTCCACAAAATAACTGATTGAATGGTTTTGAAAAATTTAATATGATCTTTTTTTCCCTGACAATGTATCCACTGATGGAGAATTTTGGGAAGCACTTAACAAATATATTGTAAAGATTCTTCTTTATGAAGATTTTTCAGAATTTTTCTAGCTCACAAGTTTTTTCCACTGAAATTTTGTTTTGTTTTAAATTTATACAAGCATATACCAGTTGAATGTCAATTTTTTTTTTAAAAAATATTTGATCTTTATTTTCTTTTTCTTTAACTTTTTATTAAATTTAATTTAATACTCATTCCTTTTATGCAACTCTAAATTTGAGATGGTAAGTTGCACTTCACAATGTTACTGTGAAAATAATAAGAGTCAGAATGAGAAATATGGAAATAACCAAAGAAATGTGTGTGGCTAGTCTGAGAGAGAGGGTGAGTGGGGGATCAGCTTGGTATAATACATTAGTTCTGTGATGTCAAGGATTGCAATACAGATGGAAAGAGGCAAATTTCTGGAAAATGCCCAAGGAGGAATGATGTCCAGAAATAAGGGGTGGTAACTGGATGGAGATGATAAGATGGGAGTTATGGATGAACAGACTAAGATTGATAGTCTTATTAAATACCCAAGCCCACTGAACTGAAAACGTATACAAGACATGAGTTAAAATTTGTGAATGGAAGCTTGAAGAGGTAGCCAAGCAACAGCAGATTTGTAACACAGAGAATTTGAGAAGAATATATTGTATAAATTTCGACAGCAATTACGTATTTCTAGCTGTAGTTCCAAAACCAGAAGTAATATTTGCTTAACAGAACTATTGCACATTGGAAATAAAGGACAAAAGAGAGGATGAGGAGTTTAGGGGAATAATTACACATAAGCACATAAGTTAGCCACGTTATAGTATGGAAATAACGTAGGATAGAGAAAATAGCACACAACTTACCAAAGATAAAGGGCCATACAAACACAAAAACTTGAACGTTTTAGAATATTTCAGTTTAAAACCTTATTCATATATGTAAGATTGGCCATTAGGCAAGGGGTGTGTGCACATATCATGGCTTATGCCAAGTAGATTCATCACCCAACTAAGTAGAAGGACAAAAAGCTGCACAAAGACAAAACGCACAAGATTTTGGATCACGTCCTTAATCATAAAAATAAAAACACTAAGCCAAGTTTGCATATGCATCTATAGTCAATTAAACCACACGAATGATGGTTTTATTAACCATTATGATTAGAGCGGAGGATTACAAAATACCAGAGAATAGGAAGTTGTATCACGACTCATGTGGTGAGTCCCAATCTGTACACATCTGATCCCCTAAACATGGGTTCATATTTATTTGTTTGTCGCAGCTCTCCATCCTAGGGTTTATACTTACTGTCATTCCATAATTTGAAATAATATTTACACTGAGGATGGAGACTTCATGCATGCTAAAGAACTGGAAACATGACACAACAGTACTGGTTCATAAAACGGGAAGCAAAGTGGTTTGAAAATTACAGAGTAAGCCGTTCGACCTGTTACAGATAAGTTGATGGAGAGTTTGATGTGCAACATATTGTAGGCTCTGTTCCATTGAAAATATAACAGTTTGTTATTTAATTAGTTCAAAACATTAAAATCTTATAATATATAAAAATAGATGTGTGTTTCCTTATATTTCACATTTCAGCCACCACAACCTGGCACAGATCACAGGTATTTGTATGTGGTAGTAGCATGGAGTTTCCTATTGTGCACAACGTTGGCTGAATTCCGTTAGCTTTGGGGGTGTGGGAGATATGGAGGTTAAAGGTGGTTGATGTAGGTCTTTTTCATATTTCGACTATAGACTTGTGTGTCCCCATACTTCTCTTTCCCACCGCAACTACCTAGCGAAGACCATTGGTGTTTGTTGTATTAGCATCGAGTCTCTCAGTGTGCACTATGGTGGTTGCATGTCGGTAGTTATGGGGATGTGGTGGTTGAAAGTGGTCATCCTGGAGAACTCTGCATTTCTGCCAAAGACGAGTGTGTCCCTATGTATCACTTTGTAACCAAAAGTATCCAGCGCAGATCACTGGTGTTTGTGTTTGGTAGTAGCATACATTGACCGGTCGTGCACAACGTTGGACGAATTTGGGTAACTGTGGGGGTGTGGGAAATAAGGTGTTTGAATGGTGTCGATCAAGGACATTTTTGTATTTCGACCAAAAACAAGTGTGTCCATTTATTTCACTTTTCTGCCACAAGTCCATAGCGCAGATCACTGGTGTTTGTGTGTGGTAGTAGCATCAAGTTTCCATAGTGCACTAGGGTGGTTGGATGACGGTAGCTATAAGGATGTGGGAGATATGGTGGTTGAAACTGGCTGACCTGGGCCACTTTCTCATTTCAACCAAAGACGTGTGTGTGTGTGTCTCTATTTATCACTTTTTAGCTAAAAGTATCCAGCATCGAATCCAGGTGTCTGTGTGTGGTAGTAGCACACATTCACCGATCGTGGATAACGTTGGCGGAATTTAAGTTATTGAGGGGGTGTGGGAGATATGTTGGTAGAAAGTGGTCGATCGAGAATATATTTGTATTTTAACCAAAGGCAAAAGTGTCCATATAGTTCACTTTGCTGCCACAACTACATAGCACAAACCACCGTGTTTGTGTGTGGTAGTAGTGGTTCGATGTCGGTAGATATGGGGGTGTGGGAGATACGGTGGTTGACATAGAGCGTTTTCCTATTTCTACCAAAGTGCTGTGTGTTCCTATATTTCACCTTGCAGTTAGAAATATCAAACACAGATCATTGGATTTAGTGTGTGATAGTAGCATATATTCACCGATCATGTAGAATGTTGGCAGAATGTCGGTAACTGGGGGAAAGGGGGGGGGGGGGTGAGGGAGATATGGTGGTTGAAACTTGTCGATCAAGGATATTTTCGCATTTCAACCACAGACATTTGTGTCAGTATGTTTCACTTTGCTGCTACAACTACATAGTGCAGATCATGGGCATTTGCGTGTGGTAGTAGCTTGGAGTTATTCACCATGCACTATGGTGACTGCATGTCGGGAGTTGTGCAGATGTGGTAGATATGGTGGTTGAAAGTGGTGGACCTGATATAAAAATAGACACGTGTCTCTATATTTCACTCCACAGCCAAAACTACTTAGCGCAGTCCACTGGTGATTGTGTGTGGCATTAACCTCTAGTCTCCCAACGTGCACCATGGTGGTGTAATTTTGGTAGCTATGGGGTATGGGAGATATGATGATTAAAATTGGTCAACGTAGGGCATTTTCGTATTTCGACCCAAGACGTGTGTCCCTATATTTCACTTTACAGCCGTAAATACCCTGTGCAGATCGCTGATGTTTGTGTGTGCTATTAGCCTCAAGTTTCCCATCATGCACTATGGTGGCTACATGTTGGTAGCTGTCAATCAAAATTCTTTACAAACACGAAGTCGTGGGCACCAGCTAGTAACAACTCACTAGTAATACAATAATAATAGTTATTCTCAAATAACTGTTGGCGTTATTCACATTAGGTTTACACAATATTGATATTTTAAATTCCACAGTTAGTTATGTTTTGAAATTCATATACGTAAGTTAAATTTACTGTTCTGTCTGAAATATAATTGTTGTTTAATTTTTTCTAATACATTAAAATAATAATTTTCTAATATTTTTAATAAATAACTGATTATTATTCACATTAGCAGTAAATAGTATCAACATGTTAAATTCCATCTGTTTAGTTTTGAAGTTCACAAGTGTAAATTGTATTAATTGGCTTTTAATTACATTTTAGCTAGTTCTTACAGTAAAGAAACTGAGGAGTAAAATTGAAAATCTGTTGAACACACTGTAAAACTTTTTTATTTTATTAAACTATAAAGCAAAATTTAAGATATTTGCAATATGGTATTTTAAATTCTTAAAGTTAATTTAAAAGATAATAGTAGTTTTTTGGAAAAATTATGCCTAGCAATTATGGCACCTGTTACAGACTTGTGAAGGATTTGGATTGCAGAGAGTGTAAGAAATTGTTTCACTGGGAATTTAGGGTAGACGGTACTAAATGAGGCTCTTCCATGGTATTGTATTCTTTGTTTAGGGATAGGAAACTTTCAGAACAGGATAGGAAGCTTTCAGAGCAGAAAAGGATATTTCAGAGCAGAACAGAAGGACCAGAAGATGGGCTAAATGATCAGGAAGATGGGAAAAATGATTAGGGCCCTTAAGGCTTGACCTATAGATTTTTTTAAAAAATTATAGCTTTATGCCTCATTGACGTCGAGGTGATTAGAGGCGGGTTGACCTATAGAGGTAGTAGCGATAGTTGGTGGGATTAGTGGGGTGAGTGGAATGTTTGGTTGGGAGCTGGCAATAGGTCATAGCAGAAATGGGATTAGCAAGAAGAAGGAGTCAGATACTTTAGATTTTGTGAGGAAAAATAGGTTAGACCTGTTACTAGAGTCAGATGGGAAAGAGCCTTGTGTAGATGTAGGAATAGTTGAGACGCAGCAGGCCTATAGGACAAAGAGTAATGGAAGGAAAAAGTAGGAAGAAAAATGTTGTGCTGCTGGGCAGTAGCTATGGCAAAGGTGTAGACCCTCTTCTGCACATGCACACAGGACACAAGTTTTTTGAACCTAGTGCAACATTAAGGCAGGTAATAGACAATATAGGGTCACTTTGTAGGGTTTTCACTTAGGAGGACAGAGTGGTGAAAGTGGGAGGTGCAGGCAATAGAATTGACAGGAATGCAAGTTATAGTATAGAGAGCGTGCATAAACCATGTAGCTCCATTTTGCCCTCCTGTGAACCCCCCCTCCCCCCCACATAGCTCTACGTGGCTTTTGCCTGTACCCCCCCCCCTCCCACGTAGCTTTTTTCCCTTTTGATTCAAGAAGACTTTTTTACTGTTTTCTCTTGTCAGACTATTTTAAATTACATACGGAGATAATTAACTGAGCGAAATAAATATTCACATGCTGTTGCGAGTTCTGTTCCTCATTTTAACTGAGGATAATGTTATGAATGGAAAGCTATGTGGCCTGGCTCGGAACCCCCCCTCCCCCCACGTAGCCTTCCAGCCAACCCCCCCCCCTCCCCCTGGACCGAGCCACGTAGTTTGTGCACGGTGCCATAGAGTGTGACCTGATGAAGGTGGTGAAGGATGCACAGCATACCAGAGTGGAGCTTACGCAGGTCTCGAGTCGCCATGATTGGCCACAGTTGAACTGCACTGTGAGGCGGGTAAACATGAAGACTGCTAGGAATTAGGACTCTCTTGGGACTTGTGCCTGTAGATTCCATTTTGTGGAAAAAACATCATTGTCTAGTACTTCTTTTAACCAACTCTCTACCCCTGTTATTACAAGTGGTTCGTGTATCTCTATTAAGTTTGGAAATTCGTTTACTTTGCTCATTGTACTTCTACAGTTCACCAGCTTTATATTTTCAGCATTAACCTCATCCTTCCCAGTTCTACCCATCAGTTATTGTTTCAGCAACTTCAACTAGTTCTTTAACATTTGTGATTTTTTCCCATAGTGGATCTACAATCAGTTATCGCTTTGATCATCTATTTCCATGCCTTCACCAGCAACCCCTAACCTAAAAAAGGCATAGTCCTGATCCCATCATCACTGGAAATGGGCTCTTTCACATCTTTAGCTAACAACTCAGAGTTAAGATGTTACAGAAATACATGAAGTTGCTGAAATAATAACTGACTGGGGCAGCAGTTTAATGCTGAAAATATAAAATTAGTGATAAGGGCATTACTGGTGAATTGTAGAAGTATAATGAACAAAGTAACTGAATTTTCAAACTTAATAGAGATACACGAACCACAAGTAATAATAGGGGAAGAGTATTGGTTAAAAGAAGGAGTACTAGACAGTGAAGTTTTCCCGGACGGTTACAGAGTGTACCACAGAGATAGAGGAGTTTTCATTCTAGTTAATAAAACTACGACAGTTCACTGATGTTAATAGATCATGACTATGAGATACTTGGGGTAGATTTCTGAGGTAATAAAAAAGAAATATCAAGATGTTGGCAGCTTACTGCAGTGGAAGAAAGATGAGGTTGTTGGGGAGAAATTAAATTCATACTCAGATTTCACAGGTGAGAATAGAATGGTCATTTAATTTTACCAGGGGGAAACTGGGTAGGAAATAAGATTAATTACACAAGGGAACAGAAATCTGCAAATACCTCAATAAGGGTAGGAGGATTTACATAAGTGGTAGAGTAGAAAAGTAGGGGACGAAATATTTAGGATATATGTATATCTATAAAACCGGATATACTGGACCTATAAAAACTCAGAAACTATTGTGCAGATTACGATGGGGTTTTCACAGTTTTAAAGCTTAGAATCTCAATTCAGTTGTTTGGCATGTCTTATGTTTCAATGTTAAATAACGCAGGATCATTAAATGAAATTCTGAACATATGATGACAAATCCCAAGAATGGAAGGATTAGATGTTTCATACTTGGCACTAAACACATAACTTAAATGTCTCTGACCATAGCCTTCAATGAAAGCAATAAGATAACTTTCCAATAATAACTATTTTGCACACCAAACAAAACTTGAAGTATTCTGTCCTTTAATTTGGGATATTCAATTTTTAAAGGCCATAAATAGCTGTAAAAACAACAGAGATTTAATTTAAGCACGATCTCTGGACAATGTCTTTGGCCATCAGCATTAGTCTTCTGTTTACTATAGTAATATTCTGGATTCACTTTTGATATTTGTATAAAAGGCTGAATCTGCGGAGTTAAAGTATCTGGCGTTTCAAGCAAAAGGTATATCTATTCACTTCGCAACTGAATCAAATATGAGTTTCTAACATAATCTAGTGTTGTTCACTAATGTAGTAATGCAATTTCTTAACCAACGTTCTGGCCTCGCATTCGGGAGGACGGCGGTTCGAATCCCCGTCCGGGCATCCAGATTTGGGTTTTCCATGGTTTCCCCAAATCACTCCAGGCGAATGCCGGGATGCTTCCTTCAAAAGGCCATGGCCGAATTCCTTCCCATTCCTTGCCCCCATCCTTTCCCGTCTCTAAAGACCACGTTGTTAAAAAGGGACGTTAAACTGTTACAAAAAAAAAAAAAATCTTAACCAAATTAACGAAGCTTGATATACATGAATCTTTTTGGATGAATGAAAATAGTGTACATGTAAATAAACTTCAACCCACCCTTTTCTTGGTAGGGGGCGGGTGAATCTAGGGTTGCTTTAATTGCAAAAAAGTTGGCCCGAATTTTATGAAGCTTTGTACAAATGTATCTCATTGTGGGAATAAAAATAGGGTATGGCTAAATCTACGCTAACTGTACTGGGCAGTGCCGGAAACTCTGCTAGTTCCTAATAAAGCCAGATGATAACCTTGTGGGGTGTAGAAATAAGTGATCATGAAGCAGTTCTGATGCATGTTAGAGGATTCAGTGAACCAGCAGTGAAAATTGAAGGGGAAAATAGGCACAATTAAGATGGATTTATAAAGAGTATTGTCAGTGTAAAGGGACCATTGACTGATACATCAAGAAATTTCTATGGCTATGTTAGAAAACTGAGGGAAAAGGCAGGTGTTGGGATGCTTATAGATAAATATGTAGTAACCAAGGATCTGAAAAGGCAGAGATTTTACGTAACTGATTTAGTGAGAGCATTAGGGACAATGATACAGAAACAGGAGGGTCTAGATCGGATAACAAGCTTAACACAGTTGGAAATGAGCAGACCAAAAAATTTGAAATTCATCCCAAGTATATCATGGAGGGCCTAACAAAGAAAATATTACTACTGGAGTCTTAAAGATAGCAGGATGAGACATTGTACCTTGTCTTGAATTATTATTTAAATTGAATCTGGATACTTGCTGCTTACCAGAGGACTGGAAAAATGCAGTAGTAGTGCCAGTTAAAGGAGGCATGAGAAATAGAGTCCAAATCAGTTTTACATCAGTTGTAGGTAAATAAATGGAAAGATTGATATACAACCACATCAGAAATATATGAGGAGCTGGAAGGGATAATGCTATACCAGGGTTACGATATACAGTTTATCACCTTAGCACCAACCGTGTTACATATAAACCACTGCATTATCAATTGTTTTAAATTTATATCGGCCGCCACCTATCTTAGGAAAGGTTAGGTTCACATCATAATGAAAGTCACTGCTATTATGACATTTACTTGGATGGGTGACCACTCAAGATACTGCCATGGAGCTATTAAATGCCAACCAGCTGCTGAGCTACGGGATGCAGCCACGAGATGCAACCAAACAGGTTTGACCCCATCTATGGCCGTGTGCATCGTCGACCAATCAAAGAGCAGTGTGAAGCTTCCCTTTGCAACAGGCTATTTATAGGAGCCAGGACTGGCTCGCGATTCAGTCAGTGTCTTGTCCTTGTATGTAACAGTAAACCTGATGAAGGCAACGATGGCAGTTGCCGAAATGTTGTTAAAAGATCTAAATAAATCAATTAACCGGCAGAAAACCTGAGAGTTATTTATGTCACTGCTATTATTTAAAATTAAAGGTTCACTATATTATTGAAAAATTACAAGTTCAACAACAATCGATCTCTCTCGGAAATTCTTCACCAGTTCTTAGACTGCAAGTAGTGAAAAGTGATCAGATCAGACGAAACCATGTTATAAAAATTTAAGTCACATTGTAGTTACAACAGTTCCACTATTCTACGGAAAATTTAATATGGCTGCCCTACCATGTCTTCACTGCTCTTCCTGGTTAAAGCGTAATGCGCGCCACAGACCTACCACCTTATCACTCTCTGTGTCGCCAGGCAAAAGACAATGTGGAAGCTCGCCGATCGTATATATAGTTTCCTAGTATCCCCGCGCGGGGCAAAGTTCAACTTGGGTAAAAACTGTATCATCTTCCGACTTCGCAAAATAGTTCTTCATTCTTGGCTCACACTGCTTCTACAGTTCTAAAACTTTAACAGTAGCTAGATTTTAGGGTAGTTAACAATTTAGATCTTTATAAAAATTTCTGTATTTATAACAGTTCCACTGTAAAAAGTCACTTTGTGTGGTTACGAAATCTGTTAATAACTTTTACAGTTTTAAAGTTACAGTGTTCAAACAAAGTTTTTACAGCTTCTAATTGAATCCTTTTGTTTGATACCAAGCATGACCAGTTTATTAATCTGTAGCTAAAGTCGAAAAAATACAACTTGAGACGCAATATCAAAATTTTTGACTGCGCTAATACTATTGTGATAACTTGAGAAAGTGATTTGCTAGAAGAAGGTAGAAAACAGAAAGTTAGGGTGGGAAATGCAGTATCAAAAGAAGTTCAAGTAAAAATGGGAATGCAGCAGGGTAGCGAATTGGGACCATTGCTATTCATTATTCTAATGTATAATTGTATTGATTGTTTACTATCTGAAATTAGATTGTTTGCAGATGACATAATGCTATATAAAAGAATCAAAATGATAGAGGATTGTAAACAGTTGCAGGTGATCTGGGACAGGATATCTAGTTTGGTTGGTAAACATGGGATGAAGATAAATGCAAAGAAGAGTCATCTTATTAGATACACAAATAAAAAACAAAAGGTTAATTATGAATATAAGGTGGGGAAAGAATTGTTTGCTGAAGACTTGAAATGTAAATATCTTGGCATTACATTTGATAACAAGCTTAACTGGGCAGGACACATTGGACAGGTGGTAGGAAAAGGTTTCAAAATTCTGCATTTGTTGGAGAGAGTGATGAGGGGATGTACAAGAGAAGTAAAGGAATTGGGTTACAAAAGTTTGGCCAGACCATTGCTCGAATATGGTGGTGTAGTATGGAACCCTCATTTTGTGTATCAAATACAGGAGTTGGAGAGGGTGCAAAAAAAGGCTGGTAGATTTGTTTCTGGAAATTATTGCAGAATGCAATCAGTGACAGATATGATAAAGGATCTGAAATGGGATTAATAGCAAGACAGGAGGAGGATGAGGAGGGTTATGGGAGTGTACAGGGCATATACTGGTGATGAGGCATGGAAAGATATTGGAGTAGGTATGAAAAGTAGTGCATGGAAGGGAAAAGATGACCATGACCACAAGCTGGCACTTGATTTCAGGCACAAGGGTGTGGGAAGATTCTCTTTTTTTAGGTAAGGGTATCAGGGATTGGAATGAGCCACCAAGATAAATGATGAATAATTTACCGAAAACGTTGAAAGAATTTAAAGATAAAATTTGTAGAGGGCAAATGTAGGTGGGTACCGGTTAGGGGGAAGATGTGGGTGTAGGGAAATTGCCACTGGAACCTGTACGAAGATAAAATTTGTAGAGGGCAAATGTAGGTGGGTGCAGGATGGGGGAAGTTGGCGTATAGGGAAATTGCCACCGGAGTCTGTGCTCCATTGCAATTAAATTAAATTTCTAAAAAAACTGTAAGAGATATTTTAAAAGATCCTCCACATTCTCAAATACCTACAAGGCTGTTTTTCAAATCTCTGTGATTTATAATTAATTTTTGAAATAGGCGTCCTGGTCACTGATGTTATCTGAAGTATTGAAAACATAGCTATTTTGTCATTCTTACAATACTACATGTTTCTTAAAAAGACTTACAAAATATTGTTTCAAATTTACTATTGTATATTCCGAAAGTATTTTCTCCCCCTGAATTTATGTATATGGCTTGAAATAATTTTCTTATTGGCACATGTTTGGCTTCATCATTTAATATTTAAAAACAATCTTTAACCTGTATAGAACTTTCCAAAATTTTAGTATGTTGTACTGGAAAAAAAAAAAATTACATTTGTCTTGCACTATAAGTTGACTTCTTATATCACTTCTAACAGCTGATTTTTCGAAAAAATTATAGTGCACATTTACATAAAAAAATTATAAGTTTTTCGGCTTTTAAATTCATTAAAAGGCATAGGTGAACCACTCAATACCACAGCTTTATCATGATTTCCTTTTATCCAAATTTATTATCTTTTAATTGTTTACTATCATGAATATTCTTCAAAGTGAAGAAAAATATTGATTCTAGTGAAATTATATCATAACAAAATGCTGCATATACTAATGTTGGATTATATCCTGCTACAGCTGTTTAGAATGTGAATTTACTATTTATTATCTGTATTAACTGTTTAGTTTACTTTATTGCTTTAGATAACTGCATAAATGGCTCTAAGGCTGTGGTATTGAGTGGTTCACCTATGCCCATTCTGCTGTAAACAAACTTCATTATAAGAATTTGCAAAATTCTAAGGTAGCTTACAGAGCCTAAGTGGTTTTCTAGTAGGCAACACGGCTTTAGGCAAGGATATTTATACGAATCTCAGTTAGTGGGATATATGCAAGATATTTTTGATGAAATGGACAAAGGGAGGCCAAACTGATAGTGGAACACTACTAGATATTTCAAAGGTTTTGACAAAGTGAGCCATAAAATGGCAGTTAATGAGGTAAAAACTATTGGAGTGGATGAGAAAGTGATTAACTGGGTAGAATTTTTGAAAGGTAGAAAACAAAAAGTTAGTTTAGGAAATGCAGTATCCAAAGAAGTGGAAGTAAAAATGGCAGACCCACAGGGTTGCATATTGGGACCATTGCTATTCATTATTCTAATGAATAATTGTGTGAATGGTTTACTCTCAGAAATTATTGTCTGCAGATGACATAATGCTCTATAAAAAGATCTAAGAGGACTGTAAACAGCTGCAGGGAGATCTGGACAGGATATCTAGTTGGGTTGGTAAACATAAGATGAAGATAAATGCAAAGAAGAGTCAGCTTATTAGATACACAAATAAAAAACCAAAGGTTAATTATCAATATAAGGTGGGGAAAGAATTGCTTGAAATATAAATATCTTGGCATTACATCTGATAACAAGCTAACACATTGGACAGGTAGGGAAAGGGTTCAAAATTCTGCACTTGTTGCTCTCCAACAAGTGCAGAATTTTGAACCCTGCACAAGAGAAGTAAAGAAATTGGGTTACAAAACTTTGGTCAGACAATTCCTTGAATATGGTAGTGTAGTATGTGACCCTCATTCTGAGTATCAAATACAGGAGAGGGTGCAAAAAAGGGCTGCTAGATTTGTTTCTGGAAATTATCGGAAAATGCAATCAGTAACAGATATGATAAAAGAGCTGGAAAGATATTCAATGGAAGACAGGAGTGTGAAGAGGGTCATGGGAGTGTACAAGGAGTATATTGGTGATGAGGCATGGAGAGATATTGGTTTAAGAATTAAAAGTAATACATGAAAAGGAAAAAATGGCCATGACCACAAGTTGGCACTCGATTTCAGGCACAACGGCGTAAGAAGATATCTTTCTTAGGTAAGGGTATCAGTGATTGGAATAAGTTATCTAGAGAAATGATGAATAATTTCCAAAAAAATGTTGGAAAAAGTTGAAATTTTTAGGGGGAAAATGTAGGTGTGTGCAGGAAAGGGGGTGTGTAGGGAAAGTGCCACTGGAGCTTGTTATCTATTGCATTAAAAAAAATTAAATTAAATAAAACAGACTTGACAGTGCAAAGAACTATAGGTATCATGTCTGTATGCTATGGTTCCTCCTTTGTTTTCATAATAAATACCATTTGAACAGCTAAAATAAAACACAATAATTTTTATAATTTATTGATGTAGTACATGACAGAGAGATATCTATACAAGACTTTTATATGCAACTACCATGTAAGTAATTCACTGCTTTAGTAACTGTCAGCTCTAGGAGGTTTGGCATAGTGGTCTTCTTTGCTTCGTTCTCCAGTAAAATACTGTCGATGGCGCTCCAATCTCATATCAAGGAAGCGACGTTTCTGCAAAAAATATTAAGTTATCAGGACATCTATGAAAAAAAGTAACTAACAACAAAACTATGGTTTGTATGTAATCTACATATGAGTACTACTTCAACTCTTTAGAGGCAAGAAACAAAAATTATGGAACAGCTGACTTCCAATGTTTCTTACTAGCCAGATTATTGGACAGATATTGAAAGTTTTAAATTTCCACACTTGACTAAATTCAGACTTACACATAGTGATTCTTAGGTGTACCACTGGATGGTTGTGCAGAAAATTTTAACGACACAGTCCTTGTACCTATATAAGATACTGAACTCATCACAGCAACTAGCGACTAACAAAAGCTTGTCAGGAAGAAAGAACATTCGACAGAAACGTGACAACAAATTTACGGCAGCACGTCCATCGAAAGTCCGTAACTGCTTGGCATACATCGCCGCAGAGTCGGGATCAGCTGGGCATATACATATTACCTCTGGCTGTCGCAGCATCTGCTGTGAATAATTACTCTGTAAACTGCATCAACAAACAACACCTGCGGTTATACAGATAAGCGACTTTTCTATGGTGCATTAAAGTGTTACGGTACAACAATACTTAACTTTTATTTTATGAGAATTTATTGCTCATAATTCTTGAGAATTTAATCATTTTCTTGACCTACTTTATTTCCTATTGTCAACTAATAGACTTTCGAATTTTCGCTAAAGTGAATATAACTATGCATGCTTTCCCGTGCTTCATCTTAACTCGATTTATAGGAGATACAACATTCATAATGAATAATTTTCTATCAATTAGGAAGTCTCTGATTTTGACCTGTGTGTAAAAGACAAATTAGTAGGTTAGTTTACTACTTTTTTCAACTTTCCTTCCCAACTGCAGATTTAAGATATTTCTGCAACTTCTTTTAAATATTTATTATGCAGGAACTTAATGATTCTGAAAACGTGGAGCCATCGAACCCTACTGATAGTAGAACTACAAACAATAACGATGTGTCAGAGGATTTCCATCGGTTCCCTGAAAATGTGTCATCAGCAATTACTAATACTGAAATGCAGGTACCAAGTACTAATAATGGACCAGAATCTTTAATGAACACT
Organism: Vandiemenella viatica; assembly: GCA_031002005.1. Taxonomy (NCBI): domain Eukaryota; kingdom Metazoa; phylum Arthropoda; class Insecta; order Orthoptera; family Morabidae; genus Vandiemenella; species Vandiemenella viatica. The sequence goes on along the minus strand of JARYHS010009186.1, from coordinate 105,485,480 downwards.
TAGCTATCTTCAGATAATATTTCAGAACTGAAACAGCTTATGATCAGTTTGCTCTTACAGTCTCCTGAACAAAATAGATGTACACAATCTGACTTAAAAGTTATGTCTGAACAATTTGGACAGTTACAGTCAGAATTAAAATTTGAGTTGTCAGATTACAAAATCTCATGAGCTCTTACGAAATCAGTTCAGTTTGCAGTTTCAGAATGTTAGTACTGAAATGGAAAATGTTCAGAAAGGAGGTGAATCACACAAAACTATTTATAAAAAGAACATGCAAGAATTAACAAACCGAGTGGACTATATCTCTGCACACACTGACAACACTGACTTAGCTATCTATGACCTAACAGACAAAATTTCAGAGATTGAACTCCGTAAAAGAAAACAGAGAATGACACCCTAACGGGAGATCAAATGGAGAATATCATAGACCTTAATACATTAAATACGCAGTATAGTGAAACCTGTAAACACAGAGAAAGAAAAAAACCAATCAACACATGTCAGGAGCCATACTTGGAGGTAACAGCAGAAAACTTACTGAAACTGGAACAGAGGTTGATGCAATCAAGTACACATTACAATCACAAGATACAGAATTCCTAAAGTGTTTTGAAACCTGTAGGACCTTTGGAGGTTACATTGATAAAGACAAAATTTATTACATCTATCAGCATCTCCAAAACAGAACCCAAGCATGGGGGAAACAGCAAATTCAAAAGCATAGGGCTTATGATGACTTGAAAACTACCCTGGGAGTCATTGAAGAAAAGGAGAAGGGTGAAGAGAATGCTGGGAATGTACAGGGCATATGTTGGTGATGAGGCTTGGAGGGATATTGGCCAAAGAATTATGAATAGTGCATGGAAGGGGAAAGACAACCATGACCACAAGCTGTCATTCAATTTAAAGCATAATGGAGCGGTAAAATTTTCCTTTGTTAGTAAGGGTGTCAGGGATTGGAACAAATTACCAAGTGAAGTGATGAACAATTTACCAAAAACACTTAAGGAATTTAAAAGTTGTAAATTGAAAAGTAGATGGGGAGGAATTTAACACTCCAATTATAAAGAAAATTAAATATATATATATATATATATATATAGGTTATTAGGAAACAAAGGCACTGAAAGCAGATATATTAAACATTTGGATAGGATAAAAACCACCGCTTACCATAGAGGAGGATTCCTGCGGCGCTGGTACACGAAAACAACACGAACACACGTAGAATATAATTTTCTTCGTCAGAAGGAGTGAGATGGCTGCACGCTGGAAGCTAACTGCGTAAGCTGCAATGCTGGTAGCTCATGGTGGTGGTGGTGGGGGGGGGGGGACAACATGGCGGGAAGTGAGGGTGGGGGTAGAAAAGCATAGGCCGAAAAATTATAATGAATGGAAAGTAGAAAGTAAAACTGAACCTAGGGACCTGTTGTGGAAGTGCAGTACACCTCAGTTAATGGTCCAAAATTCCTATTAAGTAATGGACATAAGTGCAAACAACTGGAAAACAAAATATTCGAAAATTTGAAATTAAAAATAAGCAAAATTCGAAGTTACAATCTATAAAGATGGGCTCTGGTTAGCGGTGGTTCTATGGGAGAAAGTTGATGTGAGGAAGATGGGTGGGAGGAAAATTGGTGCTATCTTAAATTTAGACCTGGTGGTTGTCTGGTACTGATAAGCCAGCCTTCTAAGTTCTAAAATATTGCTTTTATCTGAGGACTCTGATGGCGCGGACTGAGAAACGTGTTAAAAATGTTGGTACCATGTGTGGTGGCATGAAAAGATACAAGGTGGTCAGGGTTCTGGATGAGTACCGATTGTCTGTGTCCATTCATTCTGATGGCCAATGGATTTGTTGTGAGTCCAATGTAGGAGGCTGGGCAATGGTTACAAGTGAGTTGGTATATAAGGTGGGAGGATACACAAGTGGAGAGTCCTGTGATGGGAAAGCTTTCCCCAGTTAAAGGGTTGGTAAAGGTGGTGGAAGGCGAGTGCATACTGGGGTGATCTGGGTTTTCCCAGATCACTCCACACGAATGCGGGGATGGTTCCTCACAATAGCCCATGGGCGCCTCCTGCCATATCCCTTCCAAACCATAACCCTTTTCGATAGGTGCAATGCACCCTCCGCCACACACTTTTAGTGAATCGCGGAGTAATAATAATAATAATAATAATTTGCAACGGGATCTGTTGCAAGGAAATGAACCTTGGGGCTGTCTTGCAGGCTGGGGGCCCCGTGTTTATGGACCAAGAGTTGGTTGAGGTTTGGAGGTCTGCTGAAGCAGGTTCTGGGTGGGTGATGGAGGATTTTAGGAAGGAGGTTTCTCATCTCAGGGCAGGCTGGAAGGATGTCGTAACCTTGTCTAAAGACTCGGTTGACGGATTCCAAGCCTGGGAAGTAACGGGTGATCAAAACAGGGCTATGGTGCGATTTAGAGGGTTGTGGATTGTTGAAAGGTTGTGATGTGGCACGTGAAACCTGTTTGTGACCTAAATCTGGTGGGTAATTGCAGGAAATCAGGGCTTCAGAGATATTGCTGGCATACTGTTGAAGGGCCTGTTGATTGGAACAAATGTGACTACCCTGAATGCCTAGGCTGTAGGGGAGGGCAGCTATCATAATGAATGTACTGTTTTAGGTTGGTGGGTTTGATATAGACAGCTGTGTGGATGTAACCACTCGTGAGGGAAAGGTCGACAGGCAGGAAAGTGGCCTGTGTATGGGAGTAAGTCCTTGTGAATTTCAGGGAGCTGAAGGTATTAAGTTGGGCTTCAGCTATGAATGATTGTTCTAGGCGGCCTAGCTAGAGGTTAGCATATGAGGGAGCCATATGAGTGCCCTCGGCAGTGCCGCTAACTTGGTGATAAATTTTCCCATTAAACGAAAAAAAAGTTGTTTAGTATTAGTTCAGCCAGGGTGATCAGGAAAGTACTGGTGTGAAGGCTATTGGGTGGACACTGGTCTAGAAAGTGTTCCATGGCAGTGGGGAGTATTTGTGTATAAGGAGGTCACATCAACCATAACTAGGAAGGAGTCCAGGTGAAGAGGTGTGGGTACTGTAGCCAGTCGAGAGAAGAAGTGTCGGGTGTCTTTGATGTGGGAGGGAAGCTGGCTGACAACAGGCTGTAGCATCCACCCAATCACGATCTTGGCAACGCAGCACCTGAATCAGTTCTATCCTAATTGGCCAAGTCACTTTCTTTAGTTTCCTTAGATTACCCATATCCTTACTGACATTATTTTCGGCAACTCCATTTGTCACTACCCACAAATGGCTAAAACGTAAGAGCATTTCTGCATTTATTATTTTACTGCAGACCATGTTTCCACCAGGAATTAGTCATAATACCGCAGCAGTCAAATGCAAGACATCACTAGAACAACTTTCCTATGTTCTTTTAACAGTGTCATGCTGGTCGAGGGTGTCTTAAAACCCAATTTCTGCTTTGAAATAATAGTCCAGGCTGTGTTACAACGGAATTATTGCTTGAAAATAATACGTCTTGCGACTGACAACAGCAGTATTGTGACGTGGTTAGTGATGTCGTTGTAGCGGAATCCCGATCTCCAAGAGACCCACTTGCCTTTTGTTGGCCCGATACATGTTTTGCATTCTCTTAGGAGTAACATATATTCATAGTAACGTTGATGGAAAATCACCTGCTTTGCTTTAAAAGTGCATTCTTGGAAATCATCGATTAACGAACTGCATTTCTTTTCGCCTCGGAGGTAACCGTAAGCTTCTAAGCAGTCCATCATTCTCAATTCAATCTCCGCGCATAACCCTCCATGTGTTTGGTGGTTAACGGCGCCACCCGTTAGGTCTGTGAGCGGGGTCCGTAGAAAAGGTCCCAAAGACATGTTATTGTCAAACGCTGTAACATATAACGAAAAAAGATGGATAATTAATTGAATATTTGAAGAAAACTGATTAGCATCGATACGGTTCACGACCAAAACTAAAAGCAATGTTATTTAGATATTGTTAGAAATGCACCAAGTCACTTAATTATTAACTCCAGCTTAATAAATTATATTATTTTAATACCTTTTCCTGAGTTCCAGAGACAGACAATCACTATCAAACAGCGATATTGAAGCGACGTATATACTATACCATAGATCATATATTAAACCTTGATCACATTTCAGAGACGTTTCCTATAAAAACGAATTCCTTACGGCAAATTGCTAAAGATGCAGCAGGACTTATAAGTAGTCCTTAAATAGGAAATAACAAATACTATTTCCGATTGCCTTTGTATAATATATAACATAAATGCACAGCCTATCATTTTCCCCTCATAACGAATGCTTCAGTGATCTTTGCTACACTGATATTAATGACATCCAATAAGTGGCTTGCGGCGTTGTATGCAAAGTGTAGGACTGGGGAAGCTGTGGGGAAGGTTGAGGCATTGTGAATGTGGTGGGATAGCTGTGTTCGTAATTAATTGTTGAGTGTTATCGCAGCTGTGTCGATCTTGTTTTTGGAGAAGGTTTTGTTTTTCTGATTTTAGTTCTTGCAGTTATTATGACGACGAACACTGGTTTGGTTTTATGTCAGTTATGGATGGGTAGTGTAAGTACCAAGGGTGATTAAATTGTTCTGCAGTAGATGCGTTCATTAATATCGTCATTCTAAACAATTTTTTCGTCTCAATTTTTACCGATACTGGCAGTTGTTCGTTAGAATGTTTAAATTTGCATTTTTTCCATCATGTTTCCAGGGACTGAATTTCTGTAAGACTTCGCTATTGCCCACGAGGAATAAGTTTTTCAAACATTAATTGTGGTAGGCTAAAATGCTTAGCATCTCTGAAAATCAATATTGTTGTATGAACAAAAGACAGTGGACATATCCTATAAATGCAAACAAAAATCTGAACGAAATTTGAATTGCATTTTGTTGATTGCTTCTGGCGTTACAGTTTTATGAAAGCATTGGCGAATTGTGTTTACATAGCGGAATAATTAAACTACTTAACGATATTTGTTTGCTTAATATAGTGTTCGAATTATTCGGCAAAAATGCAGTGTACCGTATTTTACATTTGTTTTCTTTTAAATGTGGGATAGTGCATGTCGCTTATTATAATTACGTTAAGGACTAAAAGTATTCTAAATTTTAGGAAAACTAATGATATTCTGTTCATTTTTGTCGTTACTTGTTAAATTATTTTAAAAATATTTTCCATTTTGTTTGAATTGTGTTCATAATTTATTTGATGCAAATGAATTGTGTCTGTAATGTTTCAGTTAAATTTTTTATTAACAGTGATATGGCATAAGGATTTTGTGCCTCAGCAACGTTGTACTGGTCGATAGTTTCTACTTGAATTCAGATTTACTGGTTTTTAAAAGTTCATGCCTTGTGAGTCTTCAGTATGTGAAAATTAGGGACTCCTACGCAATGACTTTGATTCCAAAGGGGATTGTCCTTTTGGTCTGTAAATTTTTACACACTTGGCTTGAATGTTATTATTTTAGGCATCAAATATATATATACAGCACAAGCATCACACAAAAATAGCTATATCATTAAATGGTACAAGAATAGCTGTAGTAGATTAAAATACAGCCTAACCGGTAATGTTGCGCCCTGTGGGTAGTACAATTTTTGCAGCAATAACTGTACACCTACGATGTAAACAACTAGAGATTTAAACATCCAGAGATATTTTGAAATATGAAAGATTGATAGTGTAGTTAATATAGTTTAATTAAAAAAGTGAGCAATTAAATAAATATTTGTTTTTATTATACCCTAATCATTGGAGGTAGCCTATTTTACAGCAGTTATTTAATTTATAATTTTGGTATTTAGTGTATATTCTGGTATGTTAACGTGTACAAAGATATGCGCATAACTATTGAATAAATATGGCATGCATTAACAAGTCTAGACGGGAATTTTACGAAGTTTATATGGATACTCAGGACTTCGTAGGAGACAAAATGAAGTGGCCAGCATACATAAGACAAATCATTTAACAAAGTAAACTTAAATACAGGCATATACTTCCAATTATTACAGTCTTTTTCCATGGAAATGGCTGCCCAAAAGATTTGTTTATCAATTTTATGCGTCAACTTAACGTTTGTCTAGAGATATGATATCCTAAGGTCCAGGCCTCATAACACCACACATGGCAGTACAAATTCCCATTTTAACTTTTTGCAGTAAAAAATAAAAAGTATTCTCTTGTAGCCAACTCGTGAGATAGCGGGAATGGAAAACTGTTTATGATTTATCTTTTTGGATTTATGGTGCAATGAAGCCTGGACCACAGTAAGGTTGGCAGATTGATGGATTTGTAGCGGTATTCACACTATGTGTGTATACGGTTAGAATTTACTGTGGTCCAGGGTTCATTCGTCACACATTTCTGTTAAAATTCCGATTTTTTTTTTGTTTTTTGTCAGCGTTGCTAATGTTGTATGAACAGAACATTAAAACGTCAAGTCATAATGCAATGATATGGAATCAGATGCTCACAGATAGACTTAACAGAGTTGAGAATTCTCTGATCGTTAAGAACTTAATAAAGTGCCAAAATAAATTAGTGATTCCAACAGAACTTACTAATTGCTTCATCCATCATTCTATACTTGTTTATTTTTAAATGCTTTCATCATTTGTGAATAAAATTCATACCAGACATTAACTAATATTGTCATTGCTACGAAAATAAATTAAAATTGTTTATAAAGTCCTTCTCCCTCAAAATTTTCCGCCTCTAATAACACAGACTTGGGCAAAAATTGGGAATCTCTCACGGCTTCCTTGACAGTTCACTCACGGCTATGAAGAAAGTGTACAATATCTTTTTCAATGCTTCCTTGATTAAATAGATGTATTATATCTCTGGTTGTTTACATCGTAGGTGTACAGTTACTGCTGTAAAAATTGTACTACCCACAGGGCGCAACATTACCGCCTAAACCATAATGGCAAATGGTGCCATCCATTCTTATGGCTCTTAAAACAATTTTACATTGTGTTTGTTCTGTGTGATGTTGATCAATTTTGATGGTCATGGGTATTTTTTTACTGTATTGAACACTAATATTGTTGGTGGTTGAATATGTGTAAATGCCACATACAGCAATCACTTACTGTTTAATGTTATGATGGGTTTTGTGCTTAATTTTGTGTGGAATGTATATATTTGATAACTAGAGTAGAAACATATTCTTAAATATCATCATACAAGGAACAGGTGTAATAAGTTTTGGACCAAATGGACAATTCCTTTTTTTTTTTCCAGAGCCATTTCATAACTACCAAATTAGGTATTAATTGTGATTAGGGGAATAGCCATTCATCTTTCTGATAACTGAAGGGAAAGCACCTATCTTGTCACTCCCATTTTATTACTCCCCTTCATTAAGTGTTTTTCTTTCTGTGATGTTACAGTTAGAACCCTATATGACAGAAAGTTTTATTATGTCTGCGTTTCAAAGAATGGGCGAAAACCCTCAGAATGTTAAAGTAATGAGAAACAAGTACACGGGAGAGCCAGCTGGCTACTGCTTTGTACACTTTACAACTGACGAAGCTGCTCTTAATGCGATGCACAAATTAAGCGGAAAAGTTATTCCGAACACTAATCCTGTGAGTATTAGTTTACAGCATATCTGTAAGCATGTACAACTTAACAATTCACTTTTTGGTCTTTTGATGTGGGCTTTACTTCCATTAGATGTTGCTTCTTCATTGTAACACTGTGAGGATATATTTAAATGTTTTTATCTTCTTAGTACTGCACATATCCATTATCACCATTGATTCTCCCTTAATCCTTGTGATGCATGTTAACAATGAAGATGTTTATAAATGTACTGAAACTTAATTTAAGTGAATTGTTCATGGCATTACTTTGGTTCTGGGATACACTGATGAGAAGTGTTGAGCTGACTGGTGCACCAAAACTGAAACATAGGTACCTTGCTTTGCAATTAGATTGCAGTAAGAATTTAAATTAATTTTGCCACTTTTTATAAAAGTGGGATTATGTTGGAAGCTTTGTTCCACACCTGATGATTTATTGCCAACATACTTCATGCATTTGTTCAGCAAGGTACTTCTCACTAGCCAATCCTTGGGTATTAAGCAAATTGTTATATGTTCATCCATTCCCCTCCCTCCCTCTTAAATATGTGACAAGTGATTATTACAATTTGTTACAACATTGGCAATTAGGCTTGAGTGAAAAATTGGTAGAAGAATTAGTAGTGCTACATGGGACTGGTGAGATTCCTTTATGCTGACACTTGATTTCAGTCATAAGAGAATGGGAAATTTTTTCTTTTGTCAGCAAAGGAGTGAGAGTCTTGAATAAATTACCAAGGGTAATGAAAGAATTAAAAATTAAGATTCATAACTGGTTAAATTAATTGCATTTGTTTAAAACATCTTAAAATATGGAAACAGGTGTGTGGAAATTGCCATCATGCTTATATGTTCTGTCACAATGAAATTAAAAAAATAGTTTGTTATTGTTATTAGGCATTGGATAAATCATTTACGGAACATTGGTGGTGAACGCAAAGAAATTATGAAATTTGGTGGACATGTCCCTTAGGCTGTATCATTCAAGAAGTGACATTAAAATGAGAAAAAAAAACCCTCTTATCTTAAATGTAGAGTTACCATAACAGTACTGCTGGCTGACAACCACCAGCATTTTTAATTACCCTTGATGCCAATGGTGATATGCTGAAATATCTTTGACATTGATGGGTAGCAGCAAATGTAAGATGGTGGGCAAGTTTTCTTTAAAATGTGTATTTCTTGCATAAGTAATTTGTTTACATGTAGCTACATTTCAAGTGACTTTATTTCATCTGTATATGTTTAGTGGTTTTAATGGTTTCTTGAATAATACTGCCTAAGGAACACATGTACCAAATTCCAGACAAATAGCACAGTTCACCACTATTGTCTCAACACCTTATAAAGTTCTTTTGCGTATTTGCATAAATGTTGTTGAAATATTACAGTAGACCTAACCAAAGGTACTCACGAATTAAAACTTTATTATGGTGATAAAACAAAACGTACATCTGGGCTAGAATCTTTGTTTATTTTTTATGAAGCAGAAGTAATTTTTAATGGCAATATTTAGCTGGGCACAGTCCTATTAAGTCAGTGGCTGCTTGCATTTTGTTGGCAATAGGCTGTGATACATCAATACCTTCGTTTCACCCTGAGAGCTCACTATGCAAAATTTTAAGAAACTCTGTTTAGTTTGAAGGTACTTCGAAGTATTGAAGACAGATGTATGAATGGAGCCTTTCCTGATATATAAATACAATGAAAGTCTTTTTACAAGGACAGAGACTACGAGGGCGGTTTGAAAAGTTCTCGAAATCACCGCTAGATGTCAGTGCTAGAGCAACGAGGTTCCCGCGCAATAATCACACATCCTTTGTGAGTGAACACTTGGCGCGTCAGTGCTCTGGCTGCAGGAGTGTGGTAGTGACGACTCTTTGTTGTTGTTCCCGCATAGTGAATCAACTGAGATTCGAGCAGTGATTAAATACTTTGTAAAGAAAGGTATGAAAGCAAAGGAAATTCATGCTGACTTTCAGAACACACTAGGGGACTCTGCTCCTTCATTTTCAACTGTTGCCAAGTGGACCAGCGAGTTTAAATTTGGTCAGGAGAGCTTGGATGATGATCCACGTAATGGACGGCCAAAAAGTGCTACGACCCCAGAATTTATCGCAAAAGTGCATAAAATGGTCATGGAGGATCGTCGACTGAAAGTGCGGGAGATTGCTGAAGCTGTAGGGATGTCTTCTGAACGGGTATATTTTATTTTAACCGAAGAATTGGGTATGAAAAAATTATCCGCAAGATGGGTGCCGCGGCTCTTGACACTGGACGATAAACGCACCAGATTGGAAAAGTCCGAACAAAGTCTGGCCCGTTTTCAGAGCAACCAACAAGATTTTTTGTGCCGGTTTGCGACTACAGATGAAACTTGGGTCCACTACTATATCCCAGAGACAAAACAGCACTCAAAGCAGTGGAAACATGCTGATTCACCACCAAAGAAAGCGCGTACAGCCGGAAAGGTCATGGCCTCAGTTTTCTGGGATGCAAAAGGCATTCTGCTGATAGATTATCTTCCTACTGGCCAAACAACGGGGCAATACTATGAAAACCTCCTAGACCAATTACAGAAAAAGATATGCGAAACAAGGCCTAGTTTGGCAAGGAAAAATTTCATCTTTCATCAGGACTGAACTGAGGTACGAATTGTTGCCACATCCACCTTATTCACCTGATTTGGCACTATTAGACTTTCATCTATTCCCCAAGCTGAAAAATTTCCTCGCTGGACAGAGATTTTCTACAAGGGAAGAACTGACGGCCGAATTGGAGAGGTATTTTGCAGGCCTGGAGGGATCTCATTTTCGAGATGGGATCGAGGCATTGGAACATTGCTGGACCAAATGCATTAGTCTACAGAGAGACTATGTTGAAAAATAAAAGCAGTTCCACCGAGGTAAGATACTTAATTCTAATACATTCCGAGAACTTTTCAAACCACCCTCGTAAATACTATGTAGTAAAAGTGTTGAAGGTCGTGACCTGATCTGGATTGAATTATGTACTGGACTTGTATGCCCTGCAAAATTTGAAGAATTTTAATTGAATTTGAAGGGAGTTGGAAGTATTAAACACAGACAGATACAATATCGCTATTGTAAAAACTTCGAAAAGGTGTAAAGCATGTGATTGCTTTATTTGATCTTGCTGAAATACAAACATCACCTGTATTTTAAGCCAAGTGTTTGCTCTGCAGAATTGAATTTCTGTGTAGTTTTAAGGAAGTTTGAATTTGTAAAGAGATGTGCGCAAACAGAATAGGCCTGATTATATAAGAGATGCAAAATAGTAATTCTTGTGAAATTACAACAATCTGAAATTTATAGTGGACATTTTTTTTTTTGAATGCTTACCTTCTTAATTTATTAATGCATTGTCAAAACAATTGTAAATAAAATTTTATAATCGTAGGACTTTGTTAACAAGTGCCGACTTGTATCGAAACAGGTCAGTACTTGCCAAGTAAGGCGAATGCGAGCTAATGTGTCAGTGTGCTTGTAATCATTTGCTATTTTGTTTGTAAATGTATCGTTTTCAATCAGTCAACATATCAGTGCAATTACTTAGTTCTGTGAAGTGTGTATTTTTAGTAGGGAACGTAAACCATCAAATACAAGTTAAAAACTTGCCCTCTAATGTAAAAGTTTTGTCAGTTTTATTTGATAGTATCTGTGAAGTGAATTAAACTGACAGTGAAAGTGCAAATCTCACTATTCATGAATGTTTTATCTTTTGGGAAAAGGCATGTATACATACTAAATCTGTGCCTAATTATGTGAAGAAACTAGTGAACCTATGTCAATTTTGGAGGGAGTTACAAAAAATGCATAACAAAATCCAAAACGTACTTGAGCAGCGGTGACAAGTTTTTGTCAACAACTTATATATCTTGATTGGCATTGCACTTCAGTTATTAAAATAAATGAAGATAGAATCTTCTTACAGCAACAGAGAGAGCCAGAGCGACCTGGTCACTTCCTTGGAGTAGAAAAGAAACTGACTGAGAAAGAGGAAAGGGCGCAGCTCAGAACTATTGAGGAAGAAAAGTGATATGCTAAATATTTCTCGATGCCAACTCATTAGTCATCACCTTATGAACTGTTGTAGAATGACTCATCTTCTGATTCTAATGAAAACAATTACAAAATTTTTCATCTCCAGTTGAGAACATACATCCCAGAAGCAGGAAACCAACTGTGCAGAAAGATTTCATTATTCCAAAATTAGAAGCAGCGTTAGATAAGTATCGGTTAAGTATGAGAGATTGTGTTTATTCTTGAAGCAACCATTGAGGCACTTGGATTTAATACTGATTAATTTCCTATAAGTCAGTCATCTATTCAAAGAATTATTAGGAAGAAAGAGTGGGTGGAAACCATAAAAACTAATTTTCAAAATGAGGTACCAGATGTTATTCGCATAGAAATAGCTTATTGCTGTGCCAAGATTAGAAAGCTCTTCAGGCAAATGGGCGCAGGCTGTTTGTAAATCTCCAAGATAAAGTGCTTATGCTTTATGATTCTACAGCTTCAAATACAGGACATATCAAAGGTTCCTTTGTGCTTCTTTAACAAAAATTTGATTTAGATATACTTATTTTTGCTTGCCACTATCTTCTATATGAATTGATCTTTAGAAGCATGTTTGTAATAAAAATCAGTCAAGTGGCTACACTCTCCAGAAAGTTCCAAGATAGCTGGAAAAGTGTAGATCCAGATATAATAAAGTGCATTGAATCTGGCTATTTCTGACGTTGAATATCTGCTCGAGTTTTACCGAACTGAACTAATGAAAGAAATACAGTCAAAGCTGTTTATTCGCGGACAGAATAATTGTGACAACTTTCTGTATTCGCTGCTTGAAATTTTTATTATTTGCGGATCCATTCGGTACGTTCAGTGGATTCCGTATCCTTTACTAACGTGTCGATGTCATTTGAGTACTGCTGGCACGTACCGAGAGAGACTATGTAGCCAAAACAACTCAAAAAAAATCTTATTGCCATTGAATCTATCAGTACTTCATTGCAATAATTCTGAGTGAATAACACTTGTCCCCTCTGCTTTGTTTGCAGTTTATTTATGAATGCTATGCAATGCTGGAAAAATTTTGACATAGCATAATGCATTGTTACAATACAGGAATCGTTGCGAGAACTGAAGCAATACACTTTGAATTCATGCTGGAAAAAACTGTGGCCTCATCTCAATGTTGAAATGATGGAGAATCCTGTTCCTTGTCCCCAGTCCCATTCCGCCTCTACTGACCTCGAAGTCAACGAAGCGTAAAGCTATAAGTAAAACTAGACGACCTGTGCAAAAATTTCGCGAATAAAATGCGATGAATAGTGAGGTTGAATATAATGGCACCAAAGCTGAGTCATTACTCTTCATACTCCTACTTCATTTATCGAGTTTGGTTAAAACACAAAAAATGTATTTTAGAAATATTGACATTTTTGCCCTTTAAGGGTCGAATTACGAAAAATTCCTTTCTTAGAATGTAATGTTACCACGGCGGAAACCTTAGTCTTTCATATGATACTTCATTTATCTATATCGGTTAGATATCAAGGGAGATAAATCGCTCGTGACACAAAAATGCGTTGTAGAAAAATTTATACTTTTTCCCTTTAAGGGTTGAATTCCAAAAACATTCTTAAAATATGATTTCGCAAAGCTGAAACATTACTCCTAATAATCCTACTTCATTTATCGATTTTGGTTAGATATTCAGGGAGATAAATGGCTTGAGATACAAAAAACACATTTTAGAAAAATTAACATTGTTGCCTTTAAAGGTCGAACTACAAAAAATTCCATCCTTTAAAAATAATGTTACCATAGCGGAGATCTTATTCTTTAATATGATACCTCATTTATATATATTTTTTAGATATTAAGGGAGATAAATCGCTCGTGACACAAAAATACGTTGAAGAAAAATTTATACTTTTTCCCTTTAAGGGTTGAATTCCAAAAACTTCATTTCCTAAAATATGATGTGACCAAAGCGAAGACCATAAGTTTTAAAATGACACCTCATTCATTGATTTCGGTTAAGTATGAAGGAAGATACAGGCTTGTGACAAAAAAATACCTTATAGAAATAAACAATGATAATAATAATAATTTCAAACAGATCGAATCAAGTGACATTAAAGAGTTGTTTGAATCTCAAAATGAAGGTTGACTGAATTATACTTGGAGGAAATGTTAAATCACCAACCCATTGATGAAGAGGCTTCAACGAGCACTGAAATGGTGACATTTAATTTAAAAAAACCTGTGTGGTAAATGACAAATGAGCTTTGTGATTTCTTCATGAAAATTGATCCATCTATGGAATGAAGTCTTGTTTTTAAGACAAACTGTTAATGCCACAGCTGAATATCAATCTGAATTGAAAGACCGTTACCGAGCGTGGTGGTGTAACGGATAGCGTTCTGGCCTCGCATTCGGGAGGACGGCGGTTCGAATCCCCGTCCGGGCATCCAGATTTGGGTTTTCCATGGTTTCCCAAATCACTCCAGGCAAATGCCGTGATGCTTCCTTAAAAAGGCCATGGGCGAATTCCTTCCCATTCTTTGCCCCCATCCTTTCCCGTCTCTAAAGACCTTGCTGTTGAGAGACAGCAAAGCAGTTGAAAAAAAAAAGAAAAATAAATTGAAAGTTCGTTTAAAAGTGGAAAAACGAGGAAAAATTACTAAATTCTTTAAAACATTGCCTAAGACTTACAATAATAATTAAAACATGTTGCTTAAAATCTTGTAATAAATTGATTGTAATTGCGTTTTATTAGGAACCTTGAAAAGTATCCCCTATAATCCCATACAAATTACCATTCCATATTCGTGGCTAAGGAGCTTTTATTGTAGTCAGAGATGACTATCAAGAGCTGATAGAGCTTTGCATGATATCTTTAGGTGGAGATACTCTGAGAAAGTTTAAAATTCCAACTTCCAGGTGTCACGCACAAAGCTCAATGGATGGAAAAAGCAATTTATTCTTTAAAAATATCATTACTTCGAGCTCATTTCAAAATTATGAGCAAGGATAAGGCAGCGCAATAGATGTGTTTGCCTGTTCATCATATCCTATGTCAAGCCATGGCTTCAATGTATTTAGGCAATACTTACTTTACTTTCCGTGTCCGGTCCGGTAGTAGGATTGGCCACATAAAGCATTGCCCAGGGTGTGCCCGATCGCTAGAATTAAGGACACTCTAGAATCGATCTTCTGGGATGCTCCTTCTTTGCACCTCATTTAGGCAATGAAAGCACTTTAGAAAGATTTTTACTCCTTAAGTTGATGAAGGCTTACAAAGTAATTGGTGAAAGCATTTCAAAGGCAGATTTACAGAAGATAAGGAAGCAGTTATGGTATTTGACTGATGAAATTTCTGCCTTGCTACTATTTGATGATGTGAATCAAGAAACTAAAGTAAAAATAGTTGAAAATTTAACCAAAGAGAATTTATCAACTTCTGGTAAATGTTACATCCCATCAAATGAAATCAGTTTTTGGCTTAGATCACAATTTTGTTAACTGCTTTTTTTATTTATTTCTTAAAAAAAACGACTTCATTTCAGTAAGAAACAAGTCACTGTTCGATTGTCTTAAAATTGATGACAGTTTTTCCACAAATAATGTGCTATGTGGTCAAATAATGTTAAGTTTCAAGAAGTCAGAAAGAAAGTTTCTACTCGAAGGGCAGTGAATCATACAGCCAAAAGAGCAGTGAAGTTGAAGCAAGACATTCATGGTTTAATCATGGTTCAGGAAAAACAAAAGCAATTTTTGTTACCGGACGATATACCCTGACTGCAAAAACCAAATTTTGAAAAGAAAATGTAAAGAATGTTATTTACATATTAAGAAGTAAATATACACAGTTTGGGCATATTTGTGCTTATTTACCATTATCAAATAAACAATAAGTTCTAGAATCTTTCCACACTAACTCAGTACAAATTTTTATGTCTCATGTGTGGCATTGAGTCAGCACAGTTCAACATAATTCAAATGCCATAATATTTACTGTGTGAGTTATTAAGGCCAAACAGAACAAAAATAAAGGGTATGTATATTTGATTTCGTGAAAAAAAAATCCTATTATGTCTTGGGACACCTAGTGGACATGAAATACAACGTAACAATAATGTGGTGCTGTAGCAGCAGTCATTTTTTGCTGTTTTCTACAATAGTGCAACTGCAGTATCATATCCTGTGTGTTAGTTTTACAGGTTTCCTTTCAGTTTAAATGCAATTTGCGATCTAGGTGCTGCACCACTCCTTTTGACGGTGTTGTTAATTTTACTCACTTTACCATTGCACCCAAAACAGCCTTTCTTATTTGGTACCACTACTTAAAGTAAAGGACTAGACATGACGATAACACACATGCTTTCTCATGTCCTGTGATCCATGGTGAATTTCGGCTGTCCTGTGAGGGGTGGTACCAACTTTGTACACATTATTGCAAAATTAACTATATTGTGAATAGTGGTGTCAGGTCTGGACCAATTGTGCAAAACTCAGTTATATCTTCATGTTCGGAGTGCTGTCAACCCTGGACTTGTATTTTCAGACTAAATGTAGTGCCTTTTTCTGTCTGTTAAATTAACCAGTCAGCGATTAATGCACGTGCAATAAGGGATAGTCATTTATCGATCACAAGTTATCATTACCTGTTAATACGACTTATGTTCTGCTAAAGAGTACCATCCAAAATTGCTTCTGTTGATAAATAATTGACCAATATATATATATATAATGTGTGATTACCTGTGTTGGAGATATGCATAATGTACATTTTGGTCTGTATGTCATAAGTGTAGATACATTAACACCATGGTCTATATATTTCTTTGGCTCATTAATGATGTAGGTTCCAATAGTATGTTTGGTGTCTTTTGGAATGAATCCTCCAAAAAACTGCAGTTATTTAATTTGGAAAGAGAGTGATAAATTGTTCTAACAGCATTGCCACAGAGGCTGTATATATCTATTGGACCACAAAACTTGTTTGGTAAATGGTTGTGAGAGTATTCTCTCAGTTCTCTCGATTGACCTGTCAGTTTATTAAAACATGGAGAGTCGAGATAATGCAGACAATGTTTATAGAAAACTATGCAGTTGACATTAGAAAGTTTAGTGCTATTTACTTTTAACGGCATTCTTCTAACATAACTTCAAAATTTGTTATCGGTAAAGTTTGTTCACTGATGTTTTTACATTTGGGAAGTGAGAATTTTGTATATTGAAGCCAGAAATAACTGTCCAACAGCCACAATGATAAGTTAGCAATAGTTGTGTGTTTCCTAATGGTTCTTCTTGTGCAGTAACAGAAAACTAATTTATCAGGTGTAGGGTACATTCCACACGAGAAAGTAACTGAATTATTGCTGATCTGCTAAATTGAATTACACAATATAAAACTTGTCTACCGTTTCCCAACTTTTAAATTTTGTAATAATTGTAATAGTTAATTTAATTTATTTGTGATGGGGTACATGCTCTGGTGGCAATTTCTCCATTCATCTGTGTTCCTCTTTATTATTATTATTATTTTGTTCATTATCCTGAATCTTTTGTGTGTAAATCCCTCCACCCATCTACTTTTGCCCGTTGTGAATTTAATTTTATGTTCTTTCAGTGTTTTTGGTAAATTATCCATCTATTCCCTTGGTAAGTTATTCGTCAATTCCCTTGGTAATTCTCACCTACAAAAGAAAATCTCCCCACTCCTTTATACTTGAAATTGAGTTCCAGCTTGTGGTCATGATCATCTTTTACTTTCCATGCACTGCTCTTTAATTCTTGTAATAATATTTTTCCATGCCTCATCACCACATATGCCTTGTGCACTCCCAACACTCTGTACCCTCCTTGTGTGTTCGAATTAATCTCGATCCATCTCCTTCATGATATGTCATTGATCTGCAGTAATTTTCATTAACAAATCTAGCTGCCCCCCTTTGCAACCCTTCCAGCTCCTGTATTTATCACCTTTCCTATCACATGCCTAGTGTGTTCTGCCCAGTTGTTTACTATCAAATGTTATGCCAAGATATTTATTCTTCAGATCTTCAACAAATTCCTTCCCCATCCTATAATCATAAACAATCTATAGCTTTTTATCTGTGACCTTATGAGCTGAATCTTCTTGCCGTTTATCTTCATTCCATGTTGACCTACCCACTTAGATATCCTGTAAGTTACACTGCTTGGACAGTGCACATAAGTTAAATAAAATATTTCTATAGAATTAAGATTTCAGATGTATCCTGTTAAAATATTATTTTAACTGCTTTAGATAAGTTATGTAGCAACTGTTCAAGAATATATGCTTTTTTTCCTGTTTTCTAATCATAATAGCTTCTATATTCAACCCATTCAATTTGTCACTTAAAGGTTGTTAATTTTTCCTCAATGACATTTTTGATGTTTAAATTGTGGTGCAAAAGCGAGGTGTAAACATTTTTTTTCAACATTTATTTAATTAATATTACCAGTTAGAGCCCCCATTCTCCTCTTCCAGTAACTTATGTTTCATCAGCCATATCTTAAGTGCCAGTATCCATTCACAAGTGAACTTAGGTAGCTGGTTTTGGTGGGATGGTCAATGATACTGGTACCGATAGTAAATGGTGAAGTTTGAAAACAGTAATCACAGATGGAAGTAAGAAGCACCTGGTAGATAAGGGATGTTAGATTAAAGAGCAAAACTGAAAAAACTGAAAAAAAAAATAGAAAGTTAAAACTGGTAGAATCTTTACCAATGATTGGACACGACGCTGCCCTTACATTGATCCTGATAAGTGAACTGTTGTTAATGTTCAACACTTGAGCCTGCGTTCAGCAGTATATAGGATCACATTCCAGTTTTGTCATCCAGATTTTTATTTTCCATTGTGTTCCGAAATCACTGCAGGCAAATGACAGGTTGTTTCCTTAATAAACACTGTGACCAAATGCCTTTCTGTGCCTTGTCCCCAATTCCCCACCTGCTCTAATGGCCTCCATGGTGACGAGCAAAACGGAATAATAAATTTGCATCCTTGAATAATTTGTTGTGAAGATTCGCTTGTTCCACTATTCTGATTCCTAAATAGGATAGGGACTGTCAAGTTGTCAGTTGGAAGAATCGTAGGAAAATAGTTTACTCTCAAAATGTTTACTATCCAGCGGTTGTAAATGCCAGTTCATACAACTACAACCACTATAATAATGCCTTTGTGCCTAGAGCCGTCAATCTCTCTCAAACCACCAGACCATCTATTCTATACTCGAAAACCAAATATGTCCCTAACCACATTCTCTGATAATATCTAACTTCAGAACTGGATTTTATTAAGTATACAGAGTGCTGTATTTACCAGTTGATTAATCTATATAAATAAAAATTAAGTGCTGTTCCTTGGTAAGAGCATCATTTGAGAACGACTGGAAAACTCAAAACCATAACTCAGGATTCAAATGACGGATAGGCGTATATTTTTTTGGTCCTTAAAAAAAAACTAGAAGATCTAAAGAAGAATCTGATAAAAACACATTCCAGCCTAAATTAAAATAAAATTACCTTTGTTTTTATTTTATTTTGATTCCATTGATATTAATTGAGGGCATGAGCTTGATATAGATCAAGGTATTACCTCAATAAGGCATGACAGTGCCCAGTCATCCGATACATGAAACATTTAATCAAGATTTGAAATGTGAAAAACTATATGATTGTGATGTATCGAGAGAATCAGTTTGAACTAATGTTCCACTGTTGAATCGGCAGCAAAAATATGCTTTCGACACGATCATGAAAGTTACGAACGATGGAACTAGAGGGATTTTCTTCTTGGACGCTCCTGGTGGAACTGGAAAAACTTCTTTGATCTCATTAATTTTGGCAATAATTCGCTCAGTTTCAGTTTGATATAAAATGAAGTTTTTGTGTAATTTAAGGGGAGAAAAAAAATGAAGTTTCCTTCAAATATTTATGTACAGTAACGGTCAATAGCATCATTTGAAATGCATTTATCTCTCATCGAAAATCAGCCATAAATTTCTGTTAGGCTTTGGATTTTATAGTTATTAGGGTTTTGATCTTTATCACTAAAAAAATAGAGAAATATGCATACAAATATGACCTTAAGATGGGTAAATAAGACCTAAAAAGGACAAAATATTTAATGTAATTGCAATGGAGCACAGGCTCCGGTGGCAATTATGACTAAACATTTAAATTTACTATGCATCAAAACATGCACAGTTATACATAATTTGTTTTATCTGGTAGTGCTGCTTTCATATAAACAGCATAATATGCTTTCATGCACTCACTGCATCATTGGGAAGTTAAATTTCTACGAAAATTATTTTCATTATTTCCTGTAAAAGAGGGTATTACTAGATTTTTACTTTTAAATGTAGGAATTTATTATAAATTTGTTGTGGATTGGTGTATATACCATTGTTTATTCTTGTTTGATGCCAGCATTGCTGTATATCAGTACATGGATCTTAAAGTTCTCAAAGAGGAATTTTCTTCTGTTTTCACTTAAAACTGTCTTGTACTGTGGGAAGCTTCATTCGACATCATGAAAGTGTATTCAAGCAGTCAACTCACTGCAATTTAATTGTTGGTTGTCTTCAACCAAAACAGCTTCACCATCATGTAAAATGTTGCTAATTTTACAAATTGTTTTGTATCCAGTATTCTAGTTCAATACTTTGTCAATTTTTTTTTTTTTAGCAAACTTGCCACACTGCACCCTGCTTGATCTATCTAATTTTCCACACTTTTTTAATGACCCCCAAAACTTGAGATGAGAAATTGCAGTTGTGACGCCTTCTTTACGTACGCCAAATTTCTGAACAAATTACTGGAAAATAGCTCTAGGACAATTTTTGTGGAAGATGCTTCACTGCTATCAAAATTAGAAACTATTTTCTTTAAGCTTTCATAATTGTGCTCATAGCTAACTGCACTGAGTCATGTGCCCCAATGAGTAAGTATTGGTTGGGGTGGAAGAGGGGCAGAAGATGCACCTCCTTTAAATTTTTTCCACTCTCACTAGAGCTTTGACAAAAATCTTTTTCACATTTGATATTAAGCTATCAACATCAGGGAAATTTAGTCTTACTTCCTCGGCAATCCTAAGTAATCCCATTGAAGGATACGTCTTAAGAATTTTTCCAGCCTTTACCATGTACAACACAGTGTGAGTCACAGTCAATAAGGCATGTTCTCACTTCTCCATTCTGTAACAGTTTCAAAGCATTGTGTGTGAGTGCATTGTTGGTTAGTTGGTGGATAAACTTCTGACTGCACATCAGTTTCTTTTTGATTGTTTCTTGAAATTTCTGTATATACGTTCAGCAGGTAGTGCTGAAACCTGTGGAATGTGATAAGGTTGAGTTATGTTAAGACTAACAAAATGAGGCATGCAGGATAGATTTTCAGATCCCATGGCTGTTAAGCATTTATCAACAGTTTCCAAGGCACTAGCCGGGTCTGTGTAAAGGCCGGTCTACACGTAACGTCTTGACGGACATTTTACTTGATCAGGAAAAACGTATCAGACAAAACATTGTGTGTGGACAGCAAGATGGACATTTTACTTGAACTGAATGAAGACGGACGACTTCCAGAAAACGGATCAGCGAGAGCATTGTTTTCGGTCTTGACTGATGTTTTCCCTTCAGTCTTTAACCCTCTCTCGGCTTTTGCGGAGTTAAAATAACTATTATTTTGTTTTTCTTTTCAAAAACATATTATGCGGTGGTCTTTTAGAATCTAGGGCAGTGATTTCTTACGGAATTCATTGAGTTATATCATAGTTATCCCTGCATGCGGCAAGTTATCAAATGACTACAGCTACCGAGACAAAAATATTAAGCATATGGTTTGGTAGATAAATATAAGCAAGTGTATCTTGGAGAAGCGGATATGAAAGAAATAATCAATTCTTTTCGTTCAGTGTTTCTTGAAAGGTTGCTAAATATTAAGCAGTCGGCACGTTTTGGTGCTGGTGCCGATGATATTTACAAACCTTCTCTGTGGAATTTTCACTTTCTTTTATTCTTAGAGTATAAAGATACCCCAAGGGAAACAATTATCAATACAGAGGATGATGATTCTGAAGTTGAAGTAAGCTGTTAACCGCTGCTACATACAAATGTACATATAAAAATAAAGTAGATTTATTTAATAGCTAGACAGTGGCAGTGCTAAGTATAAATGAAAGAAATAATTATTGTGTTCAAAATTATTTTATTTTATCAAACCCTCCTAAAAATGTTACGGCATTGTCCTGCCAATATCATGGTCCTTGGTTATTAAAGTACATCTTAAATGTTTCCCTTACACATTTTGCATCTTTCAGAACGAGACCACGTCTTCGTAACTGAATGTTGTGTATATTTCCTGGTTTCAACATTTTGTGTATAACTTGACAAGTTTCTGGTATAAGGCGGCTACGAGAGTTTTGCAACATTACAGCTGTAAACTCAAGATCTTGAGATTGTTTCAATGTTACAGTTGCGAGCTATAGATCGTCATAGTTTCAACTTGTTACTAGAAATCTTAACATAGCAATCAGTTTCTCAATGGATGAGATACTCCTTCTCACAGTAGTGTCTTGTTTTTGTTTTTTAGGTTGATTCAAATAAGGGTCCGTAACCACTCATAAATAATTATGCCAGTCTTCAAGTTCATGAGGCAACCATCTTCTAGACCCTTTTTACTTTTTAATCTCATCAGACATAGAGAAATAACCACCAAAAGAAATGCTTTACCCATGATATCAACAGAACTGAGTTAAAGACTGAAGTCAAAAACGTGAGTTTTTGGTCAGTTTTGCCCGACGTCTTGCCTGATCAAGTAGAACGTCAGTCAAGACGTTACGTGTAGACCGGCCTTTACACACAAGACTCCAATTCCCCCTCTTTCCCATCAACTCTCCCAAATTACCAAAGATACAGCAGAATAAATAGTCTAGTATACTTAGTTGCTTAACTGATTTTTTGAGTTATAGAAGTGTCAATTCGTTGTAAGCAAAGTTGCATGTGTAAATTTCATGTGATCCTGTCACAGCTAACACAAGCAGGAGGATGGGGGAGTAAGCTAAGAATATGAATAAGAATGTAACACAAAGGTTAATAAAAGTGATAAATCTTCTAGCTGATGAGCATGAACAATATTAATTTCTCTGATAGTTAATGGCAATAACTTAACAAAGTGAACGATGGCCTGATTTTTTTTTTAGGTGTGAGGGAGGGGTCAGCATATAATTGTAATGGCTTTAGGTTCATTTATGTCAGTGTGGACAGTAATGGTTGAGACTGCTGCATAAAGGAGTAATTAATGTTTCTATAAATTAATAATTACTGATTAAATGTTATGCTAAGATGGTGCCTTTTCTCATTTCTTGTAGAATATGAAATACCTGAATGTAGAAATGCAACATTATTTGTTTAAATCTCTGACTTGTTTTAAATATTTTCTCTTTCCTTTGGACTGAAAACTGGTGCAAACTTCTTGAGCAGGAAGTAGTTTTTAGCCTTGGATTTTATTTCCACTAGGTAAAGAAAATGTTCTATAAATGTTGTACTTTTCAGCCTGTGAGGTTTAAATTAAACCATGCTGGAACTACAGGCCGTCCTTCTGCTGATCGGGAATACTCACTTTGGGTAGGTGATTTGACCCCAGAAGTGGACGACTATACATTATACAGAACATTTGCTTCCCGATACCCATCAATAAGGACGGCTAAAGGTATAATGGCTGTCAGGCATATTTCTCAGCTTAGAGCTCAGATTTTTTTTGGATACTTATTGATAATTGGTAGTTCTGTTAAGTTTATTCTGTGGTCAGTTTTGTTTGGCTCTTCTTCATCTTTGGTTACGTGAATTGCTTTTAGTCCAGTCAATCTGTCATCAAATGTGCACTTCTGATATTTTGAAATGTACTACGTGGGAGATGCCTGATGATGAAACCAATTTCTTGACCTCAGCTGACTTCCAAAAATGCTGAAAATAAACAAAAAACATGAAATTTTTATTATATTTTTTCCCCCTACGGTTTTAAGACTGAAACATCGGATTTTCGATTTTTTTTTTTTAACCCTTTGAGCTCATGCCAATTTAAGACCACAGTGGTCTCTATTGTCCTAATATCTTCTGAGGTACAGCCTTTCAAAGGTTTGAAAATTTTTATATTATTGCATTTTTATGTTGTTGCTTTTACTGCAGAAAATCACTACTAATGGGATCTAAATATAAATGGCACTTGCCCAGTTACACAAAAAATCATATTTGTTGATATGTAGTTCTGTGTCAGTTAGAAATCAACACACATTGTAATATACCTGTCGAAGCTGCAATCTACTGTTTGGCTCGGCACCAGTCGGTATCTTTGGGGACAACGAAATGTGAAACCCTATTCAGTTGTCTGCCTACTCCCAAGAGGGCAAGGTAGTCTTGTTCTCCAGTCACACCTACAATGTAGAGTTGATACCAAGGAAGAAGACCATGTATAGGCCCATTTGTAATTGGAACAAGTTGGTTCAGTATTTGAAAAAGATGTTATCAAATTTTTGTGCCAAACTTGGCCAGAAAGGAAAAGACTTTTGTTTTTGGTTTTGAAAGTTGATAAGTGCATTTCACCTTCTGCATCAGTTTTTTTTAGATTGCAAATTGCCTATGTATAACTTCTTCCAAAATGCTGCAATTGGAAATTTGCTATTGCTATTTACAAGCGGAGCCTTTCATGTTGTTGCTCTCTGAACTATGTGTTAGCGGTTCCTTCTTGTAGTACCATTTACCTTTCCTTGTTGGCTATCCCTTTCAACAGTGGCATAAAACAATGAGCAATAATGGAAAATTTTGTTTGTTTTTAATGAAATGTCTCTGAGGGATTGGGGTATGTTTCAGCAGATAGAATTGGGACGAAATGATAAGTCTGCTAATCGTGCCCAGTGTTCGTGGTCCATGGCGTTATAATGAATCATAAGGATGTTAATGCCACAGCTCGAACATTAATACTTTATGTTTTAGTACTGATCGTAATTGAGTAATTACAGGCCATTGGTTTGAAGGTTATGGCTATTGTGCTAATATGTCTGCAACAAATGTAAATGCTGTATATATGTTAATTGCAGACACACGGGCCATTTCTTGAGGTGGAATGTGAATAGATTGTTGTTCTATGGCCCGCTTCATCTTCTGAAATGTACCAGGAACAATTTCCTGAGATACAAAGTCCGCATTGAGAATGGAGTCTCACATTGAAGATCTGTTTAGATTCTTGGGGAGACTTGCATTTTTGTATTAGACTATCAGAAAAAGATATTAATTCTAAATGGTTCTTATATATGAAGGTTAGTCTTGCAAAACAAGTGTTGAACCAAACAGTTGCAGCTTCTCTTTCAGTTGTTCTGCTCTAGGGAGGGTCGGAATATGTATCTTCAATTTGATGCAAGGGATATAGCTCCTTTTGTTGGTGTCTGTGACTGCTTCAATGGTAATTTGTATAAACTTTCTAGTCTCTGTGGTGCACTTTGAGTACAGTGAGTTACTATTTTAAGTTCTAAGTTCCAGGTAGACATGGTGGGAAAGACAAGCATATTAACATTTAGTGATGTTAATGACCAAGTAATCTGGAATAATTTCCAAGATGGCTAGTATTTGGGTTTTGTAGATGTTTTTTGAGTAATTATCTGATATGGATGTGAAAAAGATGGTGATTACACAATCTCAACCAAGACGTCAAATCTCTTGTGCATCTTATGTTAGCATGGTTTTCACTACACAAATCCAACTTATCTCCTGATCTAAAATTGGTATAATAACCGTGTCACAGGCAAATGAGGGAAAAGGGCAGTTATCAGGCTGATGAATTGAAGATTATGTTGAACCTCATCAGTTTCATGGGTCCCACGACAAAGATTCTACATTATGTCACATGAAGTTAGTGGGTCATTAGAAGAAGCTGATGTTTCTTTTGCTTCAAATGATTTGAGCTGATTCAGACAATAATATGTAGCAGGACAGGTTGAAGGAACCAGATCTTTGTTTCTGAATTTATCAAATGTATCTTTTCCAAAGCATCATGTCCTACCTGTATTCACAATCCGGTCTAATAAAATTACCACAGACTTTTCCTATATAGATTGGAAGAAATATACTACTGATAACAAGTGTCTTATCTACCAAACATTTTCTGCAACAGCTATAGTACAAAGGTGTGGTAGAAATCAAGCTCGTTTTTGAGACAAAGCTATTGCCAAGTCTTCATCTGAAACATGTGATGTCTCAAGTTTCGGGGAAGATTTCTTAGGTTGGTATTGGTTGCAAGGAGAGTTCCAAGCCTTTGCACACATATCTACTTGTATTATTTTTCGTAACTGTTATGCTGTTAAGCTTGTGATTATTAAATGTTTGTCACTTATTAGTGGAAAAAGGCTGTCTACTCCTTATAACATGGTCGCCTTTCTTCTTTCTTCAAATAAGTAATGGAAATCTTTTAATTATTAGAAGTTGCGTAAGTGTTCCTTTCTTTCTCAAACGACTTCAATTCAGTTTGGTATTTCTTACAATCTCTACTGCCAACACCAGGAGAACTAAATTGATATTGGACTAAGATTTAAGTTGCACGAATCTTAGTAGAACTGTAGGTGACTTATTCCTTACTCATGATGCAACCATCACCCTAGCAACCAATATAAGACAAAACTCCAAGGAATTAATATGAGCATGCTTGGGAAATGCAGAATAACTAATAATCATTTGATCACCACAGCTTGTCTGTAGATTAATGCAAAGGCATTGAGAGGTCCCTGGCAACCCTTTCCTTGTCAAGGGGCTTCCAGGAAATAGTGAAAGGCTTGTTTTACCTTCTTATTTTCAGATCAGGATTATTTATTAACATTTAATAGATCTGAGAGTTCAGATACAAGGTACAGAACCTGAAGAATAAAAGTTTAGTTTGATAATTAGGTGGGGGAGGAATTAGATGTTGATGGCACAAAGTGTAAATATCTTGGCTTATGTATAAAAGCTCTTGGGCCCTCATTGGGGAAGTGTGTTAGTTCGATGCAACATTTTGCAAGCCTCCATTATTTCATCTTGGAATTTGATTACATTATAAACTTAGTAGGGCAGGTGTTATGAAGAGTTCTATCTGGAGATTGTACTGGAGGATTGTATGAAGGAATTTGTAGCCAAACCTTATCAGATCATTGCTTGCTTTATGGGACTCGTATTACGGGTACCGAATATTTGTATTTTAAAACTATCATAGTACACGGTATCATGAATCGTACCTAAAATTTAAAATGTCTTCTTCCTTGGTGTCAACTTTTGGTTAATGGTGGCAATGAAACTGACATTCAGCAATTAAAGTATAGGGGGGAAAAAAACGCATCACTTACCACAGATGAAGGCAGGAGGGCCAGATGAACACAAATGAATTCAAACACCCTTTACAATATTTACTCATGTAGGTGGCGAGACAAACGGCTGGGTAAAAGATGTTTATACGTCCAGACTTATCACATTAATCAATTTGGTATCCACTTTACAACATTGTGGACATAAATGGAGAACAAATCTGCTCCATTACCTCGATAGTAGGCAGACAATGGAGGAAGGGCTTCACATTTCTTTGTCCTGACTGTTCCCAACTGGGGCCAAAGGCCCAACACTAGATCACCACTGTGACAAAATGTTGGTTGCTAGCTGACACAGAAATACACACCAATATGTTCAGTGTTCACTAATCAGCCAGAATATTATAACAGTGTACCTTATAGCCGGTTAATAGCGACGGTGTGTCTTAGCATGGAAGCAGTGAGGCCTTGGTAGGTCGCTGGAGGGAGTTGGCGCCACATCTGCACACAAAGGTAAACTAATTCTCGTAAATTCTTGGGAAGGGGTGATGAGCTTCTACGCCACATTCAATTACATTCCAGATGTATTCTCTTGGTTCTCTGGGTGGAGCCGCGTCGATTTATTAAATCCTCGCGTTTCTACCATCATGCTGTGGCCTTCTTCAGAGGACTGGAGAAGGCCACAGCAAGATGGCAGAAACGTTAGATTTTAATAAATCGACGCGGCTCCACCCGGAGAACCAAGAAAATACATACAGTGACCACGGAAGCTTTCATAATCACATTCCAGAAGTGTTCGTTCGGGTTCAGTCTGGCGAGTTGGAGGCCAGCATATCAATTGCAACTCGCCACTGTGTTCCTTGAACCACTCCATCACACTCCTGGCCTTGTGACATGGCACATTTTCTTGTTGAAAAATGCCACTGCCATTGGGAAATATGGTTGTCATGAAGGTGTGTACGTGGTCTGCAACCAGTGTATGATACTTATTGGTCGTCATGGTGCCTTGCACAACCTCCACTGGATCTGTGGTTGCCCACCTGAATGTTCCCCAGAGCATAATTGAGCCGCTGCCAGCTTGTCTCCGTCCCGCAGCACAGGTGTCAAGAAGCTGTTCCACTGGTAAATGACTGATTCGCACCCTCCCATTGGCATGATGATGAAGGTATCGTAATTCATCATACCACACAATGCTCTGTCACTGCGCCAACGTCCAGTCTCAGTGGTCATGTGCCCATTTCAATCATAGTTGCTGATGTTGTGGTGTTAATATTGGCACATACATGGGTCGTCGGCTGCGGAGGCCTGTCATTAGGAGTGTTTGATGAACTATGTGTTCAGACACAATTGTATTCTGCCCAGCATTAAGGTCTGATGTTAGTTCCACCACAGTTTGCCGCCTGTCCTGTTTTACCAGTCTGCTGAGCCTACAACGTCCAACATCTATAATGAGAGGTGGCTACCCAACCGCTCGATGTTTGGACGTGGTTTCACCTTGGTTTCGCCACTTGTTGAAGACACTCACCACGGCACATCACGAACACCTGACGAGTCTTGCAGTTTCTAAAATGCTCATGCTGAGCCTCCGGGCCATCACAATCTACCTTCGGTCAAACTCTTATATCACGCGCCTATCCCATTCGAAACGGATAGCACGCTCACACTGATACTGCATGCACCATGTGTGTGTGTCTGACCAGCAGTCATTTCTCATCAGGTGATGCTACTATCACCTGGACTGGTTTATATCGATAGTAGGTAGGAAGGTAGTCATAATGTTTTGGCTGATCAGTGTAAGTATAGTAACTGTTCCCTGCGACTTCGTACACGTGGACTTGGAATTTTGTTCAAATTGGATATAGGAAGATGTAAGTTATGTAAAAGGTGTCCCAAAAACACTGCGTCACGATAATATGGCAGAGTAACCAACACCATACCGTTCTACGTTTGAACATATCTTGTGAAGAGAATCAATTTGCAAAATGTTTAAAAAATAGTAAAACACTAATGGGGGCTTAAATGAGGGCATCTTGGTCTTGTCTTCTTTCTTCAGCATGAGCATCAGGTTATTAGTTTCTAATAACTAGCCGTTCGTGCTCTGTGAGGCATGGTAAAAAGAAGACAAAATATATTGGTGCCAAAAACTTTTTGGTAGACGCAAAATAACAGACTGGTGCACCGAAAATTAGCATCTATGATTATATATTTTATCTGAAAAAGAAATTTATGAACAGATTGCCAGAGAAGCACAGCCCGAGCGAGCGATATAACATCAGACTTATAAACGCTATCCGTCTGTTTGTCACCATACTTCCCGATGAAACAAAGTATTTCCTTGAATAAAATTTTCTCGGGTAACTAGCCGAGTTAGTCCAATGTTTAAACACGATGTTTCTACGGTCATTATCTCTGCCGGCATTGTCAAGTGACTGACAATGGCGGTAGGGATTGTGACCACGAAAACGTCTTGTTTAAACGTTGGACTAACTCGGCTAGTTACCCGAGAAAATTTTATTCATTTATAACGCCGAGAAAATCTTCAGTCTTATAAAGTATTACCTTGTCAGATTCTATCAATATCGGTATAGCTGTTTAGTTGTTAAAATGTAACACACAGAGACAGTTACTTTTTTTTTTTTAAAGGGTGTTCGTGGCACAGGGTGCTATAAGTATCATGTATCCCTCTGTCTAAAGGAAAAGGATAGGATAGGAACAGGAAGGTGTTTGGCCATGTCCTATTAGAGGAACCATCCTGACAGTTGCCTGGAGTGATACCATAGAGTTACTTTCACATTTATAATATTATTAGTGCAGATAATACATAAACTGTGAGAAAAAAAAAAAAAAACCTGAGCAACTGATATAGCATAAAAAAATTAAATTTGTATGGCACTGTTAGCTCCCAAAGGATTGTTCGGCCACCTAAGTGACAGAATTTTGATTTGCCACACATTCTGCCTCTGTTGTGGTTGACCCTACAGCTTTCTGTGGAATCTGTGTAACGGAATGTCCAGGTGTGGTCATATAATCAAAAAGAACTCCCACTCCAAATAGGATTCGAACCCGTAGCTCATCCCAAAGCTTCTAAAAAGCAAGCTTCTTAACCACTGAGCCAGCAGCCCACTTTGGCAGAGTATTACAGAGACACATGCGATGAGTTTGTTTACAATGGTTCAGTTAGTTTTTGTTATTTTAACAGCCCCACGGACTCCTCCTCTGTTGTCTTGCTCGTTCCTGTCTTGTCATTTGTATGCCTTTGTCTTTTCATCTTTTCCCTTCTTGTCGTGTTACTATGGTTCCTACTAATCTGTTTCTAATACCTTGTTATCTTGCCAAATTGTTAGGTTTTCATTGTTTACCGCATCCCCGTGGTACCTACATGTATATCGTTACTCGTTTATTATGAAGGTCTATCACTTTCAATGATACTATACCTTCAACATTATTGATCTAGTATTTGCACTTCACCCCACCTCCTCCCCCCAGTCCTACACTACCATCTGTGCCGGCCATGCCATTCACCAGACGGCCGTCCTCGTGTACATGTCTGGCTCCGCCGGGTGTTTCACTTCTGCATGAATAAGGCTATATGCCGAAATATTGTGCGTTTCTTGTGTTTGTTCTTTTTTGTGTTCATTATTCCCAGATGCCTTCATCTGTGGTAAGTGTTAGGCCATATTTCCCTATCCTTCCTTAGTTTTGTTGGCATAAAACATTTTCCTGCTAATTAACTGGAGATTTTCTCGGCGTTGTAAATGAATAAAATTTTCTCGTGTAACTAGCAGTGTCAGTCCATCGTTTAACCACGACGTTTCGGTGGTCACAATCTCTGCCGCCATTGTCAAGTATATATATAGTAAGTTATTAGGGAAAAAAGGCACTGAAAGCGGATATATTAAACAGTAGGATAGGATAAAAACCACCGCTTACCACAGGAGAGGATTCCTGCGGCGTTTGTACACGAAAAAACACACACAGAATATAATTTTCGAGCCCCATGGCTCTTCATCAGTAGGAGTGAGAAGGCTGCATGCTGGCGGCTGGCATCCAACTGCGTAAGCTACAATGCCGGTAGCTCATGGTGGCGGGAGGGGGGGGGGACAACATGGCGGGAAGTGAGGGTGGCGGTAGATAACCGTAGGCTGGAAAATGATAATGAATAGAAAATAGAAAGTAAAACTGTACATAGGGACCCGTCGCGGAAGTGCAGTAGATCTTAGTTAATGGTCCTAAATTCCTATTAAG
Organism: Vandiemenella viatica; assembly: GCA_031002005.1. Lineage (NCBI taxonomy): Eukaryota > Metazoa > Arthropoda > Insecta > Orthoptera > Morabidae > Vandiemenella > Vandiemenella viatica. Next base: position 105,454,211 of record JARYHS010009186.1, on the reverse strand, counting down.
TAATGGAAATATGTGCAAACAGCTGAAAAACAAAATATTTGGAATTAAAAATGAGCAAAATTCGAAGTTACAATCTATGGAGATAGGTACTGGTAAGCGGTGGTTCTATGGGAGAAGGTGGAGGTGAGGGGGATGGGTGGGTGTTGAAAATTGTTTTCCCCCCACCATGAGCTACCGGCATTGTAGCTTACGCACTTGGCTGCCAGCCGCCAGCATGCAGCCTTCTCACTCCTACTAATGAAGAGCCATGGGCCACAAAAATTATATTCTGTGTGTGTTCGTGTGTTTTTTTCGTGTACCAACACCGCAGGAATCCTCTTCTATGGTAAGTGGTGGTTTTTATCCTATCCTAATGTTTAATATATATGTATATAGTAACAGTGAAATCAAGACGCTAAGTAGAGGAAAGGAATCAAATTAGGATAAGAAAATGAGCCACCACGTACCTTTAGATGATGGATGTGGGGGCGCAAACACACAGAAAAGACACAAATAATAAAGAAATTTTTGGGATGAACCCTTCGTCAACGGGAGAACATTATGAGAGGTGGGCGCAGCAGGAGACTGCCTCTCAGAAAGACCACCGGTCGGGAAAATGGTGGGGGTAAATTCAAACATTGGAAAAGTAGAGGGGCAGTGATTCAGAGCTAATACCCAAGCATAGATAAATATCCAAACTAATCTCTGGTCGGTGGGAAGATCAAAATATAATTAGAACTAAATATGAAAAATGAAAAAAATACATATATAATTATATAAAATATTATACAAATAATTTTTTATAAAAAATATAATAAAATAATAATTTTTATGAAGTAAACATTATCTTGGGTTATATATATATTCATATTATTAATTAAGTTATATACGTGTATATATATATATATTAATAAAATTAGCCAGGTGCCATTAATATTTAGAGCAAATACAGGGTGCGGCAAAATGATCTGACGGTTTTCGCTGCCCTATTGTCAAGTGAGTAGATGGTGGGGGGTGTTGGGGATAGGCGCAATCCAGAGCCCACACGTGGACATTTGTAGTAGCCATAGAAAAATGGTCGGGTGAGCACCGTGCGTTTGTTGTCGAGGTGTTTTTTAAAAGTGGAGATTCCTGCGTTGCTGTTCAGCGGCAGTTCCGTAGACGATTTAACGTGGGTCCAAAAGGAAGAGTCCCAACTCGGAACACCATTATGCTATGGGTGAGCACCTTCAGAGCTACCGGTTCAGCGTTAAAAAAGAAGTCAACAGGTCGACCAAGGTCATCTAGGACGCCAGAGAATATCGATCGAGTAAGAGAAGCTGTGGAAGCCAGTCCTCGGCGGTCGGCCCGCAAACAAGCTGCTGCTTTGCAAATGTCTGACCGCTCGGTAAGACGAATTTTGCGTTTCGATCTGCACTTCCACCCGTACAAAATGGCTATTGTCCAGCAGTTAAAGCCTAATGACTATGCAAAGCGTAAAGCATTTGCAGAAGAGATGATTGCAATGCTGATGGATGAAAATTTTTTAAGGATGTGCGACCAGGCACATTTCCATCTGGATGGTTATGTGAACAAACAGAACTTTCGTTATTGGTCGGCTACAAATCCGGAACAACTGCATGAACGTCCTCTGCATAGTCCTAAGGTTACCGTGTGGTGTGGTGTAACGAAAAGGTGTGTCATTGGGTCATACTTCTTCGAAGAGGGTGGTCGAACCGTTACGGTCAATTCGGAACGTTATTTGTTGATGCTAAAAAACTTCATGATCCCTGAACTTAAGAGAAATCGTTTAGTGCGCAGTAGGATATGGTTTCAGCAGGATGGGGCAACTGCCCATACAGCCAGTGAGGTTATGGACGTTTTGAGAAGCATGTTTCGAGTGATCTCGCGTTTTAGGGACATTGAATGGCTAGCTCACTCCCCAGACCTTAGCGTTTGTGATTTTTTTCTTGTGGGGGCTCCTTAAAGCAAGAGTTTACACAAACAAACCCCGCACACTGGACGAACTGAAAGAATATGCCAAGAAATCGCCAGCCTGCCTTGTGCAATGTTGTGTTCAACAGCTTCAGTGCAAGGCTGGGAGAATGCTTGTTCAAAGATGGACATCATTTAAAGGACGTTATCTTCACATCTTAAACGGATGAAATTGATTGTTCTGATGTTATTGTCATTAATTTTCATGAATACCCTTCTGTAATAAGCAGTAAAATATTTTGTATCACTTTTATTTTTCATGTTGTTTTTACTTCAAAACCTTCAGATCTTTTTGCCGCACCCTGTATTAGTAACTTCAAAACTCCTTAAGAATGCAGAAACATGAAAATTTTCAAAACATTTACAGGCTGTGTCTTGGGAAATATTAGGCCTGGGAAGACAGTTGTGGTCTTGAATTGCAATTTACACTACTTCAGGATTAAAATCGTGAAAAAAAAAAATATGAAATTTAAACTTACTTTTGGAAGTCAACCAAGGTCATAAACTTCGATTCATCATCATGCACTGACCATTTAGTATATATATAAAAAAATCAGAGCTCCCAATTGATTTTTTGTACATATTGACTGGACTATTTGCTTGTAGCTGCAATTTATTGCAATAAAGAGTAATTATCCAGTAGTTGGCTGAGGGTGTTGCACCACCACATTCTGGATGTGAGAAGCTGGGCCAGCTCAGTTTTAGATATTATTGTTAATGCTGATATACTGATGATTTTTTTTTTGGTTGTTTCATAAATTTCTAGATTAGGGGTTCCCAAGGGATATGCCCCTCCCCTCCAGGGGGTGTGAACACTATAGGGGGAACGCGTGGTGCAAGGTAGCTTCGCCTCCCATATGTACAATACTGTAGCTACACATGGTTGCAAGTAATATGCAACCTTAACCACCTATTAGAGCTGAAAATCTTTATTCTAACATTACATGCTTAGTGATTTTCTACTGAGATGTCACTGTTAGTGCTGAAAAGTAGGCATTTACCCTATTAATAAACTTGTGGGGTGGGAGAGGGGGGAATTTTCCTTTTGACTAAAAGGAGGGGGCTGGTACGGAAAAATTTGAGAACCCCTAGTCTAGATCAATGCAGGGAAACCTGATTTCTGTATCTGTCATTCATTTAAGATAGTAATGCAACAAACATCATTACAAAGCTTAAAACAATTTGTTTGCCGATAGTGTTACTCATTTCACTCCCTACCCATGAATTACTTTTAACAATTTCTGTTGCACAAGGCAACATTAAAGTATAATCAATTTCTGATTACCTTCATATTTTGATGACAAGCTTTACTAAGGTCATAAGAAAGTGATAGAGCATTTTTCTGGGTTTGCTTTTCATTTATAATAATTCTGAAATAAGAAAATCAAAAGTTTTTACTTTTCTCTGACTGAAAGAATTGAGAATTTTCTGAAACATCTTTATAAACCACGCTCAAGTGGGAACATATCAATTTGATGCAATATTCTAAAGTCTCCCACCAACTTCCAAACAATACATCAAATTGAGGCACTTGTCTGGTGGGAGGTCCGAGAACATTTATACATTTCCATGTTTTTTTAAACCAGTTAAGGTAAATATTTCTATTTAATTGAATTTTTTTTTTTCTACTATTATCAATGAAACTTGAAGCTATGTTCTGAAGGTTAATGAAACTTCTTGAGGAAAATAGTGCTGAGGAATGACATGTAACAATTTTCAGATAACTGTATTCCAAGTCTTGTTTGAAGAATTAGTTAGTATTTTCTTTTAAACACTGGCATAGGATTCTAAAGTTATAGAGAATTGTGTGTTTTGTGCATGCTGCTTCATAATTTTTTGTGTAAAAAAAAAAAAGTAACAAATACAAATAAGGAAGGAGAAAGGAACCATTGCCTACAGTGAGTAATAAAAGGATGTTACAGATACACAAGAAGCATGAGTGTAGGAACGGTAAAGAAAGTTTCATCAGTCTACTGCTAACTAAAAGATTGAAACTTGACAATTTCTGTATCGTTCGAAGTTTGTGTCTTCTGCATATATGTGCCATTCTATTGTAACCTATAGTCATTGATGGTTGCTACTATTTTATTTATATTTGCATCATGATCAGATGGTAAGAGAAAGACAGTAAAAGGCATAAAAATATTAACAAAGGAAAACAACAAATTAATATGGTAGGAATAATAGCACTGTCTATAAATTTGTCATATAACACTAAGCACACAAATATGATTGCGATGTCTGAGCCATGGTTTTGAATTGGTGCCAACAATTTTCCATATTTTACAGATTATTCCTGTTGGCAAAAAGTGAAATGTTTGTAACAACTGTAGGAATGTATTTGTTCTTGTGGCCGTTAAGAATATTTCTACGGTTTGCTAATATGGCAACAACTTGAGTTTCAAATTGCAGCCAGCCAGGCTGAAATTACACTACCTCATCCATTATATACACTGCAGTGCATTCATCCATTGCCAAAGATAGACTGACAATAAGACACCAGACTTGCCTGCTCCATGTAGCTTATTTTCATTTAGTATACTAACTGCCAAGTTGCTTGCATTTTCAGAATGGGCATCTGCTGCAACTGAATGATCAATGTGTTTATTAATAGTAGTTTTGCTCCTCAATAAAGTTGCAGAATTTGAAACACATTTGTGTTGGAAAAAATCTTAAAAAGGTGGTGTGGGTTGATTTGTAGGGCTTGAAACTTGGAAGATGATGATTGATAGATTATGTGTTTCTAGTAATAGCCTGAATTTGTTTAAAACTCGACAGAATCTGTTGCCAAGGTTCTTTGATTCAAGTTTTCTTGGTGGAAAATGGATTCTGTCATGAGCTTGTATGAAATGTTGTACTGAATTTTTATATTCCAGCTAAGTGGTACAGTTATATGTAATAGTGTATTGTATGTTGAAATATGAAGTAGGGAGTTGTATGGCAAAATAAATGTCTAAATTTGGAGCAGATAAAACAGATTATATAAAATTTCATGCTTTCTGCAGCCGTCATGTTGCCAAATTGCACGTACCTTTCATGTTTAGTGATGTCGCTGTTACTGGTGCTGCCAATGTTTTGGTCTGAGATTGGGACTGAAATGTTGACAATAGCAGCAACAAAGTCTCAGCACGAAACCTGAAAATTGCAATAAAATGGCTTATACAGGGTGTTAAAAAAGCGAATATTTTAGGAGGTGATAGTATGCATCATAATAAGACAAATGTCTAATATGTTTTGGGTCACAAACTTGTACTTTTGGAGCTAGTAACAGGTCCGCAAAGGGGTGCACGTGCATTGCTGTGGATGGGTGTCTCATTGTGGGTCTGTTTTAACTCATTTTTCTTGTTTTGATGCCTACTATCCCCATCTAAAATATTTTACACTTTTTTTAACACCCTTTGTACAAAAAGTATTCTTAATGTTTCATAAACTTAAGGGAATTTATAAATTGTACATTTAATTTCTACTTAATTATTTTCATCTTATTGATACAAGATTCATACTTTATTAAGTACTTTAAGTAAGAAAAGTGGGAATGATAGTGACTTTTTATATAATTTTAATGCTATAACATAGACTAGGCAACATGCACTATCCCAGTAATTAGGCTATTCATGTGTTTTGTATTCATGTTACTGACATGACTCCATGGCACAGTACCTCCATTAAGAAATGCTGATATAATACAGATTATAAATTTCTCGTACTAACCATCTGAGAAAATTATCTATCTGAACGGTTTACGGTGAACGACAGTTTCCAACCAAGTACTTGTTAATGCTGTATGTTTCATTGCTGTCATTGTTCATGATGATGCTACTCATGATTACAGAAGAAGGAATATATATTGATTTTGTTAACTTTTCATGTTAAAATACTTTTTACATTCATGTTTTGTTTGTTGATGGGATTGAATTTTATTATTGCTCTCTCTCTCTCTGACTGGAGTGCCTAACGAGAGTCTTTACTTTCAGTAATTCTGGATAACGCTGGCTACAGCAAGTGCTACGGCTTCATAAGATTTGCTAACGAAGAAGAACAGAAACTCTGTCTAATCCAGATGAATGGTTACAAAGGACTTGGTGGGAAGCCCATCAAGATAAGCAATGCTGTTCCAAAACCACACAGGTTCACAACAACTGGGTAGTAATAAATTTTAGTGTTGTGTCTCGCACCAGGCATGAGCATCTCTAGGAGAAACCGTATGTCTGCTAGATTTTAAAAGGAAAGGAATGCTCATTTGCTTCTGGGTGGACACACAGTATTATTACATTGCTCAGCAGTGTAATGTTTAGAGATATTGCGGTATAAAATACGCTTTTGAAATACTGAATTCTGTTGTGCTATTTCTCAGTATGACTGGATTTATCAGGAGGCTTATAGATCTCTCATTGAAATGTTGACGGTGCAAATGGAAGGTAGTTACCTGGTGGTAGGATCAAGCTAGAGCGAAAAACTTTCAAAAGTAGCATTGGCAATAGATGTCATTTTATACAAATAACGCATTTTAAGAAATTGTTTTCCACTCCACAGAAAATAATAATGTTTTAAAAATACATGTATCTTTAATTTAAAAAATTATAATTGAAACACGTTTCATAGTAATAACTCGTCATTGGAGAAAGTAAATGCACCACGAACTATAGTTGATGACGGGTGGGTGGTATGATGAAAACTGTTAATAGTATTTAAGTTTGTAATGTAATATTTGTTGGAATTCAGAGTGTGTCTAGAATTCCCACATCGTGCAGATAGCCAGCAATAAATTAAGGTATTTGTCTCTTATTAGTGAACTGGTAATGTGCCAAAAATTTTCAAGTGCATAGTCTTAAAGCCTGGTGACAGATTATTCATGTGTAGCCATTCAAGAAGTCAGAGTCCAAGTTAAATTGAATATCCTTGCCTTTCCATATAGTAGCCAGACAGTGTGTTCCAAAAATCCTCAAGTGCTTGTGGTGAATGGTTCGTATTGAACATTGTCATACAAACATAGGGATGGTGTCGAATTGGAGAATCTTTGACTGATACATGCTAGAGATTTAAGCCTGGCAAGATTGGAATAAATTGCCTTAAAAATGGTCATTGTGAAGGTGACAAGGTATCAATTTTGCGACAGATCTTGCCCAAGTAATAGCAGAAACATAACTGTCAGATTTTGAACAGCTCTACAGTCTTGTCTAATGACGCCTGACCACTTTACACAATACACCCATTTCTGAGCTGGGAGTCTTCTACTGTAGCAGAGAGACACCACTTTCTCCATTGTTGATCCTCGTTCTAAGGAAACAACCAACAGCTAGTCTACCGTCGTGTTTTTGATGATTATCAATAGACACCAGTTGATTGTAACTACCCACAAAGTAGTCATTAATAGTCATTAAGTCATTGTTAGTTAAACCTGTAGTTACTAAGTATATGAATTGCTCATATTTGAACTCTAAACCATAAATTAACAGTAAATAAACATAATATTTTCATCTTTTACAAGTAAATAAATATACCTTGTTATTTCATTTGAAAACTATCTTAGTTAATTAAATCCATTCCCTTGTGATGAAACCAAAACTTCCAAAGCACAGTTTGTTTAAATTAGGTAGCCATTTATTTCTCAGTATTACAAAATCCACCCAACATGCTTTCTTGATTTTTCAAATTATGGTTTTAATATAACAAAATTCACAACCAAAAATGATTTAGGCATTATTTTCATATATACTATTTCAGATGGTATGCTGTGATGTTCGATGTATATTTTTGTGTTTATATGCCTTTGTGTACTGAATTTTGTGTGTATTGTTAGCAGATAATGCTGTCATTCACTATTCTGTTAAGCTTAGAGCATATGTGGCATTGTATTATGCTGAGGTGGTTTTTTTTGTTCCATTGCGTTATCTACACCATCATTGTTTCGAATTGTGCTGCTACATCAGGGAATGTATTAATCACGAATATTTCCTTATGTTGGTGACATTTCTATGGTTATAATTGATTATAACAGACTGTTTATGTGTGTGTGTTGACTCAAGTTTATGAAAATGTGGACACCGTACCTCACATTGCAACCGATACAGAAGTTTTAATATCTATAGAAGAAATCTTCTATATATATATATATATATATATATATATATATATATATATATATATAATATATTTATTTGTTTCACTTTTATCGCTGGTCAGCCTATTACCCCCCCCCCCCCCCTTCCCGGCAATTCTACCACTACCACGCGTTTTCTGCCTGTGCTTCATTCATATGGCGGGTTGGGATGTGACCACATCTTTCCCCCTGCCATATGTCTCACCTCCCACATGACTAAGACTAAAGTCAAAATATTGTGTAATTCGTTTGTTTTTGTGTTTTTACGTGTCTCGCCCTCCTGCCTTCATCTGTGGTAAGTGACGGGTAACTGTTTATTTTCCCTATCCTATCTTATTTTCAGTGCCTCGCGGCAGTTTCTTTGATTCCTTTATCCAATAAATAAATAAATAGACGTGTGTTTTCCTATATTTCACTTTTCAGCCACCACTTCCTAGCACAGATCACGTCTTTGTGTGTGGAAGTAGCATGGAGTTTCCTGTTGTGCACAATGTTGGCCGAATGCCGATAGCTGTGGGGATGTGGAAGATATGATGGTTAAAAGCAGTTGATGCAGGGCATTTTTAGTATTTCGACCAAAGACATGTCTCTGTATATGTTACTCTGCTGCCACAACTTACATAGCATAGACCATTGGTGTTTGTGTGTGGTAGTTGTATCGTGTCTCTTATTGTGTACTATGGTGGTTAGATTTTGGTAGCTATGGGGGTGTGGGAGATATGGTGGTTGAAAGTGGTCGACCTGCGGCACTTTAATATTTCTACCAAAAACATCACTTTTCAGCCAAAACTATCTAGCGCAGATCACTGATGTTTAAGTATAGAGTAGCACAGTCGCCCGTCGATCACAACGTGGGCCGAATTTCAGTAGCTGTGCGAGGGTGGGAGATACGGTGGTTGAAATTGGCCGATCAAGAATATTTCCATATTTCGACCAAAGACATGTGTCTCCGTATATGTCACTTTGTTGCCACAACTAAATAGCGTAAACCATTGGTGTTTGTGTGTGGTTGTGGCACCGTGTCTTCCATTGTACATTATGGTGGTTAGATGTCAGTAGCTATGGGCGTGTGTGAAATATGGTGGTTGAAAGTGGTCGATCAATGATATTTTTGTATTTCGACCAAAGACGTGTGTCTGTATATTTTACTTTGCTGCCTGAACTACATAGCGCAGATGACTGGCGTTTGTGTGTGGTAATAGCATCGAGTCTCCCATCGTGCACTATGGTGGTTGGATGGGCACCAGCTAGTCTAGTTGAGAATATGTAAGTACACACTGCAGTCTCTGGCAATGTGCATACTCTGATACAGAAAGAAATGTTGGCAATGGTTCAGCAATTTGATGAGTTTTGTTAAGATGTGGATGAATTTTGGGGATAGGATGCCAGTTAGTGAATAATGGAAAGTGGAATGCAAACCAAAAAACCAGTATTGTTTTGGAAAAGCTTCTGCAGAGACAAATGTGTCATATGAACTGGAAACAAAATATTTGACTGAAAAACATGGCAGCAACCATTCTGAAAAAATTATAGTTGGATTCACAATTTTCAGATAGTAGAACTCGTGACTGAAACGACTGAAATAATTGATAATGGAAATAAGCTAAACAGAAATGGGAAAACTCTTCAAATTAACTGACCAGTCATTAGTCAATTGTTTCACATAGATTAGTCCTTTGGCACAGATTTGATAATGAACATAATGTTAAGAACAATATTCATTCTGAAATTGAGAAAATGTTTGCAGTGGCTTTGGGAATTCTAAGAGATCAGCTTGGGAAGCAATGTTTGACATATTGGAATGCAGAAGAATATAAAAATAGATTCGTTTGAATGAAAATATTTGTGTCTACAGACTGCTTGGTACCAAAAATGGAAAATATGCATTGAATCGCAAAGACTGGAACACTTGTATAGGTACCCACTAAATATTTTGGGTATAGAAACAGAAAACAGTACAAATATTTTCAAAGAAACATGCATAATTTTGAAAGATGGTTCTCTTGAATTTAAAAGGAAAGGGATATCTATAAATTATTTTTGGCCTTCTTAAAAATAACAGCATGACAACGAAATATGCCGGGCTTGCTCTATCTATGGCATCAATGATTGATTCACGATTCATTTCAGGTGTGTGAGAATATGACACTTAGGGTCTTATGTGATTTTATTAGGTTTTAATTCAGACGTAGGTTGAGAATGAAGTTGTAAAATAGGATGCCTTTTTTTCAGATAAAGTGTTAGGTCTTCTGAAATAAATGTACCATAGATTTAATTTGTAACAATCTTATAAAAATGTGTGTCACAACTGAATATCGCAAAATTGTTTGAAAAGCTAAGAAATCTGCTGAAACCATTTTATATGCTCTTTGAAGACTGTCAAAGTGATATAAGTTGACTGGCTATTAAGGCAATACATGTTTTAATTTCACACGGTGAAGTATTTAAAATTAAATTGTTTGCCTATGAGGGATTTATAACTAAGGGGCACAAATCTAAAAATTAAAAAGTGTGTGCAAACAAATCACTGGTTACATGGTTATTAACAGATAGAATAGTTTCAAAGATCTTTTGGAAGAAAAGGAACAGAAATGGGTTTAGAAAGTGAAGCTATGAATGGCTAGCTAGATATCTACAGTAGTTTTGAAAAGTGATGTAATAACTGCACCACATCTTAACTGAGCATTTTCTAGTATCCTGATTAAGGATTGCAATTCCGCATTATTTTCAATCCCACAGGATTTTTGCGGATTTTCAGTAATCTCGCGGGATCCAGCAGGATTGGCGCCAACAATTTTTTAACACAAACATTTAAAACAGTTATTTAAAGCGTTAATAAATTAAATTATAAACATCTTTTAATTAAATTATTAATCAATTTTAATGTTGAATGATAAAAATTAACAGTTAACAATATTTTAATTGATAAAATCATATATATTATTTCTATAAGGTATTTTTTTGTCACAAGCCTGTATCTTCCTTCATACTTAACCGAAATCAATGAATGAGATGTCATTTTAAAGTATATGGTCTCCACTTTGGTTACATCATATTTTAAGAAATAAAGTTTTCGGAATTAGACCCTTTAAGGGCAAAAATGTCAATATATCTAAAATGCTGTTTTCTGTGTTATGAATCATTTATCTCCCTTGATACCTATCTGAAATCGTTTAATGAAGTATCATTTTAAAGATTAAGATCTCCGCTTTAGTGAAGTCATACACTAAGATGGAAATTTTTCGGAAATCGACCCTTAAAGGGCAAAAGTATCAATATTTATTAAATGCGTTTTTGTGTCACGAGCGATTTATCTCCCTTAATATCTAACAGATATAGATAAATGAGGTATCATATAAAAGAATAAGGTCACCGCCGTGGTAACATTATATTTTAAGAAAGGATTGTTTCGTAATTCGACCCTTAAAGGGCAAAAATGTCAATTTTTGTAAAATGCGTTTTTTATATCTCGAGCCATTTATCTCCCTGGATATCTAACCAAAATCGATAAATGAAGTAGGATTATAAGGAGTAATGTTTCAGCTTTGTGACATCATATTTTAAGAAATAATGTTTTTTGAATTCATCCCATAAAGGGAAAAAGTATAAATTTTTCTATAACGCATTTTTGTGCCACGAGCGATTTATCTCCCTTAATATCTAACAGATATCGATAAATGAGGTATCATATAAAAGAATAAGGTCACCGCCGTGGTAACATTATATTTTAAGAAAGGAATTTTTTTGTAATTTGAACCTTAAAGGGTAAAAATGTCAATTTTTCTAAAATACGTTTTTTGTATCTGGAGCCATTTATCTCCCTTAACAATCAAACAAAATTGATAAACGAGGTATCATTTTAAAGATTGGGGTTTTCGTAATGTCTTCGGTTCCGTTACCACATTTTAAGAAAGTAATTTTTCAAATTTCTGACCTTAGAAGGCAAAAGTATTAGTATTTTTACAACGCATTTTTCTGTCACCAGGTATTTATTTTCCTCGCACAGCAACAAATATTTCAGAGATATTGATACGTTGTGTGCATTTTGTTCAGATTTAATTTATTCTGCTAAGTTCAGTGACAGTTTGTCATAAATACAGTGTGTTTTAAATTGTCCTAACTGTTTCGTAATATGTTGCGAGTATTTTAATGTGTACCTATTACACACACACACACACACACAAAAATGCTACAAAAGTACGGTTCTACTTTTCATTATATTACAAGCATTCAACCTCACTATTCATCGCATTTTATTCGCGAAATTTTCGCACGGGTAGTCTAGTAAAATTAAAATATTTTAGCACGTTTTAAGTATATTTCGAGGTTTTACATTTTTGTTTTTATATTTAAACCAATTTTTAAATAAACTATCAAAAATGGAAAATATTCAGTCTTAAGTCATATTTATGTGCCTTACACAATACATCACATCAATATAAAACACGGTATACATAATTGCCAAGTCACCAGAGTTTTTTTATTCTAAATAAACATCCCATAACACCGAGAGAAAGCATTCTGTTTCACAAAGTGAAGTGAGTATACTCTGTAAAGTGCAGACTTGGCTCAGAACAAGATCTCATAACTTCTTGTCACTGGATAAGCATGAGACTTGGCCTATTTATACAAGAATTGTTTTTGTGGGATTCATTATTATTTAATTTAATTTAATTGCAATGGAGCACAGGCTCCGGTGGCAATTTCCCTACACCCCATCTTCCCCCTATCCTGCACCCACCTACATGTCTCCTGATTCCTAGATTGATCTTAAAGTTGATTCATTGTTAATAAAAGAAACAACTCACCAAGCCGTAAACTGTCAAGTATTTCATTTTTGCTTTAAGTGGCGTAACGACTGTTTTAGAGTGGAAATTATTATTATTATTATTATTTAGTAAGAAAGGAGACTTTCTCGACATATGATTGCAGTGAAGTCCTCACCGATGTATCGCTGGATTTAGTTGTAAAAATACGAAATTTGACATGTGAGGAAGACGGCAGAGGAAGCCGTCGAAATATGGTATTTTTACAATACAATTCGGCGATACACCCGTGAAGACTTCATTATAATTTTTTTTGCTTTTAGTCGTAATAACAACAAGGAGTGGAAAGGACGTATGCTATTTCACTAAAAAATAATTTATTGTGACGGTGGACCAAATCATCCAAAGAGGGATTAATCGAAAGCCAGAGCGGCACATGTAAGCAGGCAGCTTTCGTCAAATAACATGTGTTTCAAATGCATTGAGGCGGCGCGCGAGACAACAATAAGTCAATTGCCTTTTGATAGCTGCTAAATAAATAGGTATGCGATCGTTAAAATTACAATAACATTAGTTTCATATCAACGAATAATCAGGTTTTCAGCTGCAGATACAGGAAGTTGTCACAATTACTTTATCTGCAAATACAGAAAAGTTTATTATGAAACCATGAATAAAAAGCTTTAACTGTGTAGTTCAGATGATGTGTGTGGCCCATAAAAATACTTATAATATATGAAGAAAATTGTACTAAATATGCAACATAACTCAAATTATAGAAATGTGTACTCCTAAAATAATTGTTTAAAAAAACATAAAAACCACCTCCAAAAAAAAAAAAAAAAAGGTTGCTTACTAAGCAAGTAACTTTATACCGTGCTTAGGAAAAAGTTAATCTAAATGGCCAATATTTTACGTTACTGTCATTAAATTTTTTACATTAATTAGTTATTTTTGGAATCGGTGCCAGCTGTCACATTGCGAAGATCGAATTACTGAATTTCTTTTGGTGTTAGAGGCGAAACGGGGAGTATGAACAAAAATTGCCAATATTTTACAGCATGTCATTAGGCAGATAGTGTTATTGCGGGAGACAGCTTAGGGAAAAAAATTAACAGTATTTTAATCTGTGGCTCGGCCTTATTGGTCATCCAGGCATATCTCTGGCGCTACAGTGCCAGTTGGTAGGTTGCATCATAGAGTAAATGATTTACAGTTAGTATAATATTGGCGTATCATCTGTATGTTTGTATTGTTGAAACATGTTTCTAGCATTAATTGTAGGTAAGCAGTAACATGATTTTTTTAATGTATTATTGTTATTCATTATTGTTTTTATCTTTTTGTTTTTCTTACTTTAGCTGGCACCGACTCCAAAAATAACTAATTAATGTAAAAATTTCAATGACATTAATGACCATTTAGATTTACTTTTTCCTAAGCAAGGTGTATAGTTATTTTTAAATTTTTAGTGGTATTATAGTTTGTTTTGTATTTTAAATATGCCGCAGCAGTTCATATTTTGCGAACTTCCTGATAGCTCAGAGATTAAAGCGCTTGATTTCAAAGAAGAATTCTGTCTTTATATACCACAACAACTCCCAGAACGGGGTGAATTGGGTGTCGTGTTAGGCTATGTTTCTATCTTATCATAACATCTGTTAAAGCTGCTGGTCGATAACCGAAACATGTAACATCTGAACATTAATACATAGCACATACAGAAATCTGTCTCTGGAATATATCTGTTTGCTCAGCATCACACAGAAAATTTAGATTTTTAATTGGCTTTCACAACGTGAATGCTTGGGATCCAACTTGAAATCTGAAGTACATGTTGAGACATAATGACTAATTTATTTTATAAATTTTATGCCATGACTTAAAAATAGCTTAATTGATTTTGACGGGATTTAAAACTGTGGATTTTTGTAAAGAACATTGGAAATTAAAAGGGGTGAGGGTAAAGGGGAAGAGGAATTGGGCTTTTGTATACCAAATGTAGACTGCCTTTTCTGATTGATTTAACGTATACGTGTGCAAAATTTCTATTGATATCAGATAAAACTATAGGTATGTATAAAAAACAATTAAGTAGTGTGGAGACGAAGAGTAGTTTGGTTTTTGTAAAGCTAGTGTGGGCAGTATTTTTCTCTTTGTTTTAAAGTGTACATGTGCAAATTTCCATCGAAACCAGATAAAAACTGTAGCTTTGTGTAAAGAACATTTGCAAAAATTAAATGGGGTAAGGGAGTGAGTGGTAGGGTTTTGTAAACATAATGTGGACACTATGTTTCTCTTTGTTTTTAAGTATACATGTGCAGTGTGCCATGGAAATCTGATAAAACTGTGGGTATGTATAAAGAACATTGGAAATTAGGAGGGGTGGGGGTAGAATGGAAGAGGGGTTGGGCTTCTACAACCTAATTTAAACACAATTGTTCTGTATGTTTTAAAGTATACGTGTGCAAATTTCCTTCAGAATCGGATAGAAACTGTAGATTAAAGGATGGAAAGGAAGGAGCGGAGTTTGGGCTCTCGAAACCAAATGTGTACAGTATTTTTCTCTTTGTTTTGCAGTATGCATGTACATACTTCCTTCAAAATCAGAAAGAAAGCTTTGTATAAAGAACATTGGCAGTAATTAAAGGGGTAGAAAGGGGGATAAGGTTTGATTTTTTGTGAAAGTTATGTGGATAGTATTTTTCTTTTTCTATTTGTTTTAAAGTATACGCACGCGAAGTTCCACCGAATCGAATTAAAATGTGGGTTTTGTACAAATATTAAGGGAAGGGGAGCTAGGGTAGTTTTTTGGTCAGAAATCTTATCCATAAAAAATTACATATATATTTGTGCCAACTTTCATAATGATCGGTCAAATGGTGTCGACTGTAGGTTTCTAAAAAGAAATTGACAAAAATCAAGGGGGTGGAAACGGGGAGAGGGGTTCAGTTTTTGCAAACCAAGAGTTGGCATTATTTTTGTCTTTGTTTTATAGTAAAAATTTGCTAAGTTCTGTCTAAACCGGATAAAAACTGTGGTTGTGTATAAAAATTAAGCGGTTTAATGGGGAGAGGGGGTGGTTTGTAGATCTTTTGGCCAGACACCTTCTTCGTGAAAAAATACATATAAGCAACAACTTTCATGGTAATCGGTCAAACGATCATGGCTGTAGCTTTTTATAAAAACATTGATAAAAGTTAATGGGGTTGAAGGAGTGAAAGGAGTTGAGCATTGGCAAACCAAATGTTAACAGGATTTTTCTCTTTGTTTTAAAGTATACATGGGCAAAGTTCAATAAAAATCAGATAATGAATGTAGATTTCTATAAAATTAAGGGGTGTAAAGGGAGACATGGGGTGGTTTGTTTGTTTATTTATTTAATTTTTTTTTTTTTTGGTCAAAAACCTTCTCCATGAAAAATTACATGTATATGCCAACTTTAATGGAGACCAGTTAAATGGTGTCGACTGTAGCTTTGTATAATGAACATTGTTAAAAATTTAGGGGGTGGATAGGTGGAGAGGGCTTCAGATTTTTCAAACCAAAAGTTGACAGTATTTTTCTCTTTATTTTTGACTATACATGTCCAAAGTTTCATTGAAATCGGATAAAAAATGTGGTTTTTATTTATTTATTTTTTGGTCAGATTCTCCATGAAAAATTACATGTATATGCCAACTCTGATGATAATCGGTCAAACTGTGTCGAGTGTAGCTTTTTATAAAGAACATTGACAATAATTAAAGGGGAGGGATGGGATTGAGCTTTGGCAGACCAAATGTTGATAGGATTTTTCTATTTGTTTTAAAGTATACATGGGCAAAGTTAAATAAAAATCAGATAAGAAATGTAGGTTTCTTTAAGATTAAGGGGTGTAAAGGGGAGAGAGGTGGTTTTTAATTTTTTGGTCGGAAACCTTCTCCATGAAAAACTACATGTAATTACCAACTTTAATGGAGATCAGTTAAATGGTGTCGACTGTAGCTTTAAATAAAGTTAATTGGTAAAAATTAAGGGGGTGGATAGGGGGAGAGGGGTTCAGTTTTTTAAACCAAAAGTTGATAGTATTTTTTTCTTTATTTTTAGCTATATATGTCCAAAGTTTCATAGAGATCGAATAAAAAATGTGTATTTGTATAAAAAATTAAAGGGTGGAAGGGGGTAGAAGGGGTGGTTTCTCAATTAAATTCATATGGGACCACTTTGGAGGTATACCCTATTCACTAAAAAATTTAATCTAAATCCGTTCAAAATTGGCGAAGATATCGCTGAACGTACAGAAAAAAAAAAAAAAGACGAATTGAGAGCCTCCTCCTTTATTTGAAGTCGGTTAAAAACAAATGTAATTTTTGATGAATACATAAAATTGGATCTATTTACTTACTAATGACAAAGGTTGTCAAAAAATAATGGTTTATTCACATGATTCAAATACCAACTGCAAAAGTGCATTCAAACAGTGCAATACATCCGATAGAGACCAAGTGAGGCAGCGAGCCACGCAGACTGACACACGTTTTCGCCGTATTTTGCGGATTGCGGATCCGCTTAATTTTGTGCAGGATCTGCCAGACTTTCTAATGATGCGAGATCCCGCTGGATTGCGGGATCCCGCTTTGCTATCCCTAATCCTGAATTAGCTGTTAATCAGTAGAGGAAGTTAGTTGCTTCATGGAATGAATAGTGCCTGAAGTTTTTGCAAGTGTGTCCATGATGGAAAAATGTGAATAATCCAATGGGTTTATCGAAAAGGAAAGGCACCACACTGATATTACTTATTCCCACAATTTTTCATTTCAGTTGTTTGTGCTTTATGGTTCTTACTTAGAAGTTCGAGACTATTGGTTCAGATAGCAGTTGATTTGATTAAATGAATGAATAATTCTGCTATTTAATTGATATAATGCTCAGAGGGAGCATGTTGTTACAACAGGCAAATTGCTACAAATATAGGTTACAGTAAGGAAAACAGTCTTGTCCTGCAGCCAATATTAAGTCACTGGCTCCAATTTTATCATTTCAGAGTTGCTTGTGTAAGATATGGTCAAGTACCACCACCAGAAGAATTATTTAGCCACTGGAAAAACTGTAAATACTTGTAGGATTTTAATTCATACTTAAATGGTACTCTCCATTCCTATTCTAACCACAAAAGATTTTATTTTAATATACCTGTTAATATTGATCTGAAATGAGGGTTTGTATGGCTTATGAATTCTGTTACAAGAGTTTTGAAAATGAGTGCATGTGATGGGAGTGATTGTGGTCCTAGCACTGGATCCCTGAGATGTAGTACCATGTTCTGGAAATCAATAATACTTGGAAGTTGTGCTGTCACAGGTTATGGTTTAACACAAACCTTTTCAACTTGAAATATTTTTTTTTCTGTATGGCCACGGTGAAGTTAAATGGAATGCAGGGATGGTTCCTTAAAATCTAAGACAGGATAGGGAAAATTGACCTATCATTTACTACAGATGAAGGCAGGAGAGCCAGGTGAACAAGTAAAAAACACAGAATTCACAATATTAATAACCTTAGTGATATAGGAGGCAAGACATATGGCAGGGGAAAAGATGTGAGCACATCCAGACCCACCACAAATTTATATTGTGAATTTTGTTTGCGTTTTTAACGTGTGTCTGACCCTCCTGCCTTCATATGTGCCAAGTGATTGGTTATTTTCCTATTGTAACGGACTAGTCGAGTAGTCTAGCTCCTCTTGTGTGGGCGTAATTTGGAATCGGCAGAGAGTGTCTGGAAACTCTGGTATTAACCTTTAATGGAGTTGCTGCTGATGTCCGGCGACCTCGGCTCCGCTCTCCAGCTCAGCTGTAAGGCTATTTACTAATATCAGGTTCTGACACCACTGTGGATTAAGGCCACAGACCTGTGTGGTTGTTAGTATGGCTTCACCAAATTATGCTTGTTGTGGCAACCAGCAGGTTCTCTTATATTCTACCAGTGAGAACACGGCCTAACTGCTGTACGATACTGTTTATTGCTCGTCCTTGACTGAATACATATCATCCGTTTTGACGCCGACTGCGTTTATTGGATTTACATCTTCTGAAGTACTAGTAGATAATGGAACAATTACTTACACACATGTAGAATGGCTATCGGTGGATTCCGCCAAGTGTTGCAGCATTGTCGACCCTGACGCGAAACCAGGCTATTGGAGAGAGAGAGGCTATTGACTATCCAACTGGCATAGTGACGTGCCTACTGTCAATCTGTCACTGAGAAGACCGAACACATGTCCTGCGTTCCTCATATTGCCCGTATCGAACTTTCTAGACCTCTTTCGGCATTTGACTGGCCAGTGTCCCTGGCTGTGGTATGCGCTGATCGTTTTCGTCAGCAAAACCTGACTCATTACTCTCGCGTGCGGACGGCATGCTACTCTGGCGTATTGTCACGACACACCTAACACTCGTTTAATTCTAAATCACATAACTAAATCTTTTGCCCCATAACTTGGCCCTTTACACTAACCTAACTTATTTTCAGTGCCTAATGTTAGTTCCTTTGTCTCCATTATCCAGATAACTAGACGATACCAAACAAGGGAATGCCAATGACCAAGTGATTACATGTTTGCCACAAAACATAATAGGACTTGAGTGAACTGCTTGTCATTTTGAAACATAGCTCCATAGTTTTGAAACTATTATTGCCCAATATAATTTAATTAACGTTATTATTTAAATGTCATTATGACTGTGAGGTGTGGTTCATAGGATTGGATTTAATTAAGGGAGTTTTCAAATGAAATGGTGTGAACATATAATGAATTATAAAATAGAAAATAATAGACTGATTTCAGATATGGGCATGGGATATTCCTAACTCAGTCACTTACAGGTTTTTTTCTGTTAATGTCTGATTTTTTGGCAATTACAATCGACTAGTCTGTTTATATCATATACTGTATATTATTTCTATAAGGTGTTTTTTTGTCACAAGCCACTATCTCCCTTAATACTTAGCCGAAATTAATGAATGAGGTGTCATTTTAAAGCTTATGGTCTCCACTTTGGTCACATCATATTTTAAGAAAGGAATTTTTTGGAATTTGGCCCTTAAAGGGCAAAAATGTCAATTGTTCTAAAATGCGTATTTTGTGTCTCTAGCCATTTATCTCCTTAGATATCTAACCAAAATCGATAAATGAAGTAGGATTATGAGGAGTAATGTCTCAACTTTGTAACATCATATTTTAAGAAAGAATGTTTTTGGAATTCAACCCTTAAAGGGAAAAAGTAGAAATTTTTCTATAACGGATTAATGTGTCACGAGCTATTTATCTCCCTTGATATCTAACCGATATAGATAAATGAGATATCATATTAAAGACTATGGTCACCGCCATGGTAACATTATATTTTGAGAAAGGAGTTTTTTGTAATTCGACCCTTAAAGGGCAAAAATATCAGTATTTTTAAAATGCGTTTATTGCGCCTTGAGTCATTTATCTCCCTTGATAATTATACAAAATTGATAAACGAGGTATCATTTTAAAGATTGTGGTCTTCGTAAGGTCTTCGGTTCCGTTAAAACACATTTTAAGAAAGAAATTTTTCAAAATTATACCCTTGATACCTAACCGAAATTAATAAATGAGGTATTTGGTCACATTATATTTTTAGAAAAAACTTTCTCCAAATTCAATGATGATATTTCTGCCCCTTAAGGTCTCCAGTTAGATAAAATCATAAATTAAGAAAGAATTTTTCGGAATCGGGAGCTTAAAGTGGTAGCGCATATGAGACAGTTCAGAGCCAAGTCCCTAGATTGCAGCAGCAGATATCACAGAGATGTCAATAAACTTTCTTTATTCAATAAGTAGCTTCTCGGATATTTTTTTTTATGTTGCGGAAACACTTTCATTTCGCCATAAGATTCCAATGTAAACATTTTATTCGCACAGTAACAAATATCACAGAGATGTTGATATGTTGCATGCATTTTGTTCAGGTTGGTTGTATTCTGTTAAAGTCAGTGCCAGTTTGTCATAAATAAAGTGTGTTTGAAATTTTTCTAACTGTTTCGTAATATGTTGTAAGAATTTTGATGCGTACCTATTACGCTAAATTTATTTGCTGCAAAAGTACGGTTCTACTTTTCATTATATTACAAGCATTCAACCTCACTATTCATTGCATTTTATTCGCGAAATTTTCGCACGGGTCATCTAGTTCATAAAAAAAATGTGGTAGTAGGTTGTCTGCTAGCGTAGTCTTTGGCAGCCTGCCGAGACTTCTCTTGTGTGAGGATCAGCTGATGAAAAAGTGATGTCCCTTGGCTATTCTGGAAGACTCCAAGGTCTGTCTGGCATCTGTTCTGGAAAGAAACTAGATGTCACATCAAACTAGCCAACACTGTTCTCAGCTGTTTGACTCTTGTTGTGCACTCCCAGGGACTAGATCTTGCCTCAAATTTGATGCCTTGTCACAATTTCCCCTACATTTGACACTGGGAAACTCTGCACACTTAAACAATCAGGGACTCCAGAACTTAAGAATTCATATGATTGTCTGTAATGTCATCCATGGGCGTGTTTACACACTCGGTTGTTGAACCTATTTGAAAGGGTAATCCAGGGATAAAACTGGATCTATTGTGAATGATAAATCTGAAAATGTCATGTTGACTGTGCTGATATATATCTGAATGCTTAGATACATGCATATCGTGCCAATTCTAATACCCTGGCAGGTATTAGTTAAGGATTCTCCAATTTCAAAATTGGGAAAATGCGACAGTTTTAGATTAAAACTGTTCACAACAAGTAATTAAGGATTTGGGGAGTTCTGTCTTGCTATTTCATGAAATTACAAAGTTTCAATTTGAACTCTGTCTTCTTGAATGGGTACAATGTGAATCATATCATTGACATTTCCAACTATACACTTCAAGCATTTGGCATATTTCACTAACCAAGATATGTACTTTAATTTATTTCTGACCATTTGCATGACAAGAAAGTGTCCTGTTTTTCCCACATATGTTATATTGCACCTGAATCACTTTTATCATATTAGAGCATATATATAAAACATGCTATAAGTCTGTTTTGGGTATCTGCTTTTTTTTCTAGCACTCTATTACTTCTTCCATTTGATTTTTGAGAGAGTAGAGATTTTTTTCTTTCAAGAAGTAATGCAAAATAAATATATTACATACATACTGTTATTTTTTAAAACATTTTTCTCATTTTTTAGAGAACAGGCATCTTCATGGTTGTTCATGATCTTTGAGAAAGATATTAAATGGAAAGTGGGGTTCATTCTCAGTTATCTTGGAAATACACTGCCTGACAAAAAAAGTGAATACCCAGAAGGGAAGAAGGAAATCATACTTCACGGATTAAAGGGATACGTGATGTTATTTCAGTGATTACAAAATTGAGTCAGATATACAAAGAACTTTGTGGTATGAGCCCTCTTATCAGTATGTTGTTGCACATCCTGTGGCCTGTATACATACACTGATTCGGTTGGGAAGAGAGTCATTAAGCTTTTGAATCGTCTCCTAAGGCAAGTTGGCCCACGTGTATTGTAGCTGGTCTTTGCGACTTTATGTATTGGTACTGGGACAGAGTTGATGTGGTTGCTGGTTCTGCACATGTTGTATTGGGGACAGATCTGGTAGTCAGCGTCCAGAGGAGTGCCTTAACATCACGCAGATAGTTCATAAGATATATGTGCTGTAGGTGGATACACATTGTCCTGTTGAAAAATGGTGCCACAATACCGTCACATCAGAGATAACATGCGGTTGCAGGTTACCCGTGATCTGTCGTGAAGCTGTCAGAGATCCCTCACTTATCACTGGTGACCTGAAGTTATACTTCCTGACTCCCACACCATGATGCTGAGAGTAACACGACTGTGCCTCCTGAAAACATTGAAAGAAAGGGACCCAGGTCACCGCCATACTTTCTGATGGATCACTAGGTGTTCAGGGATTCTTCACTAACTGAGATGACTATCGTCGGAAAGTATGGTGGTTACCGGGGGAAATGGTCCATTCTTCCAATGTTTTGGAGAAGCTCAGCAGTGTTACTCCTGGTGTATAGAGCCATCGGGTATGACTTAAGTTCTTGGCTGAGAGTGGTTGATGGAACTCTTGACTGCACAACTGTACGACAGACATTCTGCATCTTCGTGTTACCTCTGATGAGACAGTATCATGATGCCAGGATAATGCTTGTCCAAACATCACATGTCTTTCTGTGTACTGCCTGTGTGATTTGAGGCATTCCTATCGCCAGCGAGATCCCCTGATCTGCCCGTGATTGTAACGTGATAATTTTGTGTATACTCTATTGTGGCTTTGTGGCCTCTCCTCTTTGACATTTGAAAGTCACACTGTGAATTTTTTTTTTAGTTTAGAATGTTCTAGCTATGCAAAAATACCATTCTGTTTGTACAAGCTATAAAGTATTTTGAGAAAATATGGCTACCCACTGTGACACCACTGTGGGTGTATATCTGAATTATTCATATGGACCTTACATGGTTATTGGAAGTTTGAAATAAATACAGATAGAAACTGTAAAGAAATTTTAGGTAAAGAATTTCGTTTGAACTAGTTGCAATGTTTAAAGAATATCTTGCCCAGAAGATATAATAAGATTATTAATTAGTTACTATCATGAAAACAAAACAAAAAATCTTTATTGATGAATGTACCATGTCACCATTCCTTTTAACAAAAATTTAAAGCCAACATGGCGTATTATTATTACATGGCCATTATCGCACTAAATTATTAATCCCTGCACTTTAAAATTGGTAGCTATAATCAAAAATACATGGCAGTTTGATATGCAATAGTATGGTCGTTTTGATGACATTTAAGACTGATACAATCTTTGAGTCAAGAAACTCTGAAGGGGACCAGAGAATGGATCACATATTGTTTTGGAGGCATTTTTATTAAAATATTTTTAGTTTTCTTATAACTCTTGGCATTAATTTTAATACTTATACCTCAGTTTACAGCTTGTAGCACTTGTATATTTTGAATCTTTTTCAAATCACAAGGATGGGGTATTTTTTGTTGCTGTGATAAAAATTGCATATTTATTGATATCCATTAAAGGTACAGAATTTCACATTCTGAATGACCACATAAACTGCACAAAATGTATGTGTGCATGTACATCAAAAATACTGCTTAATAGTTTCAGTGCATTGTAGTTGAGGGAAATAAATGGCAAACTCTTTGTTTGAAGGACTGTATTGAAAGAACGAAAGTTAAATTGAATTAAAATTGTAGTTTGTTGATATACATCAGTACTAGGACCGTGTAAAAAAGAGAAATATATAAAAAATATCAACTCCAGAAAGTATTTCTGCTGGATGACCAATGTGAGAGAATATTTATATTGGATAAACAACACGTATGGAGTGTTGTGTTCCTAGTTCGGTTGAAATAGCTGAAGAAAATTACAAATTTTCATGGAAATATGAGATCACTTATTATAGCAGTATTTTTTAAGGATTAGGTGAAGGTATAGGTTGGCAACTTTTTTTAAGTAATCTTATACGTGCTGTTGAGCGTTCGGAAAAATCAAAGTCGTGCGAATTGCAGATTTTGAGTACAAGTTGTATTGTACGTCATATTTTGAATCGTTTCTAAAATATTATTTATTTATAATGCATATCAATTTAGTGTTTTTTCTTTTAATACATATAGCTATTTTTAAGTGCTGCTTTTAAGTTTGAGGTGATGTTTCAGTGCGGACACCAGCACATTCAGCACCAGCTCCACAGCAACAAGTGGAGGCTATAGCTCAAGTCAAGACTACGGCCAGTACTATGACCCATCATATTGGCAGAACTATTCAGCGTGGCAAGGTTATTATGATTCCACAGCAGATCCAACTGCTGCAGCTACTGCTCATGCCCAAGCCTCACATGAATATTATCAGAGTATGAGTGCCTATTCAACTGCACCTGTTGCTGAGGAAACAACCAGTCCAGAAGACGACTTGGAGTTAGTTGGTATGTTTGCTCAATTAGTCTCTATTTAGTGTCGTATATAAAATGTAGAAATTCGTTAGTTAAATGATGATTGAGATGTCTAGTATAAAAAAAGGCATAGAGTAAATAAAGTTTTATTTTAAACTAGCTAACCCGACAGATGCTATCCTGCACAAATTTTAGTAAATTTGTTTGTGATCGTTTTATGAATTTGTGAAAAGCTATTGAAAGAGTTTGAGGAATACCACCTTCAGAAGTATGCCAATGGAAAATTTCACATGAATTCTATCTGCAGTACACTGCTGAAATTCTGGAAATGTATGATGTGCCTGGAATGTGATCTAGTTGGAACCATGCGGTTTTGTTGCCCAATTTGTCACAATTGAATTAAGTCAGAATTTCATGCTAACCGAATAATTTATTTTCTTCCAATTGAAATCTCAATAACTGTCAAGGTGTTTTATTTACATTTTGATTTCAATCATCACACCTCAAAACCAGATTAAATTTTTTTCGTAGATCTTGCATCGTTCGCTCTAATTAATGCCTCCAAAGACTTTTTATGTGCTATCTTACATTCATACGAAACGATCAGTTTGCATTGCTAAAAAAAACTTTGGCCATTGCACAGTCCTTCAAGAAGTTGCACATTGGAGTTTCAGTGACTTGCGTATTCAATGGCAACTTGAATGTTCAACGGCGACTTGAGTGCTGAATGAGCTATTTGACCGTCTTCCAACAACGTAGCTGCAATTCCTGATGAAGCAAGTGCAAGTGCAATTTCATTCTGTGAGCGAATTGTTGCCAAAAACAACGAGATCAAAAAAGTTTTTCCAGTTCCACCAGGAGACTCCAAGAAGAAAATTCTAGTTCCATCATTCACAAATTTCATGAGAGTGTTGTATGTGTATTTTTGTTGCAAATTCAACAGCTGAAAATCCATTTAAACTGATTTTTGCAATGCATCACAATGATATTGTTTTCCACATTTCAGCTCTTTATTAAATGCATAGTGAATAGGAAGATTGGGCACTTTCATGCCTAATTGGGTTAATAACTTGTTCAATCTCATCAAACCCATGTCGTCAATTAATATCAATGGAATTAATATAAATAAAATAACTACATTTGTTGCACAGATCACAAAACAACACAAAAATAAAAGCAAAGATAATTTTATTCTAATCTTGGTGGGAATGCATTTTTCTCCAGATCTATCAGTTTTTTCAATCGAAAAAAAATTCAATTGAGTTATTTCCATCCTGGGAGCACAAGGAGGAAGAAGAACAATAAGAAAAAGAATTACACATTTCCGTCCGAATTGGAGTTATGGTTTTGAGTTGATTCAAAAGTCCTAGAGAAAAAAAATTTCAGTTTTCCCAAATTTTCCAGCAACATTTTCAATTTTTCTTTCTCTAAAAACATTATTCAGACTACTACGAACATTTTTTAAAAATAGCCAATTCGGTCCACAAAAAAAAATAACTTTCCAATCTTCAATTTTCTGGGAAACTTTTCCAATTTTTTGTCTCTAAGATCCTTATTTGTACTACCTATATAAATAAAAATGAAATGCTGGTTTTTAGCAAGAATTTTTGTAGGTTTAAAATCTGAGTTGTCTTGTATCGATGCTGAGGAATTGCTGACTTGTCAGCCTGACCCAGGCCGATGTGGTGTGCACTTTTGGCATTTTATGTTTCACAAATTTACTCACTCGGCTAGTTAACCTGAGAGAATTTTATCTGTAGGCAATGCCAAGAAAACCTCCAGTCTTACATGATACACTTCTCTATGTGGAAAATAATTTTGTATTCACGTATGTACAGTATTTGAAAACACAATTATTACTAACCAAGAGCATGTTGGAAATAATGAAGTGTTTCGTATACACTACTATTGGTCAGATAAGTATTATTGAAAAACTCATTGCTAAGCAAATGCATAAGGCGGAATAGGAGCATACTAATGAGTTTGTTGAGAATAACTTTCAGCTCTAGTGTTGAATGTTTAGTTCTGATTGTTAGTTTACATGGTAAAAAAGAAGTATGAATCAATTTAAATAAAACAATAAAAATTGTAGAGAACTAGCAGTTTTACATAGCATTTATATGAAATCCTAAAGTATGGCAAAAATAAGCATCTTTTAAGATTTTTGCCTTAAAAATGACATGACTTGTTACAGTGAATCTAGTTTCACAGAAACTTTCTAAATATTTAAATCTTGTTTTGCTTGTTTATTAAACTTGTTTTATCATTGAGTAAGGAGAAACTAAAAATGATTTCACTCTGAAACTGAAATAATTTAGTTTAAATATAATGAAGTAATGTATCTTGATAGTATTGATAATGCACATATAGAGACATTAGGATGGTAATGACTTGGTGGTAACGTGGCATACATTTGTGACGTGTGAGGCTTCCTCCTTATTTAGAAACAAACACGATTATATTTTACAATTTCCAGTATCGGATCAGTTCAACAGAATCTTTATTTATCCTCTGTATCCATTACTGGGTTCAATACCACGGCTGAAAGTAAATTATCTTTTAAATGAAATCAATTATTTTTCAAATATCAACTCTCATAATTTATAATTAGGTGTGTAAATATGAAACCGGAATTTGCCAATAGATGGCTCTAGCTATCAATGCAGTTACCATCAGATTGCATCATTGTCACCATTTTCTTTTTTTGACATCTGATAGCCATTTTCAACCCACGACAATACAAGTTTCATACGACAGTGTAGTTTTCAATATTGTTGAACATTTTGAGTTTTTAGCCTCCAAACTACGATTTGCGGACATCATTGATTTTCTGTTACCATTTAAAGAAAACTGCTGCAGAATGGCGTCAAATGCTTGTTGAAGCTTACGGTGAGTGTCCTCTCGGTAATCAGTGTTTTGAGTGGTTTTAAAAATTCAAAAGTGGTGATTTTGATGTGAGAAACAAAGACAGTGGAAGACCTCCAAAGAAGTTTGAGAACAGCAAGTTTCAAGCATTGTTGGATGGGGATGGTGCCCAAATGCAAGAACAACTGGCAGACCAATTAAATGTAACAAGGGAAGCTGTCTCCACACGTTTTAAAAGTGATTGGAAAGATCCAGAAGATGGGAAAATGGGTTCCACATGAACTGACTGACAGACTGCTCGCCAGGTATAAAAGAAAGTCATTTCTCCATCGAATTGTGACAGGTTATGAAAAGTGGATATATTTCAAGAACCATAAGCGTAAAAGATCATGGGTAACTCCAGTTGAACCGTTATCAACGTGAAGGCCAAATCGCTGTGGAAGGAAGACAATGTGTTTGGTGAGATCAAAATGGCGTGATCTATTACGAGCTATTTAAAACCTGCTGAAACTGTTAATTCTGAACTTTATCAACAGCATATGATCAATTTGAATCAAGCATTGCAGGACAAACAATCAGAATACCAGAAAAGGCAACCCAAAGTGATTTTGCTCCATGACAATTCACCATCACATACAGCAAAACCGGTCAAGGAAATCATTAAGGCACTTAGTTGGGAGATACTGATGCATGAGGCTTACTCATCTGACTAAGCTCCATCCAATAACTCTCTCTTTACATTGATGGGACAAGCGCTTGCTGAGCAGCGCTTCACTTCTTATGAAAATGTACAAAAATGGCTCAATGACTGGTTTGCGTCAAAAGATAAAAAAAAAATTGGTATGGCATTCATAAATTTCCATAGAGATGGGAAAAATGTATATCTAACAATGGGCAATACTTGAAATAAGGTACTTCGTACCATTTTTATAGAATAAAGGTGTATTTTTTATGAAAAAATTCCGGCTTCATATTTACGCACCTGGTACACTTTCAAAATAAGTCATTATCCACTTATCTTTTAGTATCCTGTTTACAAACATTATTCTATTTGAAGACAATAGTTACAGCTCATTGATACAATTATACTTTTCTTCTGCCCTCGGGCTTATCTTTTCCAATATTACATTACAATTTTGCGTTCCTTCCGTCAGGATTTTGGTACATATTTTTCTACATGTAGCTAAAGCCATCTTTATTTACATGTAGCTCAAGCCATCTTTTCAACACCCTCTCATAAACAAAGAGCTTCTTCTCTCAGGCTCGACTTTTAGTCATGAAACTTAAATGTCCAAAGTTACTATATACAACCATAATTAATAACAAATTATTCTTATAATAAACATCTCACAATTAATGAGGTTGTGTAGCTCACATGTGCCCCTCCCTCCTCTCCCCCACATTACTTATTGGTGAACAAAGAATTTATAATTTGACCAATAGGGAATGTCACCACTTTATACTTTCAGAAACTTGTACATATTTTTTTTAATTTACCTGGTGATCTTACAACATATAAAATAAAACAATTGAACAATAAATCGAAACCATCAGGGTCGGAAGTTCAGTTGATATTCTTTGTATCCCTGGTGGTGTCCTGCACATCTTAGACCTTTTTACATTTCTGCCTTCATACTCCAAATTTAGTCCTCGTGTCTTCTTTACTACCCGGTTCACTATTTTTTCTACATATTTGTCTACATCTTTCCTTTTACTATAATCCTTGTCTTCTTCCTGCTTCCAATGGTCGCTGCTCCCTCAACTTTTCTTCTTCCTTTTCTTTCTCTGCTTTTTTAATTGTATTTCCATCTTTTTTTATGCCCTTCATTTTCCTGTACTATATATAACTTCCTTGGAATCCTCGGGTTTACTCATTAAGTGATCATAGTCTCCCACCATGGAACAATATTATCCACTTACACACTTGATGCATAGGGGCCATACTCTTCACAGGTCTGTCAATAAATGTCCTATATTATCATGTTACTTGTTTTCAAAGATCATATCATTGACAAACTGCTTGAAATAACAAAAGTTGCAAACCGGTTGAGCTTGCAACCATTATATGACCTTGTCATTATAGGGTGATAGGGAACCACACACTAGCGGCGATTGGTTTTAGACCAGTTCAAACCAATTGTATGCAACCATGGATCTGTGGTCGCAGTTGCGTTGCAGACTTAAGTCGAATAAAACTATTAGTGTTTAGGGCTTATTTTTTCAGAGATAAAGAATTTAATTTAAAATTTGTTAAAGAGCTGAAAACACATGAAGTACTTTAAAGCTATAAATTTCTAGGACATTCAAGAAAAAAAGTTCCTTAAATATAGATGGACCCAATGCTTCCTCTGTACCCTGCTGTATTGATAATAATTAGCATCTTTCTCGTCTGAATCTTACATGGAAAAAATTCTACAAACTCTGCACTATTGTAAATTGAATGAAACTGATGTATAACCAAACTATCTGTGTGTGGACAGAAGTTTCATTTAGATTGTGAACTGGTTACAAGCTCAACTGGTTTGCAACTGTTGTCACAAAACAGTCGCACCGTGTGCGCTTGGCCATACACTAAAATCACCTACTTGGTCATCATTAGAAATGATTAACTCTCGGTCTATCTTATTACTATTACAGCCATATGCTTCCTTATGAACACTTACATTTGACTTACCACTACTCAAATTTGTATTAACATTTGAACCAACACAGTTCACAAAAATAAAGTTTACCTCATGGGAAATAGTACCTGGACCCAAACTCTTTCCCACCACGGTGGGGGTCCAGTGAGTGGCAGTCTTTAGTTTGGCTGCCCACCACACTGTATTTTCCTGTCAGGCTGTTGATTTTGTTTTTCTCACCTCACCAGTATTATCTATCATTCAATAACTACTGCACCTCTTCCCCTGGACCTTCCATCTCTTGACCAATGATCCCTCCTTGGAGGACTTCTGCTTTCCCCCCCTATGATAATGACTGTAATATTAATCAGAAAACGATTCCTGGGCATCCAATCTCAACAATTCTGAAACTCTTACTGCTTCCACAGTAATCATCATTCCAGACACTGTCTGTCTCAGCTCATCTACCCTTTGAACCCCTGTAATATCACTGGCTTCAAATAAACTCACATACTCATCCCTCATCTTATTACAATCTTCTCTAACCTCCTTACCAATCAAACGTACACATTCAATCTTATTCTGTTCACAAATTTGTGTAACCTTTTCAAATTTCTCCTGACATTGTACGAATTTAAATTGTTAATATCCTCTTTGAATAGAGAACTAAAACTCTGAAATTGCTTATTTATTTTCACATCAAAACAGTTAGCTAATTTAGAGAACTTTATATCATTGTTTTGTTTCAATTCAGAAAACTTATCATTAAGTTCAGAAAATTTACTGTCATTATCTTGCTTCAACTCGTGCCTAAATTCAGCAAATCTGCACTCAAGTTTCAACACATTTTTAAACTCAGAAAATTTAGAATTATTTTCAGAAAATTTATTATTGATTTCAGAGAATTTATTATTGATTTCAGAGAATTTATTATTGATTTCAGAGAATTTACTATCAAATTTTGCATTAATGTTAGTTACAAAGGATTCAAGAAATCCCTGTAAATTTTGACAGTCAACCATTTTCAACTATTTACGAAATTAATTTGACAACAAATTTAAAGAGAAAAGAAATTTTATCAGAAGTCACTACAAAATGTAGGAAATGTCCCAGGACAACAACCCCCGTAACGACTGGTTTTAAGGCAGGGATTGGTGTGAATTGATTGGGTGTAAAAGCTTAATGTACAATGAAAAATGTAAAATGATTTCTAATCTTAGGAATTTGTTTCATAATGAAGTAATGGTGACCATCACAATTATTTTAAAATAAGTTTTTAGATTAAGTTATTTTTATATTACTTTTTTTTTTCTTTTTCAGAACACAACCAACAAATAGATGTTGAGAAACTAAATCGTGAAGTCACAGAGAGGGACTACTGTCTATGGGATGCTCTAGAAAGCTCAAAATGGCTGCCAGTTGAAGGACTAGAATGTTGCTAGTTTTAAGACTGCAGTTTTCTTGTATAATATTTGTCATAATGTCTTCAATTTTTTTTTTTTTTTTAATACCAAAAGAGCATTCCTATATAAATTTGTTTTTTCTCTGAATATTGCAGTCCATAACACTGATTGTTTATAAATTTTGGCAACAAGTAATGGAGATATCTTGCATTTCTTGTTTAAAATGTTGTTTATTGTTTAGTATCACTACTGATGGTTCAACAATGTTGCAATTTTAATTTTTTGGTGAAGACATCATGGTTCTAGTATTCTGAGAAATTGTTTGATAGACCTACTTGTTTTCTGTCAAAAATTCCTGACTGTACAATCAAATACTAAAATTTCATTTACACTAAGGACTTGAAGAGATAAGGAAAATCACATTTGAATAAATATTGTTTAAAGTAACATTAATTTAGATTTAGCATAAACTCAGTCTGTCAAGTTAAGAAAATTTGGTTTAGTTGAGAAAGGCCTTTTAGTCATTTTTAGCTGAAACTTATTTGTATTTTTTTTTGTATGATGTATCAGTCTGAAATGACATATTCATTAAATCAATTTCTATTTTACCTTGTTAGTCTGTATCTTTCATCCATTCCATGATAGTTTTCTTATTAATTGCAATTGATGCAATGACAGTTTTCATGTGCATTGTGAAACTTGTCCACCTTAACATTGTTTAGTCACTGATGATTGTTTCACCAAAAACATTTGGTTGCGTTCCAATTGCTTATTTTAGACACTGCATGGTTTGCAACAAGAAACACAGTGTTTATTGGTTTTAATATTTTACAATTTTAACTGTCGTTCTAACCATATAGATATCTTTAGGGAAACATTGAAAGAACACAGGTCCAAACACTAACATATGATCTGAATATTCTTTTATTTAGTTTTGTAAATAATCCAAATTTTAATAAATGAACATCTTATTTTTCTGATCACCATTTGTAGTCCATTAGCCTACTCATGTCCCTCAACCATGTTGTAACAGTTCATGACCAGTGGTCCAATAGTAGCTTTTATCATACTGTTGAGTGTAAATTTTTCATAATAAAATTCACAATATTTAAAAATGTTATCTAAAAGTGTTTGGAAATAATTATTAGCTACTTGGATTTACAAAAAAGGATAGCGAAATGAACCATCACTTACATGGGGTGAACACGCACAAAAAAAAAACCACAAGAACTGGAAAAACTATGAATATTTTGGGTACTTGGCCCTTTGTCAACAAGAGAACATCACGGAGGAAGGGTGGTGCAGGATATGGTCTCACAGAATCACCGTTAGTCAGGAACATGGTGGGGGGCAAATTCAA
Source organism: Vandiemenella viatica (assembly GCA_031002005.1). Taxonomy (NCBI): domain Eukaryota; kingdom Metazoa; phylum Arthropoda; class Insecta; order Orthoptera; family Morabidae; genus Vandiemenella; species Vandiemenella viatica. Next base: position 105,421,156 of record JARYHS010009186.1, on the reverse strand, counting down.
ACAGAGGACAGAAAGAGAGGGACTCAATTGGATCTAGTACATGAGAAATGCAAAATGTTGCAAAAAGTGCTGAATAATACATTAAAATTTTCATAACATAAATTTGAGAAAGTAAAAGTAAATAAAAAAACCAGAATAATCGAAAAAATTAACAAATATAAAAGCAATAATAATAATAAAAAAGAGAATCTCCTCTGGTATGTGGTGGTTCAATATAGACAGTGGGCTTGGAGGCAAGGAGCAGATAGAGGAAAGGAAAAGTACTGACTGGATATTATCTCAAATTGATACCAGGAGGTTGTCTAGTACCTAGTTTGTATTAGTAGGCAAGCTCCCACCAGAGTTCATAGGAGCTGCTGCTGTTTGGAGGACTCTGATAGCATGGACCGTGAAACAAGAATTAAAATTATTGGTGCAACTGACAGACAGTTTTCACTCGGAATCCAAAACATCCAGTAGCCATCCATGCCATCTCCCATGACACCAATAATTTTAATTCTTGTTTCACGGTCCGTGCTATCAGAGTTCTCCCAAACAACAGCAGCTCCTCTCTGCACTCAGAAGGTGAGAGCTTGCCTACCAATACAAAGTAGGCACAAGACAACCTTGTGGTCTCAACTTGAGATAATGCCCAGTCAGTACTTTTCCTTCCCTCTATCCGCTCCGTGCCTAAATGCCCACTGTCTATATTGAACCACCACATACCAGAGGTGATCTGCATAGATTCTCTTTTTTTATTATTACTTTTATATTTGTTACTTCATTTTCATTATTGTTTTCTTCTTGCTTACCTTTATTTTCTCAGATTTATGTTACAAACATTTTAATGTATTATTCTGCACTTTTTGCAACATTTTGCATTGCTCGTGTACTAGATCCAATTCACTGTCCCCTCTCTCTGTCCTCTGTTTGAATTTGCCCACACCATGTTCCTGACTAACAGTCATTCTGTGAGACCGTATCCTGCACCACCCTCCCTCCGTGATGTTCTCCTGTTAACGAGGGCCTAGTCCCGAAATATTCATTATTTTTCCTGTTCTTGTGTTTTTTTTGTGTGTGTTCACCCCCAAGAAACCATCATCTAAGGTAAGTGGTGGTTCATTTCGCTATCCTTTTTTTGCAAATCCATTCACTACTTAGTTCCTATTATTTGCTGATTACCTCATTAGCTACTTGATAATTCATAATTTCCTTGCACCAAAAATGGATATGTAACATTCCCACCCCCATCTTCTTACTATTTTCCAGCTAATTATTTTAATTAATCATTTAATTATTTTGCTACTGGACTTCGTTGCCGGAGATTGCATTCATTCCATCATTAATGAAGGTAAAAGTGGCGGAACAATTACAAAAGAAATGAAATATGTGTACCTTGAACCACACAAAATAACATTGTATTCTGATCATTCATATTCAGAAAAGGTCTGTCATTGAAGTAGGAACACGATTAGGCAAGTCCATACAGTTCTGATAGTGAACACATGGTAATCCTACACTTTACGTTAAATATTATATGTTTACTACACCATAACTTGTAGCGAGAATGAGCCTTCAGTACAGAGAGAGGGAAAAACTGTGGAATGGACTTACATCACCACTCTGAGCGAACCCGCAAACTTCCAGTGCACAACATTAGGCAAGACTGAGGACCTATGGTCTCGTTGTGGGGCCTTACATAATACCTGCCTAAAATGTCTCGGTTCGTTATGCTGAGAAAAACATTTTATTAAGTGCATGAGATGCAAGATTTTATTTATTAACAAAAAAATTTCTTTTAATATTTTTTTTAATTGCAAAATAACAGGCTTAAAATTTAAATGATACCCTCTAATTACAAAAGGAAAAATTACATTCATAAAATAAAACACTGAAAAATTACATGTTTAACATTTTTCACCAAAAATTGGACTCAGCCAGCAAAAGAAAAAGAAAATAAGCTATCAGACAATGAACAAAATTGTTCCCGGCTAGGGAGAGCACGAAACTCCATCAGTTTGGGCGAATACTGGGCATATGTTAGATGAATTTTTGTCACTTATCGTTTATGCAGACGGCTGTCGGCGACCTTGATGTTTCCCTCGCGATGACGAACCACTTAACACCCTCCACCGACTGTGATGAGTTCACTCGTGGAAGAAAAACAGCACGACAAATGATGTCGTGACAAAAACACGGCCTCCACATTTCTGGAGTCCGCATCCACAAATACACACGTGCGTAATCAACGGGATCTCAATCCGCAGTGACCCTCGCTACTGCATGTCCACTCACCCCCCTCCCAGCTTCGGGGCGCCCTCTGTGCCTGGGTCCAACAAACAAAAGGATTTAGCCACGCTGTCAACCTGCCGCCTCGCTGGAATTCCACACTCCGCCGTCTCACAAAAACTGCTGAGCGAAATACATTGAGAGGTGTCGAAATATTAAAAAAAACAGCAGAGGCTGGACATTACACGCCCAATGGCATTCAGGTGGGTTGACCTTTTGGAGGGAGTACTACCAACATTGGATTCTTGCTTCCACGTTGGCGGGAGGACCATCTCTTCCAAATGGGAGGAAGCACAGAGTTCCACCGATACTACCCCACCCCATGGGTGACTTAGTGTTCGTGGGATGGCTACTGTACCATCCAGCTCCGTGCCAAGACTGAGGGCAGAAACAGGGTGCTCGACCCCCTCAGCATGGCCTAGCCGCCATGACAGCAGTCTGTAGCCCACCTGAAAATCTTAAAATCTCCCTGCCTCCCTCTCGCTACATAATTGAAATTACTTCATGTTATTCTTATTCTAATAAAATGCTACTTAAAGTTCCTAATTATAATTTTAAATTGTCTTGTGGCATCAAAACACTGCATATTGCATTAGTTAGATAAATACTGCGACTATAGTAAACTTATCAATTCTCTCTCTTAAATATCGGCTATTGGCAAATATATGTCACAAATTCAGAGGCATACTTAACCTTTGTCTATTCTAAAAACTGCCTAATAAAATATCCAATTTTATTGGTTGATTTATTTATGAGACTAGTCTTCTGCACACGTTGATTTGCTTTCTCTTAAAAGTCAACAAAATTAATCTCAAATTCAATTGTACACTCAGAGTATTATTACATTGTAAATCAATGAAAAAAGTGTTTCGTCTTAAATCGTGGACTATAATGGGAAAGCATGGAGTGAAAACTATTACCACTATAGCAAAATGTGATGCATGGTATACATGTTTTTTAAAATCAATCCTGTTAAAAACAGGAATCTCTTCACTTGCTTTCAGCTTCCTGTTTATCTGATGATGATTTTTACAGCCATTTGTTTTAGAAATATAGTGTAAAGTCACTGAAACTGTCCAGTACATTCTGAGTTGTTAGCTAAAGCTGTAAGGAAGCCCACTTCCAGTTATGATGGGATCGGGACTGTGCCTTTTTTTTTTTTTAGATTAGGAGCTGCTGGTGAGGAGACCAAAATAAGTGATGAAAGGAATACTGGTTGTAGATGCACTATGGGAAAAAATACAAATACTAACTAAACAGATGAAGCTATTGAAATGATAGCGGAATTTGGTACAAGTGGAAAGACATGTTAATGCTGAATATATCACAAAGCCAACTTGGAAACCTAATAGCGAAATGTTCATGTGAAAAATACACCACCACAGAATTGTCAAAGCCAGTTTTGGCGTGAGTCTTTTGATGAAGGCGACTTATTATAGTAACAATTGATAATTGCGATGGAGCGCATGCTCCGGTGGCAATATCACTACACACCCGTCTTTCTCCTTTCCTTTTCCCACCTACTTTTGCCCTCTACCAATTTTTACTATAAATTCTTTCAGTGTTATTGGTAAATTATTAATCATTTCTCTTGGTAATTTATTCCAGTCCCTTGCACCTTTTCCTATGAAAGAAAATTTTACAACACCCTTATACTTGAAATCAAGTGCCAGCATGTGGTCACGATAATCTTTACCCTCCCATACCCTCTCTTAATTTTCCCACCAATATCTTTCCATGCTTCATCACCAATATATGCCTTGTACAGTCCCATGACTCTCTTCACCTTTCTTGGTTCCTTCAATGAATCACACTCCAGCTGCTTTATCATATTAGTTACCGATTGTGTTTTGCAATAATTTCCAAAGACAAATCAAGCAGCCCTTCTCATTAAAGAATGTGTGCTGGATGTTGCAAGTATGTCCTGAAAAGAGACAATGGAAATATTTGTGAAGCATTTTTTTTTTTGACAAATGAAAATTATGGTTGGCATGAAAAAAGTTTTGAAGAAAAGATTGCTAGATTGAAGGCATTTTAAATTTCTTTGCTTAACAGCACCGATGTCTCCAATACAGCACAACTGGAAATATTTATTCAAGTATTTGATCCGAATGTCAAAATTACAGAAGAATTATTGGTACTTTGGCCATTAAAATGAACAACTATTGATGATGATATTTTTGAAATGTTCAAGTCTTCGAGTTTTAGTTTCAAATGTAGTTCAACATCTGGTATATATTCTCATTGAGCTTCTGCAGTGGGTGGTGTATGACTTCCAGAATTGGAATAGGTAATGATAAATCACAGAACTACAGATCCATCTGGAAAATTTAACAAAAGGGGCCCGCAAAAATAAAAATATGTTAGTCCCTGTCATCTAGTTGACATGTGTGTTTGAAAAATCAATATTATCTTTTTAATCTTTCCCTATTGCGTGCTATTATCATTTGCTTTATCTTAATAAGTAGGCCTATGGTTTCATATTGTTACTAAAACTTTTGAGTTTGTTACTCCGCGGACCTTTGCTGAGGGTGTTTGGTTGCAACAACGCCAATAAAATAGGCAGCACCTTATCTATCGATCATAACAGTCGAAAAATTTATCATGCAAGCATCAATTGATCACATCATTCACTTCAGTCTCGGAAACGATACACAAAGCACGTTATGAAGTTTTGACTCTTCAGTAAGTTATCATTGCATATTTTTACCATCATTACACTATTCAATATTTTACACTATATATATATTACAGTGGCGTAGCTAGGTCAACGAGGGCCCCTGTGCAAAAAAATAAAATATTTTGGGTCATCATTTTTTTTTAGCTCTGCCAAGTTGCTGGTAGGGACCCCCCTGAGCTGAGCTTGGGGGCCCCTGGGCTGTGGCTGGGGGCCCCTAAGCAGTAGCGTATCTAAGAGCTAGAAAAAGGGTTGCCCTGAAGGACCGTGGGCCTTCTGAGCTGCACTTGTGGGCCCCCTGGGCTGCACTTGTGGGCCCCCTCAGGTGTGCTCAGGTGCCCCCTGAGCGTGGGGGCCACTGCACCGCCTAGCCCTATGGTAGCTACGCCCTGTATATATATAAAGGGTCCGCACCACAGTTGAAGCTTATGGGCCTACAGATTGTAAAGGGCCCGCACCACAGGTAAAGCCTAGGGGCTTACAGACCCTAAATGCGGCCCTGATTACAAGATTGTTTGGCAGACATATTTTCAAGTTATGAAGATGTGTGTTATTGTTAAGTGAGGTGGTCGAATAAACGTAAAATTTTAAAAATATTTTGTGATAAAAGACAAAACATTGGAGATTTTATGGGCATAAAAAAAAAAAAAAAAGAAGAGTGCATAATTTAGAATTTGCTGTAGATAATCGTCTGATACCTAAACAAACTGAACCTTAAATCACAAAAATGAGGACAATTGGTTTGTGAACTGCATCGACATGTCAAAAGGTTAGTGATAAGATCGTTTGAATGTCAGATAAGAGCTAAAAATTATTTTCCTTTTCAGGAAATTTATAAAAATATCCCTCAGAATTGTTACGAAGATGGACTGAAGCAGGGGCGGATCCAGGGGGGGAGCTAGGGGGCTCATACCCCCCCCCCCAAAGTATCTAGGTTCACCCCCGACATTGTAATTTTGGAGACTTTTTTTTTTTTACATATAGCTCTACCGAGGCCCGTAGAGGCCTATAAAGACTACCCCATGGCCGACTCAAGCCCCCCTCCCCCCAAAAACGAAAATCCACTGAAGGCAAGTCCTCTGAACCAAAATTCACTCAAGCCAAGCCCCCCCCCCCCCAAACCAAAATCCTGGATCCGCCCCTGGACTGAAGGCACCAGAAAACCAACTAGATACAAAGTTTACCGACTTCCAGAGCAAGGCTCCATATTCGCTGATATCTATCTAATATATAATTTCCTAAGTTCACTCACTCATCTCAATACAAGGTAATTCTACTAAGTATAGCTATTGGCTGACGTCATGAGCCGGCCTTCAATCACAAATTAACAGTGACCAGAGATATATTAAAAGTTAGAGGTTAAGTGCACAGTTTAATAGCTAAGCAACTGCTCTGAAAGTAATTGCCAGAATACATTCATTAAGTTTGATTTCCCCAGCACTTCATTCTTAAAAAAATATGGAAAAACTTTATGGCTGAAAAAACGTGGTACTACGAGTTGTCTTAGATTAGTAACAAGTCGTTAATGAACGTATCATAAAAAAAAACTTGAATTACTCATGGTCTCTGCTGTAATCGCGAATGTCAATTTGTCATGGCCTAGGCTAAATGTCAATTTAATTAAAACTTTCGCTAATTTTGCTGGTTTACCAAAGTTTATATATTACAGTTCATTTGCTTTTTAGGTATTTTACTGAACACTTTCATTAATGGTCTTTGTACATGTTCGGCGTACATGGTTTATTAGGTTATTTAAAGTGTATATCGGACCAAATATGTTACCAAATCGAGTATTCTGGCAATTCATTTTTTCAGCGTTTGCTATTTAATAATTTGGAATCTGACCGTTACGATCATGGAGGAAAGAAATGTATGGATACGACGCTAGGGACCTTCACCCATGGAGGAAGGAATTATATGGAGGAGAAGTGACGTTAAATCGGTGAAGCAAGCACTAAACTGAGTCTGCAGCGAGCTCTCGGAGCAACAACTTCCTGGTAGTTTACGTTTCCTGGTGAAGTTATAACCGAAGCTAGCTAATCGGTCGCGGTAAACAAGTAGTGTGTGTGTGGTAGACGTAATAGTTTACCAAGAAATACAATCTACTGTGTTCTAGGTGAAAACAATCGATTGGTAATCGTGCTCATCTAATATACTAGTCCGTGTGACCGTCACCCACAATGTTCGGTGGGATGTACGGTGAAGGTGGAACTGGTGGCCTTCAGGACCACACATCAGAATTTGAAAATCATAGTGGCACGCCAACCGGGTCGGTAATTGCAGCCGCGTTGAACACAGTCAGCAACCAACAAACTGACGAAGCCATTCCAATCGAGTCTGTGAATTATCAGTTCAGTGTGGTACCAGACGATCCCATGCTCGGTAGCCAAAGCATAAGTAACAAGCCTGCTAAACGCCAGGTACCAACAGAAGAAGATGTAAGAAAATCAACCCATGCAGCAGAGAAAGTCGCACGGCTCTCAGCGATACATTCAGCAGCCCAGCAGCCGATGTCTACTGTCAACACGACACCAACAACGTCAGCAACTCCAATAGCACCAGTAGTACCAGCAACAACAGCAACACAAGCGGCAACTGCACCCTCCATTTCCGGCAGCAGTCTACAGGACGCGCAGCAGAATACATCAAGCTACAGGTACGACGCAAGCGATTACGGCCCATTTATAGTTTTTGTAGAGGGGAAGGAGAAGAACATAGGCCGGTTACATCCAATGGTTATAGGAAAGCTACTACGTGAGCAAGGTATCCTAAGATCAAATCATCTTTTGAACATCACGAGTTCTGGTCGTAATAGAATAAAAATTGAAACAAACAGTAGTGCGGCGGCAAATAGCCTCGTAACATCGGAAGTCTTCGCTAGAAACAATATGGTGGCTTACATCCCAAAGTTCATGGTACACAAACAGGGTGTAATTAGGAACGTGGACATCTCTCTGAGTGACATAGAAATACTCTCAGTGATAGAATGTGAGGCCCAAGTAGTAGGTATCCGACGGTTCAATAAAAAAGTTGTAAAACAAGGTAAACAGGAACTTACACCACTTCCCGTATGTGTATTAACATTTAAATCTCAGCTGCTGCCTAAATTTGTCTACATCCACGGGGTTCGCTGTAATGTTGAGGTTTATATCCCATCAGTTACCCAGTGTTACAAATGCTTGCGTTTCGGTCATGGGAGCAATCAGTGCCGAAGCCAAACGCGCTGTGGTTTTTGTGCATCCGATCATAGCATTGAGTCATGTCCTAAAACGTCCCAACCTAAGTGTGCTCTGTGCTCTGGCCAAACACTTAGCCACAGATCGACTGTGTCCCGTATATCAGAAGACGAGAGCCATTAAGCAATATATGGCGTTGAATAATGTCAGCTATAGCGAGGCCACAGCTATACATGAGAATAGACCCTACGCTCAAGCTGCAACCAACATCAACTTAGAGTACAATAGTCCAACTGAATTTCCGCCTCTGCCGGTCATGCACTCTTTTCCTGTCAACAACTACCAACAACCAACCTACCAGCTAGCCTCATTTGATAACAGGCCACACACAAGGGTGGCAGCAACCCCTCCACAGATTGTCTCCCAATCTCCGGTACTGTCTAGACAACAGAACATGTCGCTGTTCCCTATGAGGACAACCCCGCAGAATAATCAGTCCAAGCCACTGCATGGGGACAAACCCAGTCCCACTTAGACGAGACAACATGGTACCTCCGGGAATTAATTCAAAAGTCGTCCGACCTCAACAGATCACGACACATAACAATACAAATAACTGGAAAGATTACCAGCAATATCACATTCCTAGCCAAAGACCAACGGTGCCCTTACAGAGTAATTTAACCAGCACCGTCAATAACATGGAGGATCCTCCAGCCACATCAGACAGGCATCGCCTAATAGAAATAATGCTTAATTTCATTACCACGCTGCTACAGCAGATACAATCTGGAGGAGGGACACTCCCAATCGACGCAATAAGGGATAATATTAGTAGGATTATAGAATCCACAAGCAACCTGCACGGTACAGAGGAAGAACTAAGCAACAATGGGGGATAGGGAAGTGAAGAATCTTTTATTCTGGAACGCACGTTCTGTCCGTTCCAACAAAGAAAGTTTGCACCATCTATTAAAATCGTACGATGTATGTGTTGCCGGAATTGCAGAAACGTGGCTTAAACCTAAGGAACAATTCAACATCCCTGGCTATAATACCGAGCGATACGACAGAGCAGACGGTTACGGTGAGTGGCTATACTAATTAGAAGAAACATACCATTCCGCAGCCTGAAACTAAGGAAGGTAATAAATGGTGTAGAAGGATGCGCAATAAGAACGCGCGTTTAACGGTATTGAATCGACCATACTAGTAATTTATCGTTCTCCAAATACGATTGTAAGCAAGCAGGTTATTAGCTCCTATGTGAAACAAATCCCCCGACCTGTAATTTTAATGGGCGATGTAAACGGTCATAATCTGGTTTGGGGGAGTGAAAGAACGGACGCTGTCGGAAGACTGATAATGGAGGTAGCAGAAGAAGAGGAACTAGTGGTCCTTAACGACGGCTCGTACACAAGGATATCAAAACCAGGAGAACGGAGATCAGCTGTAGATGTAATTCTGGCGTCGACCCACCTCTCCCATACAGCCGTCTGGACAACCATAAAAGACACCAGTGGGTCAGACCACCTTCCCATTTTTTTCTCTTATCAACGACATCACATAGAATACAAAGGAAAGAAAACCCAGTATAGATGGAACATTAAGCGTGCCGATTGGAGCGCCTACAGAAAAGCAGCAAGCAATATATTCTCAAATTTCAAAGAAACCGGGGATACGCAGCGCGACTATGAGAAAATATTAAACGGAATAGAACAAGCGGCTCTTACGACGATTCCCGAAAACCACCCAGTGAAATTAAAGCGAAGAAGATCTGCAGTATGGTGGGACTCAGAATGTACCGCGGCAGTTCAAGAACGAAAACAAGCCCTAAAAATCTATCGACAACACGCAACGGAGGAAAACTTTATTCTTTTAAGTAAAATTCAGGCCAGAGTAAAACGCTTCTTGAAAAGGAAAAAGCGGCAAAAGTGGATAGCCTTTTGCGAAAACTTAAACCGTAACACTTCCCCGATCACTGTGTGGAACGAGATAAGAAAATTCCGTAATTCATCGAGTAACTGCTCAACTCATACCGCAACGCAAGAGGTGTTAGAGAAGATATTGGAGAAGATGACACCACCGTCAGTAACAAACCAGATCTGCCTACAGGAAAATACATCCAATGAACAGATGCTACAGCCATTTAATCTGGAAGAGTTCGAAACGTCTGTCAGTAATAGTAAGAACACATCGCCTGGGCCAGACAACATCCATTACGCCATGCTCAAATATCTACCAAGAAAAGGCAAGCTAGCAATCCTAAAAGTAATGAACGACGTTTGGTTACGACGCATTGACATCGAATCTATGAAAACTGTAAGAATAGTCCCTATCCTCAAACCAGGCAAGGACCCATGCGACCCGGCATCATACAGGCCGATTTCTCTCATGTCTTGTATGTATAAAACCCTGGAGCGTATGATTAGGCTCAGAATAGAGTGGCACGTGGAACACTATATAAAACTCCCCCATTTTCAGTACGGTTTTCGCAGAGGCTTGGGTACGCTTGACGCTCTGGCACACCTAGTTACTGAGTTACAAGAGAGCTTGACAGCTAACAAGTACACAACGTGTGTGTTTACAGACTTGACTGGAGCATATGATAATGTTGTTCCAGAAATTCTAGTACAAAAACTCCTCCTAATGAAACTGCCTGAAACATTTATATTAAATCTTTGGAACATTCTGCAAAATAGAGTTCTGATAATTATGACACCAACTGGCAAAATTGGTCCTCGGCGTACAAGTTTTGGGCTCCCGCAAGGGTCTATCCTGGCACCACTCCTGTTCATAATATACTGTAGTGACATTGGCATAACACTGTCACCAGATACCTGGTTTATACAATATGCGGACGACCTTTGCATTTACAAAACATCCAGGAACCTTCAGGACACCTATTTCTATCTTAGCCAAACGCTAACTAAACTCAAGACTTGGCTAAAGGAAAACGGACTCCAAATATCACCAGAAAAATCCGCAGTAATAACCTTCACCCGGCATAAGGTACTGGCAGCTGAAAACATAAGACTCGGACCATATACATTGCCACTCCTAAAGTGTATCAAATATTTGGGATTATACTTAGACAACAAGCTAAGATGGACGCGTCAGATATGTGAAACAGTTGGGAAATGTGATAAAGCAATAAACATACTCCGAGCCACTAACGGTGCTTGGTGGGGGGCTGATCCCAAAATCTCAATAGCTCTCTACAAAGCCATGGTGCGACCTCACCTAGTTTATGGCTGTGTACTTTACGGATCCGCGTCCGATCAACTTCTGAACCGCCTGGATAAATGTCAGTACCGAGCTCTTCGACTCTGCTTAGGGGCATTCCTGTCGACGCCAACCAATGCACTGCTAGCCGAAACCAATGAAATGCCACTCGCACTGAGGCGCCAATATCTCAGTAAAAAGTTTATAATAAAACAGTTCCAGAAAACCGGAAACCCGCTTACAATAAAAATACGCGCCCTGTGGGCAGTAACATCAACCTCTGCTTACTGGACCCACAGGAACAGCCCACCCCTAGTTGCGGCCATCGCTGAGCTTAATGAATATCAGACACAAGTGTTCTCTCTCCCAAGATTACCATGTTACGAAGTTGACTACGAAACCCATATGATCCGGAACGAGATCGTAGAAAATCTGAGATATTCAGAGAACGCCCTTAGCAACAATAATCTTCTAAATGACTACCTAAGTGGTATGGGTCGAGTGGTATATATATATACAGATGGGTCAAAGACTGGCAACATGGTTGGGAGTGCCTTTTTTGACAGCACTAACATAGTGGAAAGGTTGTTTAAGCTGCGTGAGGAAACATCCTCTTTCACAGCCGAACTGTTTGCAATACTTAAAGCGCTGGAATATGCGCTAGAGATGCGCATTCAGAATACAGTTGTTCTTACAGACTGTAAATCGGCATTGCAAAAACTGGATGATGGAATCAAAGATAGAGGGAGGACTCCACTTTTGTATAACATAATGGAGTTGATGACCGACATAAAGAAACAAGGTATGAAGATCTCCTTTATCTGGGTCAAGGCGCATGTCGGACTACATGGCAATGAAAGAGTGGATGCTCTTGCAAAAATAGCCGCACAAACAGGAAACCCAGTTGAACTTCTAATAGGAAGTGATCTAATCCCACTATTTCGCCAAAAATGTATGGAGACCTGGAATGATATGTGGAAATCCACTAACCAACACAAAGGAGCACATTATAGGCAGATACATCCGTCGATACCAAGGACACAGTGGTTCCAAAAGAAATACGCCACAAAAAAAGCAGTCACCACAATATCGAGACTAAAATTCAACCACGGGAGATTCGGAAGCCATCTATACAAAATAAAGCTAGTGAACTCCCCTTTTTGTCAATGTGATGGGCAGTCCGAGGCCGACACAAACCATATATTCTTTGGATGTAATAAATACAAGGAAGAAACGGACACCTTTTGGGAAGACTTGAAACATTGGGGTATAAGATATCCAGTCAATGTCAGCCATCTTCTTGCCTTAGGAAATATTTCTATATACCAAAAGATGGTGCATTTTATTACAAGAAACAATATAGAGATATAAACGGGAGATCCCACCCCACTCTTCAATATTGCAAATAGTTACCGTTCATGGAACACTAGACGGTAATGGTTTTATTACATTTTAACCTAATAAACTATAAAAATCATGTATTATCAAAATCTACTGTGAAAATGTTTAATCTTTAACTCTCCATCTAACCATCTTTATAATTTTATGTCCTCATTGTTGATGTGTACTTTCTTAATGTTATGTAAATTATTATTTCTGCTGTATACCATCCGTAAAGTGTGTTTGATCTTATAATATAAACAGTGATTTGTATATATGATTGGGTAAATGTGAGCGAATCAGTGTATATGTATAAATAGAATGTATATTGACTGTATGGCCAACAGGCCAAGTGTCAATAAATAAAATAAATAAAAAAAAAAAGCACTAAACTCTCCCGCATGGTGGCAGCACCGGCAGCGACCATATGGCGCTTCCCAACAATTAAGGTGTTCACATTGTGGTAGATGCAGTGATTATTTCATTTAGTGTTGTGTATAAGTGTTTAAAAATGCCGGCTTGTGTTGCGTACGGTTGCACAAATAGGCCAGACAGGAAAGAACCTGGAATATCATTTCATAAGTAAGTTGAATTGTAATTATCGTTGTTGAAGTGAGCGGTAGACACCGCAAATTTTGCAGCACGTCTATAAATATTTAGTCATAGCTCTCAATGGGATGACTTTGTTCTCAAATTTTTCTTGGTGTAGTGTAGAAAATCAGCAAACTTGCTATTTTGCACATAATAGACTAGCATTATTTTTTAGCGCGTGTTTAAAATGAGATATAAAGGGGCGTGTTTTACTTCGCGATTCAGTGAATTTACTATTACGATTTCTTTCGTCACGTTGCTGATTATACTGACAATGGATGATGAAATTAACTGTTATGTGAGAAGCTGTGAGTTTTATTAATTTTTTAAATAGCTATTTCAGGCCATTGACTTAGGTTATTTTTAAAGCTTCATATAAGACTTGTTTCTGTTTGTAAATACGTCTATACCTATTTTTACCGATTTTGAAATCTTTCTCATCTATTTATGTCGAAACAGGTTCATGCAGAAATAAAAATGGGCTTCATAAATAAAGAAGTTATTGGCCTTTGAACAAAATCAATTTGGGGAATGTGTTTCTAATTTAGTCTCCTTTTTTTTGTACAACATTCTCCCCCCCCCCCCCCCCGTATCTAAATCTAACTGAGAGATAATTTTTTTTACAATTGTCCTAATAAGTAGGGCTGTGAAATTAGACAACACATCTTGATCAAGAGAATGTTCATTAAGGTGACTGAATAAACATTTTATTTCTGGTACCAGCCTACAAAATATCTGGGTTGCTCATCCCTAGAGTGGGTCCTCTTACTTTTTTTCTGGTCTAGGACACATTTCAGACTAACCACAAGTGGTAGTAATAAAACTGAAATATCCATTCTGCATGTCAACCATGTAATCATTGTGGCTTTGACAGAATTAATTTTTGGTCCAGCCTGCATCCAAACCTAAACCCCTCAATTTGGATGTTGTATATCCCCCGAACTAAGCAAGATATCGAAAACATTTATTCCTTATTATCGAGTTTTTTCGTCGTGTTACATAAGAATCCATCATTAAATTTGACTTTTGCGAAATTTTTCTTCTGCATTTCAACTCAAGACACCTCACTTTTGAGACAGTATATCTCGAGAACTAGGTGAAATATCGAAAAATTTTACTCTTTATTTTTTATTTGTCTCGTCTTTTTAAATAAAAATTCATCATAAAATTTGACTTTGAATAATTTTTTTCTTCTGAATTTCAACCAAAACCATTTCACATTTGAGACAGAATATCTCGAAAACTAAGCAGGATATCAAAAAATTTTATTCTTCATTTTTTATTTGTCTCATCGAGTTACATAATAATCCATCACCAGATTGCGGCGTCACGTTTATCCTAGAGTCCCCTTGAGGTGTTTGTTCATATTCCCCGTGTTTGTTGGGAAGCGGTCAAGCCCCCACCACTCCGGCCATGCCCCCCCACTCCTCCGCCGGCCTGCTTCACTCCCATGCGTGGTAAAGGTCTCTTGCGTCGTCTCCATATTATTCCTTCCTCCATGCCTTCACCACGCATTGAAGTGACGCCCGGTGGAGAGGAGGGAGGGGGAGGCGTGGCCGCCATATTACCTTTCCATACAGACACGGGGAATATGTACAAAACCTCAAGGGGACTCTGGGATAAACGTGACGCCGCAATATGATGATGAATTATTATGTAACTACTTGATGAGATAAATAAAAAATGAAGAATAACATTTTTTGATATCCTGCTTAGTTTTCGAGATATTCTGTCTCAAATGTGAGATGTTTTTGGTTGAAATTCAGAAGAAAAAATTGGTCAAAGTCAAATTTGATAATTAATTCTTATTTAAAAAGACGAGACAAATAAAAAATAAAAATTTTCGATATCTCACCTAGTTCTCGAGATATACCGTCTCAAAAGTGAGTTGAAATGCAGAAGAAAAATTTCGCAAAAAGTCAAATTTGATAATGGATTCTTATGTAACACGACGAAAAAATCTAAATTAAAGACTAAAATTGTTCGATATCTTGCTTAGTTTTCGGGATATACTGTCTCCAAATAACAATTGTATGGATACAGAAGCAAGAGTGCCCGACACCCAAGCACGAAGCCACCTGCTGTAACTGCTCTGGGCCCCACGCAGCGTGTTTCCATGGGTGCCCATTGCGGAGGAAGCTTCGAAACACCAACCGGCAGACGACGCGAAACTACACCGGCTCTCCCGCCAAGAAGTAAGACCCGGAAGTCCGCGTCAGTAAAACAACAAGCCGACAAACATCCACGCTCGCCACTGTAACTGGCGAGACACATTCGCCAACATTGCGCAGCCACGTCAGAAAACGAGGAAATCAACTAGAACTCCACTCAACACGACTCACAGCCGACCACCTGGCCACGCCGACTGCCCCAGTTGCTGCGGGCACGCCAGCGCGCAGGAGTGGGGCCCCAAGTTGACCACAATTCTCGAGTTGCTAACTCAACTCGTACATCGCCTCTCCGGCCCAACCAACAGTGATGAAAAGAACAACTCACCAATAAAGAAACAATAAGAAGAGAGCAACTGTTAAGACACATCAGCAGAAAAGTACATCCTTCGTAATGCTTGAAGGAAATGTCGTAAGAACAACAACCTTCGCCTCTACAGCTCGCACAAAGAAATGCGAGCACAACCTGCTCTGACGTGTGTGTGGATACGTAATATGGCTGCCGCCGCCACTACGCATCATGGAGGATATTTCCTTCCTCCATGCTACGCATGCGCAGTATTAGCCAAGAGATCAGAGGCGGTGTCACAGAATAAGCGGTATTTCTTCTCCATATGTTTCTTTCTTCGATGGTTACGACATGACTAGTGTCAGTACCGGATTAACCACGTAGCAGGAGGTAGCAAATGCTACGGGCCTCGCGCTTCTTAGGGGGGCCCCGCACCTAGGCTAGATCGGCGACTTTTTTTTTTTTTTTTTTAAGCTCTACAATTTTCTCCCGGACGGCAAAAATCAAGGAAATCAAGGGCCTCTTCTTCACATTTGCTACGGGCCCCGCGCTGTCTTAATCCGGCCCTGACTAGTGTTGTAAAAAAACTTTTTTTTTCCTAACTTGAAAAAAAACCATGAAAAAAAACACGTTTTTTTTCATAACTACTATATCTCAAATTTGTAAGGCATTTATCGTTTAATATGGCTGTTTTGGAGTTTATACTAAGTACTTATCTTAATTTTTAAATCTACTATATTTTTCTGGTTCAGTAGAAAAGAAAATTACGAAAATATTGGCAACATTGACTGAAGTTTTCTTTTACGAACGGGGACTTCCCGAAGAGGCTAGGTTGCGCGAGAAGGAATCCCCGTTCCACGTTGTTTGGATTGATACTCGCTATTTGAACTACTGCTGCCAGCGCTGCGAATTTATCTGTAGACCTACGGATCTTTTCAAAAAATTAGGAATTTTAAATTTATCTACGGTTTTTTGCCTCTTTTTATTTCTTATTGTGCTTTTCCTTATATTCGTATACTTTTTTTTAAACTGCTTAACGTCTCTTAACAGCAAGGTCTTTAGAGACGGTAAAGGATGTGGGGCAAGGAATGGGAAGGAATTCGGCCTTGGCCTTTTGAAGGAAGCATCCCGGCATTTGCCTGGTGTGATTTGGGAAACCATGGAAAACCCAAATCTGGATGCGTATACTTGTTAAATTCTCAGTTAGTGATACTGAGTCATTAAATTGTCAGTAATTATGAATCGTTTACTTGCAACCGTTGGCGTAAACCAACGATTGAAAAAGAAATAAAGCTCCTCTTTTGTATGATAATAGATTTACATTCAAACTTAAAAGACCGTAATACAGAACTATCGGCGCAGTCTTTATGCACAGTGTGTACTTACAATTTACAATTGCAATCTCAAAATCTTTTTATTACAATACAAGATCAACTAGTAAAAGAAAATGTAACTATTTCTGAAGTTATGGATCTAGAGCAGACAGAAGAAGAAAAGAAAATTCCGACACAAACCGAACTGGTGTTGGTAGTGCTGATACTAGTGAAAATGCTACTGATATAGAGGATGAATAAAATTATGTTACCTATATAGATAAATTTATTAATCATTATGTAAGACATTATACGATTCATTAAGATTTAAAACACACATGTAAAATGTAAGTTCCGTAAATAAAACTATAATTTATCAATATATACTGTTTTCTGAAAAAAAAAAAAAAACAAATTTAGAAAAAAACTAAGGTTGCTAAGTTTTTTTTACATGTTTTTTTTTCACAAAGCTGAAAAAAACAGTTTTTTTTTCAATTTGCAACACTAGACATGACATGACAAGCCTCAATCAAAAACAACGAAATGATTTAGAAGCAATTGCGCACTCCCTTTAAACAGAAATTCTTCAAATTTTGAAGAGTGGACTTTTAGGGTCAAATACAAGTCAAGTTTGTATTTCAGCACGTCCTAGTCTACCAACCACGTCCGTAACTACCGCCGGGGCAGCCGGGGCACTGCCCTGGGGCCCCCAAGCCCGAAGGGCCCCATACTGATGGTCTAATCCAACTTCCTATAAAATACCCAGCACCTAGCTAAAAGGTAATACTAAAACAAAATCCATCAAAGTTCTAGAGTAAATGTTTTGCGTGTCCGTTCATATACTCCATACGCTTCGCATGCAAAAGCAGCTTTAGAGCAGACAGCAGAATGTCGAGTCGAATGTGTCATGTCGCGCCGGGTGCCTGCCGAGTGATGAGTCATGTGCATTGTGCAGGCTGGAACGTGCAGTGAGCTAGTGCTAAAATTTGGAGAATGAAAGAAGCTTCTAGCGCAGCGGTTCCCAACCTATATTGGTACACGACCCACTTTTAAGTAAAAAAATTTTTCGCTACCCACCTAATATAAGAGTGTATCTAATATGAGAATTGGAACTGTTGTATGACCTCTATACGCTATCGATTATCCTATCCTATGAAAAGGTGAATTTTCGTACAAAGGATATACTATCAACAAAAACAAGAATTGATAATATATAAAACAAGAAACATATTATAGGCCGGGAGGTGGCGCCACAGACCATCACCTCATCAAGTTGACTGATGAAATTCCACGATTAATCACATTAAATCAACTCTAAATAAAAACAAAACGCACACAATAACTCACTCTCACAAAGCAGATAAAGACTGTTTTCATCAAAGACTTTGGTTTTGATTCAAGAATAAACAAGAAAATGACAATGAGATAAGTAAAATTGCAGGTGGTATGCAAGCGCATCTCCGTTCTAGAGCGAGGCGGGAGAGGCGGTGTTCAGGAGTTGCCATAACGATTGCGCGATTGCTGCCACTGCTCTATCTCACAACGAGGTTATTGCATAATACCGGCTGACTGTTTAAGAAAACTTTTTTTTTCTCACAAAGTTTTAATTTAAGCTAATAGCTTTCATGATTATTGCACTTTTAAAATATCGTGTTATATTTTTTTGAATAAATGAAATAAAAGATATATTTTTGTGATAAAAACTTTGATTGTTCCGCGACCCACCAAAACACACGCCGTGACCCACCAGGGGGTCGCGACCCATAGGTTGGGAACCGTTGTTCTAGCGAAATGTTCTTGAGAGAATCCTAAATGTGCCCTTAACACTTGCAACATGTAATCTTGCATTTCGTGGATCTAGTGAAAAGTTAGAATGTAGCAACAAAGGAAACTTTCTCTCGATAGTTCAGCTCTTGTCAAAATATGTCCCAGTACTGCAAGAATTGAATCATTGTCCGCAAGGGACTGTGAAATACCTCAATCCTAAAATTCAGCATGTATTGCTTTTTTGGTCGTAGTATTTTGCGCTGGCAAGACTTGAAGTCAGTATACGACATCGAGGCTCAAACTGATTCACTGATTTCGATAGTAACACTGAAAACTCTTAATCCAATTCGCTGGGCTGGTAGGCATGAGACAGTGTATGCACTGAAACACAGGTTTTGTGACGTGATGAATAGCCTTACCCGCATAATTTTGACTTCCAGGAAAAGCAAGGAAAGAAATGAAGCACTGCAGCTAAAGAAAAAACTTGAAAGTTTTGATTTTGTATTGCTTTTGGTCGTTCAGTGTGAAGTTTTAGAGTCTCTCAACCTCGTATCAAAATCCTTACAATCTGAAACCATGGACCTGTTGTATGCATATGAGTTATTTGATAATTTCTTCTTCTCTTCGATATCGGCCATCTAAGGACAACGAAAAGTAATCTCGTGCATTCATTTCGATGTTTCTTTTCTTGACTTCCAATAGTTCTTCATCCTCTCACTTTGCTGTTTCCTCCTTTCTTCTGTCCATATGTTACTACATTTCCTCTTCTCCTTCGGGAAACCCTTGAAATTTTGGATCAATCTCCTAAAAGTTGCTATATCTTGTACTAAATCTTCTGTTATTCCGATCTCAATCATATCTTTCTTTACTCCTTGGATCCACTGGTTGCCATTTTTACTCTTGTAAATATGATTTAAAATTGTTTTTGTAAGTCTATTGTTATCCATTCTCATTATGTGACCAAAAAAACTGATTCTCCTCTTTCTGATCATGTCTGACATCCTTTCAATTTCTTCTTCTTTGTATACGTCTTTACTCATCCGGTGTCTAAAGTCATCATTTTCAATGTTTAGTGGTCCCCAAATTTTTCTCAAGATTTTCCTTTCCATTTTTTCTACCTCTTCTATTTCTCCAGTTTTCATAGGGAACAAGCATTCTGAGGCATACAGTCCTTCTGGTTTGATTACTGTGTTATAGTGTTTGATTTTAGTTTTTCTTGATAGATTCTTCTTATTGTATGTATCTTTAGTCAATTGCTATGCTAGTTCTAGTTTTCTTGCTCTTGATATATTTGCTTCCTTATCAAGCCCATTAATCACCTAGATATTTAAATTTATCGACCTTGTTAATTTTTCCGTACTCTATGGTTAGTACTGTTAGTCCCTAATATTGGTCATGAATTCAGTCTTCTCAAAAGAGATCTGAAGTCCAACTTTAAGAAGGTTGATTTGTTCGAGTGCGGTTTCTATACTTTCAGAAAGAATCGCTATGTCATCAACGAAGGCCAAACAGTTTTTAACCCAACCCCTTTGTGCTCTGAACCTAATCTTATCTCATGGTGAATTCCACTTTCCTTGAGTTTCTCTTCCCACACTCATATTACCTTCTCCAAAACGCAATTGAAAAGAATTGGGGAAAGCCCATCTCCCTGCATGACACCAGTTTTTATTTTAAATTCCTCTGAGATCTCTCCCATAAATTTCACTTTTGAATTTGTTCCAGTGAGGATCTGGCTGATTATGTTGGCATAGTTTTTGTTCTTTGGAACCCTGTCTCGTATTACAGTTTTCAGATTTAGAATCTGTTCTACACAGCATCGTCCTTTTCTGAACCCACCTTGGTATTCTCCAATTTGTTTGTCTATTACTGGATCAATTCTGTTTTGAAGAGCTTTTGACAGTATCTTATCTGTCACTGCTACCAAGGAAATTCCTCTGTAATTGTCCACATCTGTTTTGTCACCTTCTTGTGCAATGGGTGTACCAGTGCGTTCTTCCATTCGTCAGGAAATTTTTCTGTTCGGCAGATTTCCTACAGTATGTTTGTCAGTTCCTGCCTTGCTTGACTATCTGCCTCTTTCCACAACTCTGCAACAATCAGATCTTCCGCTGCAGCTTTATTGTTTTTCAGACCTTGGATTATGTCATGGATTTCTTTGTCTTCTAGTGGCTCTGAAGGTTTAATGCTTGCTTGTGACTGACTGAATTTTGTCTTTCTTGAGGTTCTTCACAGTTCCTTAATTTTTCAAAATAACAGGCCAAAAGTTTACAGCTTTCTGGTAATTTATTGTTAAGGATAACCAAAATACGTGGAAGGTTTGAAGAACTTGTTTCTGAAGCATCAGATGTTTGTAGTCGATGGGGAACAAACAAAGAATTTCGCCAGAACAGACTAAGGAAATTGAAAAAAACACTCTGATGAGTTGAGTGAAGACGAGAGATTAATAGACCCAAAATCTTGTTTCCGAGTCACTGTGTTCTATCTAATGGTAGAC
Organism: Vandiemenella viatica; assembly: GCA_031002005.1. NCBI lineage: Eukaryota > Metazoa > Arthropoda > Insecta > Orthoptera > Morabidae > Vandiemenella > Vandiemenella viatica. The sequence goes on along the minus strand of JARYHS010009186.1, from coordinate 105,399,808 downwards.
ACACTTTGTACTCAACTTGAAGGGATGAAAGCTGTTCTTGACACTTATCAAGTAATACAACCTAAATTTTTAGCCAATGCAAGTGAAAGTGATATTCACAAAAGCAGTTGATTTCGTTAATAAGTTTCCAAATGATGTGAGTCCAGCCTTTCCTTCACAATTTTGTTCAGTGAAAAATTCGTTTCAAAACAGACTGGAAAAAATTAAAAGTATTAAGGAATTTGATAATTATGTAATAGTCGACCACAGTTCGATTCCATCAAGCTACCCAGATGTTTGCACAGCGTGAATCATGTATTTGACTATTCCTGTGACAGTATCTAAGGTTGAACGGTCCTTTTCTAAGCTTAAATTGATCAAAAATTATTTGAGAAGTACAATGGCGTAAGAAAGACTCAGCAGCTTAGCTTTGCTTTCAATTGAGAATGATCGAGCTCAACAAAACAACTTTGACAAAGTAACTGATGAATTCGCTTCTTTGAAAGTTACGAAACAAATGTTTAACAAATAACTAAATGTAGCTAATCTTTAATCTTTTCAGTCTACACTACTTTCCATGAATCAGTTACTGATTCTTTGTCTTTTGGGGGGCCTCACTATGAAGTTTTGTCCCGGGGCCTCCAATTTTATAGTTAAGGCCCTGCTTTGAAATAATTATACGATACCGGTAGCGCGATCGTCTCTGTCATTGTTTAATACTTCCGAGTTCTTCAAGTTCAAGAGATTTTATTCACCCTAAGGGCGAAATACAGGTCAAGTTCGTATTTGGCCAGATCAGGTTAAACTGTCATAATCTTTGACCATAAAACCTGAAACTATTCTAGACCTGAGCACACGGTCACGAACTTAGTTAAATAATATTGCAGAAACATAGATGTAACTTACTGAGCTTCAGGTTGTTAATACTAAAGTTATAATTTTAATCACATTGCTTTAAAGAAATTTTATATGGTCGGAGAAAATTATACAAATTTACGCTTCTTTTGAAAAGAAGTCATATTTGTGTATGAACAGTTTTTTCTTTCTTTCTTTGAGGATGAAAGACAATAAAGAGAAAATTCTAACAGGAATAACAGAAGCAAACCTCCAAAATCCTTATGGTTATGCGTAAGTAACATTAACTTGATAGTCTCGTCGGCCAATTTCCACATTAAATTTTTAAGTTGTACATAATATAAAGTTTTTTGCAGAGCTTTATATGGAAGCATTATAAATAAATACATAGAATACGAAGAAGCAGCGTGTTTTAATTCTGGTCTGTTTCAATTTAGGTCTGTAATGAAATTGTCAGTGATATAAAAAAACGATGTAGATTATATCTGTTGATTGAGAAATCAAGTGCCGTGCAACGTAGTCACGGGCAGTGATAGTTTCTTTGCAGTTTGTTTTCATTCGCTGCAGTGAGTTGTCCGAGTACGCCAGCGGGTACGGACCATGGAGCAAAGAAACACCATGGTATGGACGCGCTTCTCTGCGAGCGAGATGAAATGATGTTTCTCAAATGACCTGGCAGCTCTCACGTCTGGTACAAGTGGCAGCGGCGGAAGCAAGTCAAACCGATTGGACAGGTGACAGGATAAGGTTTCAAAATCATTTATTGGAGAGAGTAATGAGGGATGTACCAAAGAAGTGAGAATTTGGTTTGGGGAGAGGGAGACCACAAAAGTAATTTTGTTTCCGAAATTGAGGTACGGTAACAAATCAATTCAGAATGATAATACGCATCAGCTGAGAAAAACCAATCAGGTGAAGAGATATTACGAGGCGTATTCCAAAACTAAGGTCCGTTTGGTCATAATAAAAACATCGCTCATGAGACAAGGTTTTTATTGACAGTAATATGCGACTACATATCTAATTCACTTTTCCACATAATCGCCGTTCACATATATACAATTTCTGTAACGCTGCACCAGCTACTTTAACCACTCGGCATAAAAGTCTGCCGCCTGGGACCCGAACCAGTTCGTAACGCTCGTCTTGATTTCATCATCGCGATCGGTTTGAAATCATTGTCTACCAAGTCACAGTTTCAAATGCACGAAGAGGAAACAGTCGCTTGCTGCAAGATCGGGACTGTATGCAGGGTGGTCAAGGAGTTCCCCACGAAACTCTCTACTTCTCTTTGGTTTTGGCAGCGGCATGCGGGCGTGCTTTGCCGTGCAGAACGATGATTCCAGTCGACAGTTTCCCGCGGCGTCGATTTTGGATCGCACGTCTCAGTTTGATGAGTATTACACAGTACACGTCAGCTGTAATGGTTGTCCCACGGTCCATGAATTCGATCAAAAGGACGCCCTTTTCGTCCTAAAACACGGAAGCCATCATTCTGCGATTCGTATACGGCGACTGCTTACCCTTTTTTTGTTTGGGTGAACCGGAATGGCGCCACTGCATTGACTGTTGTTTTGATTCTGAGTTGGTGCACGCTATCGACGTCTCGTGTCATATAAATATGTGGGAAAAAGTCACCATCTTGTCAACAGCGCTCCAAAAACTGTCGTGCACTATGCATTCGTTGCTCTTTGTGCTGACCGGTGAGCGGTTTTGGCACCCATCTCACACAAAGCTTCCGATATCCAAGCTCTTCAATGACAATCCTGTAAAGTGAGGTTCGAGAAACATTTGGAAATTCCATAGCCAGAACACTAATCGTCAAAACCGATAACTTCAACGGTTTTGGTTAACTTGATGAAGAATGTCGTCGGTCCGAATACTGGGCCTGCCACTCCGCTGCTCATCGTGCACATTTGTGCGGCCATTTCGAATTTCTCAACATCAGTGTCGAAGTTGTTTGTCACTCATTATATCCGGTCCATACACTAGACACAACTCACGATGGATGTCCGCAACTGACGATCCTTTTGCCAGTAATAATCTCATCACACCGCGCACTTCACAACTGGCGGGAGTTACGATTGTCGCGGCCATTTCGATCTGCTCTCATCGACAGGCATGCGCCTACTGCGGCACACCAATACTGCTGTATGCTCCCCAGGCAGTGTTGCCAACTCGGAAAGACGGAAAGCCGCTACGGGCAAGACAGAATTCCGCTACATTCCGCTACATGCCGCTACGGCTATCGAAATTCCGCTACAAGTAAATCATTATTGCAAAGAATATCAATAAAACCTACCTGTCATGATGAAATCTCTTGTTAAACATTAGACATGAATTCTGAATAAACATGTGAGCACCAGTTGTTATTGCTTACGACGATATTTTTATCATACCAATGAATATTTCAAAAAATAAGACAGAATTCGTTAATTAGTTAAATTACATAAGTGCAGAAGAAAGATGATATTGAAGGAATAAATTATTTAACTTATTTGACATTATACCCACATTGCTTACTAATCATTTCAGGCAAAACTATAATAACAGTTTAACTACAATCCGTCTTCATCAAACGAGGCAAAGTTTTCAGTTTCACTTTCTTTAAACTGATACATAACTTTGCCAAATTGCTTAAGATGATCATTGGTAATTAGATAGGTCAAACAACTGTATTTATTTTGTAAATCTAATTTCACTCTTAGCAGATCACTGAGTGTTTGAGGTTTCAGGAGTTTCCTTTTTTGGTCTTTATATCATCCATCATAGAGAAAACTCTTTCTACTTGTGCATTTTCATGCGGTAACACTAACAGCAATTTTGCTAACCTGCAAATGTTTGAAAAAACATACTCTCCTTTAAAAGTTATGTTTTTACTTAACGCACACCAAAAACTAACAACACCGTTTAACTTTAACAACTCTTCTTTTCTTCTTCTGAAAAATAGTATGGAAGCTTGCCGAGCTCTTCCTGTTTGTTTATTTTAGATTAAAATCTCGTCGCAATTTCCAAATGTCCCATTTTTTCTCAACATTTTGGCTCAGTGCATTACTTGGAACAGGAAATGACAAATTCTTAAAGAGGTTGTCTTTCACCGGTAATCTTTTGAAAGATTCGCCCACACATTTTTGATAAAACTTGACACAGGCTAGTCTGAATTGCTCCTTGTCCCTATCACTACACTCTGATAACACTTTCATAGTATGTTCCCCGACATTTACTTGTTCTACAGGGAGTAACACGTGAGGATCAAACACGTTCAATTTATCTAAGTTGTTCTCACTACTAAAGTGAAGTGGTTTCACAAAGTTCGTAGAAAAAATTCTGACAAATCTTCTTCTTTCAGAATAGAGATCTTGGATGGATAACTTCCGTGACTGAAAAATGGCATTGAACTGATTGTAGGTAGGTACGATATCACTCAAAAAGTGAAGGTGCGCTTTGATATAAGGATTTTGAAGACCTGAAAAAATCATGTTGCCCACTGGATTTTTGTCCTAAAATGCTGCATCTCTGAACAATTCAACGAGTACATTCCATTGTTATAGAATACGATCAACACAGTTCGACAGTCTTATTTGGACTTAAGATATTTAATTCAGAAGGATGCATAAATGTTTGAAATTCCACCAAAATACATCGTCGTTTTGGAGAACGGGAAAAATAGTTATAAATATTGTGCAACGAGGCTTCAACATAAGTAGGAATTTCATTTGATGCTGCTACGGCAACAAGATGTGCTGAGCGGCATATACAAGAACTTCTGGATTGTCATTTACAATGTGGATCTTCAACGATTAATTTTTACCAAGCATAACACTGGCGTTATCAGAGCAAAATCCTATCAAATTGTGAACATTTAATTCAAAATTAGACAGGAAACTGCTGAAAAGTCTGTAAAGCTCTTTAGCATTAACATCACCACTGCAAGTGGGGATTAAGTCAAGAAGTTGGGTCTTAGCTTCGTCATGGTATATGTATGTATCTTGCTAAAATGCACAATAACCTATTATTACTGATATCGAGGACCGAAAAAGCATTGTATTTAAGTTCTTTAGTTACATCATCCTTGATTTTTGATGATGGAACATTTCGAATAATAGCTCTACACTTTGTACGACTTTGTTGAACATTATTCGCAATGGCTGAATCCTTAAAATTTATTTTTGTAACTTCAACATTATGACTGACCACACTGAAACCAAGATTACCAGCCGCAACTAATAAATTAAATCTTATATCAGCTTCAGTTTCTTCTGTCTTTGGTTTGAAAATCTGAAAGAAAAAAGGAAAGAAAAGCACTATGTTTGTATATGTAATTCAAATAATTGAAGTAATATCAAACTATAATATCAGCAACTTATGAGAAGTTCTGGTATATCTGATCGAATCACCCTTCTGATATCACATTATTTTTTGTAAATTATACATCAACAGACACCGGTATTCAAACCGTGGCCGTCAGAATGAGAGGCCCCTGGCAAGTCGTTAATCGCTAAGCTCCACGATTATTTACTCACACGTGGTACAAATAAAAAATCTAGTTTAACTACCTGAGAAATCTGCTTTGTGTTGTCAATGGCTTTCACGTTCTTCAAGTGTCTTTGACTTTCACTATGCTTTACCAGATCACTTCTTTTCGCACCCAAAACAACTTTGCTGAGGGCTGAGGCAAACTTGTATTTAGACCAATCGAGGAGCAAGCATATAGGCGCTACGTGAAGAGATGGGAAATACACTTACGGGGATTAACAACCAATCTGTCTTGTTATTATTGGTTATTAGATTCCGTAAGGGTGGGTAATGATTTATTTTGGTTGCCTTAGATTCCAGAGAAGACATTATTAACAAAATGAATGTTTATCCTTAATAAATTCATGTTCAAAAGTAATAAATTCATGTTCAAAAGTTATAGCAATGAACATAGCAAAATGTCGCTACGTTTTCGATAATTTGCCCATTTCGCCGCTCTGTCTCCCGAGGGATAAAATTCCGCTACGCGTAGCGGAATTCCGCTACGGTTGGCAACACTGTCCCCAGGAGTTGGTAGACAGCGCTGCAGGCGTGAAACGTCATTCAAGCCAATCATCTGTGACATATTGTTCACCGGACCTTAGTTTTGGAATACGCCTCGTAGAACTGAAATTTTGGCTTTAATGGGGAAGAACAAGGAAAGTCAAGCGCATAGAGGAAAGAAGCAGGGGAGGCAATGGTAACCCCAAAGAACATTATTAATAAGAAAAAAGGCTCAAGCATATTACGACGTCAAAAGGAACCCGTAATTGGAGGCAAGTAAAAATAGAAAAGAAGGTGGATCTGCATAGACTTTGCAAAAAATATATCTGCCAAATTTAGCAACCAAAAACGTCTACTATAAAAGTCATCTGGCCATGTAGTCATTCAATATCCATGTTCTAGCAATGGGTAAATCTTTTTTTGTGTATCCGGAATGCATTGCAAAAAAGTGCCCGAATGAAGTTTTCTCACTTCATCGCTCATGTCTTGGTAGAAGACACCAAAGAAGTCGCAATATTTTATGATTCAGCTGGTAGGCACAATAAAAACCGTTATCTGCTTCATTCATTATGTAACTCTGAATCAAATTCGTGATTTGAAGAAGATCAAAATTATCTTTGCTATGTGTAGCCATTCTCACATAGACTGCGATAAAAATATTGGATTATCGAACGTAAATGTAGTGATGCAAACACCTAAAGATTTCAAAGAAATGGCCAAAGCATTCAGATGTAAACCATTCTGTTTCACAGTGGTTAGCGTTACCCAAGAAATGGTGTTGGACTGGAAACGACACAGGACTCAATGTTGGTTCCAAAATGGCCTGTCAAGACGCAGCCTATTAAAGTAGTATCTACTACATCCACCCACAGCCGTTTGCTGTATTACCGCATGACGTATCACAGAGTAATGATAACGGACATCATACGGGCACCGCGACATGGTCAACCATAGGAGGATGGTCTGTTTAGACTAACTTTTCCTTCCAGCTTAAAATGATATGTTAAAATACACAAGGCGCAATAGTTTAGTGATATTCCGTTTGTCGTAATATACTTCGAACATTTCAGTTCTTTATTCTAGGTCTTCTGCCGATTTCCAGGATAAAAATTTAAGGATTTGCGAAGCCTGATGGAATTTTGCCATTCTGGTGCTGTAAAGATCTTCAGTCAGATGTCCCACAACTAAATTTCAGCGATGTGAGTTCCATCACTGCGTAGGTATCACATCCAGTCGTAAGTTTACTTATGATATTTACAGAATCATTATGCTTGTTTCGCTTGACTTGCCTGCTTTTTTCCACTTACAGAGGGGCGTTTGATAAGATTTCGGGTAATTACTTCACTCTGAGTATAAACTAAATGGACAAAGCTCTGATTTCACGTTCCCTGAACATAATGTTTTTTATTTTAGAAATCAAAATTATTGTACATGAAGATATACTAATGCCATGACATTTTAAACATTAATGTTGCTTTTTTTCTCCAAGTTTTATAAAAATTAAGTTACCTACTTTCTCCCCCCCCCCCTCCCAATTGGTAACGAGACGTAGAAAGATAGTGGTGAAAGAATTAAGAGTGGTTCATGGAAGGGAAAAGATGACCCTGATCACAAGCTGGCACACTTTTAGAGGGTGTGGGAAAATTTTCTTTCGTAGGTAAGGGGGTCAGGGATTCGAATAAATTATCAAGGGAATTGATGAATAGTTTACTAAACATGCTGAAACAATTAAAAATTAACATTCGTATAGGGCAAAAGTAAGGGAAAAATGTGTGCTTGGCGCTTCATCGCATCTCTCAACTAAACATCCCAAGAAAGGTGATAAACCGTTGGATTTTTTCGAACGAAAGCTGAAGACCCTTAACCAGTAGCAACCAACTATGTTTCAGGTAATAAAATTAGTACCTATTGTTATTTGATGATTAAAAATGATCGCAAGTGATACTAACATTCTAACATTGCGCCTCTTGTAACGTTAATATTATTGTGTTGAGTACATATTGTAATGGTGGGTTTCTGGGGGTCCGCTTTTAATTTCATAATCATGAATAATTAATAAAGAGGTATTTAATTTTATGAGGTATTATGATTCTGATGTCAGCAAAAATCTTGATGCTATTGTGAGTACAGGAAAACTGTCTCAATATGACATTTATTTAGTTTCATTCCCAGTTACAAATCTGGGAGAATTTATCGTTAACGTTAATATATTTTAGCAAATGCAAAGCAACGTCCAGAGGTATAAATAGGTGTTATCAAAAAGGAAAAACAAATGAAATTTATTTTCAAATTAAGCTCAAAATTAACATATATGACACACAAAAGCATTGTACAATACAAGTTATGATGGCCTCAGACATAGTTATCATAGTGCTGTGACTTTACAATGAAAATAAGCAAGGGTGCCACGAATGGAACAAATATGCCATTCGAAAATAACTCATATAGTTCTGTAAAATTATGCCATTAGCACAGTTTTTTTTTTTTTTTTTTTTTTTTTTTTGAACCTACAAAGATAGAACATGGATCTCTCTTGTCAAAGCTGCATAAGGGTTTCGTTGGAATGCACCATCAGATGGCTTGATTGTAACACTTAACCATTTTAGCTCTGCGACTGTAATCGGCGATGATCGGAGATGGACCCACGATATAAGGCAGACGCAATCACGATCCAGCATTCGGCTCAGAATTCGAGTTGACAGCATCAGACTTCCACCAAAAATCGAACCTCGGGAACAGCGTCCCGCAACCGAAGTCAGCAAAAGCGTCCAGCCATCCAGGACCAGAATCAGCACCAGAATGAATCTGCAGCATCCTCCATCCTGACTTCATAATACTGTGTCACCAGTCCTTGCATCGCTTTGAAATAGTAAGGAGTAAAATATTTTTTTTTTCTTCGGAAAATAAGGGAAGGATATAACAACAGTTGTTGATGATAATTTGAACCCGGAAGCCAACGGGAAACTGAAGCGTTATATTGTCCCTTAAACAGGGTGTATTGTGTCGGTGTCGTCACTTTTCAAAGAACCGGATCGTAGGACATATCCCGACCGATCACTGCCCCGTGATTGCAAAGAGAACAGTAAGAACAATAACAGGGAACACCTGGCTAATATTTAATATCGGAATTATTTATAACAATTACTTTGCATTGACATGGATAGGTTGTAAATATAGTAATGAACACATTACATAAAAAATAATTAGCTGACAAAAAAAAAAAATTTGAAAGTGGCATGTGGTCGAAGGTGGCCAAATTATAAGTGACGCGTGCGGAAGTTATGTCAAACTGAGCACGGTAAATATGCCAGCACTGGGATTAGTAAAAATAAGTGAGAAGATGCAGACAGTGAGGAGTCACTGACATTATTAAACACCGGATATTTATATAAGAGATAAGAAACTGCAGAGTGTTTCTCGGTTACATGCGTATGACGCAATATGCCTGGCTATACCTGCCAGTAGTGCAAATGTGACGGGCGTAGTCATTTTTTTTCTGTCGTTAAGTAAACAAACTGGTTTCCGCTCATCCTTTACAAATTACCCCAGGACATTCATATAGAAACTGAAGAAGCCTGTTTCGCGGGTTTGTAGGCCAGCATTTATTCGTGGTAATTTTTTTTTTTTTTTTTTTTTTTTTTTTTTTTTTTTTTTTTTTTTTTTCGCTGCGACGTCAGTTTTAAACGAGGAGAAATTGCCTGTTTGGATCTATAGCACCATGACAAATTCCTGATAACGTTAGTGGAAGGGTCCACCATCGAAGGCCAGAACCTGCAAGGGAAACAAAGTCTGGAATTTGTGTTAGCTATAGGATGCTTCTCCTACACTGATACGAAAAAGGAAGGCGGAAATAAGAGACGAATAGAAAGCTGCTGCAGACCAGCTTTTAGTTTGATAGCCGAAGATATGAAGAAAACTAGTATTAGCACCGGCACGTTGTTCTATACGCTCAACTGAGGCAAAAATTTCTCAGCTTCTGGTCGTTAGGTTAGTGATTAAGCCAGATTGCACCGACGCGACGCTGTATTGCTTATGTGAGAAACTTTTAAGTCCTGCTCATAATTCAGACTAGAAAATCGAAGAGTATTCTCTTCAGAGGGGATTCCTGTGGTTTACTATTCAATCAGGAGGATATTGCGAGATGTATGGTGTACTATACGTAGCAGACGGGCGCATGCGTGATTCGAGGGAGAGGAGAGGGGGGCCGCTGGGATCCGTGGACGCGCGAACGCTTCCGCGCTTGCAGTCGTCCATACGCGAGCCGCCCGTATAGTTCTCTGAAGTCGTAATCGCTGGCGTTAACTGCTGGTACTCCGGCGTCAGGAATTCGGTCCTGCGGCAAGTGGCGTGTCAGTGTCCACATGTAACAGTCGTGGTGTGATTGACGTGTTAAGAAGTAAGAGATAGTTTCTCCGAACTTTTCGCTCCTCCATCATGAATACGAACTACGAGTGTGACTTCTTCAGGAAAAATCGAGTGATTCTTCCTCACGCGTAACAAGTGGAAGATTGTGCTAGTTAAGAACCGAGATTGGATTATCCTGACAGTGCCGGAATGTCTCGCTGCAACATACACGTGGCCGCTATCCTCCTTGTCTTCTTGAGCGTCTGTGGTAAGTTTCGCAACTTCGAATGTTTTTATTTAGTCTTCAGATTAACTGAGAGTGCTTGACAGCTAATATAATCCAGATCTGGAAGCTAAGTGAGCTTTATGTTTCTATATTATACGCTTTCAAGAACGCTCGAATTTTCTTTTTGCAGTCTGCGATGAATCAAACATGACATTAACAGAGAATATATCATATCTCCGTTCATTATTCAAGGTTGGGATACTTTTCGTATTATAACGATTTCGTATCTTTTTATGTGGTAAGAGTATGTCTTGTATACCTTTCTTAGTTTATTTTAGCAACTGCTTGTTCCAAGTCTAGAAGTTCAGTAGAACATCGGCTAAGACATCTTTTCCTTTAACTGCAAGGTATTTAAACGCTAACGACATAGGAAAAATCAGTTATACTGAAGTATTCGCAAACTGTATTAACGTTCGCTTTTAGGTACAAGCTGACGCAACAGCAATGAAAGATATGATGAGATATGCTGTTTTTCTAAGAATTTTTCTTATAAAAGTGAAATCAAACGAAAAAAATAAGTATTTAAGCAAAAAGTGGATAGGTTGATATCATCCCTGTGCCATTAATATTCATAAAATAAAAGATTGGATAAAAAAAAAACTATATGTTTACTGCGTCTTCTTGTTTATTGCTTTGTCTGTCACATAGAGTTACTTCATTATCAGGAGCGGTACGGTGGCTCAGACATCTGACTGGAGATCGAAAAGACCCCGGTTCGAATCCCTGTCTCCGCGTGAATTTTCAAAGGCCATTAATCCGATCTTCACCTCTGACACAGGCTGTGTAATGTGAAGTACGTCAGAAAGCTTCCGTGGTTCGGATTCCACATTAAACTGTAGGTCTCCTATACCAGATAGGATTACCTGGTAAGTTTAAGGCAGCTACGATAGGGGCGGAAATGCGCAGCCAATAAAAACCCAATCACCAGGTCATAACGACCAAACGAGCCTTTACATTACTGCATTATCTTTGTCCAATAGCGAAAGAAATAAGCCCTGGTGGTATCGTGTACTACATTAATACTTAAAAAAATCTTTATATTATTCAAGATGGTAACTAGAGACAGTTATAAAATAATCATTTTTATAGAGCTAGTAACCCGCAAAGAAGGAACTTTCAGGCGCAGAGTGCAAGTAGTATACTGAAATTTCCCATTCCCCTCTTCTCCGACAACCCGAGTATTTTCCGATTTTTCCAGGGGAATTTCCCTACTGCTTGATAACAGTATCAGTCAGAAACCTCACTACTCAATCACACGGTCTGTTGTCAAGAAACGTTTCGCTTTTGTCTCACCAAAAATCTTAGGTTAAAATTAATGTTATATATGAAATTTTCTCGGGTGACTAGCCGAGTTAAAGATTACATAATCATATAATTACACTATATGATCACCGAAATATCGTGTAATTATTACTCTTGTTTAACTCGGCTAGTCACCAGAGAACATTTCATCTATTCTCAACGCCGCCGAGAGAAACTGCGTTCTTATGTAAAATTAATGTTGCTTTTAAGTGTTTTCTCATATTCCATACTCAAAATCTACACTTCTATCCCTATTCAGTGATTAAAAAAACTGTGCGTGACATATTGTGCACTGCATCAACACTGCAATCCCTTTAACAATTTTGTTGCTTTTAACCCCTGACTTTACGGGAAAGGAAAGAATGAATACCTATAGGTATCATTAACGAATCCTATTGCTCTGATTGGTCTGTATAGACATTGTGACCCAAATATGTTGCAGAAGAAGTACCTACGTATTTTCAGAAATGAAAGCATATGATAGCAGTTAATAAACTTGAACGTAAATTACATAGACTATAAATTTTTTTCTATCGCTATGAGGAATGTAACTCTATGAAAATGTGCAGCTCCTCCTTGATCATTTTTGTTTAAATTCGGTATTAACACATTGTCGACGTCATTAGGGACGGAAGAGGATGGGGGCATGGAACGGGAAGAAAATTAGGCCATGGAATTTTAAAGGAACAACCCCGTTCTTCACCTAGAGTGGTTTTGGGAAACCATGAGAAACCGAAATCCGAATGGCCGGACGGGGATTTGAACCCGCGTCCTCCCAAATGCCAGGCCCGTGCCTCACCACTCACCCACCGGGCTCGGTTCTTGCTCATTCTCAGCTTCTTGTGATACGAACCCATACTGCAGTTATCTCGTTGAGGAAGTACGGTATCTCTTTGTCAGCGGATGTTAACTTGTTAGATAGCAGTGAGGGTTTTCAATAAAACGGTAGATTCAATTTGGGAAAGTTTCATATTCTGATAATACGCTCATACGAAGGTAGGAACAAGATTTCTAGTAGCATGGATGCAAATTTTGATTTTTTTTCCGTATCGGCCATGGTGAACCCTTTTTTAATTTTTTTTTACTTATGGCTTTACGCCTCGTCGACGTCATTAGAGGCGGGATTGGGGACAGGGTAGGGGATGGAATTCGGACATGGCCTTCTGAAGGAAGCATACGGCATTCGCCTGGAGTGATTTGGGGAAACCATGAAAACCCGAATCTGGATGCCCGGACGGGGATTCGAACCCGCGTCCTCCCGAATGCGAGGCCAGAACGCAAATCGCTCAACCACCACGCTCGATGGGTGTGCAATTATGAGGGTGGTAAGACATGTGCGTTATCATTGATAGAACGGGATTTGTCAGATCAGGAGTATCTATTCTATTGGAGGAATGTTGCGTTGCCCATTTGTTTGTGAAACATGTAAATATGTTCTGTGTAATAAGTTTAGTTTTGTTTGTGAAATATGTAGTTTACGAGGCGGATATTGCAGAAAAAAGTTTAAAAATCGCACTTAGGACGGACAGTGCGCGTTGTATCACCCCGTTCTAGTGTGGTTGTGCCTTAACGCACGCAACCACACTGGCTGTAGCTGGCTTAGTTACTTCATGACGAATCCGACGTTTTTATTGTGAGTAAATCGAAAATCATTTGAGTCATTCACTTATAAGAAAAGCCAATTGTTTGACGTATTTTATTCTAGTTCTATCCGAAAAAACAACGTAGCATTGGTAATTCAGCATGAACATTTGTTAATTATTTGATTTATTCAATGCTACCAGAAGAAAGTTGTTTTTGAAATTCTTACATTGGCTGCTCCAACAAGGCAGTTAAAACTAAATAATCGCGCTCTTCCACTGAACTCAGCGGTATCTTGTTTTAGCTCCCACATGGTTATTTGTTCGGGTTCCTCAGGGGCATAAAATTTCAAACCTCCTATTATATGCGACTCCTGTTATATGCCTAGACGGCGATGATGTCATTACAGAATAGATAAAAGTCGAACATGACCTTATTGAAGGAATCATCCCGGATTTCTTCTTGAGTAATTTTGAGAAACCATGGAACAACTACACAGACGGAAAAAAAAATCCCAACACCAAGAAAAAATTATTGTAGAGTAATGAAATTTGGACAATGCATTTGTCAAGTTAACATGTTTAATTGATTAAATTTTCAAGATCACAGGTTAATTTAAGCTCAAGAAAATGCATTTCAAATGTGAAATACTGTTAAATTAATAGCCGGTGTAACCTCCAGAATTTTGAATGCAAGCCTGCAAACGTGAATGCATTGTGTCATACAGGTTTCGAATGTCACTTTGTGGTATGGAGTTCCATGCTTGTTGTACTTGTGCTGTCAATACTGGGACGGTCAGTGCTGGCTGTGGATGATGCTGGAGTTGTCGTCCAATGATATCCCATACGTGTTCAATTGGAGACAGATCTGGTGATCTCGCAGGCCAAGGTAACATGTCGACACTCTGTAGAGCACGTTGCGAGACAACAGCGGTATGAGGGCGAGCGTTATCCTGTTGAAAAACTCCCCCTTGAATGCTGTTCATGAATGGCAGCACTACAGGTTGAATTACCAGACTGACGTACAAATTTGCAGTCAGTGTGTTTGGTATAACCACAAGAGTGCTCCTGCTGTCATAGGAAATTGCTCCCCAGACCATGACTCCAGGTGTAGGTCCAGTGTGTCTAGGCCGCAGACAGTTTGGTTGCAGGCGTTCCCCTGGCCTCCTTCTGACCAACACTCGGCCATCACTGGCACCAAGGCAGAACCTGCTTTCATCAGAAAACACAACAGATCTCCACTCCGTCCTCCAATGAGCTCTGGCTTGACACCACTGGAGTCGCAAACGGCGATGGCTTGTAGTCAGTGGAATGCACGCTACAGGGCGCCTGGCTCGGAGCTGTCCTTGAAGTAACCGATTTCTAACAGTTCGTTGTGTCACTGTGGTACCAACTGCAGCTCGAATTTCTGCCGCAGACGCAGTACGATGCGCCACAGCTGTACGCCGAATACGGCGGTCTTCCCTCTCAGTAGTGCCACGTGGCCTCCCGGAATCCGGTCTTCTTGAGGCAGTACCATCCCTTGACCACTGCACCCAACAATCATGCACAGTGGATACATTCCGGCCAAGTCTTTCTGCAATATCGCGAAAAGAAAATCCACCTTCTCGTAGCCCTATTACACGACCTCGTTCAAACTCGGTGAGCTGTTGATAATGGCTTCTTCGTCTTCTTAAAGGCATTCTTGGCTAACATCAACTCACTATGTCAAATCTCAGCGGTAAATAACGTTCACAAACTTTACAGCGCGTATTTAAAGCAAACCTGATTTGCAAGCTCTGAGTAGCGCTACTAGCGCCACACTTATGCGCGAAGCGCGAAATTTGAATCGATGTCATCTTTCAGATGTATAAACACGCCTACCAAATTTCGTTTATCTAACACAAGTCTTTCTTGGTGTTGGGATTTTTTTTTCCGTCTGTGTATATCTGAATGGCCAGAGTTGGGATCGAACCGCAGTCTTTTTGAATTTCATGCTTCCTGACTCACCGGCTGAGACCGTAAAGACCCGTTTCAGATTGGAACTTCAGAGGCCCTAAAGCCTCTGTAAAAACTAGCTTGGTGTATATCAACTACGTTTAACGCTTCCATTGCATGAGTTCTACGTTAATTTGTACCTTTACAGATTACCGTGTTACGTTATGCAAACGCCAAGGCTGGGGTTACTTTTTAGCCACTTGTAGAATCCGTTACTTTTTAGTCAGAAATACTTGTTAGTGTCTTGCGGTAAGTAACGCCATACGCTTTATTATTCGTGCACATCTTTCCATTCCTCGTGATTGTGGTGTCAGTTACTACATCGTCGCAAGAACGTTGAGTTGTGATTAAATGTTGAATATACTCATGTATTTAGTTTTAAAAGTAGATTATGTAGCACCTCTCTCATTATATAATTGTAGGAATGTTTAACTCTTAATTTTTTATCTCGGATTTTGTTTTTAGTATCAAGTTATGTGGTGAGTGGTACGTGGTAAACAAAATGTAATCTATTGATTCTTACAGACCATACCTCATTTTCTTACTGAGACAATAATTCACTTATGAGGAGCTAGATTTTTCCTGATGCAAAAAATAACAAATATCCTAACGAAGTGTCTGAGATGACTATATTTTAGCCATTATTTTGATGATATTCTTATAACTGAGAAGTTGAAGAAGTAATGTCCTGCCACGGTGTTGTTTTGTGAACGTATCAGTAATATATTGTGCGTTAAGCGTTTACTATTTGCTGGTGTTATCTTTTTCACCGTGTTTTTTTTTTGTCATGTTATAGCAACTAAGAGACAAAAACACAAACATACTGCGCCTTTACTAACGTATGAAAAAACTATGATGACTAGAATGTTTTTTAATCAATTAAGATCAATGAAAATTAATAAGATCACATAATTACTTTCTTTAGTGAGTGTAAGATTTTCCATTAGTCTAAATAAGAAAAACAGTTTATTAACCTTGGGAAAAAGACAGTTTCTCAGCTTAAGGTTCTGTTTCATCTGGTGTCTTGCAACAATATCTAATTTATCGCCTGTATTTATTGTAATTTGTATTGTTTGGATTTCCTATCTTGAACGAAAGTTTCGAAGCCTAATCATTATTTATAGCAAACAAAAATTGCTTCTGCCCTCACGCAACAAAAAGAAATCCGCTGCTTTTATCAACATTTCTCATGCGTTTAACAACGTCAGTTTATCAGGAGATGAAGTCTTGTTAAATCCAAATAAAATCATAGTAAGCAAGCAGTCGTAGGATTTTCTCAGTATGCTGTTGGGAGGTAGTTTTATTTGATCCTAAAACATAAACTCATAACCGTGTAAGGTAGATGTGTGAATAGATCACTGGTAGACATTTCCGTAGATGACGTTAATGCCCTCTCTGGTGTGCAGAATAACGCCGCCACTGTGGAACTGGTGTTGACAAGGCGGTGTCACAATGTTGGGAGAAGCAACACGGCACAACACACAGGCAAATGGAGACGCACTCAGACAGACAGACAGACAAACATCGTCCTGACAGCAGTCAGAACTGATGCTCGGAATCTAAAAAGCGAAGATACTCTGGATAATTGCGTGCGACGGTTACAGTATTATTCAATATTTAAGAAAAGTAACAAATTATTTACCGGTGGCGATACTTTGGAGCACACAGAGAAGTCTAAAAGTACAAGGAAAGTAATCACTATATGATTAAAATATACCATTAAGTATCATGTAAGGAAAATCAGCCGTTAAGTGAGCCATTATAAGCTACCTTTTAGAGTATTGTCTGATGATGGTACAAAAAAGATTTTGGAATCTAGCAGAGATGGCGACGATATCTCGAATTAAGAAAGGTAAAATTTTAGAAAAAAATTGAAATCTAACTAATACTACAACCTACAAAACCAATTTTAGTAAAAAAAAAATATACAATGCTATGATAACTGCGGCTAAAGTACGCTGTGCCCGCGCAGCCTTATTGAATTTTAAAACGTGCTGCGAATTAATTATATTCTCTTCAGCAGCTTTTACGAGAGCTGTGGCCCGTCATTCAGGAGAACTAAACTGAAATCTTGCATAATTTCCAATAGATCTCTAAAATGTGTATTTCAGCACTTGCAACACCATACTTCTCAGTGCGCGTTGAAATAATGTCTATCGACACCTTTGGTACTGACGCCTAACTTTTATCAGTTAAAACTTCAGCTAAAGTAGTTGGCTTTTATAACAGAATTTCAAAAACTAATGATCCGTTGGAATATACATTAGTATGCTTTCTGTCTCATATGTTGTACGAAAAATTATAGAATCTTTTACACCAGACTTGTTCTTAATCTTCATTCTCCAGATTTGAAATGTCTCTCCAAGAAACTGTCATAATAAGACGATCGTTGTACCGAGCGTGGGAGTGTAACGGTTAGCGTTCTGGCCTCGCATTCGGGTGGACGCCGGTTCGAATCCCCGTCCGAGCATCCAGATTTGGGTTTTGCATGGTTTCCCAAATCACTCCAGGCAAATGCCGGGATGCTTCCTTCAGAAGGCCATGGCCGAATTCCTTCCCATTCCTTGCCCCCCAGTTCTTTCCCGTCTCTAAAAGCCTCGCTGTTAAGAGAAGTTGAGCAGTAAAAAAAAAAAGATTGTTGTATTACTAAGTGTCCAATGATCCAAGCGACCGATGAAGAAATATTTTCATTCTTGTATTCACTGCATTTTAGACTGCTCAAGATGACCTATCCAGTCATGAGGTTTTGCATACCGGCTTTTGTTGACAATTAGAAAATAATAGCAACGACTGACTTGTTATATATTTTGTAGTGATAAAATGTTAAATATGAAAACGGCCTCCAAATGTATTCACCTTGTTAATAGTTACGACAAGGTCATCCTTGTCACTGCATCCATCTGATTGTATTTTTTATGATAATTTATTTATTAGTTCATAGGTCTTAAATCTTTTATTAGTAAAATTTTTCAGTTTTATTTATTTTATTTAATTCCCTGAACACAAAAATCGATCCGTGGGATGAAGAACTCGCTTGCAAAAGCAAACACTTGTTTGTATTGCAAAAACCCGGACGTTTGCTGTTTTTTAGGTACATAAATAATTTCGATTGTTTTATTTTACTTTCAGTATTAATAAGATTTTGAGCAAAATATGCAATTAGTTCAAAGATTTCAGTTTTCTTCCTTTTCGATGCGAAGTCAAAGTAATTTCGTTTTTTTTTATTATTATTATTATTTATTCCTGATAGACGATCCAACGCGAAAGGAATACCAATTAGAATTTCTTGAACTCTCCGAGCCATTGAAACTGGCATTTAGTTACAACCAACAACCAGCTCTTGGTTTCCTGAGACAATAACCAATAATCAATTGTCACAGCCCATGCTAAAACTAATGGAAATTGGATCCTGCAACACATTGTTTTATTGATGTCATCATAGAAGATATTGTTTCATATTTTTATAGTAGTTTTCTGTAATAGATAATTTTTGTTGAAAATTGTAATAAAAATCACATTTCTTAAGAGTCAGCGTAATGTGTCGGTTGCTCGAAGGTTAGATAGTTTTCCCGCACGGTCCATTACTATTCAAAATTATGAAGCCGTTAGCTAGGACGGCATACTTCCTAACTTACGGGTCAATCGAAAATTACTAGGAAATGTTTCATATATTGAAATTAATTTTCTGATTGCAAGGATAAACCTTGTTGTGTCCATTGCTAGGAGCTTCTGGTAATTGGAAGGACTCAGTTCCTTGTAATGGTCGTCGGAACATCCAGGCCCTTTTTCCACGCCGAAAGCACTATGATTCACCATTTGGTTCAGGTTCGATTTCAACGGTGCCAAAATCACAGCCTTACATCTGAGTATTTATTTTATTTTGTGTAAAACATAGGACACAGCTCCGGTAACTGACACCTCTCTCACAACTGAAAGTTTCTGTATCTCTCCAAAATTGTCTGCCAAACAACAGACCGCTCACTACCCTCTTTAGCTGCCTACTACTAATACTACGCTCTCTCCTGCCAGCTCATAACTACTTTCTTATTGGATATAATTAAACCACCTAAAAAAAAAAAACTTTTCCATTAGCTCCGCCACCGTAAAACATAAACATCCACTCCTTACAACAGTGGAATATTCCTCCAAGTCAGCCCACCAACTAACCGTATTGGCTGCACAAAATTGCGTCAAAAATCTCTCGTGGTAGCGAAGGAGGCTGGAGAGGTCCTTGAGTTCGCACAATAGCCCAAAGCGATTCTGTCAAAAGGAGGCAGCCTGCCTCCCTGCCTGCGGTTGGCAAACAGTGTGAACAGCCGTTTCCTCACTTGGTGTGCATTATTACTTTGAAACAGCGGAAAAATTCTTTTTGATTTTTTTTTGTTTTCCCCAATTTCTCGTTCAATTTATTTCCTCAGCAAACATGAATTTTACTATTGCCACACGAGTTTACATGCCAATTATTATGAAAATCGGAATGTGCGCTCAAATATTATTACGTTACATACAAACAAAGTAAAACTACAACACTCGCTCGTTAAGTGAATAAATTAATTAAGCTATAGAATATTTAATACAGTGGTTAAGTTAAGCATTGTAAAGCAAGGAGGTTTTGAATAATGCTTGTGATTTGATCAATAGCCTGTTATGAACTGAATGTGACACTTATGATAAAGCTGACGGTAAGATTTATTTTGTTTGAAAATGTCTGGCATCTGGAATCTTTTCATATTATGAATTATATTTAGCATAATACGTTATCCTTGAACGTACTAAAATTTTCATCAAAGAAGATTTACATCGAGTAAGATCAACAGACACAGGACTGATATACTAAAATTTAGAATTATTAGTTTACAACCAGAAAGATCGTTGGACCCAGGAGGTATCCTTAGCCTGTTATTGCATGTAGGGTGGCTATATCCTTTCCTCGTTACCTAACTTAATCCTGTAACACTATCGGATAAAGGGGACTTACAGTTTAACGTGGAATCTGAGCCACGGAAGCGTTCTGGCGTACTTCAGATTAGACAGCAAGCTGTGCCAGAGGTGAAGGTTGAGTCAAGGGTCTATGAAAATCCCCGCCGAGACAGATTAGATCGTTATTGTTTCTAACACGTAAAAAACCCGTTTATACGCGAGAATACCCAATATACTTAGAATCCTATGTCGATTCCGTCTTATCGTATATTTCAACGTTATAAACTTTTTGAATAGTTGAATACTGGGAGGAAACCTGTAATCAGTCCATGTTTATTTTCTTCTTTTTATCTTTTGTTAACTTTATAATTTATTCCAGTAATTTTAATATTATGATTGGCAACAAAATCTCCATAAGAAGCAGTTGAGGGCGATGTATGAGTGAAGTATTTTTTCATCATAACAATGTAACTGTTTCTCTAAGGAGACTGAGTTAATTGCCAGTTCTAAAATTGGAACGTGCTATGAATTGGTAAAAACAGAAATTAAATTTTACGATCTTCTGTTTCACTCGAGGTATACAGTTCTCGATTTTTTTATATTGAATTATGGCCAAAACCATCAAGGAAACTGTATTATGTTACCGTGTTACCATGCCTTATTAACTAGCAACGCAGTCGAACCGAACAGTTACGTCACAAAGCTTGACTCTTTCCCTGGGCATTTCATCCAAATGTCGATTGCCTCGGCATATTGCCATCCTCCGTTGTCCTTTACTAACCTCCAAATTCACCTACCAACCATTCGGGTCTATGCTACCACTGCCTTTCGATGCGCTATCAGCCGCAAATGGTGTATCGCTGGGCTGTATACCTGCAGGCGGGCTTCAGAACGACCTCGTCTCGTAAAGTGATGTGCACTCTAACTGAATAAACACTTGTTGGTGTCTATCTACATGCTGCACTGCGATCTTGTAAATCGCCATTTGGACGCAAACGTTAAGGTTACTCAGGAATTATCGTTAATGTATCATAAGGTGCCATCAGGGAGAAATGTCAAAATGATTGCTACTAAAATCCGTTGATTGCGATAAATATTCAGGAGACAACAATTAAACAGACCCGTAATATATACAGCATCATAAACGTGTTAATACATATTAACCGCGCAAGTAGTATATGATCCTAAAATGGAATAATTGGGCGTTGTAAAGTGTTACCATGGATAATAATTCAAACTTATGCATGATTGTAGGATTAGTTAGATTAAATGATTTTTAAACTTTTTTTAACCAAACGAAGAATAAATACTTCAACTGAGAACAGAGGGGAACCGCATTGACTCTTCTGTAATCGCTAATACATGTAATTTTAAATCTGAAATATTATAACTATTAATAGATTCATAGTTATTCTTCGCTGAACTACAGTCTCAGAAATCAATTTATTAGAGAGAAAATCAAAATTTGGGTTTATTTTACATTAGTTTGGGTTTGGAGAAAGTAAATGTAAATGACACTGACAGTAAATGAAGTAATATAGGAACAGATTCGTTAGACGCTCGTCACAGTTTCATTGGCAGTTATAAGGCCAAAAAACGTGAAAGATCATGATACTTACAATGTAATACTGATATAATCACGTATTTTTATAAAATAAGATGGGTACAAACAATTTAATGGGTTATAACGTTCATCGCATTTGTTTTTGGGACATAAATTTGATGTTTTCTGTATTCTACGACATTTCCGATAAAGTTTGATATGAACAGTGTTACTGGTGTCTAAATCTGCAACGTGACTAGACGACAGTTAATTCTGTAATCTCATAACAGTAATTGTCCGGTTCCATCTTCAAGAAATATATACATTTCTCGATAAAATGGGAGACCCTAACTTATTTTTGGATTATTGAAGTATAAGTGGGGGCGACGATGGCAGAATTTAAGTAGCTGATAGTGTGCAGCCCGGTGACGCGAAAACTCAAACTGCTGGTAAAGAAAAAATTGTTCCATAGTCGCAACTTTAGGTAAGTCAGCGTAATAGCCTGTAAAGGTTAAGAACTAATTCTGATATATAAAGATATTTCTATATCTGACAGCATCCCGCAGTTCACACAACATACTAGGCACCAGAACAACTGATCTCCCATGTGTGAATTCAAGTCACTAAGCAATAAGCATCACAATAGCACCATAATGTCCCTCATCTCATATACTATCATTTGACCATAACTTCGCCCGACGTGTGAGTGAATTTTAAATGTGTCTGATATGGTAAAAAATGTACAAAGGAAGAACCGGAATGTAAAGACACGTTATTGCAGCAGGCTGGCATATCAAAATCTATACTTATAAGAGAAAGGGCTGCTTTTTTTAGGCCTCACTCCTTTCTGGTGAAGCCCAGGAGGCTGGCTGCTGTAGGGTCTCAGACACCCTTTTTAGCCAACCTAACGTAAAGAGATAAAGAACGGGAAGGAGTTCGGCCATGGCCGTTTAAAGGAACCATCCCGACAATCGCCATGAGGGATTTTGGGAAACCACTGAAAATCTAAATTAGGACAGCCGGGCTCATTTTGACCCTCCGTCATACAGACTGAGCGATAAAGTAAATAAAATATGAGATGTAGTCACACTAATGGAATATACTTGCACAAAACTGGTGTGAAAAATAACTTAGTATTAAGGTGTACTTTTGTAAACAAAATTTATAATTCTAAAAATAGCAAATAGTAACGAAAAAGAAAGCACGTAAGGATCGAACCTACAACCCCAAGTACAGGAATAATATGCGATGCATCAACATGTGTGGTCGCAATAGTTTATTGGGTTTTCTACTGAAGTAGTTTCGATTTCTCATAAACAAAGCCTTCACCTTGACGAATGACATTAATAAGATACCTGAGATGTTATATAGTTTTCATGTTCGTATTAAAAAACACTCGTAGTGAACTTACAGAAATAATTGAAATATGGCGCCAAAAATGTTGAAGTTAAGAACAGGTTTTCTATTATTGTTCAGACGTCCAACCACGTAGAATCATAGGACACACTGCAGATTTTAAACTAGACGATAAGCTTTAACTGTGATCAAACCATCCTAATTGGTTCGGTAATTTTTGCGTGATGCTGGTACAAACAGAGAGACACAGTTAATATACGTCGTTAAAATCCAAATACAGTTTTGGAAAAGCGTTTCATTGCACTCATAAACGAAAGTCTATGTTTCCCAGTAAGTTGTAGCTGTAAGTGCGTTCTCTCTCTCTTAGGCAAACTGAGCGCAACTTGTGTATCAGATGTGTGATACTTTCTTAAGTGCTGGCTACCAATTACAAAATGGGCAGCTCTTCTCTGTACTTTATTGATGCTAATGATCAGTTCCTCTTGCTGTTGTAAATACTGTCTAATTGTAGTAAAGGTTTCTATAAAGCCGTTCTGACCAATCGACACGTTGTTTTTCTGCCATTTTCTCTGAGTGTTACAGATTTTCGAGAAATAGCCAACCCGGGTAACAAATCCACTTTACAAGCAATCTGGTATTCATTTTTCCTATTACAAGGTATTTATCAGATAGAAGTACTTTTCTGTCTTTTACACCATTCATTCCATTCCTTAAATACAAGACATTTGACGGATTTAAAAGAACTGCTGTGTTGGATGCTTCGTAGATTTGAATAACAGTGATTTCTGAAAGGAAAAGCGCTGACATTCTTCTCCTGTCAAACATGTAATGTTATGTTTTGAATGCGTGCTTCAGAAATTTATGTGAAATTGTAGCGATTCTATCCTTAGCCCTCAAAGGTATAGAGAAGGATTATCTTAACAGTTGTATTGTGAATTCTTAGTATAATGTCCAAAAACACGAAAATCAATTTCATTCGAAGAATGTTAATGATTATTGTACCTGAGCTTTTTTAGTTCAAAAGGGAGATAGGGAACTCTAATCTTATAATCCTACATATGGGGACAGGCGTGAAATTCAGCTATTTTACGCGCAGACTGCAATTGATTTTATGCAGCAGTGATTAGTTTTATTATTCTGTATTCAGTAATTACTCTCTGCAGTAGTGTAAAAAAGTACTGCTGCGCTGGAAACTGCATATAATGTGCTTCATTACAGTGTTAAAGTTATTACTCGACGCTGACGTTGCATGCGCTTACGTCATATTGTCACGCAAATACTGAGCAGGTTATATGGCAGTGTGGAGTGATTTTACCACGTCTGTGCAGAGTTTGTAAAATATCCAGATCGTAACAACATTAGCTGTTTCGTTTGCACTGAAGAAACTTCAGTTTATGTAAATTAATACGCAGTCATTTTCCTGCCGTATGCAATTCAGTTTCATTTCAACTGAAATGGGAAACCTAACACCGAGATTAATTGAAGAGTTGGTTTTTATTAGTCTTAAAGAACGAAAAGATCTTCTAAAGTTTTCTAATATGAATCGATAAAGTTTTCTGGTTGACATTAAAAAAGCACCTTACTCTGGTATACTCTCATAGAAACAAATGAAGCCTGGGAGGTATAGAGGATATTCTTGCCCGAAAATCAATCACTAGTTCTTTTATGTGAGTGCAGTGAACGTACAACTGGTTTCATTTGTCACTGAATGTTGACATCCACCTACTATTCGCTTTTAGACAACTTGTGAACTAAGCAGAAAATGACGTTGCTTCTACTCAGGCCTCGCATTCGGGAGGACGCCGGTTCGAATCCCCGTCCGGACATCCAGATTTGGGTTTTCGATGGTTTCCCCAAATCACTTCAGGCGAATGCCGAGATACTTCCTTCAAAAAGGCCATGGGCAAATTCCTTAAAAAAAAACACGTTGCTTCGAACCTTTTTGAAGTGATAACTACTGTGTTTGTGCCAGTTGGTTTGGTCTGTAAACTTAGAAACAAATATAATGCTGTGGCGATAGACTGATGCAACATGACGCATAATGATCTCGTATCTATAGATCCAGGAACTTGATGCACTATTCACTGTTACGTACTGCTGTTCTCGTGAAAGATTTATGTGTACTGAACATTGGCTTATTGTCTATGGGAGCTGAACATTTACGATTTAAGTGAATCTAGAGAAGTTGGCCATCAGCGCGCTTTCTTAGAATCAAATAATTGAAGATACACCAACACATTGTGTGGAAGAATTGTGGATCATAGCAAGTTACACAAAAAACTCCGCGGTAGCATATATCTACCTATTACAAATAATCAATACTGTTATAAATCTGTAAGCTAGCAGTGTGTGGGGGTTTGAAATAGCATCACACAAAAAATACCGCAGCAATTTGGATAGTGTTTCCAAATTTCGAGAGCTTATGATTTAGCTTAAAATCTGAAAAAAAAAATTAACTCTATGTGACCGTGGAACAGAGCAAGAAAATATAATTTCGAGATGGGACAAATATACACCACAGATCACTTTGTATATGAGACGAAAACTCCTTTCAAGAAATACTCATCAAAAATCACAATACTCTTTGCATTCTGTTTTATTATTTGAATTAAGTTATTTGTTTCTTCAGTTTTCTTAAATACAGTACATTAAAATAAACGGAATGAATCAAATCTAATATAGCATAAGTAATATTTAATTTACTCTAAACATATTTGTGCTAGAGGAGATACTCACGGAAGATGACTTTACTACTATTTGGATTCGGTTCATATTGTTTTTCTTAAGTTTTGTTATTTATTTCTTCAGTTTTTTAAATATTGTAAATTAAACAAAATACGTTAATCAAGCCACTGCATTATACGAGTAGATTAACACCTCAATAATATTCAATTTATGGTGCTTAGTGTCGAAATTAAAACCTGATAACGTGTTGTCGTTAATCAAACCACTACACCATACATTAACCCTTTCAGAAGCCTAACTAAATTTTGATTTTTGATTTACTGTGTTTACTCACACACCAGGGTCCGCAGCAGCAGGCAAACGCAAGGTTACAGTAACCATGTTTGAAACTTGCAGAAAACATTAATCATCTTTTAATTAATTATAAAAATAAATAATTTAGTTACATACAGTTTTAACATAAATAAAAAATGGCGTTTACTGCATGCAAATCAGGTTTGTGACTTAAGGGATACCATAACGTTTGTGGACAGGCGAGCGGGGTTGCGAGTCGAGATGACATGTTTCGGCTCGCGGAGATTATGTAAAACGGGCATTAACGCATTATAGTAACTCGTCTTGGAGTGAGAGTTTCTATGGTGCTTAAATTTTAGTGGTAGGAAGAATTCATATCGCTTCAAAATTTCGACCAACTGTCTGCCGTAGAACAGTCTTTCTTCGAGACGTAAGCTTTCTTCTGTGTTCAGTAACTAAATGCTGTCAAAATGTTTATCTCACGCGATTGACTATCTCTCTCCGTCATGAAGTTTCCACTTCAGCCATGCATCCCACGACGTAAACTTTTTTTTCCGTCAGCGCACAGATACGGTAGGAAGAATCTAGTGTAATCAGTTTTTTCTGTGGATTATTGTCTACGAATGTCAACCGAGTAAACGAAAGCTGTGAAAGTTGTGAAAATGGAAGTTGTGAATTGGAGTAGAAAGTTATTTCTGTTACAATCGTAACAGCTATCTGAGGCATTAGTTTCGAGATGAAACATATGGATTATAATCTCGACGATGTTGATATTTGTCCGATTTAGTCAATAATTTCTGTTCAGTTGAACCGCAAGAAGTCGATTGTCTGGTCTGTCACAATAACGTTAGAGTATACTAGTTGTAATACGAGTTACTGTTCTGAGCTGCATCAATTCGGTACAGCTTGCCATGTAGCCCTGGAATTTTGCGCCAGTTTCTTTGCAGTGAAAAAACAGCACTGAATAAATCACCTCCCATACATTTTCATTTGGAGAAAACTCTGGCAACGGTCTAGGCCAAGCAAAAAGTGACGTTTGTCGTGTTGCGAACAAGGCAGGATTACTCCTGATAAATGAGATCTGGTATTATCTTGTTGGATAATACAAGCAGTGTCTTTTAAAATAAAAGTCAATACTCTTCCTATGTATCTTATTTAACAAAGAGGCTGTTGTAACAGTTATCTTGTTTTTTTTATAGTAGCCGATATTTTAAGTTTTGCACAGTGATTAACCACGAATCATACAAAGTATTAACCCTGTATGAGCCCATAAAATGCATTCTAGAAGGAGACGTGTAGTCACAATTAAAATACAAATTACAGAAGAGCAAAAGATGAGTTTTTGCTATTAGCAGCTGAAATTTGTGATCGGGATCCCACTACATCCTTGGTCGAGGGAATCTGTCTTAGATCATTTCATTTTTGTAGCAGGTCATACAAATGCAGAGGCAGACAATGTCACACCTGTTGCAGTGTTACACGATAGTGGTGAAATTTTTTTCGATGGTAGCCTACTGTCACATGTTGTTGACAAATGTCAGATTTTAGGTGAACTTGATTTACTTCTGTTAACTGCTTCCAGACTTGCATCGCTGTATTCCATATGAACAGGAAAGTCGCGGTATGGTTTGAAAACCACTCTTCACATATATCAAACATAATCTGTTCAACTCAAACGTCAAACTGTTCATACTGTTGGTATTCCATCCTTCTCTGTCGACGGGCAATAGTGAATCATAGAAACACATTACAGCTCGCAGGTAATGTACTACAACGTGGTATAGCTGTCTGTCCATATCGCTGACATTACGGTTCAGATGGAACTGGTGGACTCAGAAATGCGCAGTTCTAACTCTGCATATCCTGCAACCTTTAATCTATTACCAACGTTCTTTCATTCTATTCCAGTTTACTCAGGACAACAATGTATGTATGGAATAACGCTAACACTGATACAACCAAAACACATTTATTAGTATATCGTTAGGAATTGAGTACTACCGTTGTACTTCCACAATTCCTGAATTTCGTCTCAGTTACTTGTTGTCTTCCGGAATTCGATCTTCGACTTATAATTTTTTAGGGAGGAGAGACTACATGAAGAAAATTTGTTAAAGAAATTAGCAAACCGTTTCTATTGCTCTATTGCAACGTAGTGCAGCGCTATCATTTACATTTACTGTGCAAACATTATCACCAGCTTCAGCATTAAAGTTTTAACTAGTGTTGATTTAAATTCTATGACACACGAATCAACCATCGTAATTAAATATTTGAGTGTTTATTTCACAATATTGGTTTCGAATACCTCTAAAAAGTATTATTTTACAAACGGAGTAACACCGGAAGCGAAATTAGAAGCAAATGATTCGCAGACGGATAGTGTTTATGAGTTCAATAAGTACGGACAATTCGTTTTTGTTTGGCTCTTAATGAGGTGTCAGAAACTAAAGAAATAAATCGAATTTGTCAATTCAAGTTTGTTATCCTTTAACGAAGTATTCGAAGAAAAAGTCAACTTAAATGAAATCAGGTTATGATTAAGTAACTTCTATCTCTTCTCTCAATGTGGCACTGTTTTTACCAACTTTATTTATCATTCTTCTTTGCCTTTTTTCCAACTCATTTTTCGTCGTACAATTATTCATTTTGGATATTATCTTTCATTTTTAAAATACTCTGTCATCATCCATCATGCCAATATGGCCGGTGCAGAATAGTTCGGTTATGTTTTATGCAGTCAGTCGTATCTGTTATATCTGTTAGTTTACATTTTCTCCAATGGTTCAGTTTGTATCATATTTTATCAGTGTTTCGCTTATTATTATTCTTAACAGTACATTCAATATTATAATGTTTAGTCTGAGCGTGGTGGGTTTGGAGTTGTCTGGCCTCGCTTTTGGGAGGACGCAGGTTCAAACTCCCCTCTGGCCATCCATATTTCGGTTTTACATGATTCCACGATATCACTCCAGGAGAATGCCGGAATGTTTCCTTCAAAATACTATGGCCAAATTCCTTCCCGATCCTGACCTTGATTTGTTCCCCATCTTTAATGACCTCGACGTCGATGAGGTGTAAAGTCATAAGAAAAAAAAAACAATGTTTAGCTCAAAACTGAGATACCATTTGAAATGTTTAAACTAGAATTTAACGCTATCATAATATTTTAAGTGGAGTAACGTATCCGAAGAAAGCAGAAATTCGATATCACTGTACAGGGCCGTACAGTAAAAGGGTATAGCGGTTTCCTTTTGAGCTATATTGACTACACCAACATATCTAAAGTAACTAGAATTCTGACAGGAAAAGAGAAATTTAATTATTTTGGGTGAAAACATTTCGAAAAACATAGGAAGGGAAGGTACGTGGGCAAATAGGGTAAGTCCGGGATAGTTGGACCATGTTTTTTTAAAGTATTTTTTTAGAAACTTTGCAATGTCTATGATTTGTTATATATTTTTACGATACGTATATATGACCTTAAACAATTGTATACACCTCTTCAGCTGTTACACTGATCACACTTGAAGTTATGATTTTTTCTTCGTTTTCTTTACTCGGTGGTCCATCTATACCGAGGGTACTCGGGTTAGATGGACCACCTCCTAGGGATTGATGGACCTCTGGAAAATGTAGGAATTCTAATTTAGTTTCACATGGTTAAGAAGATTTAATCATTCTGCAGTCATTTTCTTTCGAGAATCTCCCTTACCACAGTAATTGAATTTATTTTTTAATCTTGTGCAGTCTTCATGTGTCCAGCGAGAGCATGACACACATTTAATCCAATTTTCATCTAGTTTTGTTTTACTGTTGTTCTCATTACACCACACATAATAATCAAATCCCAGTCACTTTCATAAAGGTTATCGTTGCAATTTTTTTATTGCTTTACGCCTCGCCGATGGCTAAGGTCATTAGAGGCGGGATGGGACTGGGGACAAGGAACGGGAAGGTATTCGGCCATGATCGTTTTGAAGGAAGCATCCTGCCATTCGCCTGAAGTGATTTGTGGAAACTATGGAAAACCCAAATCTGGATACCCGGACGGGGATTCGAGCCCACGTCCTCCCGAATGCGAGGCCAGAACGTTAACCGTTCACCCACGACGCTTGGTCTTTGCAAATTGTATTAATATCGATATTTGCAGATTCTGAGGATGACGTAAGTTCTTTCTTCTTTTGCGTTCTCTTCCATTTATTAATCTCCCTTTAACTTCTTTTTCTTCCTCCCTTTCTCTCTTCCTCCCTGCCTTTCTTCTTTTCGTGGCTTTCGGGCGCGTCGACAACGAGGTCATTAGCGTTTCTTCTTTTCTTACATTTCTTTCTTATTTTTTTCTTATATGCTTCTTTTCTTCTATTTTGCTGCAGCATTAACTCCCATTTCCTTATTCTCAACAGCTTTGACTACATTTTTCATACTGTCTTCAGACCATTGTCCTTCCCCCGACGCGCCTTTTCTTTTATAAAAAGTAGGCATTTTTAAGTAAAAGCAATAAATCCCAACTTATCAGTACACGATTTTATATTTAAAATAAGTTTTTTATTTCATTTATATAGAAAGTATGTCCCTAATAGGAGAAATGGTCCGACTATCCCAGGTATTTTTAAGTGGTCCAACTATCCCAAATTTCACTGGTCCATCTATCCCTAATTGTCGCGATAGATGGACCAGCCTCCGTTCAGACAAACAATGCTACCGGCACTCCATTTTGGGTTAAGTTTGTACCAAAGTATACATATAGGTTATAGCATTGATCTTACGTTGAAATAATTTAAACTAACTTAACCACATAACAAAAAAAATTTCCTATAAATATTTTTCAACTCGCCAAAAGAAATAAACCAAGTTTTCTTCTAAAATACATATGAAACTCCCGAGCAAAACTAAGCGTGGGTCGGTCTACTCAACAATAACAATTACAGACACCGACTGCAGCACTGCTGTGGCAGACCAGCCAAATATTCGACTGGTCCGTCTATCCCGGTGGTCCATCTAACCCGGACTTACCCTACGAGTATATAGAAACAACAAAACAGACATCGTTTGCCATAGACATGGAGAAGCCGATACTAAGTTTTAAATCAATTACAATGGAGCATATGTCTCATTGGAAATTTCCGTACTAACCTCATTTGTATTACATAATGTACTGTACCTACTCACTAAGTTTCTTTTTAAATAATTTTTACTTTAAATTCGTCCACGATTCTGGTAAAATTGTTCAGTATTTCTCCAATTCCAAATTGCCTTACTTGCAAAAGAAAATATTGTATCGTGAGAATGCTGGTCTAAACAGTATGCAGAAGCACACTTGACCACTCCAGCTGGTGACTCGCTGCAGGCGTCATTTCCCGTCGTGGCGGCTCCGGCAGGAACTAACCAATTAGCAGATTGACCCAACGACTGCGATGCTGCCCGAGCACCCACAGTGAAGCATGCGGGCTGCTGGTCCATTATACACTCGTTACCAGGACGCAGGAAGCAGTAGCGAGCAAACACACTTGAAACTGTGTAGGCAACTAGCCAGTGATCACAATGTGTGGTCTGGTGACTCAGTGGTTGCTTTCAAAATTTCGGCGTCCGGTCCCAGGTTCAAATACAGGTGGACTTGGGATTTTTAAACGTTGATTTTTTAGTAAAAATAAATAAATATTTTATGGCTAGAATAAACTGTTAAAAGGATTTATATCTGCAGTACATTTAATCACTGTTGTGTTATAACTTAACGGGGTAACATTAGGAAAAATGTGTAAGTCTGAAAAACCGAGCGTGCTGGGTGAATGGTTAACTTTCTGGCCTCGCATTCTGGAGGACGCCGGTTCGAATCCCAGTCCATATTTGGGTTTTGCATGGTTTCCCCAAATCATTCCCGGCGAATGCTGAGATGCTTCCTTCAAAAGGCCATGGCCAAATTCCTTCCCGTTCCTTGTCCCCAGTCCCATCCCGCCTCTAATGACCTCGACGTCGACGAGGCATAAAGCCATAAGCAAAAAAATATAAAAAACTGTAAGTCTGAAGAGCACAGATTTGATAAATAGGGGAGATAGGGCACCAAATGAGATCCAAAATCATGAATAATAGACGTGGAAATAAGAGACTCGTGACATAGAATATTACTTTGATGAAAAAACATCAGCGCTGACAACTTGCCTCCCTTCCCAACCTTCATAGCAGTTGCTTCACAAGGTTAGCATAATATGTCACCGTGGTGGTTTAACCCGTTTCGGGAAATCTATAACCAGTACATTCTTAAAATTCCATATAGCAGACACCATCTTTTTTCCTGTTCAAGAAACAACTATATTTCTGGGAAAGAGTCATGGGTACAGGTTTCACGGTACTCACAAATCTTTCACCAAAATCTTATGGACTGGCATCAAACAGGCGTAGATTATTCGAAGAGCCCTGCATCCTCGATCATTTTTGGTCTGGAGTCAAAAGCTTCGGTTCAGGGCGGATGGAAACCTTTCTCGTGCCCAAGTACTCCGACAGATTTCAATATGCTAGGGTTCTTGGAGAGCCTAACATCTCCTCATTCGGCAAACTGTTAGCCTTCTGTCTGTCATTCCCAAATCATGTTCCAAATTTTCCAGCTTGATTATCTTCTCTGCTTTTTTGCTTCTGGCTTTAAGCCTCTTCGACGTCGAGGGCATTAGAGACCGGGACAACCAACGGGGAGGAATTGGGCCATTGTATTTTGAAGGAACCATCTCGGCATTCACCTGAACTGATTTGTGCAAACCATATAAGAACCAAATCTGAATGGCTGGACGGAGATTCGTACCCGCGTCTTCCCGAATACGAAGCCAGAGAGCTATCACTCACCCACCACGCATGATACCATGGACAGTCTGAAAAACGTACAGCGGCATTGGTTTCATTTAATGAACGTGATACAAAATCTTGAACATTTAATTGACGCATCCAGTGATAAAACGCAGCAAATCATTTTACCTTTCTGGTCTGAAATTAAAGTGTAAAACATCTTGTAGTTTATTATTGGCTCTATTTGCCCGATGGTAAAAGTAATGTCTGACACTGCAGAATTATACGCGTGTTTTCCAAATTTTAATCGGTACTTAACCGGGATTAACATTACATTCCTTGATCGAAACGCTGGATAAAACTAAAGACGAAGTCGGTTGGGATTTTTTATTGCTTATCGTCTAAAGGACAAAAGAAACAACTGGGGGTAGGTATTAGAGCCGTTTTAACCAACTAATCGAAAAAAAATTGCGAGAAAAGGCACGATTTAAAGAAGAAAAATAATTATTCATGGAGACAATACACCTGCTCCCCCAGTTGCTTCGTCGATGGCGAAGATAAAGGATTTGAATGATGAATTGTTGGACCATTCTTCTTCATATTTAGATCCCTCCAAATTACGCCTGTTCATAAATCGCAAAGTATTAATCAACGAACCTAGAAGTGATTGGAACTGTAGGGGGTATCCTGCAGATATTATAGAAAATAATATAAGGATTTTTTGCTAGTTAATATATATTGAATTATGGAAGATTACGTTGCGATATAAGAAAAAATTTGAAATTCGTTTTCAATTTTTAGATAGATATCCTTCCAGACTAACCTCTTTGCCGTTGAAGTATTTCGGTTGAGCAAAGAAGGTTTGAATCATCTGAATTAACTTTCCTTTGATTTTCCACCGTTTGTTTTTAATAAAAATAAAAATTTATCCATTGGAGAAAGTAATTGGTTTCTTATTCGTTTGACATGCAATCAGAATTTCACAAAATGGAATGAAATTAATATTAAGTTTAATACAGAACAGAGAAACAGTTAAGGGATACTCCTCATGAGCCGGCAGGTATATGAAGACGGATACAATTTCGCGTGTTCAGCCCTTTGTCTGATCACGGCTCAATTTACGGCAGTTTCCTTGAAGTTCTCGGCGAGCGTATTTGCAGACGAATCAGACACGTATCAGATCGAACGAGCTTTGTGCTAATGAGTCGGCTTTCAAGTAGCTCTCTGACAAGCGCTTTGACGAGACTCGAAATTGTTGTATCTGTCTGCCGAGATGAGGTTCGCCTCAAACCTCGCGCTTTGCCACGTAATATTAATCCGCGCCAGTTAATTATATTCCAGTCAAAACAGCTTGGCGCGCCTGACGTTGCTGGTCGGGGGAATTAGATTCCGAGAGACGGGCGCGAGCTAGATGCCAACGGAATTTGCCGGCGGATCCACCGAAAAAAAGAAAAATGAATTATGAAACGAAAATAAGCTTGCCTGCGTGAAACGAGAACTGTTGATGTTATTTGAGGTCTGTTTGGTGTCCTACTGTTTTAACCTTTGATTACAGAGTTACAGACCGTATAGCACGCGGGTTGATCTGATTAAAATCTCTCGACGTCGTTTCACTGAGAGCATCAGCCCTCCAGGTCATTCTTCATGTGATTTCACCCCACTTATACTCATTCGCGATTTCGTCACTATTACCATTGAAACTGAGCCATCCTTTACGTTTGCTGTTGTCGGGAAAAATGAAACCGGTTCTGCAATTTGTTACCTTCGCGGAGGATGATAGTTCACACCATAATATTGATTTTACAGAAAAGCTTTATAAATAGCGCGCAGAACGTGGTATTAGTACCGAACACTAATGTAATTACCACCTTTTTCAATTTTTACCCCGCATCTCTGTCTGATTAAGCAGATGGGATCGCAACGCATACCAATCAACAAAAAATGTCCGAGTGTAATTAAAATACATCCTTAATTTCACGCTTGATTATACTGCAAAAGTATTACGCTTTAATTCTAAATTTTTGTTTCAAAAAAATTTATGAATGTCTTGATGATGGGAGTAATTAGTTTCAATCCGTTTTTAGTATTAGTTTTCCCATATCCCGTTATTTAATTACTCTAGATGTTTCCCCTGTGAGTAAAATAATGATTTATACCTTGTTCACTTCGACTTTGCGGTTCAAGGTCATTTCCCCTCCTAACCCCCTTCCTACCTCTCCAATTTGACTGACGTTGTGCCGCCTCTGTTAACTGAACGGGCTATTAATATGTGTATGAACATAAAATTCGGATTAATTTTTTGAATAGTGAGTATTAAGAATTTCAGCAGTAAATAGAACGCAGAATGGAATACATCATAAGATCTTTTAATTGATGGAGGAATGTAATGCACCCGTGATCAGTCGCCTCTGCAATTTGTCCTTGCCAAGTATTTTCTCTCTTGCCAGATCTAATTCATATCTGTTAATTCGCGATCTACAGACCTCCTGTATCTCATCCTTTCTTCATTGTTCGCTAGCGGAAATTAAAAGTGCAACACATAGACGGAGTTCTGATGAATGAAATTTGGCCACAAGTTGTATGGAGAGTATTAAATGATTAAAAATTGAAAGTTTTACAAATTCTACTATGAGAATTACGGGGCTATTTATTATGCAAAATTGCTATTCTTTTTTTTTTTTTTTTTTTTTTTTTTTTTTTTTTTTTTTTTTTTTTTTGCCGAGGAGAAGAATGGTCACCCTCTACACCCAAATGTCTAACTGTGAGAGAGGTTGGAGGATTGGTGTGTTCGAAATGGGTGCATCATATTGTGAAATCTCCAGAAGGATTGGCCCTGCTTCAATATCTGTTTACAGACTTGTTACACAGTGGATGAAAGAAGGCTCTAGTAATCCTAGAGCAAGCACAGGTTCATACAGAAGGACAACAGCATACGAAGACTGCCAAATTGTGTGGTTGGCTATTGCTGACAGACGGGTGACTGGAAGTCAGATCCAAGCAGTGGTTACACAGAGAGTCACCTTCCGGACGACTGTCAACCAATTGCTTGAAGCTACACTCTCTGACTCATATGTAATACATTCCATTCACCTGATTTCATTGCCAGCATTGTCTAACCTGACGTAATGCAAAACGCAAATGGATACGTGAATGGCGTACATTTTAGAGGCGAGTCTCGACTCTGTCTGTGGCAAAGTGATAATCGACAACATGTAGAGAGGCATAGTGGGGAAACAGCCCACCCTGCTGTGATTTAAGAAGGTCACACAGGTACAGCCACTGGTGTCATAATTTGGGGACAATCAGTTTCGACAGCAGGACTGAGTTGATGGTTGTTGAACGCACAATTACAGCCCACCATTATGTGGACGGGGTGTTGATTCATTGTCGGCAAGGATCCACGAATGAATAGATGCTCAAGGTGGACGCCCTTCTTACTGACAACTGCATGTAAAGGTAATAAACTTAGCCTCATCCATTTCGATTTATAATTTCTTTTGATCATGACCCTGGATATATCAACAAAGTTTTCTTTTTTTATTTATGGCTTTACGCCTCGTAGACGTCGAGGCTAATTAGAGGCGGGATGGGATTGAGGACAAGGAAATGGAAGAAATGCGGTCATGGCCTTTTTGGAGGAAGCATCTCACCATTCGCCTGGAGTGATTTGGGGAAACCATAGAAAACCCAAATCTGGATGCCCGGACGGGGATTCGAACCGGCGTCCTCCAGAATGCGAGGCAAAAGCGTTAACCACTCACCCACCACGCTCGGTACAAAGTTACCTAAAATTGCACCACTCCTGTCTGGGTATTACACTTTTAATTGCCGCCAGGGTATATATAAAATTATTATTATCATTTTAAACTTTCATTTCTTTTATTGTTATTTTACATTAACAACACAATTCTCAATTACATCCAAACTTCCGTACTCCACACGATCTCTGCTTCTTTCTCTGCTATTTCCGACAAAGATCTTCCTCCTCCTGTACTGTCCAGAGATTTTAATGTACTTTTCATCTGGTAATAACGATGCTTGAAATACTTTGATGCAATACTTAAGACATAATAATAACACGATATAAAACACTTTTAGCAACACACACATATTAATTATTAATTATTTTTTTTTAAAAAACTAAGAGTCTGTGTATTATTACACATCCCCTCGGCCAATTTGTCACCAAAATTTGTCAAATTTTTGTGTGATATAATTTCATTCACCACAATATATTTTCAATATATAGTTACATTCATTCATTTCCTTTACCTACTCCCGGTATAACTTTAGATCACATCTATTTCTTAATCCTAACATCTTTCCTGATTTAGGATACTGGAGGTAATATGCGTGCTGATGTGGTCTCCCTACAACTATATAAGGTCCTTCATACACGTCAAAGAACTTTTTTATTTCTGCATTAATGCTGCTAGATCTTCCATGAGACTTCACCAATACTAGCTCACCCAGTTCAAACTCATCATTTCTTGCACGACGATCGTATATCCTCTTCCGCTCCTCCGCTCTCTTTCTCAGGTTCTCGTGCACTAGTGTTAGGCGCTCCTGCTTATTCATTTCTTTTCTAGGCGGAAATTTTACCAAGCTCGTCACAATGTTGTCTGGTTTCCGATTCCACATAATTTCATATGGTGTAAATCCAGTCCCAGTATGTACAACACTGTTCATCACGTCTTCAAATTTACTCAAGTATTCTGCCCATCTCGAATGCTGTTTATGGCAATATGTTCGGCACAACCTACCCAACTCACGCATTACCCTCTCCGCTGGATTGCTCGCCGGGTGATAAGCCGCAATCCTTATGTGTTTCACTCCTGCATTGTCCAGACACACTGTCCAATTCCTAGAGATGAACTGACTACCGTTGTCACTCAATATGCGTTGTGGCTTTCCGCAATTCACAAAATAATCTTTTTCCAAACGGCTACTTAATGTCTTCCCCGTCGCCTTTCGGATCCCATATAGCTTAACATATTTGGAAAACACATCCAAAACCACAAAAACGTACACCAATCCACCCTTTGCTTTGGGAAGTGGTCCATATAAATCAACAGCCACCAAGTTCAATACCCCAGACGGTATTATTGCCTTCATTAATCCCCTCTGAACCATTGTGGAATCTTTCACTCGCTGACATCTATCACATTTACCAATCCTGCATATAACCTGTCTCGCCATATTGTTAAAGATCACGATTTCCTTTAATTTTTCTAAGCACTTTTTTGGCCCATAATGCCCATGACTTAGATGGGTATAATCTATAATCTTCTCGGTATATTCTTCTGGCCAACAAATCTTCCAATCATCAGAATTTTCGGCTCTCCTCCTGAATAGTATACCTTCATATATCATGTAAAATTTCCTCAACTTATCATTTGACTTTCTTCCCAGTTCTGTTTTTACCAGGGCTAAACACTCGTCGACATTATGTAGTCGCCTCAACTTCTGACATATCTCCTTGACATCCTTTTCGTATTCAACACCCTTCATATAATACATTTTAAATATATTAGTAGATTTCTCCTCATCTCCTTCGCTCCCTAAAGGTAAACGGGATAACGCATCGGCCACTACATTTTCGTCTCCTCTTATGTACTTTATTTCGTAGTCAAACTGTTGTAAGTATAGGGCCCATCTTGTGAGTCGCGGGTGGAGCAATTTGCACTCCTGCAAAAAACTCAGTGCTTTTTGATCAGTGTATACTATGGTCTTGTGAACCCACAGGTAATATCTGAATTTCTTAAAACCCCACACAATACTCAATGCCTCCTTCTGGCAAATTCCATAGTTCCTCTCATGGGTATTTAATACACGGCTGGCAAAAGCAATCGTCTTGACTTCCTCCACATTATTCATTCTCACTACCTGAAATAACTGCACACCAATACCGTAATCACTTGCATCTGATGTGAGACAGAAGGGTAGTTCTAAATTTGGGTGATAAAGTATCTTTTCCTTTCCCAATTCCTTTTTAATCTTATCAAAACTATTTTGACACTCTTGAGACCAAAACCAGGAAACATTTTTCTTTAGCAAAACATTTAGGGCTGGATCGTTGAGTAGTTGCTCAGAAACAAATTTCCGGTAAAACCCGCAAAGGCCCAGGAATGATTTCAATTGCTTTCGGCTAGTTGGCGTAGGAAAATTTTTTACTGCTTCTAACTTCCTAGGATCCGGTGCTATTCCCTTCTCACTGACAATATGTCCTAAAAAGTTTATCTTTTCCTTTACAAACTCAGATTTTGACAGCTTTAACTTCATTCCTCCAAGTTTCAATGCTACCAACACCTCCTGCAGTAGTGTGCAGTGCTCTTCCCAAGTTTTTGCACTTATCAATATATCATCTACATATATAGTGACCTTCCGCAACAATTCATCGCCTAATACCTTGTCCAGGGCTCGTATAAACACAGACACCGACATGTTCAGACCAAACGGAACCACACAGTACTGGTAACACTTACCACCGTATAGGAATGCTGTATATTGCCGTGACTCCTTGGCCAAAGGAACCTGCCAATACCCTGCAGTTAACCTCATAGAACCTCTGCAGTAACTCCTCCAAATTTTCAGGCCTATCACTTTCTCGATCCACTCTTTTATTCAACCTTCGAGCATCCAACACCAGTCTAACACTTCCATCCTTTTTACCTACTACCACTAAAGGGCTGTTGTATTTGCTATCACTTCGTTCGATTATCCCTAATTTAAGCATTCTTGCCAATTCCTCTTCCACCGCTTTCCTGCTTGCCAATGGTACAGAATAAGGTTTTACAAAAAATGGTTCATGATCTTTTACCTTCAGTTTGCATTCAAATCCCTTTACACGCCCTGGACAATCGGAAAACACTGTTGAGTTTTCCATCAATATTTCCTCTAATTGCCGCTTTTGACTGTATGATATATGTTTTATGGCATCCACGATTTTTACTATTTCTTGTTGACCAGCCTCCTGGCTCTGATCATACAATGCATCATCTTCTTCATCCGCTTCCCAATCAATTCTTTGAATCGTTGCTATTAGTTTCAGTCTTTCCATTCTTTCTTTGTTCTTAATTATTTTCCGTTCAAACGGCACTGCGTATTTCACGTCTCCATTCTCAAATTCCATCCTTTCTTCATTGAAGTTAATTATTGCCTTATACCTTCCCAACCAATCCATCCCCAGGATCCAGTTAACACTTAGCCCGGGTATCACTAGCATATCATGGTCCACTGTCATCTTCCCAATCGTCATGGTCACATATACATGTTGGCGAATTAGCTTGCTTAGTTTTCCGGTGGCACCGACAATTTGTGTTTTACTTGCTGGCATTTCTGTCATCTTTCCCCTTTTCTTTAACTGGTTAAAAAATGATTCAGAAATTGCAGTCACATCGCTTCCTGTGTCCACTAATGCTCGTTCCAGTATTCCAAATACTCCTACCTCTACCAAAGGTTGCATTATCTCTTTACTCCAATCTTCTTTTTCATCTTCTTTTAATAGGTCCTCTTCCACTTCACGGTATGACCATGCTCTCCCCTTCATCTTCACCTTCCCTTGGGTAGCTTCATCTTCCTTACATCTTCCGTCCTCTTTCTTCCGTATTAGAAAACATTTCACCTCCTCTTCTTCTCCACATTCTTCCTTACTCGCCATTCTATCTATCGAAGGTTCGTAAGCTGCCTTCTCTTCTTCCTTGCTTGTCTCTTTTTCATTATCTTCCGTATATTTATAATCTTCCCCATCTTCAATAATTTCGTCCATTTCTTCCGCCTCCAGCTCATAATTTCCCTCATCCTTATCCGTGAAAGTAGAAAGCATTTCACTCTTCCTCCTGGTTTCTTGGTTTATTTTCTGGTCACCGTCTTCCCATTCTTTCATATTTGCAAGGCCAATTATCTCATTTTGCTCTGCCTTCCTCTTCTCAACATTATTAAACTCGTTGATCTCTTGTATCTGTTCTAAACAATTCCACCATTTCAGTGGTCCGTTGTTATCAGACATTGGGTTCAATTTCTTGTTAAACCTTCGCTTATCATCGCTGTCATTTTCTGTTCCGTCTCCTTCAGTCTCCATTTCTAGTTTTTCTTTACAGGCCTTCCTAACTTGTTTTATCCAGTTTCCTACTTCCCCTTCCGCTCCTTTGTTCACCGCGTTATCGCAACTTTTTCTCACGTTTGCGTCTTTATCAATATTTTCCATCGAATTGTCCTGAAATTTTTTCTTCAGCCCGTTCTCTTTCAAAATATGTCGCAACTTCTTCTAAAACGACTTTTCTTTGCTTAATTACCTCATCTCTATTAAATTTCATTAGCATGCAGTTTGGTTTCCATATAGCTTCTGGTCCTCTAATCTTCCCGGCTTGAGAACGGACCCCTTCAAAAGCCGCTCTTAATTTCCCTTATTATATGTTCCTTCTCGTCTACTTCCATTTACTTGGATGTTACCATATTGCGAAGGCGAATTTTCATTTCCTGATTCGGTCACCGGTCGTGTATCAGCCAAACCTTGCTTTGCATATAGGCTTCTATTTCCTCTTTTCTCGAAGTATGTGTTATTGGCCTGTTGTTGGTATCCTGTCCCAGTATGAAATTTTCCGGGTTCGGTGTTCCTGAACATGTTTGGTTCTTTCTCGTTCATTGCATCCCACCTATCGATTTTATCAACTCCTTCTAGAAATTCATGTATGTTTTTCCACTGCATCAACAGTATTTTTTCTTGTACTTGGCGCGGCATCTTCCGCTCCAATATTTCTATAACCTCATCCTCTTCCATGGGCAACGACAAATACTTAAGATTCTTCAATAACTTCTCACATTAATCTCTCAAACTGCCCTGCTGCCTTTTGTAGGGTGCACTGTTTCTAAATTCCTGTTTCACTCGCCGCTGTCTTTCATCGGACCAATATTTCCTCAGGAAAATTTGCAAAAAATCCTCGTAACTTCTGTTACCTCCACCCAATTCACACGTCCACTCCAATGCCTCATTCTTCATCATCATCTTAACGTATTTTATCTTCTCTTCATCCGGCCACTGTCTTGGAAATGCGTCTCTGTACACTTCCACAAAAACATAGGGATGTATCTCGCCGCCAGGTACAAAACTCACTTCAGGCAATTTCATTTGTACTGACTGTACTACATTGTTGCCGACACCGTGCCCTTTCCCGTTCTGAATTTTGTCGACTCGCTGATTCAGCTCTACCCATTGATATACGGCCGTCTCTTTATAGCTTTCCACTTCTCCCTGCAAGTTAACCATTCCAGATTCCAATTCTTTAATATTAGTTTGTACCAGTGAAATTTCATGTTTGGCTTCTTGAATGTCACTCGTAAATTCACTGTTTATCCATCCCTCTCTGCTCGTCCAGTGCTATCTTCACCGACTCCTCGCGGTTCTGCTGTTCTATCTGTATTAACTTTTGTACCTTCTTAAACATTAAATCTTCACGTTGAGAAATATGCTCATGTACTTTGTCTATCTGAGAGTTAATTTCATGAGAAATATTAGCTCTTTCCTTTCTCCATTCTATTATCGTTTGTTGGTGATTATGATTCATTTTCTGCATTTCGCGTTTTGTTTCTATTTGTTCTCTCATAATCATTGCTAACATTTCCTTTATAGAATTACTGTCGTCATTCCACGGGTT
The DNA here is from genome assembly GCA_031002005.1 of Vandiemenella viatica. Classification (NCBI taxonomy): domain Eukaryota; kingdom Metazoa; phylum Arthropoda; class Insecta; order Orthoptera; family Morabidae; genus Vandiemenella; species Vandiemenella viatica. The sequence goes on along the minus strand of JARYHS010009186.1, from coordinate 105,357,244 downwards.
TTTCCCCGCGATGCCAGTTGTTGAATCATCATCACCATCCAATTCGGTAACTACCCGCTCCCCAACTAATTCCGAATCTTTTCCATCCATTGTTATTTACAAAATTTTCATCACTTCACAAAAATCATACACAGAGAGAGAAAAAAAAATCCGGTGTGGATTTCGAAAAACGAGAAATATCAATTAACGCAGATTTTTCTGACTTACAACGCCGTATTATCAACCAAACACCAACAGCACACACATTATCTGTACATAAATCTTTAAAACTATCTTTAAGAACCTGTATGCGTAATTAAATCTCATATTTTAACATTATACTTTTAATCAATTTCTCTCTTTTAAATTTATCTTGCAAGACTTTACTCAAAATTAATAACTTTGTCTTCCATTCACAATATCTAAAACTGGTTCTTTCTTCTCCTACCTTTCCGAAGATTGCAGACTTCTTTTATTACGAGCTAAATAATTAGCTCTGTGTCGCGGTCACAGTCGCCACGTGTAAAATTATTATTATCATTTTTAAACTTTCATTTCTTTTATTGTTATTTTACATTAACAACACAATTCTCAATTACATCCAAACTTCCGTACTCCACACGATCTCTGCTTCTTTCTCTGCTATTTCCGACAAAGATCTTCCTCCTCCTGTACTGTCCAGAGATTTTAATGTACTTTTCATCTGGTAATAACGATGCTTGAAATACTTTGATGCAATACTTAAGACATAATAATAACACGATATAAAACACTTTAGCAACACACACATATTAATTATTAATTATTTTTTAAAAAACTAAGAGTCTGTGTATTCTTACATCCCGGACGGGGATTCGAACCGGCGTCCTCCAGAATGCGAGGCAAAAGCGTTAACCACTCACCCACCACGCTCGGTACAAAGTTACCTAAAATTGCACCACTCCTGTCTGGGTATTACACTTTTAATTGCCGCCAGGGTATAACCATTTTTGGAATCGATAGTTTGCCGATGGTAAATAGCCCTAAGCTTAGAGGTAACCACTCCACCTCTATCATATTGGCGTGGTCGTGTCTGCGAACAGTTTAAGTTTTGTTGTACTGTGGCTTGTGTTATATTGTCTAGGTTCTAGGTTGGAAAGAGAGGAGTTTCCCAAAATTCACTTAGATGACTGCGGAAAACCACATAAAAAGTTTAATCAGACGGTCGGCGCACCGGAATCCATGTCCAAATCCACGTGCATTCTCTTCGCGTCCACCATTGCGGTGTTTTAACACACCTGGCTACGACATATTTTAAAATAATACGATTGAGAAGTTGAAATGTCAAGGTTTACCACTGTGTAGTGATCCCACAAACACGTCTCAGTCATTAAGTTTTTCTATGGAGGATTCTGTAGGGATCAGTCTTCAAAATATTATCCTATCAACATGGAAGACTGGTTCTATGAAGTAAACAGTTCATGAACCACTGCTGAGTCTGAATCCTGAGCAATGTTTGTTTGTAAGCAGTCAGCTCCCGAGGCCATACTGGTATTCCGGCTCCCCAGTCTTTAAGCTGTGAAAGTTTATTGCTGTAACGAAGGATTGCCGTTCAATCATTCAGTTGCGTAAAAGTTAGCCAGGGTTATTAAGCGACAGCTTAATGACCATTGTATCGAATTTTGATGTCGTGAATTATTTTGTTACCCAATGCAGATGGAAGCGCTACGATAACTCCATGGCGAGGTCTGAAGGTGGAAAGCAGTAGCTATTCCAAACTGAAATACACCCTAATCTCGTTTCTTATGTGAGCTTGCGAACTGTCCAACGTTATTTGTGCGTTGATAAGCCCGTCGTAAACTGTGGACCTAATTAACGTAATTAACTTGCTGCTCTAATTTATCAATGCAACCACATTAGATGGTGGTACGGCGTTTTGTGGATAGTTTGACCCTATTACCATCTCTCACACTTGCAAGCACTCAGTTCGTTAAGTTTTTATAATTTCTAAAGTAACTGAAGCATACCCCCGAATTAAGTGGAAGGTATTACCGTTAAATCGCCAAAGAAAATCAGACACGTTAGACTTAATAATTTCTCTCCTTCAATCACGGCATTACACTGGTAAATTAATATAGCTTGCGTATTCTAACAATACCAATTAACACCACATAGCTTTTGCCTAGCACGCTCTGCGAGCGACCTTCACTACACACAACTGGCTAACAACTGTTCGGTACAAAAATACTATTATGCATTCTTAAAGACTAGACTAATGCTACCCCGATCATGGAGGAAAGAAATATATGGAGACGAAATACCGCTTATTCTGTGACGCCGCTTCTAAACTCTCGGTTGATACTGCTCATGCGCGGCGGTGGCGATATTACGTATCTGTACAATTGCTACATTCACATTGTGTTTGATGCTGTGATTATTTCATTTCATAATGTGTCTAAGTTTTTTATAATGGATTCTTGTGCTGCATTCGGTTGCACAAATAGGCCAGATAGTAAAGTACCTGGAATATCATTTTATAAGTAAGTTGCATTGTAATTATTGTTCTTGAAGTGTGCAGTAGGTATTGGCTAGTTAGGTGCCTGTCTATAAATATTTAGTCATAGCTCTCAATGGGATGACTTAGTTCTCAAATTTTTGTTGGTGTAGTGTAGAAAATCAGCATACTTTGCTATTTTGCACCTAATAGACTAGCATCACTTTTTAACGAGTGTTGAAAATGAGATTTAAAGGGGTGATATTTACATCGCTATTCAGTGAATTTAGTACTGTGCTTTATTTCGTCACGTTGCAGTTTATACTGACAGTGTATGATGAAATTAAATGTGTTAAATTATGCTATGCAATCTAGGAATCTTGATGAAGCAAATGATGTTGTTACTCCAAATACAGTTTGCTACTCAATTACGCGTGTGTGGGTGTGTCTACATAGTTTGATTCTGTAGCGTCAATTTAATGGAGATTGTGGTTAGGTCTAAATACAGTCTGTACCAGAATGGTTTTGTTGTTCCATAAGGGACAAAGAATTTATCTATTATTGTTAATAATTTCATGAGAACCATGTTAGTGACGAAACGTGTAACGCGATGTAAACTACTTCCAGCTATTCCCAATTAAGCTTATGATGTATGGTAAGAAGATAATTATTTTTATTCTGATCTAGGCTGCATTTCAACCTATCCACAAGTGGTAGTAATAAAACTGGAATATCCATTCTGTATGTCCACCATGTAATTCATTGTGGCTTTGGCAGAATTAATTTTTCGTCCTGGCCGCATCCCAACCCAATCCCCTCAATTTGGAGACAGTACAACCCGAACACTAAGCAAGATATCGAAAATTTTTATTCTTTATTTTTGATTTGTTTAGTCGTGTTACATAAGAATCCATCATCAAATTTGACTTTGAGCAATTTTTTCTTCTGAATTTCAATCAGAAACATCTCACATTTGAGACAGAATATCTCGAAAACTAAGCAGGATATCAAAAAATTTTGTTCTTAATTTTTTATTTGTCTCATCGAGTTACATAATAATCCATCACCAGATTGCGGCGTCACGTTTATCCTAGAGTCTCCTTGAGGTTTTTGTACATATTCCCTGTGTCTATATGGATAGGTAATATGGCAGCCACGCCTGCCCACTCCTCCTCCACCCGGCGTCACTTCAATGCGTGGTGAAGGTCTCTTGCGTCGTCTCCATATATTTATTTCCTCCATGACTCCGATCGCTACAACACACTGCTCACACACATCACAGTCATACACAAAAATACTTAAAGATTATAGGTGCGGAAGAAAACTAGGGGCTATTCTGTTTCTATTTCTGTACTAGCATGATAAAGTGGAGATATTCATGTATTCTAATATTTGTCTACCTCTACAGTTTTTACCTTGGACCGTTCCCTCTACTAATAAATTAACCAATCGCGCATGTCTTAAAATGTGACCATCCTGACTTTTTTCTCTGGAAGACTCTTCCACAAGCTTCTTCTCTGACCTATCATTTCAAAACACTTTATTTTGTAATCTCTTCACTTGAGTTTCAGCATCCCAAATTTAAAGTGTTTAAATTTTCCTTTTTTCTGGTATTCTTAAAGTCCATGCTTTGCTATCAAAAAGTGCTGTGCTCCACACATAGAGTTTTAAAAAGTTCTTTGTGAGTCTCAGATCAATATTTTAAACTAAACGATTTCCCTTTTTCATGAAAGCTTTTGAGTTAGTGCTATTCTGCTTTTAACACAATCCCTATTTCAGCCATCAGTAGTAATTTTACTTCCTAAGTAGCAGAACTCATTTACTTCTGCATCCGATACTATTTTGATATTTAATCCACTGTAAAAATTTCATCGCTTTTGTCTTGCTTTGGTTTATATTTAGTCCAAAATCTTCCTTCAGTGTTTGTAACATTTAGTAGTCAATATCCTCAGTACAACTAGGTACATTTGCTGTGAATGACAAGGTACATTCTGTGAAACCAAGGTCTAGAAGTCTGTTGATAATTTACATAGAAATTTTATAAACAATAATTCGTAACAAGTGTTATCAGTCCTTGATCTTATCTGATATTGCCTGGTGAATTTTTTTTCTCTCTGCCCTCTCTAATCGTATTGTGTACGTCAGCTGCCACCCCCTATGTTATGAGAGTGTATTGAATCAAAATTAGCAAAAATGCTTTACTTTTTATTCCCGGAAGTGCTCAATCTTCTCAACGTTTCTGTCTATATTCAAATTTTTGTTCTTTTCCTTAATTTGCAGAAATTGACAAAAGACTCACAAAGAGGAAAGTTTGTGTAATTCAAAAATAGGAATGCTTCAGGCGCTCTTGGCGGAAGCGAGGTCCAGTTTCATATTTAACTTTTTTTTTTTTGAACTTTTACTTTCGCATCTGTGAAGTAATTAAGTGCCTTCGAGTTTAAAGCTGCTTGGCTTTTTTCAGAAGTCTCGCATGGAATTCGAAAAAAGAATTGTCCTGCTCACAGCAAGCCATGCAGTTGCTAGCAAGTGGCACTCTTTGTTTTACTTTTGGAGACCTGGAGTTTTAAAAATATTGCACACTTTACGCTCGGAATGATACTTTTCGGCTACCTCAGGCGCCCAAGTACTCTTGCGTTTCGTAGCGTCCAGGAAACAAGTAGACTCGGCAAAATGCATGTTAACCGGAATGGTTTTAGTTAAAGCTCGCGGAAACGGGAGAGAATATAAAATGAGCAAGTCACAAAATAAAGACCATTGTTATCATTTTTCAGATTTTAAATACGACTAGGAGTGTTGCTGAATTTGAGAAGAATATTATGTTTAGAAATAACGCCCAGAAAGGGAGATTTTTTGTAGTATTTATTTTTTTGTGTGAATATGCGGGTGCTAATTAAGGAAGTTCATAATGGAAAAATTCCAATAAGCTCTTCGTTAGGTGTTACTTAAAGGCAACTCATATTTATTCTTCACGTATGACGATGCGTTTATGAAATTGATATCGACCAATCTGAAAACAGGAGAGCACGCAAGCGCCTTTGCTTCAACAAAAGTAACATCCATGTTTGATTCCATATTATTGTCAAACCGAGCGTGGTGGGTGAACGGTTAACGTTCTGGCCTTGCATTCGGGAGGACGCGGGTTCGAATCCCCGTCCGGGCATCCAGATTTGGGTTTTCCATGGTTTCCCCAAATCACTCAAGGCGAATGTAGGGATGCTTCCTTCAAAATGCCATGGCCGAATTCCTTCCCGTTCCTTGTCCCCAGTCCCATCCCGCCTCTAATGACCGTAGCCGTCGACGAAGCGTAATGCCACAGCTACAAAAAAAAAAAAAAAATCAATCCAGTTATTTGTTGAAAGTGGCAGTACTTATCAGTTCTCAGTTTTGGGAAAGAAGCTAAATAACTTACTTTTTTTACTTACGGCTCTACGCCTCGTCTACGTCGAGGTCATTAGAGGCGGGAAAGGACTGGGGACAAGGAACGGTAAGGAATTCTGCCATAGATTTTTGAAGGAAGCATCCCAGCATTCACATGGAGTGATTTGGGGAAACCATGGAAAACCCAAATCTGGATGCCCGGAAGGGGATTTGAACCGCCGTCCTCCCGAATGCGAGGCCAGAGCGTTAACCGCTCACCCACCACTCTCGGTAAAATAAATTAATTAGAATAATGTATACCACAAAGGTTAGTCCCCGTAATGTAGCGGTACACTACGTGAAATGAAGCATTATCACGTTCATAAAAATGTGATGTTACGCCAGAATCGGCGGAGGAAATTTTTGAAATCTCTATAAGTGAACATTCCGTGAAACCCAGAATTTAATTATTGAAGTACTACTTTAGTTTGAGCTAGAAATGAATACGTGTTTCACTAGTACTGTGCCAATGTATGTGGGTTTCGGGGTGTAATTGTTTCAGTTTTCTTTCGCTGCTGATTAACACACTACAACCGACTGAGATTCTTGACGATCATGGGTGATTCGAGCGTTGCATTCTGCATCGTCGTTACAGAGTAAAAATTATATTTGGCTGTGATTTGTATACTTTATTGAAAGGAAATTCTTTCTTATAAACTGGCAGAATGAATAAAGTGATAGATACTGCTGAAAGACCTTGTGAAAAACACACTCATTTCTTTACTTAGTTTTAAAACAAGGTAGAGATGGGAGTCCTTGAATCTTGTAGGGAGCCTGCCTTCTTGAGTCGCTCAGCGAGGTGCAACTCATCTTGCTAATACCTGGTTGGCCAATAGATGTTGTTCACACAGAGCTGTCAACGGATTTGCGGACCTACTACTCCTTTCGGGCACTTGAACTCTGCTCACAGAATGACCAAGAGACGAGGTTACTTGGCAAATACGCAGAATTTTGGGAGGACAATAACACGATTTAAGGTCGGGCCACACTAGACCGCAACGCAACCGGGGCGCACCGCACCGTCACTTTTCTTATTGTTGTCGCTCACTCGATTGAAGTGAGATCAAACGACACCGCGTGTCGGCCGACACACGGCCGTGTGTCGGCCCAGATAAATTTGGTTTATATTTTGACGGTGCGGCCCAGTGTCGGTCTGCTGTCGGGCTGGTCGATATGGAGAACTGTATAGAAAGAGTTCGGAAATTTCCGGTCCTTTACGACTAAATATTGTTTAAACGTTACTGATTGCTTTAGAAGTGTGTCCTTTTTTTCCAGCCTCACTTCAGGTTCATCAGATATTCGTAAAATGTAGTTAGAGCCCTTGCATGTTCGCATTAACAAATCAAATCTTTGCCAGTGGTGAAAGTCGATTTTAAGGACTGTAAAAATTACATCCGAGATCCGGATTTTGAACCGGGGACCTTCCGTACCCAAATCACTCGCCGCAAGAATATGAATCTAGAAGTAATGGAAAATATGTATTTAATCATATAATAAAGTACATTTGTGTTTTGGCATGGCAAAAATAAATTATAAGTACGTTTATTTTATCATGTTTGAATAATAATTTTTGATTATAACCAGATTTGTCTCTTGTCTCAGAAGGTTACGGCGTACAATTGGGGAAATGAAAGTCCCTGGTTCAAATCCCTGTCTCAGCTGTAATTTTTATGGATCGTAAAATTGACATTCACCTCTGGAAAAGCTTTGATTTGTTAATAAAATGCTAGGACGCTCCGTGTTACGAATTTCACGTTAATCTGTATTTTTCCTTTTCAAATTAGGTGACAACGATAGAGGTGTACTGCGCAGCCGATAAGTAACTCTGCGACTGGAGTTTTTAGATCACATGAAATTTTTATTACTTTACGGAATCTTTGCGGTCTGCATTAAAATAAAAATGTATAATAATCTTATTCTTTTTTGTTAAAAAAAATATTGAGTGACTCGAAAAGGAACCTCAACCAAAACAAACACGTTAAATGTGAATTGACTGACGCTTGACATTTAATCGTGATTATATAGAATTACACGAAAATCTTTCAATACAGTGTGACGACCATTTTGTTAAAACAGTTTTGGAATACTATTTTTGTGCATAAGAGATCAAACAATTAGGAGATAACAGGAGTCACACAAAAAAAGTATTTTAACGTACTTTATTACCTTCGTAGATTATAAAGTACAGTACTCTATAATAAAGTACGGGTGGTAGCCGCAGCTACGATACCGTAATCACTTTTAAGGTAATTTTTTAACATTAATTCCGTGAAACAGTCAAGTGTATACGTTAAAGGAGACCGAGTAGGAACCTGTCCGTCACACGGCCGTGCTACGGACCAGTCTGGACGCGAGGGGGGCGAGCCGTCACACGGCCGAGTGACGGTGCGGTGCGCCCCGGTTGCGTTGCGGTCTAATGTGGCCCGACCTTTAGCCAGCTTGTTGAGTGGATTTTTCCGCAGTTCTTTGCCATGTGGTTAACAGTTATGGTGGGACAACAGCAGCGTGAATATTCTAATGGGATGTAGCCGAAGGTGCGAAAAGGAAGAATTATTGGAGGCTGTTGGGATTCGGAGATGCGGTTGTTGGTTTTTTTTTTTTGTAACAGTTTAACGTCCCTTTTTAACAACGTGGTCTTTAGAGACGGGAAAGGATGGGGGCAAGGAATGGGAAGGAATTCGGCCATGGCCTTTTGAAGGAAGCATCCCGGCATTCGCCTGGAGTGATTTGGGGAAACCATGGAAAACCCAAATCTGGATGCCCGGACGGGGATTCGAACCGCCGTCCTCCCGAATGCGAGGCCAGAACGCTATCCGTTACACCACCACGCTCGGTACTACAGATGAATCACTCGCAGTGAAATGAAAGTGAACTGTGTAAACGGAGAATCATCCAAAGTGATCATCCAAGATGACGGATGAAAGAAGTTGGCTCGGGTTCAACTTTTCGTTCACTTTTGGTGTTTCACTCGGATGAATCATCAAGAGTGAGGCGCGTAAACAGTCAAAATATCCAAGTGAAACCTCCTCCTGGATCGGTCGCAATTGTTTGTTTCTGATTGTTTGATTTTTTAAATGGAAAAAAGAAACATTTCTTTTTTTTTGAAATCTTTCCATCACATAATTGTTTTTAAATGGAAAGAAGAAACATTTCTTCTTTTTTAAATCTTTCCATCACAACCAGTGTTTATAGAAACAGAATTTGAAAGTTATAAAAACATAAGTGATAGGGCTACGGAGGACATGACTAAAGAACTGAATATCCCATTTTTGATAATAAAAGACAAGTACAAAAAAACTTTACGAACCAGCGAATTAACTAAAGTTTTAAAACCAGAAAGATGTGCTATAAATTGTGCTTCTATGTGAATGTCTTTCAAAGCAGTTACTAGTTGCAAGAAACCTGATAGTAGTTTCTAGCTTCAGTTTAACCGGAAGACATTTTCTCATTAGTGTCCTGTCTTGTAATTAGCGGTAAGCTTTTTGATAGCAATTATTTGTGATTCACACATTCGAAGATGATTTTTAAGTATCATTTTGTCCTGCGATACCCATTCTACCACGCCGCAAGCTCCAATTTCTCGCCTACCAACTTCTGTTTTTTTTTTCGATTAACTTTTTTGCACGATGAAAATTTTAATTTCTTAGGCAAGGTTTCTGAACTAAATCCACTCCAACACGCACTAGTTTGTTAGTCGCCATCTTGAAGTGAATTGAATGGTTCATTTGTGATGATACATGTAAACGAACAAAGTGAATTCACCTTCACTGCGAGTGATTCGTCCTGAGTGATTGCGAAAAGTGAACCGTTTAAACCCACCTTTAACATATAAGACAACTAGACACATCAGAAGATATACACTTGTTATCATTTCCCTGACAAGCACGATTAAATTCAAATTTAAAGATGTGTATACTGGTCTCATTCAGGAAAGCTGTAAACAGAAGCAAAACAGCATAGCAGAAGAAGAAACCAGGACCGAACCGATGACCTTTGAAAGTGTCAGGTCTAATTGAGGATGGGTTACAGTAGTAGGTCGACGCTAATGGTTTTTGTGTTACCCTCTTCGTACTTTTGAATCAATTCTATAGATACAGAATCTCTTCAAATTTCGTTTTTTTTAATTATTTATTTATGGCTTTAGCCATATGCGAATACAGCCAGTAACTTCATATAATACATTCAACTGATTTTAAATTACACTTTTAGAACATATAACATACACGGAGAAGGAGAATATTTTGAACATTTTCTTGCTCGAAACTGAGAGAGATTGCAGCAGAAAAGTACAAAAACAAATTGGAGCTGGCTAAATTGTCGCAAAGACCAAAGACCTTACTTTTTAAAAAAGTTATTGCTGTAAATCATGTACGGCCGAAATCGGGTTCTTCTAACCTAGAATCTTCAAAATCATATACCTGCTTCTAGGCGCTCTGAAATATAATGAAATTTCTGTTATTTGAAGTTAGCAGAAAAAACTAAAATAAATGCAAATATATTGTATTTTATGGCACCAAGAAAAAGTTAAATCGCGAAGTATTAACACGGTGTACCACAAGACCTGACAATTACAACAGCGCAATTACTCAACGCCGCAATTCTCCAAACGTTGGAAAGAGGAATAATTGAACAGAGATTTACCACAGATAATTACCAACTTCCTAACGCATTAGTCTCCTTACTAAAGCTGTGCTTTTTTTGCCTCTGCTATTTTGACTGATGTAGACATTTTAATCAGTATTTACTATCCACAGGTATTGTTCTTCTTCTAAAAAGTTTATTCAGCAGAACTGGGGCAGCAGACTGTTTTTTGCACCAGCTTGCATCTTCAGTTGTGCACTCATTTTGCACACAAAAAGTTTTCTTTGTAATGACTGGTTCTTACGCTGCCTCGTAATTGCTGATCTTATCTCTTCCTGTCCCTAATTAAAAGCTGTCTTAAAAAAAATGTCAAGATATTCTGGCGCCGTTTATAATTGAAGTTGTTTGTCGCTGTTATTATTGTTCACAATTAGAGCTGAATCTGATCTTTCCGTCTTCTCTACTGTATTTGAAGTGATAAACACTGCGCATTGTTTTAGTTCATTGTGCGGGCAGATAGCTCCAGTTTGTCTCTCTCTGGCTTATTCAGATAAACATTACGTATTGCACAAATTAAAAACCATTGGATTAACATCAAAATTTTACTGTGAAATGTGTGATTTAATGCTTGTGTAACGTTTTAACTTTTTAAGTGCCGTTTAACTCCTCTTATAATTTTATGTCCTTAATGTTTATGTTCTTAATGAATATAAATTACTATTTCTGTTATATATAATTCGATAACTATGACGTGATCCTGTAATATGAACAGTGACTTGTATGTATGTGTAATGGGTATATGTAAATGTGGGCCCATGTATGTGTATATATAAAGATAGAGCACTAAGTATAATGTATCTTGACTGTATGGCCAACAGGCCAAGTGTCAATAAAATATTTAAAAAAAAAACACGTTTGAATTATTCTTGCACATTAGCTCTCGAAAGTTATTTTATTGACTTGTTTTTGTGGTGTGGAATATGAACCATTGTTATTTTCCACAAGCAAGGTAATCTTTGCGAGAGGTGAAGGTAAAATCAGATGGGGGATATTGTTGTCACTCAGAAACCAGAGTAGCATCGGAGTCAATTATCGAATCTAATAACAGTAGAAAAAATAAAAATCGAAAATGCGTTTTGAATGTGGCTCTGAAAAAGACTTCTTGTTTCGTTACGTTTTGCTTTATTTGCAGTAATCCAATGACTTTGTGTTTATTTAATAGAAATCATCAAAAAATATTTTATTGTTCTTTTGTAGATCCATTCGAATCGGTCCATGAGAAGAAATCCTATTTTGTTTCTTCCTTTTATTTCAGCTATTTACATATTACTTTAATACTGCTGACAGCCACTTGGCTTTGAATATCCGTAGATGGCCGCTAAACTTTCCGTAGATTGGGTACAAAAATCTGGAGAATCGCTAACTGAAAGACTGAAGCAATAATTATTGAAGAGAGAATCAAAATTAAGAATACTTTTTATTTCCAGGTCTTTAAAATTCGAAATTCACATGGCACCTTTACTGCCTTAAGTTTTAGGCAGGTGGAGGGTGGAGTATTTGTCCGTAGACATTGCCTCCCACATCACGAAGGTGTTGCAATTCTGTTAGCTATCGATATGTCTGCTTGTTGGGTGTCAGTTTGTTAGTAAGCTGAGCGGTCTTCTATGCCTATCAAAGCCGTTTTCGTAGCTTCCAAGCGAGTTGACCGCAGGATTGTTGCATTGCCTAATGCTGTTGTAAAATTTTTCAGCCAGCTGGCGGAATCTTTCTTTCAATTTGGGTATGCCGGCGGCCTCATGGAGTGCATCCGTGGGGAACCGACACGGGAGATGTAAGGCTCTCTTTAAGGCTCTATTTTGGATAATTTGGAGTTTTCTAATTTGCCTGTCGCTAGCGTAAGCCCGAAATTCAAAATAATATTCTACATTTAAAGTAAGAAATATCTCAAAACACGTATGTGTGTGTGAGTTTTTTTTTTTTTTTTTTTTTTTTTTTTTTTTTTTTTTTTTTTTTTAAAAAAAAGGATCATACATTTTCTTTGTTAACATTTCATTTACCATAAACCTTCTCGGAAGGCACTGCTTTGTAAGCCGTGCCAATGAGCGTGTCACCGTGCATAAAGAGTGCGCCGATAGTTCTGTAATCTGTATTACGGTCTTTTAAGATTTATAATCAAACAAAATATGAGCTTTGTTTCAATCGTTGGTTCACACGAGTGGTTGCAAGGAAACGATTCACAATTATTAACAATTCTGTAATGCATTAACACTATACGATTAAAGTTTAACAAAACACTAACTTAAGGAAAAATCAACAAATAGTAAAAAGTAGGAAAAATCCGTAGGTATTTTAACAAAATCTGAAATTCCTAACTTTTTATAAAAATCCGTAGTTCAGCGGATAAATCCGCACTGCTTTTATAATTAATTTTTTAATCTTTCATTCTCTATAATTATTATATTCCGTCAGATATTAAAATCTGTTTAGGAGTCTTGTAACTAGATGTTATTATGGTTATACGTGTAATCTACATTACTAACGCCTCATATGCCACCAATTTATAAGAGATCAAAAACATGTAAGATTACATTAATTTACATCGACGACTCTGTGTAGCTACCATGTAATATGAATATTGCAATTACACTCATCATCTTCGCCAGTCTCAGCATTAAAGCTGGTCGGTTGGGGTTGTTGTCCTGAGACATTTCCTCCCTCAGTCTTCTCTTGAGTGGTCTTCTCTTCACTTCTGATTGGTCGTCTTGGTGGCGTATTATTAGTTGGTCCTTAGCGCTCCGTCAGCACCAATGGCCTGCTATGTTTGTCAGCGGCAGTTTCATATTCGCCGAGACAACTGACCAGTGGATTGACAGAGTGATGTGCTGCTCTGTAGAATTTATAGGCATGTTGCCGGAACCTGTCAATGAGCTTCTCTGTTCCCGACGCCTCATGGACTGCGACGGTGGGGAAACGGTTGGGCAGATGTAGTGCCCGCTTCAGTGTTCTGTTTTGCAGCACCTGCAACTTTCTCAGGTGGCAATTAGCAGCGTACCCCCAGACGGGGCAAGCATATTCAATTACCGGCCTAATCAAGGAGCAATAAATGGCAACTCCTAGGTGAGGTACCAACGAACTTTCCCGGTTAAGTATAGGGTAAAGAGAATGGAGCCGAGCACTTACCCTTTGCCTGATGTCCTTGATGTGAGCTCGCCATGTCAGCTTACAGTCAAGTGTTACACCAAGGTAACGAGCAGTTGGTGCCCAGGGAATGGTTTTACCTCTGAGCTGAAGTTGCGGGTGAGGTAGTTGCTCACTATGGCGTCCTAGGCGTCGCGTCAGCATAATCGCTTGCGTTTTGACAGGGTTTATACTTATCCGCCACCTTCTGGCCCAGGCTATCGTCTGCTGAAGAGCTTCCTGCAATCGTCTCGTCGCGATGGCTCTGCTACGGCTGGATGTAAAGAATGCCGTATCGTCGGCGTACGTGGCTGTTTTCACATTCACAGGTGCTGGAATGTCGGCTGTGTACAGGTTATAAAGAACTGGTCCCAGCACTGAACCCTGTGGTACACCTGCACGAATGCGCCGTCGTGTTGACATGGCATCACCAACCCTGACGCAGAATGTGCGCCTTGACAGATAGCTGCGGATCAATTTTACGTAGGGTCCAGGCAAGCCCCATTCGTACAACTTGCAGAGCAGACCCGTATGCCACACTGAGTCGAATGCACGGGCGACATCGAGCAACACCAAACCACAATAGCTTCTCTCGTTGAAGGCCCTTGTGGCTGCCTCTATAACACGCATCAACTGCTGCGTTGTGGAGTGCCCTCTACGGAACCCAAATTGATGATCGGGTATGACGCCTGCAGCCTGGATGTAGGTGTCAATACGCTTCAGCAGAATTCGCTCGAAAACTTTGCTGAGCGCGGGTAGCAGGCTGATTGGCCGGTAATGCTGGGGAAAGATTGGATCTTTCCCAGCCTTATGAATATCGACCACGATGGCATGCTTCCATGCTCTCGGGAAAGTCTGATGTCGCAGGATGGTATTGAAGAGCCGCGTCAAGTAGTTGATGGCTTCTGGTGGTAGATTTCTGAGTGCTCGATTGTCCACTTGGTCATGCCCAGGTGCCTTTCGCGGATACAACCCGGCGATGTAGCTAGCTACCTCCTGCGGCTCAATCGCAATGATGTCATGGTTATCATTGGCTGACATGTACCGTCGCAGTCGGCGACGTACTGCTACAATGTGGCGGTCGTCAACGTCGTCATCGACGGGCTGGAAATTTTTCTCAAAACTGTCAGCGAGCGCGTTAGCCTTGTCTTCCGGTAGAAATACAAGACCACGTTCGCCGTGGAGTGGTGGTTTCGGCTTCCTCCGGCGGGTGAGTCGCCTAGTTTCGTTCCACATGCTGCCATCGTTTGGTCGCAGCATTGCAACACGTGCGGACCACTCACGATTTCTGTGTTCTACCAACGCTGCCTTCAGCTCTCGCTGCAGTTGATTGAGGAGGCGGCGAGTGGCACGGTTCCTCGTTAGTTTCCACTCCTTGGCGATCCGATTTTTGTTTCTGATCTGCGCAATGAGGTGCGGTGGAAGCTGGCAGGAACGTTCTATGCGTGTATGAACCAGTGGTGTGGCGACTTTTGTAGCTTCATTTACGGTGTTGGTGAAGAATCTCAGAGCCTCCTCAACATTTCCTTCCACTGTACCGCTTTCCAGTTTAGTCGCTACGACTTCCCTAAACCGGTCCCAGTCGGTCCGCTTGTAATCAGGAATTGGGTGATTGTTTGGCTGCCACTCCCCAACGTCGACCTCAAGTAGCACAGGAGAGTGGTCCGAAGATAGTCTGTTAAGGGTTGTTGCCGAAACAAAACCTGTGATTCCCTTTGTTATAACAATATCAAGAACATCAGGCCGGTTTCCATTTGCAGGATGATGCGTTGGTTCTTCAGGTGTGCAATTACACTGATTTCAGCCACAAATTATGTAGTTGAGTGAATATTTACAAGACTGCGAGAAATAATGTATTTTTGGCGATCCATTTAATTGTATACATTTTGTAAACGATTCTAATGCAGCCTTTTCCAACCCTTTCACAACGTCGGACCCCCTATAGTAATAATAATAATTATTGGAAATTGGTTATTCTAGAACTGTCATCTGATAGCTTGACTCGCATCTCACACATTGTTGTCACAGTTCATTTATGTTTTCGAAATTATTAATTTTATTTTGCCCGCAGACCTCTTAGGACAGGTTGGAAAACACTGGTCTAATGGATCTGTTGAGGATATTTTCTGCTGTATTTTGAGCACGACTCAGTGCGTTATGTTGCTGCTTGGATTTTATAATCGTTTTATCATATTTAGTCAAGCTATTTGCAAACTATATCGCATGAAAGTCGCAGTCTTGCTAAGCAGTTAAGTTGGTGGTGAGACGTAGAGGAATTAAGAGTGGTGCATGGAAGGAAAATAGCACACGATTTCAGGCATAAGGGTGTGGAAAAATTTTCTTTCTTCGATAAGGGGATCGGGGATTGAAATAAATTACCCAGTGAAGTGAAGATTAATTTACCAAAAATACTGAAAAAATTTAAAATTAAAATTCGTAGAGAGCAGAACTAAGTGGGTACTAGAAATGGAAAAAATTTGCATGTGTGGAAATTCCAACTGGTGTGTGCACTGCATCGCAATTGTATGAAATTAAATTGGGAAATGACAAAAATGTTGATAACTAATAGAAGAGAAGAGTTCAGCTGTCAACTTATGGGAGTTCTGTAGTGAATCGCACAAGTGAATGCCAAAATGAAATTGTGATGTACATTGTTCAGAGACGTGTAGTGGTGAGGTAAGGAAGACTGAGCTATAACCGTCAATGCGAATAAGGGATTAGTTCACGCACTTGTCTTTTAGATCTAGTAAAACATTGACAATGAAGGCATTAATGCGTTGGAAATATATTGTTGGTGTTTGGTGTTAGGTATACACAGGGCCGGCGTTAGGGGGGGTTAAGCGGGGCAAAAGTACCCGGGGCCCGCCGGCCTGAGTGCCTAAATAAATAGAAACCAAACACAAATTTTAAAATCTGCACTTATAATTTTGAACATTTTTGTATTAAAAAGTTCTGAATCTAAAAAACCAAAGTGTAAAGTAAAAATATCTTGGGGCGGGGATAGGGGGCCTAAGATCGCTTACCCGGGGCCTGAGAATCCTAACGCCGGCCCTGGGTATACAATGGTCAGCCAGGTTAAGAAATCATCCGTCATCTAAAAGTAGGGATAAAAAATCGTTTATGTAACATTGTGGAGTGGAAAAAATTGGTTTTGGTCACATGATGATAACCCAGAAAATCTGATGGTCTAAGAAGAAGTTAATGGCAAAAGGTCACAGAGACATTCCGCAAAATATTGGATAGACAAATTCGCTTGCCTTGGAGATTCGATATTCGGAATACAAAAGACTAAGAAACATAGCACCAGCTAGTGGATACTGTAACCAAATGTTTGAGTAAGGGTAATAATACATGAGTAACACTGCTACAAAGAGAGGCTCCCAATATAAGTGCAAAATATTTTATAATTCCACAATCTTATCAATATTTTTCACTGAACGTCATGCATTCATTTCACAGGAAGTACACTTTGTAAATTAAATTTCTCTTTCGTTACTCAGACTTTAGCTGTCATGAAATATATCTAACTCTTGTGGATTCAGCATAAACTTTCTACGAAAGGTATTTAATATTAAGAAATTGAATTAAATATTTCATGCTAACTAAGAAGGCTCTATCGAACATTGTGGTATGCCTAGGGACGGTGAAAAGATACACGTAACATGGACAGAAAAGTAAATTTTTCGGTAATATAACTGAATTATTCCTTCTATTATTTGTTTTTTACCAAATGTGTGTCACTTCTTTCACGTAAGCATCTTCAGCTGTTTTTCATTTTTAATTTACATTTGTTTAAATTTTTATATTACTCCCGGCATCTGTATATCTTTGTTGCTGGTAGTAGAATATAAATATAAAACTATGTAAATTGAATATGAAAAAATACAATCAATCGTAATAATTATATATAACTAAATAAAGTTGTAAGAAAGAAGGTTTCCAGAAGAATGTGCCAATAAACCAGTTGGAGCGTTCCTTGGGCTATTCGTTTGTGTGAAGGAGTACCTTATTTTCATTATTAACGTGAATCGATAATAGTAGTTCTATTCTGGAGTAGGCTACAATAATTTTAATGCAAAAGTGGATTTAACTATAGTGTTGCTTACATCTGTTAGAACAAGCGACAGCGCAAAAGTATTTTTACACTTCTTTGCTACTTACTAAAATGGTCAAGACCACATTTAATTTTCCTATTGATAATAAATTTCACTTCTTTTTACGTTGAAAATGTTACCCTTCTTCATTAAGACACCGTTGAAGTTTATCTGCAATACACTAACTCATACACAAATACAGCTGAATGTGATTCTTGACCGCGTACTCAGAGTAAATAATCAGCTCTTCAGCAGTTGATGATTTCCCTCCCATAACTTTTATAATCATGCCACAAAGGAAGAAATAAATTGGTCCGATACTGGAGGATTGTGGTGGGAATTCAGTTGCTGTACGTCGTCTACTCAGTCATCTGTTTAAAATGATACCAAGGTACGGATGAGTATCTGTAACCTAATGGCCTCCACCAGCTGGAAATAAAGATGATCCAGGTTGTCCATATTGTCTACTGATTCCCGTGTAACCTCTTGACATTGAGTCAACTACTTTTTTCCACTGAGATATTTTAAAGTATAAAGCTACTGTTTTTTACTTTCGTAGGAGAGGTAATTCCGGGTTAAACAGTGTGCTGTCCATATGTGTGTTAACACTATGGCTACTTGTGCTCTGTTACTACACATCGGAAAATATTTTTGAAAAGCAATGTGTTTTGATATTCCAGAAATCGCTAACATATAAAGAAATTTCTAAAAACCTCTATGAAGATGGTGTACATGGACGTGTAAAATTAATGGATGTCGAAGTGTCCCATTTTAGCTAGGTGGAATTTTAATGGTGTTTGAATTACAACGAAACCTAACTCAAATCTCAACGAAATACTTTCGGTTCGTGCATTGTATGGGAGGTTGAACAATAGCACCGGTGTACTGGAAGCCTTTCCGTGTGTCAATTACCATCACCAGACGTACAGTACCTTACAGTCAAGGAAGTAAATAAGAAGAAAAGCCTAGCTTTTTATTATTTTTATTTTATTTTTAAGGAAAGCGAGAAGTATTGAAAATGATCAACTTAAAAGCTATAACAGCAGAAAAATGTGATAAACGGAAATTCTAAGAAGCATAGTACTGGAGAAAAGTAAATTTGAATCAGCATTGAGTGGTGTAGTTTTATTCAACAGGTAACAGCAAACTCAAACTTCTACAAAGTTTTCTTTGTTAAACTTTATAACGTAATTAGGTGAAATTTTTTATAAGAAATGCCACAATGAAGGTTTCGTAGCTGAGAAACTTTTAGAAGAAATACTAAAACTTTTATAGAGGTATGGTTTTCTACACCGAAGAACTGAAAATGAATTTCTTCCCATGCTATGTCATTGTTTCATGTATATTTGTGCTAAACAATAAATTAAGCAACTATAGTGAAGATTAAATTGCATTTTTTTAACGTCGAGGGAGCAGGAGCTTTAATAACATGGAAATTAATGACTGGAAATTATTGGCAAGGAACTGAAAGATAATTTTTGCGGTACCATTTCGTAATTGCCCCGGAGTGATTTTGGGAAAGCAGATTAAACATAAATGTTTCAGAGCCAGAACATGTTTTGAACTTCTCAGAGCTACAACGAAATCTTACTATTGCTAGTTAGGAGATCGTCACAAAGCTTCCCTCTACGGGATTAATTTGTTTTACTACAGTATTATACTTCTAGATCGAAATATTATGATGCTCATATTACCTGCGTATCTTCCATGCATTTCTACTGCTACAGGACTAGTAACGCAGAAAAATTAGCAATGTCTTGAAACGAGACGGAGAATTTATCGGCGTGCAATGAATCTGATGAAGACTGCAGAGAATGTCGTTGAAAGTTGTCTTTTTATGACACCATCCAGTTTAAAATAGGCGAGAATTACATTAAAATGAATCTGTTAGTTTTTTTTCGGTCTGGAGAAATATTTAAATATAACTATTCGTATATGTATTCTTTAGAAACTCCGATTTTTTGGCTGTATGAGGGAATGGTAAATAAATTGTTAAACCGTAATTAAACGTGTGCAGTACACAGAAGTCTCTCACACTTCATCGCGAAAGGATATAAGCTGACATTTTGAAATCAAGGAACACCGTGGTGTTGTTTCAGAAACAGTTATTTGTATTCTGAAAGTCAATAATGTATGTTTAAAAAAAGTAGAAGATTTTATGTGACGGAAAAAGCTGTTATGAACTGTAATCGAGATACCACACTCAACGGTAATTTACAGACTTCGTTTATTAATACTGGATGGACATAATACTTCTACACTCATTGGCTATGAAAAGCTAAGATTGGTATTGAAACCGAAGGTTGGTTGGATCCTCCCGAAGGAGGTATATGTAGCCTAGTATCGGAGGTAGGGCGGCCAGTTCCTTTCTTCATTTTCTAACCAAATCCAGTAATCCTACCGGGTAAATGAGACGTACAGTCTGACGTGTAATCCACACCACCGAAGCGTTCTGGTGCACTTCACATATACAATGGAATCTTTGTCAGAGGTGATGGTTGGGTTAAAGGCATATGAAAATTCTCGCCGAGACAGGGATTCGATGTTCAGTAAGACGCTGTAACCATTGAGACACCACACCGCTACCCACTGATTATGATTGTAATAATACTCCAGTTTAAATAGCCTACCGCTTCAGATTTCGCAAAAAGGGTTTAATACTTTAATTTAATTTAATTGCAATGGAGAACAGGCTCCAGTGGCAATTTCCCTACACCCTCATCTTCTCCCTATCCTGCACCCACCTACATTTGCCCTCTACAAACTTTATCTTTAAATTATTTCAACGTTTTCGGAAAATTATTCATCATTTCTCTTTGTAACTCATTCCAATCCCTGGCACCCTAACCTAAAAAAGAAAATCTTCCCATACCCTTGTGCCTGAAATCGAGTGCCAGCTTGTGGTCATGGTCATCTTCTTCCCTTCCATGCACTACTTTTCATACCTACTGCAATATCTTTCCATGCCTCATCGTCAGTATATGCCCTGTACACTCCTATGACCCTCCTCATCCTCCTCCTGTCTTGCAATGAATCCCATTCCAGCTCCTTTATCATATCCGTCACTGATTGCATTCTGCGATAATTTCCAGAAACAAATCTAGCAGCCCTTTTTTGCACCCTCTCCAACTCCTGTATTTGATTTGCAAAATGAGGGTCCCATACTACACTACCATATTCGAGCAATGGTCTGACCAAAGTTGTGTAACGCAATTCCTTTACTTCTCTCGAACATCTCCTCATCACTCTTCCTCCTTCGTTGAAACCCAAAACACATTTTACATAAACTTTATAATTGTTCTTTATATATTTACATCACGTAAACGTACAGACCATATTGTCAAGTGCTCATTTTTCATGTCAGCGAATACGTGTTAGATAAATGAGTATAAAGTGGATAGTATGGATTTTTTTTGGGGGAGGGGGTGACTTTACGACTAGGGATAACAATAGTCGCGAAACAATTGTGAACAAGGAACAAAGGAATTCCGAGTTGTCATTTTTCAAGGAACCATCCTAACTTTCACCTGGAGTGATTTTTGGAAATCCGGAATGTGCATGGTCAGACAGGTTATCAAACCCAGGTCCTTTAGCAAGTCCTCTCCTACATTTAATGAGTTTTTTCTTTTTGCTGGAATTTTCTTCCATAAAATGAAAATGTTATCTACAACATTATTGTAATGGGAGATCTGAGCCGGTAAAATTCCTTCAGTTATACTAAAACAACACAATAGCAGGAAGCTATTTCACGTTTTAACCCATAAACCAGACATACCGGTAGAAAGAGAATATCTGCATTATCTTTTGTGTAGCTTTGAAGAATTCGGTTCCATAAGGTTATAACAACATTCCAGAATGTGCTGGTTTTGCGGTGGACTCCAAGCGATCTTGCGGAATTGCTTTACAGTCCTCTGATATTGCCTGCAGCCCACGCGCGCGCAGAAGACTTCCCTATGCACGTAGTTGGGATGAACTACTTAGCCATTCCGCAGCATTAGACATTGTTTCGGCCAAGTTAGTGTCCTTAGTTAACACTAGTTTCGGCAGCGAATATTAGATCTGGGGTCCAGACAACCCGTCGGATGTCTCGAGTTTGCGAAGCTGTCTGCTGTCATGACGGCACATACCAGAACCCAGACGCTTGCGGAATCCGATAACTATATTAGTCTACAGGATTTCCACCGGTTAATATTCTTAAAAAATGTTGGTGTAATTTAATTTAAGAATAAAATATGCAGCATATTTTTAATAAAAATTTGGCTTTCTTCCGTTACTCGGTATAGCGTGTAACTGTTAAAAACGGAATTTGTGTCAAATGAGAACATCATATCTCTTTATTTTTCTAGGAATGCTCAGATTGTATTTGTGATTTTATTTCTAAGATTTATCAGTGATAAGGCAGTTTTAATTACTGAACTCGTTATGCCGTCTTTGGCGATACTTTTTTCGACACTGTAATGATTTTTCAGTAAGTGACAACAACTATAATTCATACATACACACCAAGTGTGTTGGGTGAACGGTTAACGTTCTGGCCTCGAATTCGGGAGGACGCGGGTTCGAATCCCCGTCCGAGCATCCAGATTTGGGTTTTCCATGGTTTCCCCAAATCACTCCAGGCGAATTCTGGGATGCTTCCTTCAAAAAGGCCATGGCCGAATTCCTTCCCGTTCCTTGTCCCCAGTCCTATCCCGCCTCCAATGACCTTAGCCGTCGACGAGTAAATTTTTTTGTCCCGTTTGGTCGAGCGCTGGAGACTAATTCCACTGCTACATCTAATACTATCATAAACACACATACCCGGTGTTTGGAAGTTGTCACTTATTGTTTTCACTAGCTTCTAAGGCCGTCAAAAATAACGGGTTGAAAGGAGTTGTCTGGGAAGTCAGTTGCTTAATGCAACAAAATTATCGTAAAATAACACTCACTGCATTTACTCGTGCCTTACGCTGTTGTAATCCTGGTCCAGGGTGCATTTAAACCTAGCCACAAACTCCGCCATTGTTGCCGCTAGAAAATCAAAGTTTCAATCACACACGAATTAATACATTCACTGCATCGCATGTTAGTGACGTCATGCATCGCGGTATGAACGTGATCACAAATCTTCACGGATTCTAGTATCTTCAAATCGATAATACAACGTCTGAACGGTAGACACTGTCGGAACTACTTTCATGCGGCTGAAATAATGACCCCAGTAATATGCTATCAATGAAAGCAAAGGAATTTAAAAATAAATCTTAAAAACTTACGTTATGCCGCGTAATATTAGTTTTAATCGTGCCCCAGGCCGCATAGATCGCGGTCAATGTGGAACTACTTTCATTCAAACTAAGTAATGATTTCAATAACATACTGCTCTTGAAAGCAAATTACAATATTTTTTTTTGAAAAAACCTTGAAGTAACTTGTTTATTGCACATTAAGTGCGTTGCGATATAAACTTTATCCTATAACAGCGATCACAGAATATAACGAGAACATCTAATGCGAACGAATGTAAATAAAAAGCAACTAATACGTAATATCTACTTTTCTTTCAGTATCTGGCACTCATGTCTTCGCAATTGCTTAAATAACTAAATTTGAAATTGTTATTAAGTAACGCGCATAACCTTGCTTTAGTAATAATATCCATGGCCATTGATAATTTAGCAGCGAAGGCCGGGAGCGTGAATCCAGCTTTACGATCACAGTGACCATACTTAGTCTTTTATTAGTATTGGTGTTGATTTAACTCTTAACGAGGTTTGGAAAAAATCGTTACTCAAGTCCCTTGTCAGACTGGAAAGTTAAGGCAATTCATATGGATCATTTGCTTCAGTACATCAAAGATTTGGTTGTGGAGAGTTTCAGCAGAATGAGTTATACTAAATCTTTTGGAATAACCGGTGGTATGTAATTCAACTGTCTGCAAAGAACTGAACTGGTGCCTTATATCTAATCTCATCGTTCAAAAAATGTGAGTCTGTTTAAATGATTTTAATCACTGTTTCTCTTTGTTTAATTTTGCTGTATATTTTATGTGACTCTATATTTATGTTACTGTGGGGGATCAGCGTAGTTGTTAGAAATTATAGTAATGGAATGCATCAAGAATCTTTTACCACTTGTTTTTTGTTTCAATGTTTTTCGGCATCTTAGGCCATACAGCCTGCTCGACAGTAATTGTATGTCACTCAGTGCTTTCAGTATCTCCAGTATGAATTTTTTTTCAGGTAATTAGACGTACCACAGGGCGGACATGACATTCACAGACACACAACACTTAAACACCCATGCCTGCGGCCGGACTCGAACCGGCGACCTGCGGCACGCGGAGCTAGCTAGCTCTCTAGCTCCCATGCTATCGAGGCCGGTTCTTTAACACTTCTAAATATTTATAATTTTCTGACTGGTTGGATATCTACACAGTATCATTAGTTTTTCACGTCCTGCCTTCAGCGCTTCAACTGAATAAAATATTTGAACGTATATTTCATCTTAGTGCTGTGGAGGTATGTCAAGTTCCGTGCAAGGCTATCAACTTTTCTTAAAAATAAAAATAATGTAATTCTGCTATGGAAGTGGTTCAAACACAGGTGAATACGTTTAGCATAGCAACACAGCCAAAGGAATGAAAAATGTTGAAAATATGGTGTTATGAAACTCTATAATATTTGATTTAAGAAAGTATTAGAATGGAAAAAAAAACCCTTGATGAACAAATTTCTGTGTCGATGAAGGCGTGGGGTTTCGGTTAAAAAGTAATAGCAGGTAGAAATCCACTGTTATAATTATTTTTAACCCGCGACTTCGTCCGCGTTGAAGAGTGTTGTAATATAAGATTTTCTTGAGAGGTCTGGACGCTCAGTGGATAGGGCGTCCAACTGGAGGTGGAAAAGTCCCCAGCTTGAATCCCTGTCTCGGCGAGGATTTTCAAAGGTCCTTAGCTCGACCTTCACCTCTGGCATAGGTTGTTGTGTGATGTGAATTACGCCACAATGCTCACTTGGTTCTGATTCCGTGTTGAACTGTGGGACCTCTATGTCAGGTATGATTGCTGGGTTACGTAAAGAGGCTACGAAAGGGGCTGATTGCGGAGACGTAAAGAAGCCTTGTCACCAGGTCAATACGACCATACAATTTATTTTAAAGCTATTTTCATTAGTAATCATCATCATCAAGGGTCGACGCACAGTGACAGCCCTTCACGCCTCCCTCTGTTCCGCCATTCTCTTAGTTTCTATATATCTCCCGTTTATCATTATATCATCCATCATTTTCATCCTTCGCCGACTTCTTCTCTTCTCTCCGTTTACAGTCCCCTCCAGAGCAGTTTTAAGCAGGCATTCTTTCTTCAGCACATGCCCAATCCAGTTCTTTTTCTGTTTCTTATTGTTTTTATGAGTGACCTTTTCTCTCCTTTACGTTTCAGTACTTCCTCATTCAATACTTTGTTCTCCCAACTTATTTTCTCCAGCTTCCTCCATACCCACATTTCTAAAGAGATCTTCTTTGCGTAGCGTCCATGTTTCTGCTCCATACAAAACATTTAGCTAATTTTTTCCTCAGGGTTTAGTAATAGTAGTAATAAATGTTGCAGTAAAAGAACTAAAATTTATTTATGTTCCACAACTACTTCATTGAATTTTTAAAACAATAAAAATATTCTGTTTGTTAGGAGTATTTTGAGTTTAATATATCCGCATATACAATATTGAGGATTTGTCTCCTTCGTTTTGGCTATTTTCATAGCCCTAGTTTTCTTACATTTCTTTGAAAGATTTGAATTTCGTTTACCCAGTATCTCTTAAAATTACTAATTTCATCTCGCGAATAAAAATGAATATAGTTTTAATTAATGGAAGCTCAAAACGTTAAAATATTAGCAATACATTGATGGAATCGACTAAATATCAACAAAAAATCCTAACATCCAAATAGCAAATAAATACTTAAGTGGCCCAAGGACGTTCATTTCCGTTAAAAAAATTGCGATACTAAAAATGAATATTTTGATTTGCATTGAATATCTGAAAAAAATCTTTAAAAAAAGAGCACTTAATTTGCTCTTGGAATATTGATTTTTGTTTTGAGGATATATTGGTCCCATCAACAGAAATTTACATATTATAGTAATAAGTATAGTAGTAATTGATACTTTTATCCATAATGATCAGTGGTAATGTGGTAATGGTTTCTGTATCTGTGGAAACAGTTGAATTGCCTGTAGACTAGTTTACTATAGTACATTCATTTCGATCCATTAAGTCTGCGCTAAAATATAATTTTCAATGTTAAAGTAGTAATTGATTCTTTCTTCATACTTGGTTTCTCCATCTGCCAATAGAATTGAATGTCTACCGGCAAATTACCACTCCGCTTGTCTGCCACTTCACTATCTGAATAAAACAATTATAAATTTCAAATAATTACTTCGGTCAACGCCACGTGTTCTGCTAAATCATCCAAGCTTATTATAAAACTTTTGATACAATATCGAAACAAAGCAATACATCATTAAAATGGCGCTCTTGAAATAACTAATAATGTTTTGTTCTGACCCAGGCTGCATTTCAACGAAGTCAAAAAACTCAACTAATATTACCGCTAGAAAATCAAAGCTTCTATCAGTTGCGCGTTAATACATTCACTATAGGGCCTATTGCATGTTAGTGACGTTATGAATGGGAAAATAAACTTGACTCATTATTTCAGATCGTGATACTAAATGAACCCGAATAACGACGTTGGCAATGTGGTGCTCGTGAAAACGCAGTAAATTAAATACTGAATTCATCTGAAACTGCATTCATCCGCATGAAGTATGTCATCAGCATCATGACAGTTATTGGAGTAACGTAATTAAAAATTTATACTAAAATGCTTGTAACTTACAGTGTAACACGGAAAGTCCATAATTCTCTACAAATTTCGTTAATATTGCTGGTCAATTTAACATCTTGATAAAGTGACTGTTACTGCTCATGATTTAGTATGGTGTGTAATTGCATTTAATATGTTAAGGTGTGATCGTATAGTTTGACTTTGTAGTGGCAATATTAACAGAGATAGTCGTTTGGTTGAAATGATGCCTGGACCAGATTGATTTTTGTTACAGCATAAGGCAGAAGGAATTTAGCCATTATTAGTAATAAGTAAGCAACTTTAATATGATCCATGCAAATGAGGTGTATTGTGTTGTAAACGACTTCCAGTGTTGCTTCATGAAACAATAAGTTTCTACATTAGTCCATTGAATACAATCGTTTTAAGTGTAGCATTCGATAGATATTTGCAGAATATTGACAGTAAGTAAAATGTACTGTTTCGTGAATCATAGTCTTTACTATTTGTTCAAAAATTTTGAACAAAAAATAAAAAGGGTTAGTTAAGTTTTAAATTTCGGCAAAAATAATTTGTAATACAGAGACTGTATAGTAGCAAAAAAAGAAGACACACAGGAAATAAATTAAACAGAGATAGAATGAAATCCTTTACATTTTTATAAATACGACATTTGGGGCACGTCCATTTTGCACTTTTAGTGAACCGACTTTCGTGGTAGTATACTCATAGCATTTTACGTTGTTTTATTTTCAAGCTTTGATTTTTCATAGGTCTATTTTTATGACGCATATATCACGAACGAAATTATGGTGTAATATTTGAGATTTCATACTATTTTATGTAAGCAAATGAAAACATCTCTTTGCGAACTTAACAACAGTACCTACCTTTTTTTAAATTAAGGTTAAGTACAGATTTAAATTTCCTGCTTCCAAACTATTATTTGTCAAGTGCGTCGGTTTTATGGCTTTTAAACTAAACGCAAACTTGCATATGTAAGAAGGTTTTTGCTTTTATTTCTGAAAAGTAGTGTTTGCGATTTACGTAAAAAGCAAAGAGTAAACGTGGCACGTCTGTCTTCGAAGTAGGAAACTCTTTGTTGTTTGAAATTTATATTAGTGTCAATTTCTAAAAGAACTATGCTTTTTTTCGGGATAAAATCTATCCTATGTCACTTCGCACACAATTAACTGAGTTCATGCCAAATTTCATTTAAATATGTTGAGTTATTAAGGCGTGATTGATTCCAGAAGTACATCCAAACACATATCCGAACTTTTTCATTTTCTCATTTATAGATATATAGATTGAGTTTTGTTCCTGTATTGCTATCCCCTTAATGGATAAAAGCGAAAAGGAAGCAGGAAGTACTAGGCCAGTGCGGTATCCCCTACGCTATCAGGACCAACATGGACTCGAAAAGTGTAGTACAAAGGCTGGAGAACATTAAAAGTAAAAATGAAGCGAATAAGATTTTATATGATATATTACAAATGATGTACATAGCCTCCACAGAAGGAAAAGAAATCAATTTATTATGGATCAAGGGCCATGCGTCCATCTAGTACAACGAGACGGTCGACAAACTGGCAAAAGAAAGCACACTGGAAGGACAGCAACAATACACACAACTCCCTCACACCGATCTCATAAAAACTATAAAAATAGAGGCCCTTGCAAAATGGACAAACGCATGGACTTCATCACAAGTATACAAAGGGAAACACTACGCATCGATCCAACCTCACATACCACACAAAGCATGGTTCGAAGAATTAAAACTCGCAAGAAAATACAAAACATCTATCATTCGCATAAGATTGGGACACGGATGCTATCCCAAACACCTCCATAGAATTGGCGCAGCAAACTCCCCATTCTGCCCGGTTGACAACGAAGAAATAGCAGACCTAAATCATATAATACTGACATGCACCCTTTACCGAATTCCACAAAATAACCTATATAATAGACTGACCAAACTAAAAATCCTACTGCCTACATCAATCATCTCCCTTATGAGAACGGAACGACAGGACGTGCATCAAGCGATAGCTCACTACTTAAGGGAAGCAGATATCACTATATAACCCAGGCCATTCAAGAGACCCATTATAGCAAAACGCCCTAAAAATAGAACTACTTCAGGGATACAAAGCTTTATGCTAAAATCCACAATTACCAAACATACAATACGGATTTCACCACATAGATGAGGTTTATTATCTAAAATTAATATTATTAAAGCACCAGTTAGTAAACTATTCGCTCCGCTGGTATTAACATGTCTATTATGTCAAATAATACCTTAACATAACTAACAACTGACACCACACCATCTGCACTATTGGTATCAGAAAACTTGTACACAGACAATATGTCCAAATATAGTAGCAAAATAGAGTTATTACACCACCTGCACTGTCAGTATTATTACAAAATTGTATAGAACTAGTATGCCGAATAATAACGTAACATAATCATCAATAGTCATGTCAACGTTTGTACTATTGTTACTAATAAAAATTGTTTAGAACTATTATGTCAAAATAACATTGTATAGAACTATTGTGTCAAAATAACATTGTATAGAACTATTATGTCAAAAGAATATTGTAATACAACAATTGTATAGAACTATTACGCCAAAATAATATTGTAATACTACAATTGTAATCTGGCTGTATGGTCGTTAGACCAAAAGCCATATAAACACATATAAAAAAAAAAAATCAGGACCAACATGGAAGAGCGCCACCTGTCGCCTGCGGAGGATGCGGGTTCGAATATCCTTTCCCTGCCTAATCGGATGGTTTGCAGGAATCTTTCCGGATAAATGCCGAAACGATTCTTTTAACAGTCCATGGCCGAATTCTTTCTTGTTCCTTAACCTTCCGGCTCTGATGATACCGATGTCGACAAGCCAGACATAGGAACTAGAAGTTACAGAAAGAAACCGAATGCTGAAGGAAGGAATTGGTTTCAAAGAATCGCGTTTCCTGTATTGCACTGCACTTAAGACGAGTACTTCAAATAGTCCCCGCAGATCACTAATGATTTTAATAATTCAAAATTAATTTTTGTACAGCCATAAAGTTTTAAAAGCTCGGCATTGAAAATTTTGCTATTATTTCAACGTTCATTCTATCGAATAAGAGTCACTCTCTCTAAAACCATTATAAATTAAGGCATCACCGATACGTTACTTGAACCTCTTTATATAATAAAATGTAAAGAATGAGACTGCGAAAAGCAAATTACGTTTTCTTGACTGTAATTCCTGTTCTACATCTACATCCATTCTCTGCAATTCACAAACATTGTGGTGGCAGAGGGTGCTAAGCACCAATCTTAATTCTGCGGATTCCAATCCCGAATAGCACGAGGAAAGAAAGAATACATAAAAGCGTCAGTACGGTATCTTATTTCTCGAATCGTATCCCTCCGGTCATTGCGACCTAAATAGGTTGGTGGAAGAAGTATCCCACTGCACTGGTAGGTCAAAGAATTTCGCATATTCTCCAATAAATTTAAACCTAAATGACGTCTTCTGTCTTCCAAACTATCCCAGCCCAATCTATGCACCAATTCTGTGACGCTTTCATAAGGGCTGTAACAACCAGTCACGAATCGAGCTGCTCTCCTCTGTACCCTCTCCACGGAGCCAATCAGGCCCTTGCGATACGGATCCCAAACTCCACAACAGTAATGCAGATGCGGACGAACTAGTGTTTTATACGTTATTTCCTTTATATGAGCATTACAATTCCTCAGAATACGACCTATGAATCGTAATTTAGAATTAGCTTTGCCTACGACGGAAGTTATGTGCAAGTCCCATTTCATGTTGCTTTGTACTATTACCCTCAGATACTTCAGGGAATCAATCGTGTTAACAAATAAATTGTTTACTTTGTACTCGTGAGCAAACTGATTCTTTTTGTGACTTATTCGCATTGCCTTTCACTTTTTGCAATTAAGTGTAAGCTGCCATTTACGGCACCATTCGGAAATGGCATCCAAATCGTGCTGAATTTCTAAGCAATCGTCAGAGCACCTTATTTCCCTATATATAACTGCATCGTCTGCAAACAATCGCAACCAGCATTTAACGTTGTCACCTAGACCGTTTATAAAAATTAAGAAAAGAAGTGGTCCTATTACACTTCTTTGAGGAACGCCAGAAGTAACATCTAGTTTAGAAGAGGCTTCCCCGTCAACAACAACATACTGTGATCGACCAGTTAGATAATAACGTATCCATTCGCAAATCTGATCCGATATACCGTATGCTCGAATCTTTGCTAAAAGTCGGTTGTGTGGTACAGAATCAAAAGCTTTCTGAAAATCCAAGAATATTGCATCAACTTGCGAACCTGCATCGATAACTTTCATTGAAACCACTCGAGTCCGTCGCATCGCACATTGCTCTTGATATTGAGTTCGAGATGATCGGGAAAAACTAAATGGAAAACTTTTAAAAATCGTGACGATGAAAAACAAGTGTGTTCGTGAGTGTGTGCGAAAGTAGAAAAACAATCGATCAACTGTCACTGGATTCTGCGAACAATTATTCTGTCCGCGAGATTGGTTCCGTCGAACACCGCCGCGCCCGTCAGGGCACGTTGACACCGAACATGGGACTCAGTAGGGTCCAATAACTGCAGCCGATAACTATGTCATGGATGATAATTCTTCAAATGTAAATAAAATCAACGATAACACAATGTTAGGAGAAAGGAAAGTCATGAGGCCTACGTAAATGGGAACTCGTGGAAAAGCTGAATGAAGCTATTAGATTGATCATGGTTTAATTAATATGATAAATAAACAGTCCACCATAAAGTTCACCTTAATCTTGCTTTTATTTTTCATAAACAGGACGTCAACGATACTGTTAACATGAATACATACAATCCAGCGATTGTATACAACACTCCTTCCACAGACAATACAGTACTTGGCCGTCGTAAATTGAGTCGGTGAAAACTTTGCTGAAAAAGTTCCTCTGTTTTGGATGTTTGCTTTATATAAGCAACTTCAAAAGCTTCCACCAGATATTTCTGGAACATTAACAATACTTAAACAATTGAAAAATACTAAAAACAATCAGAATTAATATATAATCATTTACAATCAATACAAAATAGTCAGAAATGGAAACTAAAGATACCTAAACACAAAATTATTCACAGAAATCATTTTAGACTGTAGCAAATTGTCCTTTAGACACCGTAACTTGCCCTAATACTTGGAATTACGAACATTTAAGCAATTCTCTTGTACAATTCTGTTCTTAAACATATTAAATGGCCTTCAAATAATTTCTTTTCATAAAACAAAGTCTATATACATTGATTTACAGGAAATTGCAAAACAAACCTACCAGATCATATTCAACCAAACTCTATTTTGCTACAAATGCTTCATAAAATACAATTCCATTTAATTTTAGCTTTGAGGGCTGTTAGAAAGCGCTGCTGAGCGAAATTAAAGATTAACTTGACAGTAGGGTGGCCGCGGTTTGCTGCATAGAAGGAAATAGTGAGGAACACAAGCTCAAAAAAACTATTGAGAAACTCCAACAGAAACATAATTTCCCGGCCAAGTTATACTACAACAACCATTAAGACAAAAATTTTGTTACCAATAAAATAAGACCTAAGAAAATAAGTTCTCTAGTCGTCAGTTTAAGATTTACTGAAAACGGAAAGACAATCGGGAAACCGATCACCAATATAATCTAACCAAAATAAGTCAAAATGTAAAATAATAGGATAACGCGTACTAATAACTTCGTAATTATTGATATAGACACTAAAGAGGATGCTAACAAATTGATGGAATAGAAATAACAAAATAAGAAGATTAGAGCTTCTGAAAAAAAAGGATGTGCTAAAGGCTTGAGAAGGATGAAACAATAGACAAAATATGCGAACATATTTTGGAAGAAAAATATTAGTGGATTAGTTCGTTAGAGGTTTCTGTCATAAATTTATGACAGGATCCTATGTAATGTTCATGTCATTCAGTTGAGCCCTCCTGGGCTATTATTAGAACAAGGTAAACTTATACGGAATTAAGTACAAACAGTTTGAAATATTACACCATGTTACCAATGTGTACAAAATATCAATACCTTGGTCGCGTAAGTAAAAATTGTTATAAAGACTTTGTGGCTTGTAGTCATTGTGGACAGAATGATCACGGGAGTGACCATTGTGATAGGAAGTTGATGCCTCAAACGTGCATTCCATGCCAATAAATTAAGGCTAGATTCCCAGTTATGTCAACTCCCAGTCAACAGAATAAATTATAACTAGCTTACAATAAGCTATGGGACAGATAAAGATATGATGAAAAATATGGCAGACTTCATATACAAAGTAATCGAAATGGAGGTTGAGGAAAACGGAGCGAAAAATAAAAAATGTTAATGCAATCCTCCATCATGTAGACGAAGAAATGCTCTAAGAGCCAATACATTTAGAAAGAAAAAGGCGAAGGAAACACAGAAGATGATGTGAAACGCTGGCGTGCAACAAGATAGTCCACGGTTGATAGATACAATGTGGAAGAAATTTCACCAACACTGATCCTGCATTTTACCTCAAATCACTTTCCAATTTTCGTTGAACGTGATTCACGCAAAAAGTTACTGGACAGATTAAATGAGATATCGGGCAATGCACATTCAATGGTCTCAGTAACAAGGAAGGATGTGTTTGCTTTTTGGTAAGACTCAGAAATTAAGGGAAAGTTTCTGAAAATTAGTATCCACTTTTTAATTACACCTGATTAATGCTAAAAATTTTGGTCGCATTTTGATGCGATATCAATTAATGTACACCACATGCTCTGAGGAGTAAAACATGTTGGTGTGAGGTCTAAAAACTGAGAAATTGCGATAAAACTGTCAATAAATTAGTATCAATTTTTCGTTGAACTCCAACAATATGTAGTCAAGGAGTAAAATAGGGTATGTTTGTTTTTTCGGAATGCTGAGAAATGAATAAAGTGTGTTTGTAAATTATTATCCATTGCTCATTGAACGAAATTTACACAAAACCTGTTAGTCGGTTTTCGGTGGAGTTTTGGACAATGTACATACAAGCCAATAGCACAACGGATAAAGTATGGTATACATAATTTCACGGAAAGCTGAGAAATTAAGAAGAAATGTGAGTACATAAGTAACCAACTTCAGATTCCCGCAAAATTTACTGGTGGAATTTTGATGCGATTCCTGAAATGGTACTGGGAGTCAAATGAAACGCTTCATTTTAGTGTGACATCATAAAGCTGAGATGACCTTGACCACAATCTTGCGCTTGATTTCATGCATAAGTGAGTGGGAAAATTTTATTTTGTGGGTAAGGGCGTCAGGAATTGGAACACATTATCAAGTGAAGTGCAGCCCAATTACCAAATACGTTGAAGGAATTTAAAATTAAAATTTGTAAATCGCACAAAAAACGGGGAGGTTTTAACAAGCAAATTATATTAGATAATTAAAAAATAAAACAGAAAAGGGTAATTAGTTGACAGGGAATTGCCACCACAGCAATTCAATTAATAATTAAAAAATTAACTAAGGTAGAAGTTCCCACAAATTAAACCCATTTAAAGGCAAGTTACTTGTCGCAGTCGAAATGCTGACTGTGATAGATATAAACGATGACGTATTATTCGATAAAATGGTGAAACGTAAAAGTAGTGTACAGACTTGCTACGCTTGGTGATCGGATTTCATGTTAAACTGTAAATTCCATTTATCTCTATGACTACCGGGTTAGTTTAGAGGTTGCTACAAAGGAGAATTTAAGAGCTGGTAAGAAACTATGCCTCTAGATCATTATGATTATACGACCGAGCGTGGTGGTGTAACGGCTAGCGTTCTGGCCTCGCATTCGGGAGGACGGCGGTTCGAATCCCCATCCGGGCATCCAGATTTGGGTTTTCCATGGTTTCCCAAATCACTCCAGGCAAATGCCGGGATGCTTCCTTCAAAAGGCCATGGCCGAAATCCTTCCCATTCCTTACCCCCCATCCTTTCCCATCTCTAAAGACCTCGCTGTTAGAGAGACATTAAGCAGATAAAAAAAAAAGATTTTACAAAATTATGTTACAGGTATACTGGAAAGCTATACATCCCCGCCAGTACAGGTGTCGATAATGTCTGATATTACGAAAGGGCACCTTCTACTGATATAGCGCTTTTTGTGAATGAAAATCATCACCAGCCGTTTAAATAATTTCTACCGAGCGTAGTGGGTGGGTGGTTCACGCTCTGGCTTCGCATTCGGGAGGACGCCGGTTCGAATCCCCGTCCGGGCACCCAGATTTGGGTTTTCCATGGATTCCCAAATCACTCTAGTCAAATGCCGGGATGCTTCCTTCAAAAGGACATGGACGAATTCCTTCCCGCTCCTTGTTCCCAGTCCCTTCCTACCTCTAATGACCTCGACGTCCATGAGGCGCAAAGCCAGTAGAAAAAAAATTCTGAGACCATATTTGATTTATAACTGTGTTTGCGACATTCTTGGCAACGAATCGACTGTAAATAAGGAGACAAAACCGTTGGTGGGAGTACTTTCACTAGAAATCCTGCCTTCATATCATACCCCTTATTAAAATAAAAAAAAAGTAAACGAAGTTATGAGTCACAGCTAGTAAACTACCTTCGAGACTGTTTATCTGGAGAGAGAGGGTAAGACGAGGCACTGAAATTTCTTCCACTAAGTGTTTTCTCATCTGTCCTTTCCTCTTTATAATCTTACAGTTAACGTTTTTTATATACGAACCATATGTAACTTTATTGTGTTAAAACTTACCTTTATGTTCATTTCTTTCAGTACCATACCTCGTATTTGTTTGTTTTATCAAGTCGTTAGAGATTCTTATCTTTGTTTGTAAGACAGATGCTGTTTCCTTAAAAGCAGATCACGTTACTTTATACTCGTTGCAGTTGGATGTGACTCGTCAGTGTTTTTCTAATCTACAACGATACAGATATTTGTGGCTGTGGTAAACAGCAATAATCCTTCTGTAAGCGGTAAGTGATATCTTTGCAATTTGTTTAGTATATTCGATCCAGACAGTAAAGTACACATCGGAGAGGAAAAGAAAGGTTACTTACAGAGAGCAATAGTCTATAGGTCCATTCCGGGTGAGGGCGGAGATCATTGCGCAGTAAACAGTGGTCTAGACTAGTGTTGTAAAAAAACGGGTTTTTCTGACTTGAAAAAAAAAAAAACCATGGAAAAAACTGTGAAAAAAACACGTTGTCTTTTTCTAGGACATGATTTTTTCTTCATAACTACTACATCTCAAATTTGAAAGGCATTTATCGTTTATTATGACTGTTTTAGAGTTTATATTAAGAACTTATCTTAATTTTTAAATCTACTATATTTTTATGGTTCAGTAGAAAAGAAAAATATTGGCAACATTGACTGAAGTTTTCTTTTACGAATGGGGACTTCCCGAAGAGCCTAGGTTGCGCGAGAAGGAATCCCCGTTTCTCGTTGTTTGGATTGATACTTGGTATTTGAACTAGTGCTGCCAACACTGCGAATTTATCTGTAGACCTATGGATCTTTTTAAAAAATTAGGAATTTTAAATTTATCTACAGCTTTTTGCCTCTTTTTATTACTTATTGTGCTTTTCTTATATTCATATACTTGTTAAACTCTCAGCTTATAGTGATACTTAATCATTAAATTGTCAGTAATTATGAATCGTTTCCTTGCAACCGTTGGCGTAAACCAACGATTGAAAAAGAAATAAAGCTCCTATTTTGTATGATAATAGATTTAAATTCAAACTTAAAAGACCTTAATATAGAATTATCGGCGCAGTCTTTATTCACAGTGTGTACTTTGTTCACGATTTAAAATTGCAATCTCAAAATCTTTTGCGTACATTACAAGGACAATCAGTAAAAGAAAATGTAATTATTTCTGAAGTTATGGATCTAGAGGAGACAGAAGAAAAAACACAAATCCCGACACAGATCGAACTAGTGATGGTAGTGCTGATACTAGTGAATGTGGTACTGACAAAGAGGATGAATAAAATTATGTTACCTATATAGATACATTTATGAATCATTATGTAAGACATTATATGATTCAGTAAGATTTAAAACACACATCTAAAATGTAAGTTCCGTAAATAAAACTATAATTTATCAAATATACGGTTTTCTGAAGAAAAAACCAAATTTAGAAAAAAAACAAGGGTGCTAGGTTTTTTTCATGTTTTTTTTCACAAAGATGAAAAAAAAATTGTTTTTTTTTTCCAGTTTGCAACACTAGTCTAGACATAAGAAAGCTAATTTATATTGTTGTTAATTTTAGGTGGAAATATGCAAGATCTCAGTGCAAATGTTCTAGTCTGACAACGAGAAATAAGTTATTTTTGTCCAGGCTGCTGTGCTGTGATGTATCAGGAGCGTGTGTGTAACGCTGTGTTGACTAGATGCTAGGCGCCAGGGTCCCGGGACAGCAGCGCCGGCCGGTGGCGGCGGCGGTGCTGCGAACTAGGGCGGGCGGCAGCGAGCTCATTGTCGGCGGGAGCGAGCGCAGCAGTCGGTGCTCGGCGCGCCAGCAGGCGTGACTGGAGGCGAGCGTGCGTGTAAACAACCCGACGAGGCTCGGCAGCGCCACCAGCCACTGATTCGCGTCTCGCTGACGTGCGAGAACGGCCGTTCGCCGGTGTTGAGTCGATCCGCATGTAACCGGGAAGAGGACGCAGCGAGAATGGCGCGCCTGGCTCTGCACTATATCGCCGCTATCGTCGTGCACGTTTACCTGTGCGGTGAGTCAAGCGGCAGGCGAATCCGATTTCTGCACATCCTTATAGCCTCTATCTCCTTCGATTTATTACCGAGAACTCGCTAAGCCCACATAGTGATTCGTTATTAATTTCTGGTGCCTTCCTATAGTACAGTGACAGAGCTAATTAATTTTCTTTTTCACAGTACTTATTTAACGTTTTTCAGGTGCCTTTCTATGATACAAAGGCAGAGCTAATCTTGCAACCACGCAGCGCTAATAAATTTTCTTGTTGACACTTATTTGACGTACCTTCAACGGTTCTCTCAGTGCGGTGCCTCAGGTTCCACGAATTTTTACAGTACTAATGGGATAACTTTTCAAGGAACCTAATTGGAAATGAAGATTAAATACGTCAACTGCTTTTGACGTCCGCAAGCCGTTTTAATTGTTGTATGCGTCGGAATCCAATTTTCAGTTTTCTTTTTAAAACCAATCTACAATTCACTATTTTTCATTGCCTTTTGTCGATTCACTGTTAATAACTATCTCTTTCCTCAGAAGAATCAATTCTGGCAAAGCACTGTAGTATATAAACATACTGATTCATCGGATTTGGTGCAATTTTCTGGGATTTCATGTTAATTTAAATTTGATGTATTGCGAGTTTGTATTTCAAGCGACGTACGATTAGTACATTTTTTGATTATCTATAAAGTTTGGTCATTAGATCTAGAGTATTACGTCTGTAAAACTGGCGCTGGCTTATGGCTTTACGCCTCGTCGACGTCGAGGTCATTAGAGGCGGAAAAGGACGGGGGCAAGGATCGGTAAGGAATTCGGCCATGGCCTTTAGAAGGAAGCATCCCGGCATTCGCCTGGAGTGATTTGGGTAAACCATGGAAAACCCAAATCTGGATGCCCGGACGGGGATTCGAACCCACGTCCTCCCGAATGCGAGGCCAGAGCGTTATCCGTTCACCCACCGCGTACGGTTTCTGTAAAAGAACATACTCACCAACTTATTTTTCTACTACATCTTTTTAATGATTCTGATAGTAAGCAATGTACTACGATGTAAAATAATGTCTAAGTTACATTAGCTGTGCTACGGCGAAAGAAATGGTTTTTGTATCGTGTTTTTTTTTTATTTAGGTTCGTTTTATCACCCGGAAGCGGTGTCTAACTGTTTAAAGATCGGTTGTTTCATTAAGCTGATTTATGTAGTTGTCTTAATTTAGTAATTTGGACTTACATGAGTGGTAACTTATTTCATCATAGCACCATTGATCTCCATAAAATTAGGTCTGTGGATGCTATTATCTACTTTTTGCGTATTGAGACATTTCAGGTTTATTGCTTCTACAATAGAATGTCCAGTTTATTATTAGTAATTAGTATTATTAAATGAAAGCCAATTAACAAATTTCTTGTTAATTATGATGTGTCTTATCAGACAACATGAACAAGTATCTAACCACTCTTATTAATTCCTGATCTGTCGGGATATATCAGCGTTTTAAAACAATCAGCATTATCAAATCTAATATTTCGTAACACCTTCTAAATTCGGCCGCCTATAAAGCTGAAAATTATCTGCGATTGCGGTAATCATGGGTGTCGTTTTTTCAAAGGGTTTCGTCTCGTCCCTTATAAAATTCAGGACTGACCACTGTTTTTTGTTCTATGTAGCACATAAAGACACGAATATAACATGTATGGCGACACGCGACAGAGTGAGGTGGGTGAGCGGTAAGGCTCTTGCCTTGCATTAGGGAGGACGCGGGTTCGAATCGTCATCCGGGCATCCAGATCTGAATTTTCCATGGTTTCTCCAGATCACTACGGGCCAATGCCGGTATGTTTCCTTTAAAAAGTCATGGCCGAATTCCTTCCCGTTCCTTTTCCCCCCATCCATTTCCGTCTCTAATGACCTAGACGTCGAACAGGAGTAAAGCCATAACAAAAAAAAAAAAAGACGGCACTCGTTATTTGCTTGTTATAATAACTGTCACTCTAGACTGCCTTTTCTCCCCTTTTTGGACCGGTTTTACGGCATACAGACGCCAAGGTCCATACTAAAACACGGATTATTGGAAATAATAATAAGATCATTTTTTTAATGTCTATTCGTCTAAAATGATATGTGTAAAAATTGTCTTAGATTAGTAGAACGTAAGAAAGGTGTTCTCGCGGAATCGTACAAGTATTCCAGTATTTTGTTCTTATGTAAACCACACATTTCACCTGCTACATAGTCTGATGTCGTAATACGTAAATATACAATACTGCCATAACTACTTTCTTCTGCGCCAATGCTTTCGGACAAATACAATGCAATAATGCTACTGGTAGCCAACTCAGAGGGCGTAAAGAAACCATAACCACTGCGTGTTTCGAATTCAAACTCATACAATATAAATGTTATTGATTGAGTGTTGATATTATTCTATCCACTTGTCGCTTAAAAATTGCTGTTTTTCGTGTGACACCTTTTATCTTTTTACTTAATATGATGAAAAAATCTTATAAAAACGCGCATCTTTCACTCGTAAGAAAATAGTTTCGCCGATATCGTAATCCTCAGTAGAAACAACACATGAAAGAAACGATCCACGTTATTTTGAATAACTGGCATGGTTAATTGCCAAAACGAATAAATATTTCAGTATCGAACGAGAGTTTCCAGTACAGATTTGCTGAAAAAAATGTCTGATGTCAATTTTTCTAGCAAATTCCGTTGAATCTCAGCAGGTGTCCTCTAGCGAGAAGGTGTGGGATACCTTTGTGCTCTTGTGTACAGTTTTTGCTGATTAAAAAGAGAGACCGAGCGTAGTGGGTGAGCGGTAACGCTCTGGCTAGCATTCGGAAGAGCGTGGATTGAATCCCCGTTCAGCCATCCAGAATTCGGTTTTCTGTGGTTTCCCGAAATAATTTCTGGAAAATTATCCCGTCAAAAGGCCTTGCCATTCCTTCCCGTAGATTTTTTCCGATCTTTTCCCGCCTTTCATGCCTTCAACGTTGACGAGGCGTAAAGAAATGAGAAGAAACAAAAGTGAAAAGAGCGCAAACTGCTGGAAATGAGACTGTAAGAGAGCGTAATGCACGCACATTTGTTATTTGGTGCCAAAATATATCAATCAGCCATACACGAAGTGTACTGTAAGTTTTGGTGCTTCGGTTAGTTAAGGATTACCTATAGGTCCCCGGTTCGAAACTCGGTCTTGTCTAGAATTTTTATGGGACTTAAAAATTACCTTCAACTTTGGAAATATATTGCTTTGGTATTGTGAAGTGCGCTAGGGCACTCCGTCTTCCGTTGAACTTAAGTCCGCTTTATCCGGGGAGATAACTCTGTTAGGTAATAGGCGGCTACGACAGAGGCGAATTGCGCAGCCGGAAGGAAACTAGATTATTAAGACCACACGAAATTATCTCTCCGCGTGAAAGTCGCTGAGTTTAGATCTACTTTAACGCATGGAGATTAATTTGCGTCAGTACAGGCACGAAAAGATAAAACCCATGAACTTTAGTATCTGCCGTGTTCAACTTTATTCGCGAAATAATTTTTGGTAGATAACTGCAAGTACCACTGGCAAGGAACCGATCCTAGGACATAAAGGTATATATTCGAAGAGACCTTCCTGAAACATTTTCTATATTGGCGCGCCTGTAATACAAAAGAATTAAGTGGTCTCTGCCTGAAAGGGATTTTCTCGATAACTCAGCAGAATAGCTAAATTCGTGCAAAATTTTACCACAATTTTCATAACATATTTGATATTCCGCATGGTGTTTATGACCGAGTGACAAAGTTTCCATCGCGGTTCTGTCGTGGCTTAAGCCTGTAATCCAACCGCTAAAGAAGACCTACAGTTTAACGTAGAATACAAACCGTTGAAAGTCTTAGAGTAGGAAGGAAACAACTCCAGGGTTAAGGAATCCATGGTTAATAGCTGTGAACAGTATTTAGTATGATAACGCACGGAGCGATAGAAGTTATGTTTTGTTGGTGCGCTTGTGAGCAACTAATGCAAATGTTATTTCATCACTTTAGCTGAAATAATGACGTACTATCTCGCTCTCTCTCTCTCAAAAAAAAAAAAAAAAAAAAAAAATTTCTAATACGAACAAGCTGGGTCACATTTGTGAAGGAGGTTGTCATGAATTGTACTCTGTTCAGTGGAAAAAAATATTTGTAAGCTGGGTCTCTTCTGTGAAGGAAAGAAGAAATAGCTCGTTCTGTATTAATATTAAAGACAGTATGTTGAAGGCCATTTGTGTGGCTGAAAGTGATACACAAACTATCGCATGAGAAGTCATAGCACAAGGATGGCCTTCAGCCTCATTTATCCAGTCCTTTAAATGACGGGTTACGTATATCAGCACATAGAGTGTGGGATGCTTATTTTGTAAATCTTACGAAGTTCACTCAGTTAAAGTAGAGAAGTATGTAGGTTGACTGTAATTTAATATCAGCTGATTGTGTCTCTGAGTGGTTACTATGGTTATGAATAATCAAATTAAAATATGTATATGAGACGCCGGCGGCAGCCACTATATTTCACTGTACTTCCAGTCGTTACAGACAGTTTGTTTGACTTAAAAGTATTTTAAAATCTTTTAAATGATTTCTATTAATGTTTGCGGTCACCCTGTTATATTACTGACATTTGTTTTGTTATAAAAAATAACAGGTTGTTTGTTTTGACCACCTGTTAATATTATAGTTGTAGAACATGTTTAACAAAGCTACAATTTGTCTTTCCAGAATGTTTGTTCGTGGATTTTCGGCGCACGCTTCTACGTGAGTGAAAATGTTCGCCTCACGACGATGTGATACAGTTGTAGTAAAACTAATAGTACCCATTGGTTACTGTGTCTTGGTAAAATCTTCTTTGACGAATTTGCGGCGTGTATACTTTGTTTTTATTAAAAAAGTAAATTAATCTGCGAGTTATTAGTTCCGAAGAGCCTTAAGTCATTGAGACTTCACAGTAACAAACTGACATATTTTTGTGAAAGTTAAAATCATCTGTATTACGTATTAAATGTTTCTAGTGATTTTTACTTTTAGTGCAGCTGAAATAAAAACTTTGTTTTGGTATTCCGTGTCGATTTATTAAATCATCCTCCGTGCCGTAAAACAAGTTATGGACATGTATTAATACTGTTATAGTATGTTTATGTAAATAATAATAATAATATTTTACTAAATGTTATAACTATTTCACTCTACTTACTTTTTTTTATTTCTAGCTCAGTGTTTTGTTTCAATCTTTCTTTGTGTGTTTCATACACGCACTGTAGTGTCTTTTTGACCATAAAAACGTGTTTCATTTTTAAAGCACACTATTGTTTCCCACCTATTATTTTTTTGCTATGGTTTTAGCCTCGTCGACGTCAATATCATTAGAGGCCGGTCCCACCTGTTATGTTTGTGTAACAACTAAACACGCATTTGTTGTTGTTTATGGTGCTGTATTCAGAGATGCCTACTATCTTAAGAAAGAGCATTATTGTCTTGTTTGTTCGTGATTTAAATTATTTCTGAACTTCGGTGGTGTGTTTGTTTGTGGAATTGTTTTGAGTGTTCTGAATAGAGTCTACTTTCTGAGGTAGATATATCCATTGATTACATTTCCACGCTCATATAATGTGGAATTTTTTTTGTATCGTCAGCATGATTTTTCTGTGGTTGTAGTTTCAAAACTTCTTTATATTTATCTAAATAATATATGATATTACCTCTATATCTAGCCGTGAGATGTATTGTACGGTACAAAATCTTTACGTTTTCGAGATTTGATAGTTATAAGAAGGACAATCAAGTATCCACTGTAAAGGAGACTGAACTGCCAGACCTTCAATTATATTTTATGTAAAGATATATATTTACTTCTTGTAATTGACAGTTCTGGTGCTACATCCTCACTAACCGATTGTGCTCGCTAACAGAGTCGTTTATTCAAAGAAATTAATGCTTAGTTCACAGTTAACGAGCTTCGGTTTTACCAGGTTGAAATTAAACGTTCTTAGCCGATATATTTCGTTAAATCACGGCGTGCATTATTTCCATCGATAGCCCGAATCATTGCAGTGACGTGAATTCCCATATAAGCGAAACTGTTTGTGCTCGCCATGTTGCTGATTTCCACCGCTAAAAGCTTTGTGATTATCGAGTCCGTTGATTAAGCCCCTGATGGACATGCGTAATTATAACAGGCGTAGGTCACTAGTAAATGAGACCAGTTAATGACACAGGCCAAAGCTGCCTTATCGGATTTCGGAACAAAATTAAACGAGAGATATCAACCTCTTCCAACCTGACCAGGACTGAATTACTGAACACTGTTTGTTACAGTGGTTGAGAACTTTGCCAAATTATAGTCCAATGTCTAAATCACATTATCTAATTAGGAATTAAGGTATATCGATTGCTGTTAATGAACCAGGTAGATTCTGTTTTAAGATTGCCTGTATACTTTGGAATAACCTTTGTTTATCGACCTTAATTTCTGTAAAATGGTGTCTATTACACTGTGCAAAATATTTTTTGGCCAGTATCGAAATAAGGTTTTTTAAAATTAAAATGTACTGATTTCTGAAATGGTTTTAAAAATAACGTAGCATTTGACAAAGTTTAAACACAGCAATCTGACATAATATTTTTCAAATTCTCGAAGCTTAAATATTTTATTGCGAATTAACCAGAAGACAGTGCAAGGAGAAGGTGATGTGTAGTCACGTAACGAAAATATTAACAGTATTACTTAAAGGAAATGTAAAAATCATACATGTTACTTTTGGGAGTAGACTCTACTGCGATGCCTTTTGTATGATGAGCACAGTGTCTTCCTGTATAGAAACCAACTGTAGTTCACCAAGACTGATGTGTCCTAACTCCCTTTTTATCGCCTTCCATTTTACTAACATACTGAAAAAAACACCCGATCACCCTGCTGATCCCTTGCGCCACTCAGATTGTAAATAAATAAACAAATAAAAATAAAAAATTAAGATGTGAGAGCAGAATGTGGAACATCTTTTGCACAGTTCATAGATCTGTAAACTTTGCACTGAACGAAAAAAGTTCCAATCTAAATTATTATATATTCAAGAAGTAACACACTTCGAGTAGTTTGCGTACTGTTATTATTCAGTATAAACTCCTTCATTTTGGAATGATTTGGCCCAATCTATCAGTTATATTACTTAAAGATTGAGATTTTTTTTAAAAATTTGTTTGAAGGTTGTTTAGGGCCTCCGGTTCATTCCCGATACGTCTTTGAAATCTCTGGTGCGTTTATACAAGCTATTTCCTCCCCAAAATGTCTTTAAAATCTTTCACAAATTTTCGCCGCTTTCAAATTTCTTTTTGTAGTGTTTTTTCTACGCTTCGGTAGTTGTTTAGTTCACTAGCATCCTTGAAAA
This sequence comes from Vandiemenella viatica, assembly GCA_031002005.1. Taxonomy (NCBI): domain Eukaryota; kingdom Metazoa; phylum Arthropoda; class Insecta; order Orthoptera; family Morabidae; genus Vandiemenella; species Vandiemenella viatica. The sequence continues at coordinate 105,312,475 of JARYHS010009186.1, read as the reverse complement.
AATAGTAGTTACTGTATGACATAAATAACATAGTACTTGTTCCGGCATACGGGACAGTTCTGCAATATCTTTTTGATAGCGCTGTATTCAGATTATATGTTAAATTTGATAGCCCCTAAATCTTCTGGTGCTTTAACACAGGGGAATTATGTATCTTTAGTACAGAAGTGAAATAAATCCAGTATGATTTCGTATTTGTATACGCTGTTATTAAGTGCAGGAAACTTCAGCGTTTGCATTGTATACACCAGCTCTGTCACATCCAGTAACGATACAAAGAGTTGTGAAGACTGTACAGCAAAATTTAATAGATAGCTTTCCGATTACCGAGATTTCCATAAGAAAACCTATAAATGTATTATAGCTCATTTGATTGCCAAGTGGTAAGATGCAATGTTTTCCTCAACAGTTCCTGATTCCTTTATTGTTACAGATTCCTGTAATTGATCTGTTAAAATTAAGAAAAATATTTCACAGGGACTAACATCCGTTTCTATGCCGAGTTTCACCGGGTAATAAAGATTGATTAAAACTGCCATTCTCCTTTTCATTGCACTGAACGTTTCCTTTGTTATGGTTCCAGGGATATTTTCCTATACTTTGAAATGTAAATCAAGAATGATGCTGTAATAATACCTTTTATGTACTTAACATGTTGATCTTAAAGCTGTTTTACTGATTACCTAGCTGGACTAAACTTCTTTTTGCTGTAAGGGTTTAGATTTATTAATTTATCTTCGCTTCCAGTTTTTTTATTTTATTTTATACGTTTCAGTGGGTAAGTGTTCTATATTATCTTACTGCTGAATGCGCACTATATTTTGATACACATACCATGCTTCATATTCTCGTATTGCGTTATTATTTTACCTACTTGCTACGTTTTTTTCAACTGCAGTGAGGAGAGCGAATATGGCACCAGTGGCTAGGTCAACAAGGGTCCCGGTGCAAAAAATTTATTTTGGGCCCTCAGGCCAGATGGGCGACCTATTTTTTGCTTTTTGTTGCTGGTAGGGGCCCCCTGAGTTGTGCTTGGGGCCCCCTGTGCAGTGGTTGGGGGCCCCCTGAGCAGTGAGGGTCCCTTAGAGTGAAGGGCTGCCTGTGTCTCAGGGGCCTCGTTCCCCCTTAGACGACGACAGAGCTAAAAAAAATAAGGTCGCCAGTTTGCCGTGAAGGTCCGTGGACCCTCTGAACTGCGCTTGGGGGCCCCCTGAGCGTAGGGGCCCCAGTGCACTGCACCGCCTAGCCCTATAGTAGCTACGCCCCTGTATGGCACAATAGAAATATATTTAGGCATGAAACTGGCACCGAAGATGATTTAGTAAAACTAAAAGCGTGTATCTAAACAAAATTTAGTTTCACAAGACATAGAAAACGACTAAAAACTCATAATTCATTAGATTAAGTGACTCATATCTAATGACAAGTGATCGTAATAATTGAATGAAACCGGTAACACTCTTCTAATTCCGTGTTAATCAAAAACTGAGCCTCCTTGGCCTGGACAATGAACTGAGGTAGCCAGTTTCTTTCTTCGGCGTGTCTAACGTACGTGATTATTGTGTGTGTGTGTGTATATGACTATGATAACTGTGTGTGTTGTGTCTATGAAGATGAAAGAAGGAAGAGGGTGAAACCTGATTTGGGCCCACTACGGCCTATCTTCCGATGAATAGCCGGAGTCGCCACGTTTTTACTGTTTTGCTTGCCCTGACTCCTTATGCACGTCGGAAATCATGTACTACCACCTATTCTACCCTGTTGATAAAGTATCGAATTATGAAAACTACGTCCACTACCGGGGCTCAAACCACTTAAAGTATTTTTGAATTATACACAGTTACAGTGCCTAGCAACCCCAACTAAAATAAATAACTATGATTTAAATGTTTCTGTTTGCCGTCTCCCGACTATTCACAATGTCCGAGTTCCTCTTTTATATTAACGACTTTAAAAATCGTCTACTGGGGAAGAGTTGGTGGTTAAAATATGGCCCTTAGGAATCGTTAATCTGTTGGTCACGTGTTCAGTATATCCAACAGTTCAGCAATATTAGTTATTAAGTGATCCCTCTATTCTGCTTGTTAGTACGGCTGTGAAGGCTGAAAGTATCATTTTATTTCTTTCTAAAGAAGTACTTCAGTAATATTTTTTTTTTTGAAATATTTGAATGTCTGATAGTAATTTTACTCGTAACAAATGATGCGTGAGATATGGTTTGTAGTGGAGAGGTGCGTAGTCATTTCCTTTACAAACGCAAATCAAAGTGTACCCGTTTGTTATACCAGGATGATGGAATTTGTTTCTACTTGATTTATTAGAAGCTTTATTATTTGATGTATATTTTTCGTAATCTTTAGATTAAGGTAGCATTGAGTTGAATTTTGCTATGTACTTGGTCTCTTGCACCTCTCCAATAAAAAATTTTCCATTGAAATAAAGATTAGTATTACTAAACTTACAATTTATTAAAGGTTGATGTATGAACACCTTCATTTCCCATATTATTATATTCACAAGAGATCTTAAATCAGCTGTGAGTGCCAACTACAAATTAATTAGGCCTGCTAACTTTTTTATATGTGTTATTACAACTTGTAGATAATTTGTACTTTTATAAATTTTCTGGATCGTATTTACCAGAAATACAGGGTGAGGCATAATAAAGATCGTTTTCTAAAAGGCTGTTAAGTAAAAATACTTCGTTTAAAAAAATATTTATATCATAATCATAAAATACATGACAAAGCATTTTGTGCAATAGTAAAACATCGGTTATTTCTTGAAGATAACTCCGGTAAGATGGCGTCCTTTTAGACGCACACATTCCTCCAGCCAGATTTTGAAGTGACTCATCACATTGCGCAGCATTGCCAGTGGGATTTGAACAACTTCCTGTCGAATCCGCTCTTTCAGGACTTCAATTGTTCGAGGAGGGTTATGTTGGTAAACTTTGCTTTTCAGATAACCCCACGAGAAAAAGTCACATGCCGTGAGGTCCGGTGAACGAGAGGGCCATGCAATATCCCCATTTCGGGAGATCACACGATTTGGAAAAAAACGATTGACAATATTCATGCTTAATCGAGCAATGTGAGAAGTTGCTCCATCCTGCTGGAAAAACGTCTAATCGTTCACTTCGTAATGTGCAAGTTGTGGATTAAAATTTTTTTACAACATGTCTGCATATCTCTGCGTAGTCACTGTTACAGCATTGCCAAGGCTATCTTCAAAAAAGTATGGCCCTATGATCCCTAAAGAAGACATGGCGCACCACACAGTAACTTTAGCGGAGTGCAATGGTTGCTGATGCTGTTATGTAGGATTAACGTCACTCCAAAATCGAAAGTTTTGCTTGTTCACATAACCAGAGAGATTAAAGTGAGTTTCATCACTCATCCACAAACGGTTTACAATGTCCTCGTCTTGATTAATCAAGTCCAAAAATTCTAAGCAGAACCGGCTTCGGCTCACATAATCTGTTTGCTTAAGAGCCTAAACCATTTGGATTTTGTAGGAGTGAAAGTGCAAATCTTGGTGTAAAATTCTTCTCACCGTTCTGTTTGAAATCCCAAGTGTAGCGCTGTGCCGGCGAGCTGAGCGACGAGGGCTTCCCCCAATGGCAACTCTTACACGTTCAATGTTTTCAGGTGTGCGCACCCTTTTTGGTCTCCCAGTTTTCTGCTTTGTTGTTGACGCCGTCTCTTCAAAGTTCTCAACCCACTTTTTAATCGCACAGGCAGATGGCACCAGCAGATTCCGATTAATGTTGAAGTGGTCGCGGAATACACGAAGTGCTAGCTGGTAAGAACTGCCTTTTGATAATATGCTTTGACAGCATACGCATGATGCTGTGGGGTCCATCGCTCCATTTTAACTGAATGCTATTTCGTGCCCAACTTAACTGACACTATCCCATCCACCTCTCTCCAACGCAGCTTGATTCGCGCGCTTTTTAAAATCGCTCGATATGCCTCACCCTGTACTTTTGGAGGGTCGGAATTTCTTAAATTATTATTTTTTACTATTATTTCACATTATTTAACTTTAACTACAAGACCTTGGAGTTATATAACAAATGATTTTAGTTTTTAATGACGGTAATATTTTATGTCACTATGAAACTTTTTTTTTTTTTTTTTTTTTTTTTTTTTTTACAATTTGCTATCGTTTTACGGGGTAAATAAACACAGCTATACTAAATCATTGCTCAGTATGCAACCGGAAAGTTGTGTGAAGCGTCGCACAGAATGCGTATTGCGATACTAATTGTCCGAGCAAGACAATTCTGTTATTTGGTTTCTGAAATTACAATTTAATGTTAAATCCAAATGACGTAATTTTTATACCATTTTAGACGCACGCTAGAAAGAGTTTAAACATGTAAAGGGCCGTCGTAAATTTCGAACGCAACAATAATAAAACAAATATTATTAAAAAGAAATTAATTCCTCGATAACAATTATTATATATGTAATAAATTAGATAGACCTTTGGCTCTTTATGCCACCAGTGAATTATTAACTCAGTTTTTTTTAAAAAAGTCAATTGACAGTGGAAGTCAACAACCGAGCTCAGAATGTTTCAAGTTTCACACTTGTTTCAGTATCAGCCGGAGACAAGGTCAAATTCCACGCGAGTGTGAAGCTGGCTGAGCCCCTGCAATTTGCAATACCGGGAACCGGCCGGACTTACTGGTCCGGCGGGCTGCATTAAAGCGGCGTTGTAGGCGCCCACCGGCTATGACGGCGAGGCCTAGCAAACAGGCCGGGCGGCCGGCTCGTTTGCGCTATCGCCGACGTGCGGCGCTCGGTAAGCGGAGCAGAGTCAACGCAGGTAGCCGGGCGAGGCCGTGATAAGCGGCTGTTTGCCGGTCCACAGCGCACACAGCGTTCTGCGTCAGTGGACTCTATTTGTCGAGCTCCTCGCGGAGCTAGTCTCGCTCAGATAGTATTTCCATTGACCCGTGTACATCGCGCGGCTCGAGGGTTCACTGAACGCAATGCAAAGCTTAATCACAAGCTTCGCCTGTCAGCGGAGGAGTTGATAACAGTTAACACCTTACGCTATGCAACATAGTTGGGTGCTATCCTCAAAGCGCTACAATTCATCGTAAAATCAGATTTAAAGAAAGTGGTCATCTGCTCAGACTCCAGAAGTGCCTTACAGACAATCTTGGGAATCCCAAAAGGCAAAACTAAAAGTTATCTGGCGTACGAAGTAGCTCGAGAGATAAAGAAATTGTCAACACAGGACGTGGATATAGTACTTCAATGGGTGCCAAGCCACGTGGGAATACACGGTAATGAAATGGCCGACAGGGTGGCAAAAACACAGCTAGTGGCCAATGAAAAATTGGATGTGGCAACTCCATTCACAGATTTCAGACATTGGACAGCAATCCGGATAAGGCAAGAATGGGAAGAGAAATGGGAAAACAACAAAGGAACAAAAGGACTTTGGTATCGGGCAATAAGTAATAAGATCAACAAGAAACCATGGTATGAAATAAAAGAATTAAGCAGGAAAAAGATTACCCTAATTAACAGACTGCGCACAGGACACACCCTATTAAATGATAAAAATTACATTATGAAAATCGTGGACTCACCGAACTGTTCCAGTTGTGAGGCAATAGAAGATATCTATCATTATTTTCTCAGATGTGATGAATACAAAGAAACCAGAAAAGAACTAATAAGAAAAGCTTCAAAAATTACAGACGTAATATCCCTAATGTCTACTCTTTCAGATCCAGACACAAAAGCCATCAACTGAATACACAAGTACATTGTTTAAACAAAAAACCTAATATAAAGTCATTATAATAAAGAAAACTAATAACTAAAACCTAGTATCCCTACCCTCTGCTCCTGGCAACATTAGCCTAAGGCTAAATGCCAAAATATATATATATATAAATATAAATAAATAAAAATATAGATGGGCAGGTCAACCTGGGATGAAGATGTCAAAGAAGAGTTACCTTATTAAGTGAACAGATAAACATTTTTTTTGTTGAACACTTGTAAATAACTTACCATAACACTTGATAACAAACTCGATCTGGCCTCGCATTCGGGAGGACGGCGGTTCGAATCCCCGTCCGGGCATCCAGATTAGGGTTTTCCATGGTTTCCCAAATCACTCCAGGCAAATGCCAGGATGCTTCCTTCAAAAGGCCATGGCCGAATCCGTTCCCATTCCTTGCCCCCCATCCTTTCCCGTCTCTAAAGACCTCGCTGTTAGAGAGACGTTAAGCAGATAAAAAAAAGATAACAAACTAAACTGGGCAGGACACATTGGATAGGCAGTAGCAGGAGGTTTCAAAATCCTTGAATTGGTGGAGAGAGTGATAAGGGAATGTATCAGAGAATTAAGGGAATTTGGTTACAAAACATTGATAAAATCATTGTTTGAATATGGTGGTGTAGTATGGGACCCTGATGTTTGGTATTTAGCTGGAGGAGATGAAAAGAAAGGCTGCTAGATTTGTCTCTGGAAATTAGCGCAGAACACAATCAGTAAATGTTATGATAAAGAAGCTGGAATGGGATTCATTGGAAGATATGAGGAAGCGAGTCATGGGAGTGCACAAGGCGTATATTGGTGACGAGGTGTGGAAAGATATTGATGGAAGAATTAGGAGAGATACATGGAAGGGGGAGACTACCATGACCACAAACTGACACACGATTTCAGGCATATGGGTGTTGGGATGATTTTCTGTTGTAGGTAAGGGTGTCAAGGGTTGGAATAAATTACCAAGAGGAATGGACGGTGAATAGGTAACCAAAAACTTTAATTGAATTTAAAGTTGAAAAAAGAAATAGGAAATTTAGTGGAAAATTATGCACCGATCTATCATATTTGTTAAAATTTCTCATTCAGTTGAAAGTATGAGGTTTTGAAACATCACCCTGCAAACGTCAGAATACTGTGTATTACTGTAAATTTTAAAAGAATTTTTTGATTAAGAAGTTTTGAAAAAAAAAAAATGGTATTTATGCTTGATAAGCTTGCAATAAAGAACAAAATCCAAACATTTTTAGAGTTGACACGTTGCCAACTAAATATCCTTGAAACTACTTTCATCACTTATAATTTTCCAACTTTTATGTTGTAATCATATCAAGTATAACCAGAAGTGGAGTGAAGTCAAGTTGAGCTAAATTATAAGTCTTAAGAATTCAGGGGTGATAAAAGTGTGACATATTGACGATAGATAGCTCGGAAAACGAATTAATGCATCAGGTTTCAACTAGTTGGTGGAGAATCATTGTTAATCCATGTGAAACGCGGTTCATTCATTTGAACTGTCAATACCCAACATATTGCGACGCGCATGCTCAATAATATGGCAAATTTTGGCAGATTTTACGTCTTATCATTTATGGAAGATAGTTTGTCCTCGCCTGCTGTCACTGTGGTGATGGAAACGTGTCGTGTATTTTTGGTGATTGGGATTAAGTGTTTTTAAGAGCGAATAGTGCGAATTCGCACTACTACTTGAGATTCGGGAGCGCGGGGGTTAAATCCCGCACGGACATCCTGACTACGGTTTTCCGTGGTTTCCCGCAGTCAAATTAGACGAATGCTGGGATGATACCCTGCAACGCCACGGCCGACCTTCCATCGCCACCAAAAGTCAGGCGATAATAATAACTAGAAGAAAAATACCACAGCTTGATCCGGTGACACTATTCAATGAGGGAATTCAATGGACCAAAACAGCAACCTATCTTGGAGTGATGCTCGACACAAGATTAACCTGGAAGAACCATGTCAACAACCTCAGGTCGAAAGCGGAAGGTAGAATGCGGACACTCTACCCCATACTCAACCCAACAACCACCTTACCAGCTGACCAGGCTCTTCGAATTTATACATCACTGGTCAGACCGGTGTTGTGTGGGGAAACGCAGTGACCACACATATCAGAAAGCTCCAAACTGTGCAAAACCGGGCCATCCGGTTTGCCTGCAAACTCCCAAGAGAAACGCCTACCGCTGTCTTACATCAAGTCAGTGGTTTACAAACATTGAAACAACGTTTCAAAGAAACTGCCACCAAATTCTACAACAAGTGTACGAGGTCCGAAAACAGACTCATAGCCAGACTTGGCAACAGAGTACATTATAATGATAACATCAGGTGGCCCGACCACCTCCTACTACAATGACGAACACGGAGCTGACTACTCCCATTAAGCCACACCAATAATGAAACCTTAATATAACTAAACTGGAAGGAGATACGGTTAACGTAAGAACTTCCCCACACTCCGGGAACTAGGCCACCCGGATAATGTAGTCTGAGGCCGACCTTCCATCCCCTTCCCTCCCGTAGATTATTAGGCTGAAAAGAGTCTTCGTGACTCCCCAGCAGCCCGCCTCCCAGCCTTCACCTGGGAGGATTGAAATTAAAAAATTAAAATGAAAAATAAGAGCGAAAATTGACTTTCTTGACACAGCCTCAACAGGTTAATAGCTAGCAATAGAACGAATATAGCGTTCGGACGCGGTCCGGAAATGTAGATTCCGTATTTCCACAGAATCACTCCAAGCGAACGTCGAAAGTGATCGCTCATAAAGTCCTTTCCTTTTTCTACATTGCTCTCCCAGTTTTAATATCCATAAAGTCCTATAAAACCAATATTCATTGTAAGATACGGTTTATTATGTTATGAAACGATTTGTGCCCGCGTAGCTCCATTTTGGCCTCCTGTGAACTTCCCCCCCTCCCTCCGAATGGCACATAGCTTTTTCCCTATCGATTCCAAAAGATATTTTTGTACTGTTTTGTCTTGCCAGACTATCTTAAATTACTTACGGAGGTAATTGTATGACGCAAATAAATATTCACTTGGTGTTGTGTCTTCTGCTCCTTATTTTAACTGTGACGAATAACATGAAAGAAAAGCTACGTGGCTTGGCTCGGAACCCCCCTCCCCCTTTTCCACATAGCCCACCTTAGCTTTCTACCCCTCCCCCATACCGAGCCACGTGGTTTATGGACGATCCCTAACATAGCTGTCGCCCCAACGACGCCGTACCTTTCCGCACTCCTCACTGCGCAGGTGTTTAGAGGGCCACACTCCTGAGGATACCGAGCGCTCTCTTGGAGCACGCACTTCAAGGGGCCGGCTGCTGACTCAACCAGTGCCCTCCTTTAACGCTCCCACAAGCGCAGGGCCATTCTAGCTTCAGCTCACATTTATCGCCTTCTGAGTTGCAGCATACATTCCCGCGTGATATAACACACTAGTGTTCGATGAAGTTTATTCGTTTCGTCTCATTACAGTGCGGCAGATTTTCAGCTTGCCACACATTTCACCTCTGCCGTGGCTGGACAGTTCATATAAAAGCAAACATGTGGAGATGGTAATGATCTGGTAAGAAGGTTATTATCGGCTCCGCAGTCCACCCCTATCGAAGCCCCCTAAATCTAACCCAGTGACCATACCAGATGCAGGGGATCTACAGTTCTGACGTACTTAGTATCACACAGAAAGCTGTGCCAGAGGTGAAGGGCCTTTGAAATCCTCTACGATACATGGATTCGAACCGGGGCCTTTAGATTTCCAGTCAGACGCCTTAAGCGACAGCAAGAATCCCTGCGATTTGAGCTGGCAGCCTCTAATTTTCAAGGCGGGTTTTCAGTAAACTCAAATGATTATTATATTAAGGACAAGTTTTTGACCCCGCCTTTGACTACTAATTCGCGAAACGATTTCTTAAATTAGTTGAGTAGGGACTCGAGAACTGATGATACATAGCGATTTCATTTTATTTATTTTTTGTTCATTGTATTAATATTCCAAACTTACATAGGCTTTGATTTTCGTTTGTTTTCTGATTATTTCTACGTATTTTTCCGTACTAGCATTCGATTCGCAAAGGAAATTTTAGTTTATCCTAAATATTTAATATCATATGTGTTAATCAATACAATTATCTATATCCGTAACAAATTTCATTCAAATTTTTATGAATAATTGTCAAGCAAATGCCATTGAATTTGTTGTTTTATTTCCCGAGCGCGCTTCACTTCATTCTCTGAAGCATCTTCAGTGGTTCTGTATTTTTCATTACTCACATTTGCTTGTAATTGTACAGTATTTCAGCATCAGTTGTGTCTGTAGTAGCTGTATGCATCTTTTTGAATAATTTTGTAGCATAGTATACTGATGGGTAACAGTAAGCCATCAGAAATCAATATACTATAGTGGAGTGAAAGTGCTACGAAATTATTCAAAAAGATGCAACAAACACCTTGTAACGCTACAAACGCTGATCCTCTGATAAATTAATATTGTTCGTTTTCTCTAAGCGTGACCATACAAGTTCATTATAACATTCGATGCTGATCAACTTCAAATGATTGCAGATTTTGTTTGAACACGGCCGCCAAGGGTAATTACCCGAAATTAATACTTAAAGTCACTCAAAGGAGCCACAAATACACTAATTAAACAATCTTACTTGAACACAGTTTTGCCTTTATTATTAAGCTAAAGTTCACAAAGAAGATACAGTACACCATCGTAAACTACCAGATATGTAATTCTAATCGAACTTCGTGAATCTGAAGATTGTAAGGTTCGATTAAGTAGTGAACACGACTATTTGCGAGCGTAACAACCGTCACACATTGACTGCACTCAATTTCACTGTCCACAGTTCTCACTCATTCCTGTATTGCACTTAAACCATCGCCTACACCACCACCAAAGCTGCTGTCACGCTTTCTCAAGTTCTTTTTAGCTAACATACTGTTCACTAGTTCATGGCACAGACAACAACAACCATGCGCGACCACGCTCGTTCACAGTCTATCGCCATCATACCTTTCTGTTAAGGTACTCTCTAAGCGGCAAGTATCGATTGTACCTGTGATGCAAACTGCTACTACAGACGCAACTGATGCTGAAATACTGTACAATTACAAGCAAATGTAAGCAATGGAAAATACAGAACCACTAAGATGCTTCAGAGAATGAAGTGTAACGTGTTAGGGAAATAAAACAACAAATTCAACTGCATTGGCGTGACAATTATTCATAAAAATTGATCCCATGGCAACTGAGGAAATGGCACACAATATCGAGATGTTCATTCAAATTCGTTGAGCCGTTGTGGGGTGATTGAATAAGAAACATCCATCCAAACTTTCGCAATTATACTATTAACGGAATTGATTGAATGGATGAAGTTTAAGCTTACTAACAGAAAGACTGTTTGTCATTTGGGTGGACTGTACATTTTTCGACGAATTCGTAATGTCTCCAGCTTGTGTAAGTCTTATGAATGGCGTTATTCTGCAGTAACTTGAGAATATGTGTACCAGCATATCTTTCTGTAGCTGTGGAACAGTATCTGAATTGAAAACGCGGTAAAGATGATTAGTTACGGAGCTACCAGATCAGCTGTTTCCTCGACGGAATTGTAGAATGAGATTGTAAATGAGGACTGTAAAAAATAGTTCGGTATGCTATGCTGCGAAATAAATACACTGTAAGTTAAGGAATCATCGACAATAACATTACTCACCTGCAGGCGTAAAATAATTCAATGTGCATCAAATGAATGTAAATAGGATAGACAATTTCAAGAGTCCCAGAACACGAAATCTGTAGAAATATCAAAAGCGACATTTTGAATGTACTCAAAGCTTTGTCCATACTGAAGACTAATACTAATACCAGTATGTGGAATAGTTGCTATTAGTAAATATTTGAAATGGAGAACATGACCCGGTGCTGAACTACTTACTTAACTATGGTTTTTACGAATTATCCTTTAAATTCTTTGAATGTTTGAGGCAAATGGTTCATAAAATACCTAGGTAACTTATTCCAGTCTCTGTTTTCGTATTTTCTTTTGCTTTGGGGTTTACGATTCTTTTACGTCGTGGTTGTTAAAGGCGGAAGGGAGTTGGGAACAAGAAACGGGAAGGGATTCAGCCATAACCTTTTGCAAGAATCATCCCGTCATTCACCTGGTTGATTTGGGGAAACTATGACAACCGGAACCAGGATGACAGAACTGTGATCAGAACTCCCGTCCTCCCGAATGGCATGCCTGAGCACTACCACTCTCTTCTGGGGCCTGAGATTTGCTCATACGTTTCAGTCAGTCAAACATGACGTATTTAAACATGTATCGAATGTCATTATGATTCACCTTCCACAATTTAATAATCAAAATGTCCTCATTCAGGATTGCTCAACATAAGCCACATAAATAACACCTTCCCAGTAATCACTGTGTGATTGGAATGGGAATCAGCGTTGTTGTAGCACGGTGTGTACTGTTTCCATCAGCACACAAAAGTTTGATTCTTTCGACAACTCCTGTTAAAAATCTTGAAGAGAGAAACATCTTCTATATGATTAAAGATTTGAATGTCTGATTATGAATTCTGAAAATGATGCTTTCAAACCCACAAACACTTTCTTTACTTGTCTTCTTGGCGACCGTGAATAGGAGCATCGCTCGAGAAAACTGTTAAGGAAAAAACACTGTGGTGATTTGGTACGCGAGGACAGAGTGCGAGACTCTAGAGTTCCTCGAGTATCTCGGCGGGGTGAATAATAGCGGACATTATTCCTTTTCCCCCCGTCCTGCCGGCGCACTCGTCTTAACGCACCCTGAGGATGCCTGCGGCGAAACGGCCGGAACGCAGTTTTGTGGTACCACCTGTTGAGTGGCGGTAATTAATGGCGCCGGCGACCTCTTGCACGGGCAGGCCGTCCTTCGTATTTCGCCAGCGTTCCAAGAGCGACCACATCTAAAAGAACACGGCCGTCCTGAAAGTTACTCGGCGGATACGACCACGTCACGGAGGCCAGACACATAAATGGGGCAGTTATAATACTAACTATATATGTAGTTATCTTAGTAAATAGAAATAATAAGAAATTTTCTTGTGGTCTGAAACATAGCTGGGGCAGTTATAGTACTAACTATATATGTAGTTATCTTAGTAAATAGGAATAATATTTTTTTTTTGGGATACATTTATATGTAATCTGCCTTATTCCTTTGACAACTTAAGTTTAGACGTTAAGTGATTTCTAATTTCCTGAAGTAGCTGCTCTTCTGTTACTAGTGTTGCTAGGTGTAAGCCCGTGACCGGTTTTGGGTAGGCTCACGGCTCTGGAGTAGTTCCCGTTTATAAGGTGAAGACCTGATCTGGCTAAAACAAGAATTTAAATTTCACACTAAATTAAGCGTAACAAAAACATCACCCACGTTTTATACTTTTAGCAATCTTAACCTCAAGACTGATGTCAATGTTGATTCTAAGTGTCTAAAGATTGCCGAATGTAGTCACTGGCATTATTGAATCGTGATGTAAAAATTTATTCCAATTTTTTCAGCCGTAAAATTTTATCATATATTTAGAACTAAACTGACTTATTTAATTTAAAATGAAATGCTATCAAAAGCAAACAAAGAAAGGATTTTGGCGATTCATTTCTTCGCGGTTGTTTATCTTTGAAATAACACTCATAATCCCGATTTTACTGTAGAATCTCTGGTCGCTGCAAGCCCGTCAATGAAGGAGGTTTCGTGACGTCAATATAAGTTGACGTCAGCATTCTGTGACGTCAGTTGGTTTAATCATATATATTTAGATAAGGATCAACGTTTAATGGAATATGTGCAATATGGCACCAGTTGTAACTGAGCTAGAGGATATATGTCGTATGCAGTCCACTCTGAAGCCAATATTATATATTTGGAGGGGTTCTATAAGGTTAATAGATTTTAAGTTATACTCCGAGTTATAAAAGATTATGTATGCTTGGATACCTAAGATGATATTTGTCAGGATAGATATAATTTGACACCAGGGGACTTTTGTTAAAGCAGGAGTCCCTAACTGTTCTAAATAGTGATATCACATTAGATCTTACCTTACCGACAGATCATCAAAGTTCTTCCACAATTATACGGGATCTAACTTAACGACTGTAATGACTTCACAACACCATGGAAAAAGTTAAACAAGTACTTAAATTATAAAAACCTAACCAAACATTCATCAGCAATTACTGACTATAGATACGCCGGAAGGCTTGCACGCCACTAGGCTACAGCCAAACACATGTCAAACAACTGTGAAAATTATATATACTGTTTATAACATGTTTGACTTGATAGTTTTTTTTTGTTCGATATTTCACTATGAAAATTGTTATTTACCTAAGGAAAGGTGTAATCGGACTTCGTTTTAATGTACTTTGGTCGCCACCATTGGATGGTTCGGGAATATTACGTGCACTTCGTAAAAAATAAAAATAAAACACTCCGTTCTCATAAATACATGAAAACATTTATTCTGTTAGTTCCTTAAGTGTACTAATTCCGACCACCAATGGAAAATAAAAATGTTAACACTATTATACAATTCACGATAACATTTATCCGAAGATTGCAAATCGTTAGAGTGACAAGTGACTTGCAAGCAATTAATATAACTTCCAACTGTTCGTCATACACCGTCTGTTCTTAATGCTCGTAACGGTTAAATAAACAGTCTTTATTAAGTGGAAAGTCACTCCTTGAGTTCACTAATCTCCTTGAGTAACGAATATTGCCAAATCGATTTCACATTAGCAGCCACGGGCAATTATTAACACGGAATAATCACGCCGAAATCCGTCGTACACATATGTAGTACCCCGTACACTTACTCACAAACCAAAACTCATAAAGTTTGGTCTCCGACAACTAACACAGGCGTAAAATATGTATTACGTAGTTAATTTGGGTTAAACACTCAACACTGATTTTATGTATATACCCGTTAAACCACTGAGCGCACAACCTAAAACATTGTTTTGTTACGCCATGTGTCTACCTCAACACTCGCTGGCCAAAACCCAAACAAACTCTCTGACCTACTACAGCTAGTTGTTCAGAGATAACTATATCATCGACTACATTAAAAACACTTTCACTTAATTTCTAAAATTTAAAATAGGGCGGTTTTGTACACTGTATTGTGACACACAGTTACCTGTTTCATGGTTGCTGGCGGAAAGACCCCATTCAACATGCCGACAGGGTTTTTATGCGCTCTGTTGAAGTGGGTGAACGCACTGTTTACGTGCCCTGTGCATGCCTACGCTGCAGCAACCGTGGACTCTTAACCTTGCAATTCTGCATTTCTACTCACGTATGCATCTCGCTCGCTTGCGCTCTCTACGAACGACTTACAATATTTTTTCACTGAATAAACCACTTAAAATTACTATTTTAAGGTACAATTCACAGCCTAACAGTTACAAATTTCTGGACGATTTACTAACTTGAACAGTATTTTACTCCTACGGTTAACTCTGCTAAATTTGAAAAATTTCTGTTTAGCTTGAAGTGAGTTAACGTGACATAAGACATACTTCACCCTCATTATATAAGAAAAGACGTAATGGATCTGCGAAAATGCAGTGAGAGTATTCTAACATCCCAAGCATTAGGAGAACTCAAATCTAAAGTGTTTAACTGAAATTTTATGTTATAAAATAATGGGTGAATAACTTCAAGTGATTTGTCAGGCAAACCATACTAAAAGAAACTCCTTTTGTGTTATTTTAAGGAAAACCAAGTATTATAGGAATCTATTATCTAAAGTGAAGAAGTTCCGGTTAAACAAACATTCACGTTGTATTAGTGGTTATTCGAATTATTCAACAATTAAAGTGTGCATCACAATTTTAAATTGTACCTGGAACGTCATTACAACAAACCCATATCGCTTTTATGACTATTCTCAGTAGAAGGCTTAGTATTTACCGAAATTCAGGAACATTTAAAATATTTTACATAACCATCAAACAACAGCTACTAATCCCACAAACCTAGTAGAAGCTGCCATCTCGCCACTCTGAAAATTTCTACTGTTTTTTTATACTCCCCTATTTGTAAAAGCTTTTGGCATAAACTGTAAAAATTGAAATCCTTCTTCATTTCAGAAAATCGAACCTGGTCGGAGAGCCATAACCCTCCGGCCTGGCATTCGGGATGACGTAGATTCGAATCCCCGTCTGGCCATCCAGATTTCGGTTTTCCATGGTTTTCGGAAATCACTCAAGGCCAATGACGGAATGAATGGCTTCAAAAGGCCACGGCCGAATTCCTTCCCCTTCCTTGTTCCGGGCTGTATAATGAATTCAGTTACTACTGATTTAAAAATTCTTCCATGAATTACAGTGATATATAGCCTCTTAAAGATTACGGGAAACTTATCGTCATCCTTCTTGAGTTTATGGTAACCAGATGGGAAATTTTAACAAATTTTATTATTTAGTATTTTTTCAGACAAGACGTCATCTGAAAGAGAATTTAATGACCCTAATAAAACGGTTTGAAAATAAATATGTTTTTAAATTTTCAAAAATTTTCAAAAAATTTCTAATAATTTTCACATCAGAATGTTTTTGGTGTTTGATTTATTCATACCATTTTAAAAGTAATTTCACAATACTAATAATGAACTCGATTTTAAAATCTGTTATTATTGAAATTAAATAATTGATTTCACAAAGTTATTATTTTAGTTTTTCAATTTAATATACTATTTGTGCACAGAGTAACTGGCACTATGGCAGACATTGTGCCTTTGTACGTACTGATTAATGTAACAGAATCGAAAACATATTGGAAACTTAATGTTTATCCAGATTTCCGTCGAGGATTGACCAGACACACACAGTGCAGCGTAGTGCTGTGCTGCCATTCCAGTTTGCTTACATTTCCGTGTGATTTATGTCAGCTGTGGCAGCGCAATGAGACAATTGTATAACCTGATACCAGGGATTCAGACCGCATACAGCAGCAAAGTGGCATTAGATGGCACCAAATTTGTTATGTTTATCGGCAGTTTCAAATATTTTTCCCTTTTGTTTTTATCAGTTAAACAAATAAAAGTGTATATACAAAATGGACTATGCACAAATAGATACTTATTAAAGTTTATTCTGTACAGTAATATGTGAACTTTAGTGGTTGCTACCTTCATCATAAAATTATTAGTAATCGATTTAAGAAGACCAACTCAAACTATTTTTACTTAGTTATCCGTACCAGTGCATAACCCGGTCTGTTTTTTCCGGCTATATAATATAAAAACGATATATATATATATTTAAAGTCGTCAATATATGATCTTGTTTACCTAATTAAGAGTCAAACGACAAGTAATTCATTCAAAATTTAAAATATTGTAGAATGGTAAAGAAATGTTCCACGTGCTGTTTGTCAGAATGTATCGATTCATTTTCTATCTAAGATTTGTTCCTCTGAAATAATACATATTTTTAGTCCGTTTTCGGTATGTTTATCCAAAACACTCTTAATCTCATAAGAATTATTGCTTCCTATGTTTTTTTTCGATTCATTTCTTCGTCCCTCACCAAAAGAAAAAAGTTTTTAATAATGGAACGGTTATGCCTTAGTTTTATTATGTATTTGTATCTTTTCACAGTGATAGTGCGCACAACTACTTTTTCTGGAATATACAGCCGCTATTTTGACAGTGGGAGTTATTTGGCTTTTCCTTACCACTTACATTACTTCATAGAATTTAACATAAGCTTCCATTTTGATCACCAGGTAGAAATTGTTTCAGATTGGTTATCATTGAGGAACATTATGTTTTATTCGGCTATATATAAAGCTATGATCCATGAAAAATCTTACCAAAATAATTTATTAGGACTTAAATTTTCCTGTTACCGTTCCTTGTGCTCACCGGTGAGAGTTTGTTGAGGCCATTGAGTCATGATAGCGTAATTTAATCGCAAATCTATTGAAACACACACAATGCGCATATCTTCTACAACATGTAGCTGCATAGAACAGTACGGAACACGTTATGAATGTTAAGAGCATGTCATCAGCATATGATGCCGTCTGCAAGTATCATTACGTGTGGCATTAAACTGAGTTTCTTAAATGCGAGCGCTTATTCCTAAATTTGCTATGAGGTTCGAGGAAGGAGTATGTGAAACAGAACAGGCATTACACTTTGCTCCGAATCGCTATTCGTTTCGATTAATTAGTGTTCTGCCTCGGTACATAACGATGAATGTTTCTGCCTAACTACCTGTTACCTTGCACTCTTCTAGCTGGTTTGAGTTTTTTTTTTATTTTTATTTTTTATTTTGGCTTTCGACAATTAAGCCATTCAGCCAGCTCAATGTGTTTATGATATCTCTTCAATGAATTAATTTCTCTAGTACGTTTTTTAATTCTTAAGTATAGACACCACAGGACGGACAGGACATTCACACAGACACACAACACTTAAACATCCGTGCCAGCGGCCGGATTCAAACCGGCGACCTTCGGCACGCGGAGCCTAGCACTCTAGCCCCTACGCTACCGAAGCCGGCCTGGTTTGAGTTCTTTTTGTTCATAAATCTTAATCCAGGTGTCTGTAATTAATTGCGGCAGGTACAATCTCACTTAAAATGACGATTGAAACATTTCTTCATCTATACCTATAAAATACCAATTTGGTCATGATGTTTTGTCACGCAGTGACTTCACGCTTTGATGTCACGTTATGGCGTCATGTTTTTCGCCTTCCCTGCCCAACTTATAACGACCAGAGATGTTGTTATACAAGGGGTGATCAAATGAAAAGGTACGAAATGACGTAAAAACGTAATAGTTAAATATTTGCATATTCCGCCATGGGAGAACGTAGCGAGACATCTCGGGATGCGATTGGAGTCTCTGACTGGGATCGGAGCATAGGCGGGCGCCCGCATGCGCAGTAGAGAACAGAGGCTCTGATCAAAAGCGGCGTCCAAATGATGCGGTAGTCCGTATGAGGACAGGATGGCGTACAGGTTGGGGATGTGTAATGTCAGACACTCCGACGCCTACGCAGGTCCATCAATAACAATATACCGGGGCTGCTCACGGAGGGTGTGGTTCTGCTCCATGAGAACGCGCGTCCACACGTCTCCAGAGTCACACACATGAAACTGGCAAAGTTCAAGTGGGAGACGTTGGAGCATCCGCCCTACAGTCCGGACATGTCGCCCTGCGATTTCCATGTGTTGGGTCCACTGAAGAAACACCTGAAAGGGAAGCGCTTCAACTCGGACGACGTACTCAAGGACGCTGTGAAGGACTGGGCCTCGTCACGGCCACAAGAATTCTGTGAACAAGGAATCCTGCGGCTTGTTCATCAGTGGGATCGTTGTTCTCAGGCCTATGGTGTATATTTTGAATAAAGTCTACATTTGTACCCACCGTGTCTTTTCGTACCTTTTCATTTGATCACCGCTTGTAGGTTATGAGCATTATTTAATAACAGTTCTATTTAGCTAAACATCCCAAATAAATTAATCATCAGAACACTGAAAAAAGTACGTATTTCGTTTAAATCGTCATAATATTTATTAGTTGTTATATTTATTTAATATTCGTTTGATGTAAACATATAGATAAGTAAGAAATAACCTTTTACTTTCGATTAGCAGTGTTAGCGGCAGTTTTGGTTAGACTGCTATTACAACAGGCAATTGACGTTACAGCAGAGGCCAAGAGTAATTTAAATTGTTTTTAGAGTGTTCTGTAACTTAAATCATTACTTTGTTTGAACGAAAGTAGTTCCACAGTGATCGAGATTTATGCAGCCTACGCAACAATTAAAACAACAATTAATTATGACACAACGTAAGTTGCTAACATTTTTTTTTTAGCATCCTTCGATTTCACTGAGGAAATTATTTCAGCCGCATGAAAATGTGTCAGCCGTTAAAACATCCATCTGCATTGCAGATAATAAAAAAGGAAAGATGTAAGAATCCGTGAAGATTTTGGGTTAAGTTACTGTATATCGCGCATGATGACATTAACATGGAACACAGGGAATGTATCAATTCGCGTGTGATTGAAGTTTTCATTTCCTAGCGGCAATATTAGCGGAGATTGTGGTTAGGCTGAAATGCAATCTGGACCAAATTGACAACTGAAACTTTTTGCTACAGCACAAGGGACGAGGAATTATATTGAGCTTTATTCAATAACAATTATGTTTAGTTAAGCAGCTGCAAAGAAATGAATTCGTAGAACATTCCGTTTAACCCGTCATTTTCGACAGGCTTTGAAGCTAGTTTATTTTCATAATACGTCAAACTCGTGTATAATTAGAACAGCACATCATCAAATATTATATCCAAAGCGCAGTTTTTAAAAGTTGTCGATGGGAAGTGAAAGAAGTTATGTGGAAGTGGTTTTTGTTTTAGAGCGGAGATTGTGAAGATCGCGAGATAGGGCTTAGTTGAAAATCGAGCCATTAAGATTTGATTTCACTAGATTTATTCGCATTACTCAAAGTCAAAGAGCTTGGCATTGAACAAATAACTGTACTGAAAAATAGAAAACAATGATAAGATTTTGGTGAAGAGAAGGCAAACATATCTTTATATGAATTGGAGAATTGTTTAACTATCAAATACTGTAAGGGGAATGTTAATGAAGAGCAATAATTTAAGTTAAGAAGATCATCTTTTTCCTTGGCAATATATACAGAAGTTAAAAATGTCATTTTATTTAATCGTATGTTTTTTCAGTTTTGAAATTTTAGAAGCTGATTTTTTTTTTTCGATTCCGGATGGATTATTTGAGTGGTTTTATCTTGGTGAATACGAGAACAATTTATCTAAACTGAATCCCTGATAAGTTTTAGCAAAAAATGCAATTAAGTATTTTAAGAAATGTTAAAAATGTTATTTTCGCATATATATCAGATTGTTCTGTTGGCACTACCTGTAACGAAATATTCTTACCGGACTTATTCGCGAAAACCGAACGACGAAGACTGACTGTCTATAAATTACTCCTTTGCCTTCTTTTCGCTCTTAACGTCATTACAAGTTTGAGCTCGTCCCTCAGAGTTTTACTTCCCTCCAGTTCCATTACTTGGCTGCAAAACACTCGGATCTCCCTTACCTCAATTCGCAGGTTATTTTCCGCGACGCGCCCGAGGTAGAACTAACTTTTTGAATTAAGCTCATTTGGGGATCAAGGAAGGCCGCGGACGCGCGTCGCTGGGAACGTGCCGGTTCTCAGGTGTGTTTCGAGGGCTGTAAATGTTACGCCGTCTCGCAGACGCAGCACAAAGGGCTCGGTGACGCAACGCGCCCGGAGCGGGGGCGAGCAGAAAATGCTCGCAGCTAGTCCACCGCCCTCGTTGTTACGACTTCATTAAAACTCATCACTAATTAAAGGTGTCTCGCTGACTCGCGAAACGCTACGATAATTGGGTCTTCACACGAATAACTCGGGGGGAGACAGAGAGCAAGGTAACACGACGAGAAACTGGCGAGACAAAACGTTAGGGCTTTGGTAGCGGAGAGTAAGGATACCATGGCGGAAAATCGAGTCCATACCTGGTCTTTAAGGTCACCAACTATAAAATATTTTAGTGCGAGTGGTCGAGACCGATTATTTATACAGCAGCTCTTGCTGTCTCTAAAATAAAAGATGATATGCGCTGTTACAAAACAATAATAATAATAAAAAATGGAGCCGTCACTGCCGACAGAATTGAAAACTCAAAGCTACGAATATCATACTCGCAACACGTCATACTTATAACTACAGATATGCTAAATAATAATAATTCCGTGTGGACGTAATGACCTGTTGACAGGGTTTCTACTGGCTGCACTTTCCGCCCCTGTCTTAGCCACCTTAACCTAGTCCCCGGTAGTACTACCCGGGACCTTCCGTTCTACAGTCAAACACCTTAACCACTGAGCCACCAGTCCGCAACAGATATACTGCTAACGTTAGCATGTCGGTGACGCGAATTCATGTTTTACGCCCAACGCGTCTAAAGAAGTTTTCACTTCAAAAACTAAGAATATAATTTAATCTACAGCTCGAAGGTTGGTCGAATCTTCCCGAAGGAGATTGTGAGGTACACAACCTCACATTTTGTGATTTTGACATTATTAAAGCTATTTTTTATTTAATAATTGTAATTGTATATAAGTTACTAACTCTGAATTTTAAGTTCCATGGTCAAAGCATGTCAAGATGGATATAATGAGATCTCTGGAAAATAAATAACAGTCGAGAGAGTTGAAGAAAAGATTTGGAAGGAAGAGGACGTGTTGGTTGTGGAAAGAATATGATTTAAGACAAAAGATGAAACAGAATGGCTCGATGGAGGACACGAAGAATCCTAGCGGGATTAATAACAGTAAAATATTAGCTTGAGGGCAGAAGGTTAAGTGTTTTGATAAAGATAATGTAATATGACTCTGGAAAATATAATTGTTTTGTTTAATGGAAAATATAGAAGTTGCGAGATAAGTAGAAAGTGTTTTATTTGAGATTGAAATATTGATATAGACAAAGGAGTTGATTTTAAGTTTGTATGGTAAGAATTTGATTAATAATAATTTGATTTACAGCGTGAGTATCGGAATAAAACCAGCAACGGACAAAGAGGGGTCAAGGAAATCCTTATGTAGTGGTCTGGGGCAGGAAATATAAGTAAAAGTATTAATTTAAAAGTATGATAAAGTAACACTCACATGTGTTCTCTACGAAATAAAAGGTAACGATACAAGGGTACGTTACAAGATGTACTGTACAAAGCTGTTGTGTCAGAGGCAGGGGCCTACAGTTTAACGTGGAATCAGAACCACGGAATGTCCCGGCGTAGCTCATATAATCAAATACTACTCCTAAAAACTCCTGCTCACCACGGGATTTTAACCCGCGAGCGAGATAGAAACGTTCGCATTTAAGCGCCTTAACCGCTGAGCTACCAGACCACCTAGTTTTGAGGTATACGTAAGTAAAGTTCCATCAAAACTGGATAAAAACTGTGTGTTTGTGAGAAGAACATGGGAAATATATAAATATATATATATATTAGACAAATGTAATCTACACTGTCACTGCTGTCCAAACGCAACATGTCATACTTGTAGCAGCAGATATACTGTCAAAATTAACACATTGATGACGTGATATTTTACCCATTCAAAATTGTTCAACGATCATATCATAAGCGCCACACGTCACAGCATATGATGTTGGTGACGGGAAGTCGCAAACTCACAGATTTACTCCTGTCCAAACATCGCTATCGCTACTATTGGAGTTTTACCTTCAAAACACCATCAACGACATCGTCTAAACAGGCGATACAAAAAAATGTGTAGGAGCAAGACGTGCTTTAACGTACCTGAAGACTAAATGAATAAATATCCATAATGAAAGCGGAAGTAGGAGTAAAGGGAAGGGACAAAATGAGGAATGAGAAAATCAGGAGATGGTCAAGAGGTAACCGTTACAACATAGCATAGGGAATGTAAGGTTACAGTGGTACGGACATGTGAAGAGAATGGCAAAAGAGAAGTTTTCTTTTGCTTTCATCAGTCTCTTGACTGGTTTGATGCAATCCTTCATCCGTTCCTATCTTGCGCTAACCGTTTCATCTCAACATACACCTTACAACCCACGTCCTCAATTATCTGCTTCATTTATTCTAATCTTTGTCTTCCTCTGCAGTTTTACCTTCGACTGTTCCCTCCACTATCAAATTAACCAATCCAGCATGTCTCAAAATATGACCTACCAGCCTGTCTATTCTTTCTGTAAGCTTCTTCCACAGACTTCTTTCATCACCCAACATTTACAAAACCCGTTCATTTCCTGCTTTATCCGTTCACTTAATTTTCAGCATCCTTCTATAGCACCACATTTCAAATGGTTCAACTTTCTTTCTTTCTAGTATTTTTAATGTCCATGCTGCCATAAAGTGCTGTGCCCCACACATAGAGCTTCCAAAAGTTCTTTTTGAGTCCAGAACAATATTTTAAAGTAAAAGATTTTTCTTTTTCATGAAGGCTCAATTTTTTTTTCCAATACTCTTTTCGTTAGGAGGAGGAACCAATAACCGGAAAAACTAAATAAAAATAAAAATGTACATATGCTTTTTTTCGCTTATGGATTTACGCCTTGTTGACGTCGTGGTCATTAGAGGCGGGAAAGGATTGGGAGCAAGGAACGGGAAGGAGTTCAGCCATTGACTTTTTCGAGGAAGCATCCTGGCATTAGCCTGGAGTGATTTGGGAAACCATGCTAAATCCAAAGCAAGATGCCCGGACGGGGATTCGAACCCACGTCCTCCCGAATGTGAGGCCATGCGAATGAGACGCGTACAGTAGCGGCCCGATTTCCGAGTTGGCAAACTCCGTAGCAGTGGTAAATTTCGTAGTCCGTGTCCTTTCCTGACTAGCTCCCCTCTCTAGCGATATCTAATTCAGACCAGGGAAGCGTTAATAATTTGATCTCGAAATTTCTGTCCGAGCCGCTGCCATTCTGTGCGAAATCCTTTAATGAGAGTGGCACTGGAGGGGTGGCCTTTTATCGCCGCTGTATGAAGATTAATCTCGTGGGAGAGGGGTGGTGAAGGGCGGCAGTTTTAATCCGATCCCTTCTCCCCGCTGCAGTGACGTCGAAGTGTCAGGTAGCGAGCTCGTGTGTTGATAGAGTCGCGTAGTCACTTAGGGAGACCTACCTCGCCACCAGCTTCCCTCTTCTCCGGCGCAGGGCGATTAAACCGGTAGGGGCTTCCCATTAATTTGCCCGACTAATGAAGTCTAGGGAGCCGGCTCGTATACAGCAAGGAAACTGCCACATTCCAAGGCTTATCGCGCCTCCCAGCTGACTCGGGTCTTTCCTCGTCTCGAGGACGGCGGATGATGACGTTGCTGCCCGACCACCCATTGCAATCACTGCGGAAAACTGCAGGTTGCCAGTAAAACTACAGTTTTAATAGAGTATATTATTCCTCCATGGTATCTCCAACAACCTTCAAGCATGAATGTCGTATTACTCACTTCTTGAGAGTAATCTTTATATATAAAGATGAATGTATGTTTGTTTGTTAGTTTGTTTGTTCTTCATACAAATCCACACTTTTCATCCGATCTCGATGAAACTTTGCACACTTATCCTTTGAAACAAGGAGAAAAATACTGTCTACATTTGGTTGAAAAATTATCTGCATTTTGTCTCATAACTTCGAAATACGGTGATAGACAGACACGTTGGATATGGACGTCTCCGTACCGTATTTCCGTATAGTAGACTGCCAGCTCAGTGGCTAAAGCGCTTGCTTACGAACGTCATGGTCTCCGGTTCAAATCTCCGTGGAGGCTAAGATTTTTAAAAATTGTTTTTCATCGTAAGAGTCAGGCCTGGGCCGTAGGTTATTCGGATTGAATGTTAAACTGTAGATATTAGAAAGTTAGGGGTGCAATGCGAGGCAAATCGTAGGTAGTCTTGCAATGTTGTAGGTGTACACTTTTTTACGTTATAATGATCCTTCAGGTGTTGTTCGCAGTCAGTGTGTGAGTGTGAACCACAGTAATATTATTATAAATGCGGAAGTAAGTCTCTGTCTTTTTGTTACGTTTTGACGACTAAATGGCTATATCGATATTGATGGAATTTGATAAGAAAATCTGTATGAAGGGCGCAGGATATTTTTTTCCAGTTTGATTAACAGTTGTAGTCACGAAATTTTGAGACCTTATCGAATGGTGACAGAAATATGTTGGAAATTGATTCTCTTCAAGAGACAGGTTCAACGGTACAATTATATAGTGATAGCTTTCCTGTCATATTATTCTGACTCGCTATTGTTTGGGACCAATCCTTCGTTACCAACAACTTTCTATATTTAATCCTGGCAAAACAATTTTTAATCCACGCGTACGAAGTCGCGGGTACGGGCTAGTAATATATATTGATAAACTAATCGATAAAATAATTTAGTTGGCTTACTCCCTTCACCACTGTCGGTGTGGTCACCGAGTTGAGCTTTTCGGTGGAGCTCCGCTAGACCTGGCCGATGACGCCCGATGTGAGCCGATGAAATTTTAAGATATGTTTTAGTCTCTTAGCCTTAATTAAGTTTGCTTTTACTTACATTTAATTTTAAATTAAATTCTTCAATCAAGTTGTAAAATTTTCAGGCTGAAAAAATCTGGACTAAAATTGTACTTTACGATCCAATAAAGTTCTTCTCTTCGCTGCCATTCTTCAATCATTACATTCACATTGCTTGGCCGTCTATATGTTTTACATAGGACATCAGATTTGAGGTTAAAGCTATTAAAAGGTAAAAAAGTGGGTGATCTTTTTATTACGTTTTACCTGGTTTTTACGTTATGTGCGTGTTCACTGTAGCTCCATTTTTTTCAGTGTGATTTATTTGCTTTTTATGAGTTGTGCGTGTTCACTGTTCAGTCCGTACTTAATGTTGCTTTTAATACTTCTTAGTCCTTAACTTTGTTCAACGGTTTCAGAGAGAGCTCGCAGGGTGAAATACAGGCCAAACTTATATGTTAGTCAGACTTTTGACAGTGAAAACTGGAACTATCGTGGACCACAAAACGGTCTTACACCCAGTCTGAAATTATACACGAAATATACAATAATGGAAAAGGTCTACTGTGGCTACCATTTCAGGGGGGGGGGTTATGTATAGCGACTACATTAACAGGTTAGTAAATATAGTGTTGAAACTGAATCAGTGTTCGGGAGGACGCTGGATCGAATCTCCGTCCTGCCATACAGATTTCAGTTTTCCATGGATAAATGAAATCCTCAAGGAAAATCCAGGGAGTGTCCCCTTCAAAAGCTTTGGCAGAATTCATTTTCGTTTCTTGTCACAAATCATCTCCCGCAACTAATGACGTCGACGAGGAGTTTAACTATAAAAAATGCATGAAGGCTTACAGAGTTACAGAGAGAAACGGATTTTTTATATTTTTATTTTGAGACAGTAATTTTATCTACGTAGCAATGTTGGCGATCGTAAAGGACGACCTTCCTCTATAATCTGATAACAGTGCAGTCCTTCGTCATAATCATGACGAGAAATAAGGTGACTTATTTTGTATGTAACGCGGTAATATCGTTTTTAGCATCACAGAGCAGAGAGTATGAATTTTTATCCTCAAAAGTAATGTTCGTGTTCAGTTATCTTTTGTACTCCCAATTTATTTCACCCCCTCCTTACTTTAGGATTTTTTCCCCTCATATTCGAGTTGCGTGTCAGTAAAATAGCACACCTGTTTGAAGATGCTGATAGCTATGCTGATGTTTCGTATCGTACCACAAGAAGACGTACAGAGGTCAATTTCTGCCACATTATACCACTGTCAATGGATGTTAAGGATGTAATTTCAATAAAGTACAAGTTAAAACCAAATCTTTTATTAAAGGTCTATAGTGATAACCAGTCAGTAACAAACGGGCTGTTTAATTTGATATTTTGGCTGATAAATCTGTTTTCATTAACCCAAAATGAATGTGTTATTCATAAGAGTTTGAATGAATGTTTTAGCAATAGCTTTCACGGAAGTGGGGCGTGATCATATCCGGGTGACCGCCCGTCCGCCGTGTGACATTTCGGCCGCCGTGCGGACATAGCAATTGGTGACGAGGAAAAAGGTTATCAGCAATCATCATGGACGTCGTGGCTCGCAGTCTGGAACAACAACAACAGCAGCAGACAGCGGTGTTACAGCAAACGCTCCAGTTAATAATGGATAAACTGTTAGCATAGGAGGCTAAATCAGTCCAGTCCTCAGAAAAGTCGCACATTCGGCCTCCAGCTTTTCCACGATTTAACGATGCCGAAGAAGACTGAGACACGTATTTGCATCATCTTAAACAGCATTTCTCGGCGTTCCAGGTTACGGACGATGCCTTACAGAGCTCGCTGTTTCTGTCATGGGCATCACCCGACACGTTCTTCCTCCTGCGGAAATTGGCCCCATTATCTGATCTGGACGTCCTCACATTCAAAGAAATGTGCACACTTCTAACAAGTTACTACTCTCAAAGATACCATGTGGTGGCCTCCCGCCTTGAGTTTCATCAGTATCACAAACAACCAGAACAATCATACCGGTCGTGGGTGACGGATCTCCAAGGTCTGAACCGCAAATGCGACTTCACTTGCTCAAACGCAGAATGCAAGGCCTCATATGCAGACTCCATGATTCGCGACATCGTAGTACAGCTAGCTCCAGACCAAGAGGTGCGCACTGTGGCACTGAAGCTGGATAACCCATCACTAGAGGACATTCTACGCATCGCGCACTCTTATGAAATTGTGCAGGCTGCGAATGAGCGCCTCATGGCACGCCCACAAGTAGCGGCAAAGCAACAACGCAACTCCCATGTACGAGACACACCCATGGCTCGCTCCAGATGCCAACAGAGAAGTATGTCATCGCTGTCCGACGTATCTAAGCGGTCTGAACCCCGAATCCCACCCCGCCGACGAATCCAGAGACTCCTGCCATCTTGTCCACAGTGCTTCACTTTGCACTCGCGGGCGGATTGTCCCTTCCGCTGGGCACATTGCACACCCTGTGGTAAAGAGGGGCACTTGCAGTCAGTCTGCCAAAACCGGACACTTCACCCCAGTCCGGTAGCCTGCATGCATCAAGAAATGGTCAATACACTACAGACTAGAGGTGGGCAAAAGAATCGTGAATCGATTCAAAGAGTCGACTCGTCTAAAAGAATCGTTTGCGGAATCGACTCACTTGGAAGAGTCACGGTTCACTCAAGAGTTGTTAAGAGGGAGCTCCGGAGCTGAGCCGTTGTTGCGCAATCGCTCACCGACTCGTCCAGGTTCTGAGTCGACTCCGAGTCGTTAACTCGATAATGTTTACGACTCTCGGCTCACTCGCTCTCGGCTCACTTCTGTCTTAATGACTCTTCCATGGATTCGGCTCTTTTTAACTCTTGATATCTGCGTAACTCGTGATTCCTTTCGATTCACAATCTTAGTTCCCACGGCGTGTTTCTTGGTTTGGCTACTTATTTGTAAGGAAATAAAGAATATTTATCTTTGGAACAGGAAAATTAAAAATATATTACAGAAATAAAAAGTATTTTTAAATTTAGGAATTTACTTTCTTAAATACACATTTTTCTAGTGTTTTTGGAACTAGTTATAAGTTTTTGGTTTCCTTCCAGACTGTTATAGATGCTACCACAACACAGATTTAGATTTACAAATAAATTATCAATGAATTATACGTCCTATAACTTTTATATTTTACCACAAATAAAGTGTTTCCCGATTATTTGAGGACAGGGAAAAGTATACCGATTTCAGAGCCATCTGCTATTCCCATGTTGCGTGGGTTTTTCAAATTGCGAATGCATCAAGTACTGAATTTAATTGCGATGGAGCGCGTCCGGTTATTATCATACGAACTTCATCAGTGTTTTAGTTGTTCTTCAGTTCTTAATTTTGTGGATAATGCAAACATTTTGCAATAGAAATGAACGAAGTTTATGAATTGGACCATTACAAAAATTAGCAAGTGCTGAAGCGGCATATATACTGTTCCAGCTGGTGAGGTTTCTACGAGGAAAAAGGTTAAACGAAAAGACGTTGGGGAACAATGCCGTCGATGAATATAGGGCAGCGTTCAGAAATTACGTGAGACTTTTTAGGGGGGGAAGGGGTCCGGAAAATCTCACGAAATCTCACCAAGGGGGGGGGGGGTGTCGACGGATATCTCACGTGAAATTTTGAACTTGAACGAGTGTAGAACTAAAAAAAGCGTAAAAAATACCAGTTTACAGGGCCAAAAACCGGCTTTTGAGGGGGTATCATTCTTTCGGGGAGCACGACAGCTAAAAAAAGTCTCGAAACTTCTCCTGGTCGAACAACTGGGGGGAGGGGGTTCCATGAAAATCTCATGAAATATCACCAACGGGGAGGGGGGGGGGGGCGGAAAATCTCACCAAGTCTCACGGAGGGGGGGAGGGGGTCTAGATTTCCGGAAAATAGCCTCACGTAATTTCTGGACGTCCCCCAAAATACTAATACTGAAACCATGAAAATAAATATAAAATTTAAATTATGCCATTTAAACAAACACTGATTTATTGGTTTGTAGGTAAAATGCTAGTGATACGCTGTTTAACTTAAGAAAAGCACCATCCGGCAAATTCAAAAAGTTGCCAAATTTATGGAGTAAAATTGGAGCATATGTAAGGGGCGTCCATAAACCATGTAGCTCCATTTTGGCTTCTTGTGAACCCTCCGTCCACCCAAGTAACTCGACGTGGCTTATGTCTCTAACCCCCCTCTCCCCACGTAGTTTTTTCCATGACGGAAATAAATATTTACATGGTGTTGAGTGTTCTGTATCTCATTTTAAGTGTGACAAATAATATGAATGAAAAGCTGTTTGGCCTGGCTCGGAATCCCACCTTCCAACCCCCTCCACCCACCTCTCAAGACCGATCTACGTGGTTTATGGACGCCCTCCAGCGAGACGTGTAATAAACATGCCACCTACAAAATCAACAATCTAAATCAACAATCTCAATCGACAATTACAATATGCAACAAGGCTTAGAATCAGTAATGAGGTTTGAGAACATTTAGCTGGAAGCCTTGAAAATTTCACAGTGTGGCAATCTCACATTTTGTTGACCCGGTTCGGAAAATTCCCAGATCCACCACTGGTTGTAGTTAGACAGGGGGCGCCGTAATCGGTATTGCGCAAGGGCGCTCAAATAGTTAGTGGAGAGCCTGCTCGAAAGCTGGACAGTTAATGACTGAAAAGAGAAGTCGGCTCACATCACAAAAACTAACGAAAATGCTTTTTGTAAATAGCAATAAAAAACTTGTGTAGTTTTCATAAGTGAATTGAATCATTTTTATTGTAAAATTAGTGTTTTCATTTGTTTAAATAATAAAATAAATTGTTTTTGCAATAAATAACTTACAATTTAACTATCAAAAACAAATGTTATTATTTTAGTTAGAATTTGTTAATCATTTCCTTCTTGTTGGTTAATAACTCGTTATCTATTTTCGTCATTCAAAATATCATGTGAAAAGAATCGAAGAGTCCTTTAAAAGAATCGATTCTCAGCGAGGAGTGAATCGATTCCAAACGATTCATCAAAAAGAATCGGTTTGCCCATCACTACTACAGACCACAGATCATACTGGCGACTCGCTCACACAGAAACTATTCTTAACTCTTAGAGTCACCAACCAGGATATCTGTTTTCAGGTGGACACAGGGGCAACCATCTCGCTGATAAACCAAGCCACCTATGTCCGACTAAGCTCACCACCGTTGTCTCCACCTTCATGACGTTTAATTCCGAGGTTAATGAAAGCCACGATAAAGCTAACGTACTAAATACTGTATTCAAAAATTCATTTACAAATGAACATAAGGATAGTATTCCTGTTCTCCCACGCCGTGGCGAGTCGGTGATGGAATCGTTACGAATAGATACTGCAGGTATCGTTAAGCAATTAGAGCTCCTGAAGTGGGGGAAAGCACCGGGCCCGGATGGAATTCCAGTAAGAGTATTTTCAGAGTAAGCGGCGGAAATCGGGCCCTTTCTGTCTGATATATTCAGTAAATCATTAGAAGAGCGAAAAGTACCTTCAGACTGGAAAATCGTGCAAGTAACTCCGATTTTCAAAAAAGGTGATCGAAGTGATCCTGGGAACTATCGTCCCATATCTATAACATCTGTCTGTAGTAGAGTTATGGAGCATATTATATGCTCGAACATTATGAATTTTCTAGATGATAATAATTTGCTTACAACAAATCAACACGAATTTCGGAAGAAAAGATCATGTGAAACACAGCTGGCCCTATTTACTCACGACGTAATTAAAGTTATCGATACAGGTTCACAAGTAGATGCAATTTTTTTAGATTTCCAGAAAGCCTTTGACTCTGTGCCACACAACCGCCTTTTAGCGAAGCTTCGAGCGTACGGTATATCGGATCAGCTTTGTGAATGGATAAAGGATTTTCTAACCGGTCGGTCGCAGTATGTTGTCGTTGAAGGAGAAAGTTCTTCTAATCTAGATGTTACATCGGGTGTACCTCAGGGAAGTGTAATAGGACCACTTCTTTTCTTAATTTTTATAAATCATCTTGGAGACAAAGTGAAAAGCCTTTTTAGATTGTTTGCTGATGATGTCGTTATTTATAGGGAAGTAAGAAATTTGGCCAATTGCTTAGAAATTCAGCGCGATCTGGATGTTATTTTGGCTTGGTGTGCTGAGTGGCAACTTACTCTAAATTGTAAAAAGTGCAAGACAATGAGCATAACTAACAAAAAGAATCCGATTGTTCAGAAATATGAGGTAAACAGTTCAGTTATTGATATGGTCTATTCTATGAAATATTTGGGAGTAACTGTACAAAGGAACATGAAATGGGACATACACATTAATTCGTTAGTAGGTAGAGCAAATTCTATGCTGCGATTCATAGGTCGAATCTTGAAAAATTGTAATGAACAAACAAAGGAGATAGCGTACAAATCTCTTGTGCGTCCACATTTGGATTATTGTTGTGCCATTTGGGACCCGTTTCATAACGTATTGATCGAAAGTATAGAGAAAGTACAGAGAAGAGCCGCTCGATTCGTGACCGCTTGCTACAGTCCTTCTGAAAGCATCACAGAACTGATTAGTAGATTAGGTTGGGAGTCTCTGGTAGATAGACGACACACGTTTCGTTTAAACTTATTGGAAAACACCAACCTATTTGAGTCGGATGGATAGGAAAGATAAAATTAGAGAAATAATGTGCCGGAATGATTCTTATATGAATTCTTTTTTCCCTCGTACCATTAGGGATTGGAATGCACAATAAAGAGATTAGCTTTGGTGCTGAGCACCCTCTGCCACCCACAATTTTGTGAATTGCAGAGTATATATGTAGATGTATGTAGATGTAGAAACTGCTGTTTTGCTTTCAAAGAGCATTCGCAGATGGTGCGTGTACGTCTGTTCCTCTTTCATACAGTTACACGTTACCTTATTCTAGATCAAAAGCAAAAGGTTGCTCCGTTACTAGGTGAACTTGAATCTGTGGTTTATGTCGCCAGCAGAGACTCATTTGCTTCATAAATTAATCATTACTGTTCAGGATCGAATGATAGTGTAAAATATGGGCAAAATTATGTGATATCTCTTCCAAAGATCTTAATCACTGCAGTGAGAATAAATTACATTGGTTGCAGTAATGTTTATTGTCAATAAATAATAAAAAAGAAGAAATTCTGTTTTTGGGGACTGTGACAATTTATCTGGAGATATGAAAAGCAAATATGCGACATAGGCTGTGGGGTGCCACATGGTTTGAAGTAAATTTTAAAATAATATCCATTTATGAATATTCCTAGTTGTTATAATTGCCTTTCTTGTTGATATTATTTAATGTTAGGTGCCATAGAAAATAATTAATAATTGGAATCAATACATATTTATATGTAGATCAAATAAATTAACAGGTAGCATAGGAAAGGCGTTCCTTCGTCGTCCGGACCGCTGCGCATTTTCATAAATTAGGGCAGCTGAGGAACGTCCTCTCTCGATGTTTTGCGGAGAAAGTTTAACGAAAATTTACCTGTAATTATGAACAATCCTAATGCTGACTTCTTTGCTATACAATTCCCTTCCACTCTCTTCCGTCAATAGTGAATCTTTCATTGGAGGCTAACACCCACGCGATTTTACAATTCTTTGACTCGTATTTTCCCCGTGAGATGTACACGTCCTCACTAATCGTGTAATTTATTATTAAAGAATATTTTTGACATTAAATAATTAAGTTCATATAATAACTTTGGAATTCAAGATTTTCAAGGTCACAGAGAGTCAAACCAGGCTGAAGGAAATGGAGGAGGATTTCTGGCTACTAAAAAAAGTTCATGAAAAGAAGTAGCTTGAGAAGCTGAAATTAATAAGACAATCGCATCCGGCGGGACAGATACATATTCATGAAAATAAGCCCGAGGGCAATGAAGAAGGAATAATATAAATGAATTTCGATACTTATGTTCTGAATAGAATAATACATTGTAAAATGAATAGTAAGATAAGTATATGATGCTTGCTTTCTTTTTGTGAAAGTTAGTAAACCTTGTATGTTGATTTTAGGAAAGTATATTATTTAAAACAACAATATATTTTCAGCAGCGGTGTTAAACCAGGTGCAGGGTATAGAGGTAAATAAAAAGCCTACAATACTAATCCGACACCGGAAATTGGAAAGTATAATTATTTTTTATAACAAATACGTAAGAAATTGGACCTTTACACCACCATTCCGAAATTTTCAAGTAACAATTTATTTCAACGTCATGAGATTTTAATTCCACAATTTATTGCCGCTTTCTGCGCCTTTCGTTCCGAGATTGCGTTAAATGTCAATTTTGTTAAAAGCTTTACGTGGGCTCGGGAAGGAGTCCCTTATTATGGATATTTCGCTAACAAGGCAAAATACCCTGCAGCATTCATTCTGTCACTCAGCCGCAAAATCCGCTTGAGGCTGCGAACACACTGTATTGTCCCCGCGTCTGGGTCTACCTGAAGGAAAGTTCAACCTTTGGCTACCTTGTTATCGACTCAAGGTCATCGTCTTACATCAGAGCCAATCAGACTGCCTTTCGTGAATTTATTCGCGTAGCCATTGAATTGTTATTTGTATAATATCACATTCTTTATGAAACTGTAGGCTGGAAGTCCACTAATGATTGTTCGGCAGGTATATTTATGCTGTTTTTTTTTTTTATTTTTTTTCAAACAGTGCTAACTGGCCACACAATATGTCTTTCTCGTGGTCAGCTATTTTTTTTTTGCTATTTCTTTACGCATCGTCGACTTCAGGTCATTAGCGGTGAGACAGGTCTGGGTGCAAGGAACAGGATTCGGCCATGGAATTTTGAAGGAATTATTCAGGGATTCACCCTAAGTGATTTTGGGAAACCACGGAAAACTGAAATCTGGATGTTTGGCCGGGGATTCGAATCGGTGTCCATTCGAATGCGAAGACAGAACGTTACCACTCATCCAAGATGCTCGGTGCCTTCTAAGCGTATACAGTAACGCTGCCAATAAAGGGTTAGCTTAGATTTCTGCGGAATCAGAACCAAAAAATATGTGTATCATTCTTTATGTACACGGAGCAACTTCGTTAAAGATGGTTGGAAGGTAAAGAGCCTATATTGTAGTAGTTGTCCTATCTAACCCTAGAGTTGGGTGCCAAGTTGTAGAGGGGAATTTCTGGAGTACTACTTTTAGTTTCATAATTATCTATTATTAGCAAGGGTGTTTAATTTTGCGAGGTATTACCAATCTAAATTTATCAAAAATCTTGATTTATTAGTTTCACTGACAATTACAAATCTGAGCGAATTTATCGTTAATGTTGATACAAGATAGAAAAATCAAAAAGCAGCGCCCAGAGGTATAATTGGCCGTCATGAGCAAGCAAACAATTGTAATTTACTTTGAAATCAAACTCGAAATTAATATATCTGAAACAATGATACTTGGAAGCAATGTACAATATAAGTTGTAACGACATCAGACATTGTTGTAGTTATAGTGTACATTCAAAATAAGCAAGGGAGCCACGAATAAACAATATGCCGTTCGAAAATAACTCAAATAGTTCTTGCAAATTATACCGCTAGCTCAGTGGGGTTTTTATCTACAAAGTTAAAACATAGATTCCCGTCTCAAAGAGGTTTAAGGGTTTCTATCAGTTTCATGGAATGCATCATCAGATGGCTCGGTAGTAACACTTTACCAGTGTAGCTATGCGACTGAAGTCGGCGATGTTCGGAGATGGACCAACGATAAATAAGACCCGTGAGTAATAAGACAGCTGCACTCACGCTCCAGCATTCGGCTCAGAATGCGAGTTGGCGGCGTCAGACTTCCAGTAAGCAACATCGTCTAGCCATCCAAGACTCGAATCAGCACCAGAATTAGTGTGGATCAAACTGCAGGCTCAGTGGTCTGCAGGCTCAGCGGTCCACGCTAGAATGAAGCTGCAGGCTCCGCGGCTCATGCCAGAATCACTTCGCAGCGTCTTCCACCTTGCACGTAAACTCTTGCCCCGTCTTTGCATTCTCGAAAATCATGTTTAACAGAAAATTCCAAGAATTTAAGTTATATGCTCGCTGGGATAGATTTGGGGGCTAGCAACCTGATGGTACGCGATATCGTGAACATTTTATTCGTCCGCGATACTCCCACGTGAGGACCACGCCGTTCGGCATGACTCGACAAACATCGTGTGATGACGCTAAGTTCGGGTGGCACGGATTCTCTTCACTAGGAGCAGTGACCGGCCGGTGGAGCTCTGGCTCAAGGTAACTAGAAGTGTCGGTGTCGAGCAAAAACCTCCGCCCAACTGCTTTGTTGGTGGCGACATTTTGTCGCCGGCAGTTAACGGTTTCCTACAGGTCATTGTTTTTCAGGAAGTACACGATTCTTCCCAAGCCTGCACAGCTCAATAAAAGTTTTATAATCATTGCACCGAGATAAACTGAATATTCACTATTGGCATCACAGTCCTTCTTGCTTAGAACCTTGCATATTTTATGAAGAAATTACCAAAAAATGTATAATGCTCACCCAAGCTTTTATGAAAATCAGTCGAATATGATCATTTACACAATAAAATGCGTCATAGAATGTGACGTAAAACGTCCCATTATAATATAGATACTCTTTCCGAGTGGTTAATGTATATGACGATTCCAGAGAGACTTGTGTGACGAATGTAATTAACCATCCAAAAACATCTGATGTGCGACAAATGCTCAAATTAATAGGATTTTCTCGGGGAAATCAGCAGTTACTCATTTGAGAAGCTAAAATATTTTGTATTTCTTGCAGCCCTCGTAGGAATGAGTTTTCATCCACGTAGCGACTGAAATTGAGACCACTTCAGCTATAATTTTAGACTAGAGAACGGTGAACTGTATGAAAGTTTTTTTCTGCTTTTGGCCTTACGCCTTCTTGACATCTGCAATTACATCCATACTCTGCAATTTACAAATATTGTGGATGGCAGCAAAACTAAACTTTGTTCTGTGCCTTCCAATCCCGAATAGCACGAGGAGAGAAAGGATACACAAAGTCATTAGTATGGTTTCCTGTTTCTCTAATCTTATCTCTTAGTCATTGAGAACTAAATACGAATAGGTTAGTGTACGGAGTATTACATTACACTCATAAATGAAATAAGATATTTGCTTATTCGCCAATATACTCAAACGAAAACCGACGTCATCTTTCTGACAATTCCGTGACTTTTTCGTAAGGGCTGAATCGCTATTGTAACACTTCTCACAAACAGTTAAAAGAATGTCTCCAATTGCGCCAGCTTGCCTTACATTAACTGTTTTGCTATATTACCCACTCTTCGTTCCCACTATTACTTTTGTTTCATCTCGCTTGTCTTATTGTATTTTTATTTTTGTATAATTATTCTTCGAGAGATTAATTAAATCCCTTCTATTGATATTCCACGAACTCTGAGAAGGGTTTTGATGAAAAAAGGTGTCTAATTAAGGTTTCTCGTTACCGAAAGCTCCTAGGAAAGCTGCAGTCTTGGCGTCCTGCATACAACGGAACACTCCAGATTTCCAATGCAGTAATTACCTCACTTTTAAAGCTGTTCTTTTTTGAATGCCTCTTTTACTTGTATGCAAAGCTATATATCTAGACAACCAAACTATATGAGTTGTTTTAAATTTTTTAGTTTTAATTAGCGCATATCAGTCGCAACATTTGTGGCTTACACTGCTTGTTTATTTATCTATTCATTTGTGATATTTTTATCAGGTTTTACAACTGTTGGCTGGTATTTCAGAGATGGACTTGCGTAAATTTTCAGTATGTAAACCGATATTTTTGATATGGATCAAATATTTTGAGCTAAGTTATCACCGTAATTGCTGTTCTACTAAAAGATATGCGTTTACTCCCTGTTTTCTGAAATCGGCGAAACACAGAGGGTTCAGATTTAACAAAGCGTGTTGGATGCAATCAATTGATTAAGGATTAAACATTTCCTCTTGTTCGCCTCCTGACAAATTATCCGATTGCTGAATCGAATGAGCTAATATGATCTCGAGTGTGAATTATGCAACCGTGTATTGGATTTCTCCGATTAAGCCGGCTACATGCTGCTATGGGACAGTGGATCACCTGTGGAGAGCATTTAATATAACTTTACTGCCCTATTGAAATGAAACAAAATTTCGTTCTACAAAATCTATTTGCGTACGAATGTATATATTCAGATCGTTCAAACCAAATCTACATTAAAAAAAAAAAAGAAAAAAAAATCGGTTACCGTAAGTTTGTTGAAATTAGCTCGAATGAAAAATAAATAACAATAATTAATATTTTAACACTATCTGAAATATTAGTTAGGGCAATATTTATATTATTCCCACTAGTCGTCTGGAGGTGAAATCATTTAAATTATTGGGTAATATCCAGATCGCGATACCGCTGCAACCACTTACCGCCTCGCGATGTAAACACTTCCAGATGGAGAAAGTATGACGTCACTATCTTGCTGAATGTGACGTACACGTTCCGCTCGCAGCTTTAAATATCACTAACGGGGCCTTCCACTGAAAGTAGTCCATCACTAATACGTCTCATATCGAGAAATCGTTAATTTTGCACCAGTAGTACAGGAATAAATTCATTAGTGATGAGGTTTTGATGCAGCCTGGACCACACTGAAACGTAACTATCGAACACGTTATTGCGGATACCTAATTTCTGTGTCGTATCTATCACTGTTTATATCTTAATGCAGCTTGGACCATAGTGAAAGGTAACCGTCGCACACGATATTGCTGAAACCATTTTTCTAAATAGTATCTATCGCTGTTAGTATGGTCCAGGCTGCGTTTCAACCTAAACGCAAACGGTTATTGACGAAATATTGTTTTTTATAAATATTTTGTTTCGTATGAATGATTTTAATAGCAATTTCAGCTACACGAGGAAATATAGAAGAACGGAATCATATACAAATCAATGGAATTGTGACTAATAACGTATGAACGATATCAATTATCAGTTTGGAATGTTGTAAATATTATAATAATATTATTAATTGTGCAAGCAATAATTTTCTTTAACTTTTTCAATCCGTATTTTTTTTTTATTATTGTTACTATTGGTTACGTTCTATGGCCTAACGTGTATTTTTAAATCTATCGAAGGCTGAACACGTCACACACGGAAACACAGGGACGCCATACTCTCGGCATCGGGAAGTGTTTACAACGCGAGGCGGTCAAGTGGTCGCAGCGGTATCGCGATCTGGATATTACCCAAATTATTTTCGTAATTCCAGGTGTTTGCGCTGCCTAGTTACAGTCGTTTCTCATTTCGTGGAACATTGTCGTGGGCAGAGGCAAGTTAACTTTTGCTGTCTGTATCTGATTTGCAGGGCCGGCGCTAGTAGAGCGTCCTTCCTCGAAGCCGAATGTCCGGAACGGCTACCCAGGCTACTCAGCCTGCTATCAAATAACTACCACTGGGGGGAAGCTCCACGCGAAGCTAAAGAAAAATGGTCGGACCGTGTCTGCACGTCCACTCCCATGCCTGTGGTCGAAAATAGGAATGCGAAACTCTACCTCCTCTAACCCTAAGGAAATACGGCTTGAAAGTTGTGAAGACCATCTGAGTTTATCTATTTCCTTACAACTTTTTGGCGCCGTTTTCTATTCTTTTTAGCAGGTCCATAACATGGGTAGAAAAAGGATGATAGTCCAGATCGACGACTACCTACTTTTTAATATATCTTTGCAATCTGCGATTAATGGTGACTCATTCGCATTATTACACATTCGATTTATATAAAACTAGCTGATACCCGCGACTTCGTACGCGTGGATTATAATTTCTTTGCCAGAATTGAATATAGAATGTTGTTGGTAACGAAGGATTGGTCTCAAACAACACCGAGTCGGCATAATATGACAGGAAAGCTATCGCTATATCATTCTACCGTCGAACCTTCTCTTGAAGAGAATCAATTTACAGCATATTTCTGTCACCATTCGATAAGTTCTCAAAATTTCGTGACTACAACTGTTAATCATACCGGAAAATATGTCCTGCGCCCTTCCTACAGATTTTGTTGTCAAATTCCATCAATATCGATATAGCCATTTAGTCGTCAAAACGTAACAAAAGACAGAGACTTACTTCCGCATTTATAGTATTATTACTGCAGATCACACACACACTGACTTCGAACAACCCCTGAGGGATCATTATATCGAAAAAAAAAGTCTGCACCTACAGCATTGCAAGACTTCCTACGATTTGCCTCCCACTGAACCCCTAAATTTGTGATATCTACAGTTTAACATTCAATCCGAATAACCGACGGTCCAGGCGTGACTCTTACGATCAAAAACAATTTAAAAAAAATCTTTGCCTGCACGGAGATTTGAACCGGAGACCACGATCCAAACTGCAGTAAGAAAGCGCTTTGTGTACTGAGCTACCACACCGCTATATTGAACGACAGTACAGAGATCTACACATCCTACGCGTCTGTATATCACCGTTCATTAATTTTCCGAAATTATAAGAGAACATGTATTATTTATACAGAAATTTTTTTAACCAAATGTAGACAGTACTTTTCTCTTTGTTTCGAAGGATAAGTGTGCAAACTTTCATCGAAATCGGATGAAAACTGTGGATTTGTATGAAGAACAAACCAACAAAAAAAAAAAAAAAAACAAAAAAAAAAACATACATACATTCATCTTTATATATATAGATGAATGATTTTATCTACGTCAAAATTGAAACGCTGTCCGTGAAGAAATGCAATTCCTCCCTAACTCAAGGCTTCGTCTATAATCTGGCTACCCAACGCTGTACGGTACTTTCGACGGAAAACAACCCGGTGGTATTAACATGGGTGTACTGTACGTGGTGAGTAAACATCGTCAAGCTGCCGGTAAACAGGACAGTAGCTATAGCAACGGTTGTCGACCCGAAAGGAATCGTGCTGATTCAATCATTCTCACTTCACACCAAGATTTTAATCCTGAAATTTCTACCTGTTTCTCAGCTTAGCACTCGAAGGGCGTCGTTTAAGTGGCTGAAATCTGGGGAACGACAACATCTACAACATGAGCGGTGAAGAGAAATTAACCGTTCACGTATACTTAGAATACATCAGCAGTGCGCCTAGCCTGGTGGGTGTGCGGTAGCGCTCGGGCATGGTATTCGGAGGGACGCGGGCTCGAATCACCCTTCGTGCCTTCCAGATTTCGGCTATCCATCTTTTCTCGAAATCACACCTGGTGATTGCAGAGATGGTTCTTCCAGAAGGCCATCGGCGAGATCCTTCCTATCCCCTGCCCCAGTCCTTTCCAGGCTCTGATGACTGTAACGTTGGCTAGGGGTAAAGCCATAAAAAAATCAGCACCAATTTCTATTTTTTAAACGAAAAAAAAGAACTCAAAGAACTTGAAATATTTTGCTGAAGTATTTACATTGTTATTAAATTGCCAGATTTTCATGTTATTCGTGTACTTTATCTGCAAGGGAGATTATTCAAACATCTATAACGGCAGAATTCTCCGTTCCACCCGGATTTCATTTCTGGTACTACCTTAATAATTTTTGTAGTTATAAATAAAAACGTTATTTTGTTCTCAACGCTTAAGACATACACAGGGCGTTCGCCGGAAAACGCTACCCTCCCAGTCTGTTGCCGTCGGCAACTTGCTGGGATAGTGGAACCAGCAACTCCCGCCACACGGCACCGTGAATCACCGCACTGTTTAACACCTCCGCTGCCCCAACAGTGCAGTGACGCAGTATAATGGGACCCTTACATTGTTAAGATCGGTTTCTTTGCATTGTAGCTAGTTTGTGACTTCAGTCTCTTATTAATCAGTGTTGTGAATAAACGTTTCTTTGCGGTTTGGCTGGTTTGGGGCTTCATACTCTTACTAATCTGTACCGTGTTTGAGTGTGAGTAAAATTATGGTACGTTACAGTTTGCAACAAAGAATATTTCTCTACGATACTTATGTGAAGAAGAAGTCGTTTAAAAAGTGTCGCAGTAAATTTCGTCGCGAATATCCTGGCGCTTTACTGCCAGCTAAATCAACAATTCTGCGTCTGGTTAAAAAAGTAAGAGAAACGGGTTCATTTTTTAACAAAAAGAGACTGTCGGTCAACCGTATTCTCACAGAGGAGAAAATTGACGATATCGCTTTTCGACTAGAACAGTCACCCAAAAAATGATTAAGTCAGTTAGGGCAGCGTGTGTCTCGAAATATGTTCAGAAGATGTGAAATGTGCATTACACAAGAGGGTCAACACTTCCAGCATCTTTTATAAGGTAAGCTAATGAATTACGTCACATTTAAATGCTTAGCACATACAAGTTTATGAAGCGTAATTACTATTATGAAATAGTCCGCGGCCGACGGTCGAACAATGCCGGAAGCTGACCGCTCGCTCGCCGGGAGCAGTTTCTTCCTTGTAGCGCTAACAGTGGGTAGCGTTTCCCGGCGAACGCCCTGTATTATTATAAAGTGCCAATAAACCCTATGTATTTTTTTTTTTGTTATGGCTTTACGACTCTTCAACATCGAGGTCATTAGGTATAGGAATGATGAAAAAATTAAATTTGGATGACAGGACGAGGATTCGAGCCAGTATCCTACTTAAGCGAGGCCAGAGCGTTACCGCTGATCCACCACGCTCGGTTCTGTTGTATAGATACTCGGTGCTAGATTTAATTTTTATTACAGTGTGATCTGAATCT
This sequence comes from Vandiemenella viatica, assembly GCA_031002005.1. Lineage (NCBI taxonomy): Eukaryota > Metazoa > Arthropoda > Insecta > Orthoptera > Morabidae > Vandiemenella > Vandiemenella viatica. The sequence continues at coordinate 105,269,751 of JARYHS010009186.1, read as the reverse complement.
GCCTGATAGGGATTTATTTAGAATGAAATAAATGATACATTTTAGTGATACTCTTTAGTTCCACGCAGAATTTGTTTTCTCTTTCTAGTGGTTTAAGTAGAAAGTTTTTTTCTTTAGTTTGAAGTTAATTTTTTTAATAAGAATTTTCACATTTAAATACCACTTGTTATACAAATCTGTGTAGAAAAGTCCTTATTTTTCTTTTCCTCCTAAAACTACTTCTGTATGTGATAGTGGCCTGCTTCCGTTCATCTTACATCATTCTCTTCGATTAAATTTTTGATTGTACTGAGAATTTTTCGCCTTCAATCCGTAGTCTAAAGTCTTCTTTCTGTTAACGGTGTCTTCAGGGATATATTCTCTTCTTTCTGTTAGATCTATTGCTCAATCCATGTAGTGTAAGTGTCCAAAAAAATTTAGTTTTCTTTTTATTACTGCGTCTGTAATTTTTTTATACATTTTTGTATACAAGTATATATAAAAAATTGTCGTTATGTAATTTTCAGACTGAACTTAAGAAGAATACATTTACGTCAGTAAAACTTGTTCTCTTGAAGTAATTGCTGATCTTTGTCATTGTTTTTAAAACTTGCTAATAATCTTTTGTGTTAGATTAATCCATTTGAATGATAATTTTTCAATATAAACAGGGTTACGCATATTCGTAAGTTCGGCACTTATCAGATCTTCAAAATTCGTTTGATAAATCGTTTAAAAGTATTGTACAATGCGTTACAAATCGAGACAATACTGTAATTTTTCACAGAAATTTCGTTGTAACCATCAAGCTTACAAAAACTTACAGAAACCATAGACTTGCAAACTATTTTCCGACAATATCTATATTCGAGCGTGGTGGGTGAGTGGTTAACGCTCTGGCCTCGCATTCGGGAGGACGCCGGTTCGAATCCCCGTCCGGGAATCCAGATTTGGGTTTTCCATGATTTCCCCAAGTCACACCAGCCGAATGGCGGGATGCTTCCTTCAAAAGGTCATGGTCGAATTCCTTCCAGATCCTTATCCCTAATCCCATCCCGCCTCCAATGACTTCGACGTCGACTAGGCGTAAAACCATAAGGAAAAAAAAATGCATTCTGTTTAGGGGCGTTATCTGATTTATACTTCGCTGATTGGTATTGCTTCCATGATTCAGATATTTCGTTTTGTCATTATAGATTTGAAGTTAATAAACGTGTTTCGGAAACGAGTGGCGTTAGATGCCCTTATTCTGTTTTATTATATAAAATTTACTTAATCAGCAACATGGACACGAATATCTTTCGGAATACCACTTGCAGCCTGGTTCTGTATGATATTATACATAGTATCTATCTGACACGCCTCTTGTAAAGGAACGGCAAAATAATTTATGTGAACCATATAACGTATAATTCGTCATCATTACTGGTTAATGTTTTCGTGGTTCCATTTTTGCTGTTAGAATATAACTGAACAAATTTTTTGGTAAATTTAATTTTTGCCCACCTAGTGGCTGCGTCGGAAGGCAATAAACACCATCAATTTTTGGTAGGGTGGTTTCTGTTCTGGACACTTGAAGTATGTAAGCCGCAATATTTCCATTAATCTGGCTTCCTTTTTATACACAAAGCAGTCCGCTCTTAAGTGTTCTCCAGACGTTACAGATACCTCAGTATTTAGTTAGCAAGTTTGTACTTCGTCTCGCTGAAATTACCTTGGAAGTAATTTGGTAATCCACCTCATCCATCACGGTTAATCCCCTGTCGCGCGAAATATCTGAGTTAGGTAATCGCCTTTCATCAACGTCCGTGCGACCAAAGATGGAGACCATTTCATCCCTGCCTTAAGCAACAATTCTTGTCAAAGTTAGTAATAACACTTTCAGATTAGTAAGCTGTCCGTGTCGGCACTTTTGTACTTCTATTTATTTAAACCTTTTCGAAATAATGGTACCACTCATTGTGAATAAAACATTTAATATGGATACGTGTTGCGTACTTAACGTTTATCAAGATGAAAAGTGTTTATATTGCAGTGAATTCTTCGCGGGAGTCCATTCACATATTAGTGTTTAATTATTAACTCAGAGAAACCAATTACAACAAATACAACAGTTATTACAATTTGTTTGCAGATGACAAAGATTTCATTATTTCTTAAAAATATCTCGATCAGCTTAGAGCTCGCAGCAGGCCGGGAAAAGATTTTCTTACGCGAGCAAACAGTTTCTCTTTCCTATTAACGTTCTTCTCGCATAAAAAATAATCTGGGTTATTGAAGTTTGGAAGTTTTGGCGGTCAGAGAATGTTATTGCTGCGACAGATACATCTGGTAACTATGTGACATCCAGATGATCCCTTATACAGTGCAGAAATGAGGAGGAGCTCCGTCATACTGAAAGGACATCTCAAGGCGTGAAACCAAGGAAATGTCTTCGAGTAGTTCTGCCAGTGCACATCAACAAGTACCTTATCCCAGTTGCCGATCTCAGGTTACGACCGACCGCGGTGGGTGAGTAGCAACACTCTGGCCTTGCTTTTGGAAGAAAAGGGGTCGAATCCCCTTTTGGCCATCTAGATTTCGCTTTCCCAGGATTATTTCTTTTAAAGATAGACTACGTTTACATGTTGCACAAATTAAGAATATGTATCGGCTTTCGTAAGATGACTATTGAGTATGGACCTATTGTTTACATCAATAGACAGAAGTATCAGATCTTGTCGTGGTATTCGAAAGCGTCATTATTTTAGTCTGAGTTATCAAAACATTTAAAATGTCATCTATCGAAAAAGATGTTTTGGTTTTAATTGTCTGTACTTACATGCTACAGAAAACGGAAAATAAACATACATGGTGCCAAAAAAATCATATGTAGACGAGAAACGCATGGTGCGTATGTTATATTAATGAGAGAACTAACTTTAGAAGAAGAAACTTGTTTCAAGAATTTTGTGAGAATGAGCCTCACAGATTTAAAGTTTTCGGTGGATTTATTTCAGCTCGGAATTGTGAAACAAGACAGAAAATTCTGAGACACAATTCCACCAGCTAATCAGTTAGCACTTACATTAGATTTTTGACAACGGGTAATTTATTTTCTTCATTTACCATTAAAAAAAATAAATTGTAAACCACATTTTTTTTTTTTTAAAATCCGGAGATTGAGATTTTGCCAATACGTATGCGTGTGTATGAGAGACTTGTCAAAGTCAAAGGTAAAATGGGCGTATGCAGAATTTTTGAGAAATATCTTCCAGCTCAGAATTCTCCCATGTTGAATGAGGAAAAATTGTTATAGATGATATCAATGGATATCAGCAGAATCATCCAACGCTCTTTCAAGAAAGCAGAACTGTTGAGGGATTGAGAAGATAGTGTTGTTAAGTTTGAAGAAAACAGTATAAATTTATGCTTAAAATCGCGTTACAGGGCTTTTTAAAATCATTTACGATCTTCACAAGCAAGCTAGAATTTTATTTTCTATTCTATTTAAGGTAGTTTAGTTAGTTAAATTCAGTAATTGGTATGATTTAGTTTTCTTTCTCGAACAGTTTAGAATGTTGTCAGCGCTTTCTGTCGCGTGCCTAATGGTGCAATTGATTTGATCCGGCACAGAGGCTAGCCCCGTGACAGGCTAGGACACTTGCTTACATACGATTGAATCAGAAATTGGACATAGGCCTATATCCTTGCCTCTCAGCACGGATAATGAAAATATTTTGTTTTTCAAGTGCGTGATTTATTTTTGTAGTTTAGTTGTATCCTACATTATTACTATACCCCCGATTTTGGGAATCTAAAAGTCTATTTTGTTCCTGATTGAAATACATGAAAATAAAGTTATATATATATATATGATCTGTGGACATTTATGTCCGTTATTTGTAGTTTTATAATTCCTAAAAATACCTAAATTGTTGTTAGGACCTATTTTTGTCTACCTACGTACTTTAGCATAACAAAAAAGCGTTTTTAAACCAGATAAACAGAAATAAACTCTTAAGTATTTACTTCAAACCATTCAAATGAACGTCTAAGAGGTTATTGTCGTTCGGTCCATGTTCGCACAGAGGCTGTAATGAGACATGTGTTCCCGTGAAGCACCAGTATGACCAAAATACCCATCTCCAAACTGTCTTTAATTAGGCGGTGGATTATAAACATATATTGCGAGATGTGTAACAAATAGGTGAGTAAAATGTAACAGTGTGTTGAACAGTTCTCGTCGTTATATTAATAATACTTTGTTAGTGTAATTGCGGTACATGTATGTTTATTAAGTTTTTAACTAAAACTAGGACCAGCTTCCTAGCACAGTATTGCAAAAGTGTTTCTGAGCACCTAACGTCTGGTAGCCCTGTTGGGCGGCCACTAGTTTGAAACTTTTAATTTTATATTATATCAGAATAACATAATTTTGAAAAAAGAAATCTGTAAATTTAAAATTTTTCACTTACGGAACTAGATTGTTAAACAATTTAAATTGCAAAATTTAATTTTAAATATATACCTGTTGCGTTTTGGTTGTTCAAAATAAATGCCGGATAGTGTTTGCTCAATGATTGCTGCTGTCAAATTACTGAAGATATTTTGTTCTTTCTTTCCCCATATAACCTGTCTAGCTATTCCACGAACCGTTTGGCTGAAATTATACCTCTTGAATTTCTTACAGTGAATGAGCTTGTTTCCACTGTTAAGAAATATACCGGGAGTATAAATATTTCTTCTGCTTATTGAAAATGATGCATTGAAAGAACTAACACATTGGATATTCTTACTTTCACTCTGTATTATTTTCAAAAATATTATTTGTTTCTGCTAAATTACGCTTCTCGATGTTACATTTTAAATTAACGAATTTTTATTTATGATATTTCATAAACATGACCACAATTTTTATAGCCTATTTTAACATTTTTAGAACCTATTTTGTTGTGGAATGCAGCCTACTTTAGGCACCTAAAATAAGATTTTTGGAATCTAAAAATCCGAGGTTTAATTTTTACAAATGGTAGTGGACAATTAAGTGAATTTTTATAACAGTCTGGCTGAATATGTAATTATTCCGCGAACACAGTACGCAATACACAATGTAACACAATGTCCAGTAGTACACAATACTTTCAATACGCGAATGATTATACGAGGCGCGTCCAGAAAGTAAGTTCCGTTTCAATTTATCTCCGCTGCAGCGCTGCGATTGCAGTTCCGCACACGCGCTGTAGACGATGTGTATCAAGGTAAGAACGTGCGACATTTGGAGATCGCTGTCAGTTACGTACGCTTTGTTGTGCTTGTTTGAAATCTCGGCGTTGATTGAAAATCCCGCCGCCTGTGAAATCAGGTCTGTGATTCGGTTTCTGAATGCGAGGAAAGTGAAACCAAGTGAAATTTATCGGAAAATTTGCGATGTTTACGGACCAAATGCGATGAGTGATTCGATGGTGAGAAGATGGGTCCAACAGTTCAATGGCGGGCGTAGTGATGTGCACGATGAAGAACGAAGTGGGCGTCCACCTTTGGTTACAGAAGAACTGGTTCACGCGATTGATGTTCTTTCATCTCAAGTCTTTCCTTGGCGGTCATCACTTCACCAATGACGACGAGCTGAAAGAAACTGTTTCCAACTGGTTGAAGACACAGGCGGCAGATTTATATGAAGAAGGTATACAAAACCTGGTGCCACGCTATGACAAATGCCTGCAAAATTTCGGCAGTTATGTAGAAAAGTGGTTTAAGAGTTGTAGAATTTTGTGCAATAAAAATTTCTTCTGGATCTGTGTACAATTTCATTTTATTACCAAACGGAACTTACTTTCTGGACGCGCCTCGTATATTAATAGGACATTCTACGATAACCGTAACGTCGAAATTTGATGATGGATTCTTATATAGCTCGATCAAAAATTTTAAAGTGAAGGTTAGAATTTTTTGAAATATCGCTTAGTTCTCGAGATATACTATCTGCAAACTGAGGTCGTTAGGGTGAAATGAGGCCTGAACCAAGGGGGGGGGGGGAAGAAAAAAAAATCGCCAAAGGAACTACACCCTGGACAAGCACAACGGGTGTTTTCTTTTTATTCTAGCGATTGTGGTTAGGTTGAAATGCTGCCTGTACCAGTAGAAAAACGTCGCCAAAGGAACGAAGAAGCATATCTACAGCTAATAATTGACAGCCATTATCTCGAGAATTAAGTGAGATACCAAAAAAGCTTCCATCTTCACTTTCGATTTGACTCGTTGAGTTCCATTATCGAATTGAGGCGCTACGGTTATGGTAGATCTGCCCTTAAAGTCTTACTCCGGTCAATTCACTGATTTACCGATCATTTGTAATCTAGATGTATGTTTACAACATTCGTTATAGTTTTTTACGATTATTTTATGTCGTATTGTGTTCTGAATTATGATTTGTATCAGTGTTTTACTTCTAGGTTGAACGAACAATCTTCCAGATCAAAAACTCTGATTCTATTAAATATTATTCTAAAGTGTTTTTGGTATAGGCTACCAGCTAGTAGCATGTAACTTAAATAGTTTTTACTGAAATGTACCTCCACTAACTATAAAATCTTTTTCCTGGTTTCTTGGCTCTGACGATCTAATGTACAATCTTAGTTTGTGGTTAGCAGCTTCATCACTGTTAAATCGGTCTGCAACCATAAAGTAATTGGGAACTGCAGCACTTTCGGTACCTGCCACAAACTGGTACTAACCTGTTGAAATTTACATCAGTCGCTTCGTCAACATGTCCTCTTCACGTTTTGCGATCATACATTCCGGAAAAGTCACCAGGAATTTAATTAAAAATGCGGAAATATGAAAGGCTGAGCAACTGCTAAATGCTTTCAACACTGCTAAAATAACATAAAAATTATCGTTACAGGGATCATTTCAACCTAAATAGTTTAGTTTTGTCATAGAAATCATGGTTAGGTTGAAATACGGCCTGGACCAAGTGATAAAAAATTACGAAATTTTGGCTATGCAACACGCAAAGGCGTATTTGATTACAATGGAAGCATTCGATTATCTCTGGTTGCTAGTTGCTATGTAAGATGGCGGTCATCACTCGGATAAATATTGCGTGTTTGTCAATTTTGTGCGACTTTTTACAAATGAGTAGAGCTTAAAATGTATGAAAACATTTCAACAAACGATTAAATCAACATTTTAAGAGACTGTCACTGATTTTTTCAATGTTGGCGGCATGTAACTGCTGTACGTCGAGTCATATTTCGGCATTTCTAATTAAATTCCTCGTAACTTTTCCGGAATGTATGATCGCAAAACATGAAGAGAACATGTTGACGAAGCGACTGATGTAAATTTCAACAGGTTAGTACCAGTTTGTGGCAGGTACCGAAAGTTGTGCAGTTCCCAAGTAATTACGCGTCTAACTAACCATTGATCAAACTCCATCGCTACAAGACGCCTTTTTTATCCCGTAATTCGGATCATGACACCGATCATACAAAATTGTCCTTGCAAGAAATTTTGTCATTAATTAGTATTTCCTTTTTGCTGATCACAAACGCTTCGTCACTACTACAATTTTCTTGATTTTTCTGAGATAAACTTTTTAGTCATTTATACAAAGCCAGAAGTGGGTGGTTAGTGTTTCTACTTGTAACTTTGAATGATTCGAACCTACCTTCAACGACTATGGTGATTTTGATGTTTCCAAGTCGAGCATTAGTCCTCAATGAAGCGAGTCTATCAAAGTTGGATCCACTGCTATTTAGCCGCTGGTCCAGAGCTCCCATCTGGGCCACAGACTACAGGTATAACTCGATCAGAAACGCCGAATCTACAATGCCGCTGAGCGCGGTTCGAGGCCTCCTTTATATACTCTGCCGACAATGATGGGGAGTGCATCCATGGAAACATAACATAGAGGGGCAGAATGTAATTAGTTTCCACAGTTACACAGCGATAGACCGATAAGAAATATCAGTCTTACTTTGTGATGGTATAATACGACTGTGAATCAGAAAGTCTTTGCCCCTATTTTTTATTAGCAGAAATAAGGTACATAAAGGTAACTACCAGGAACTTCTTCAGCGGATCGAAAACGTGAAAATCGCTGGGTCGAGGTCCGGGCTGTATGGTGGGTGATCCAGACTTTCCCAGTGAAATGACCGGAGCTGGTTCTGATTGTCCCGAACGCTCATTGTGATGCAGGTATTCAAGACCTTTTACGAACTCACAACACCACCACGTCATAATTCTCGAAGAGAGAGACTTTTTACCATATGTGGGCTGCATTTCCCTATGATTTCGATGGGCGTTCGTCCCTTGCTCGATAGAAAACGAATCTCACTTTGTTTCTCGTACGCCGTGGACGGGTGATGCACAATCGCCATCTTTAACAACTGATAGCAGCGCCGTGCCGCGGAGCTACCTGGAGATAAGACCGGGCCTTTCCAACAAAGGTTCACCTCAGGGAATGGATATGTTGAATTCGCAGTTACAGCCGTAGATTGGCTAGTAAATATATAAAACCAGAATTAATATATAGTAAAATCGTCTGATAGGTCAGCAAGAGTCACAAGTGTATTTTTCCTCTGATCAAGCGATTTTTTTTTATTTTTTTGTTGATGGTTTTTTTACCGTAGTCTGTGCGGTATTTATTAATTCGGTGTGAGTTGTTCTGCCAAATGTTTTATCGATAATTATCGATAATTATTTCAGCTTTCTAATTTTATGTCATATAGCGATACAGTGAATTTCGCGTTATTTGGCGTATTATAGATCTGCTTCATTTCATAACAATAATCAGATCACTTTAATGGATTCATAAAGGTGTGAGAAGCAGAAATCTTCATTAGTGAAACTGCCTTAGACGTATTTTAAAACTCAAGTCTTAGCGAAAGATAATTTATCCAATCTATGAAGTCCGGAAACACCTGTTTCATAAATGTAAAAATATGACATTCACTGCAAAAACCTTAGACCTTTCCTATTTATGAAGTTTCCACTAACATTCATGTCGATGTAAGGCATAAAATTGGATGCAACGGATGCGGATATAGCGCCTTAATTTTACTAATTTTGCCTTGGCATTAAGTTTGCTGAGATAATAACATTACGAAAATAGTAAAACTTATGCCGGCCATTTTTTCATTTTTTATTGTGTCACTAGCGGATTTCCCGGCGTTGCCCGGTATAGTTGGCGTAGATTTAACCGTAGTCTAATTTTATTCCCGCAAAACATTTGTACAAAGTTTCATAAAATACGCGCCAACTTTTTCGGAATTAAAGCAAAATTACATTCACCCACCCCCTACCAAGAAACTGATGGGCTGAAGTTTATTTGCACGTATAATATTTTCATTCGTCCGTAAAGATTCATGTATATCAAGCTTCGATAATTTGGTTAAGAAATTTCATTACTACATTACTGAACAACTCTAGATTATGTTAAAAACTCACATTTGATTCAATTGCGAAGTGAATGGATATAATTGTGGCTCGAAACTCCAGATCCTTTAACTATGCAGATAAAATATCAAAAGTGAATCCGGAATAATATTATCGTAAACAGAAGACTAATGCTGAAGGCCAGAGATATTGTCCAGAGATCGTGCTTAAAGAAAATCTCTGTTGTTTTTACGGCTATCTATGTCGTCTAAAAATTGATATACCGAATTAAAGGAAAGAATACTTCAAGCTATGGCTTTTAAAAATTGAATATTTCGAATTAAAAGAAAGAATACTTAAAGTTTTGTTTTGTTTAGTGTGCAAAATAGTTATTACTGTAAGTTATCTTATTGCTTTAATTAAAGGCTATGGTCAGAGACATTGTGTTGTGTGTTTAGTGCGGAGTATGCGACATCTAATAATTCCTCCTGTGGAATTTCTCACCATACGTTCAGAATTTCATTTAATGCTCCTACATTATTTAACGTTGAAACATAAGACATGCCAGACAAGTGAATTAAGATTCTAAGCTTTAAAACGGTGAAAACTCCATCGAAATCCGCCCCGTAGTTTCCGAATTTTTATATGACCAATATGTCCGGTTTTCGTTTTATAGATATAGATGTCTCGACTGGTTTGAAGGAATCTTTCAGTTCTTCCTACCTTGGGGTAACATTATTTAGCATTGCAATTTACATTCTCATTATCTGTTTCGTATATGCTAATCTGTGTTTAGCTCTATAGTCCGTAACTTCGATCGTTCCCTCCACTAGTAAGTTAACCAGTCTCCCATGTGCGGTTATAAGTATACGAGTATTGCAGCTGTGAAACGCCGGGTTCCGTGAAACCAATTTAGCTCAAATCTTTGGTAAAATTAAAGTATCTAACTCAGAGGGGGTGGGGGAGGAGGGAGTAAAAAGTTCCCTACGTGACTTCTTCGTCGTGCCATTCAAGTGAAATACTGGACCAGTTTTTGAGAGGATATTTCAGGGCCATAAAAACGTCGATAAGCGATGAGAAACTGACGGAATACATTAATCTCTTGTGAGATACGGAAAAGTACGTTTGTTCATTCTCTAAACAAATAATATTAAAAGCGTATACATTCAAGTTAATTTATGTACAAATCAAAACCACTCGAAGTTCTACAATACTCAATTAATAGAGTTGTATATTATATTTATCATTAATTTACAGAGACCTGCATTCTATATCAAATATAATTAATAAAAACTGTTCATAGTTGCAGAAGCATGACAGAAATAATTTTGGATCAGCTTCCCTTATTTACACGAAAACATACGAGTATATTACTTTCGCTGTTGTTTTTACTTTCCAAAGACTAAGCTATAGATTCTGACGATAGTAAAATGAGTTATAAACTTGGATCTCCATCACCTTACTAAATTCTGTCAGTTTGTAAACAAATCATCAGTAACACGTTTAATTTTATTTTTTTTCCCAAAGTAAACACGACTTTCCTTCATTCTGAAAAGACGATGAAAGAAATATTCCACGAGAATTGTTGCTATGCTATCTTTGTTCAGATATTTGAATATGGTATGCTATACTTTTTTTTTGTAAATTTGTTCGGATGTTTCTTCTTTGCTGCTAACCAAGGAGTTATTATCAAATTCTCATGGGTTCCTGTCGCAAGTAAACGTTTTTCCAGCAGGAACCGAATGTGCCGCTATTTTTGGACGGAAACAGTAATGAAACTGCTGGCAGTGTGATCAAAGAGAGAAAAGCCCTTAAAATTTCCATGCCTGCGCTTTCTAATTACAGCGCGGGTAAAAAACTAGAAATGTGGCTACGTCACCGCTTTCTCATTTTCACAGCGCTGGCACCAACTTTCATTTCATTCTAAACATTTCTTTCTGTTACGGCAGGCAACAATGACGTCAGAATTTTTACAGTCAGATAATATCAAGTAACAGCATGTCACGCAGATGTACAAACAGGATATTAACATGATATTTTAGCGAGTGATGATTGTATCTGGATTCAATTCTAACATTTTGTAATAGAGACATTCCCCTAATATCTTTACGCTATATGGAAGCTCCATATAACATTTTACTACAGTTAAGTAAACTTACGATACAAGTGCGAAATAAATTACCCCATAATTCCCACTTGAATTCTTTTCTTAGCTCATCGAAACAGTTAATGAAATTGACAAAACCAATTTGACTCTTGGAAGCAATGATAACACTGTTAGTGTCAATACGATATAGTAATTTGCAATAGGTCCGAGTATGAGACTGTGTTTTAGAAAGGAGTAATTTTAAAGCATAACAAAACAGCCACCCGAATTGTTCAATATTGACAATCAGGACAAAGCAACCAAATCCTGGTAGAAAGAATTAAAAGGTATAACCATTGGCAGGCTTCTCAAAATAAATTTCATCTGCGATTTTTGACCTCTGCAGATGATCTAGCAACTCTCACCAACAACAGGCAATCTACTACTTAGAAACACTCCATGAAGTTTCAGGTAAATGTTGTCTCCAAATCTCGAATGCTAAAACCCACTATATGGAATGATCTTCGCGGTACCAAGTTGGACAACGCATGAAAATGCGATTTGGCAATATCTCTCAAGTAACTAAATTCAGATATCTAGGAGAAGTTATTAAACCTGCAGGACTAAATTGTGGAGCAAACATGGAGAGAATATCTAAATTACAAATAGCTTATAGAATCACCTGGAACAGTTACCACATAAATTCAGTATCCTGAAATGCCAAGTTAAGACACTATAACATTGTTATCAAACCGGAGGCTTTGTAAGCATCGGAAACTTTTATTCTAGAGGATAGATCATTAATTAAAGATATTGAAAAGCGAGAAAGGAAAATTTTAAGGAAAATCTTTGGCTCAGTCGTTGCAGGAGGAAATTGGGTGAAAACGAAATCTCATGAACCTATTTGGAAAACATTTCAGGTGAATTAAATTCTTCGCCCATATTATTAGAATGGATAACAACAGAGTAACGAGAAGAATTCTCAACCCGGCAATTTCAATGAAAATGAAAAACAATTGGCTAATTGAAATCGAAAAGAATCTCCAGATGATATCATATAGGACAGATGAAGAGTTAGTAGCATGGTCGACAACCACCAACTTGCCAACAAACAGTATATTAAAAGAAGATACACCTTGACGGAAGAACATAGAAAAGAGCTCAGCTAGAGGATGGAAAGGTTTTAGGAAAAGAAGAAAAACACATCTTCCAAATAAGTCCATTCTCGATCCTCCGTTGGGCATAGCGATGAAAGAAGAAGAAGAAAACAGCCACTAGCCTCCTCCAGTTCTCCTCCTCTGTAATGCTTGATTTTCTGGCATCTTCCTTGGTTGCATCAAGCTACCTGAATCATGGTCATCCACGCGGTCTCCTCCCTATGGAGCATTCTTCTACCACATCTCTGATGTGACCCCCGTTTCTTTTCATCATGTGACCATAATGTTTTAATTATTGTACTTTAACTAAAGCTGGTACAAGTACCTTAACCCTCTATTTTTTTTTATCCTTTTCCACTCATCTTCCTCTTTAACTGAACCAAAAATTTGGCTCAGAATCCAATTTTAAAATGTTATTAAGTAATTCTCCCCTCTTTCGATTAAGGTCTATAGTTCGGCACCATACAGTACTACTGGTTGTATTATAGTATAGAATATTTTAAGTTCTGATGTTCTGCAGTGAATTACCCGTGCATCACATGTGTGAATTTCGTTAGTCACAGACTGAGTCGGGCAACTTACGGCAAGCCAACCAAGGCAGCCGTCGTCAAAGTTCAGATAATCTCCCGCCGAAAGGAAATACGCTGACATGCCATGCCTGTCTTGATCATGTGGTGCCTCTTCTAGCTCAGCGTGCTGTGGACTCATCTAAAGCTGTCTTCCCACGGGCGGTGGTTTTATAGACCGCGCCATGTACGGATCAGCCGCGCGACAGGCTAGTCCTCGCCATCTCACAGCAACCTCCCGACCACGTTGCTCAGTATCGTTTCAGCTACTCGGGCGTTTGATGTTTACCGACTTGGCGACGGATAGAGGCGCGCCATCCCTCCCAGCAGAGGCGGCTTCTTTCCCCCGATCCGCTGTTCATAGCTAGTCCGGCGTGGCCAGAAAATGCACGAGTCGTGGCAAGCCACATTAAGAAGTATCTGCAACGATGTTATGTTTGGATCCTCCGAAAACGGTGGTAGGTGCTGGATCTCGTGCATATCCCACATATGCTTAACAAGTTTCGTGTATGGAGATGTGAATCACGAAATTATGTGTTAGCATTGTTCAGAATGTTATTCAGGCCAATCGCACACAATCTTGACTCCGTGACGTGGCGCAATTCCTATCAGTTCTAACAGAGCGAAAAGAATCGGAGTTAGTCTCTCATGCTTGGTTGTGTATAAAATTGAATTAAAAATTTAAAAAATATTAAAAAAATCAGTAATTCTTTAATTGAGTTTTTTTCTTCTAAATACCGTGTCAAATCGTGTATATACAGAAAGAAAAACGTTTAACTAAAAAAAAAAAAATTGTAGTGGGTCTTAGACAAAATCTTGGAATAAAAAAGTTTAAAAGCCTTTGCAGAACGGATGGATAGTTCTTTCAACCTTCCGTCCCCTCTCTATCAAACATCCCACATAAATGAATAAAATGAAAAACTCTGCCGCCATTGTCAAGTCACGTGACAATGGCGGCAGAGTATGTGACCGCCGAAAAGTCGTGTTTAAACGATGGACTAACTCGGCTAGTTACCCGAGAAAATTTTATTCATTTACGACGCGGAGAAAATCTCCAGTCTTATGTCCCCTATAATTATTTTCATCTACATGATTTTTCCAGTTTTATATTATGATTATGGTTGGGATGGTAAAAACTGAAAGATAACGCAATTACAAATTTCTAAGTTACAGTGTTCAAACATTATTTGGCTTTGACAGTTGGCCAAATGAGTGATTTCATAAATATTCGTTCTGAAGTGACGAACTCTAAAAAAGTGAAAGTATTGTTAAATTTTAAATTGGCATCCGCACACGAACTACGGCTAGATCCATCTTTTAAGACCTTGATTTTTTCTTATTTTTTTTTTTAAATAATATGGCGACAGTATTATATGATGATCTATGTAAGTGTAAACACTCTGAGAACCTCCGGATCGCTGAAGTAGGAGGCGAGGGGAGTGGGGACTTGTTGCAGCGCCTGTTGCGGCGATGTCGAGCAGACGCACAGTAGTTCTGTCGCCGGAGATCGCTCCGCCTGTTCCCGCTCCTGCTGCTCATTAGTCTGGACCACGAAGGGGCGTGCTGGCGTGAGCGTGTAATTCCATCTGGGCTGGACACCAAACTGCACCCCTCACTGCCGTCATTAGCGCAGACTCCGAGAAGCAGAGATCCGACACCGTGAGCACGACTGGTCTCGTTAGTGCACATGGGTCACTACTTTATGGACAAGAACAATCAAGCAGGGTAGATACTACTAGAGAGTCCGTGTTAAGGTTTCATTATTAATATTACGGTGGCACTGTCGATATTGTGATCACAATATCTATAGTGCAGTGAAAGTGACACGAAATTACTCGTAAAGACGCAACAAACAACTGTAATACAAATTACTGCTATTACAAATACAACTGGTGCTGAAACTCGGCACAATTATAATCCAATGTGAGCATGTAAAAATTCAGAACCGGTGAAGATGCTTCAGAGAATAAAGTGAAACGCGTATGGAAAATAAAAACAACATATTCAATTGCATTGGCGTGAAAATTATTCATAAAAAAATAATCCTTTCGGAATTGAGGAAATGGCACACAGTAACCAGATATCAAACATTCTGTTTACAATTTTTTTGTTGAATGATTCCTATATGTTTAAAACCCACCAGTATACCTCAGTGCGTAGGTGCGCTGCACATTGGATCGGGGAGGTAAGACGGGACCGGGCACAAGCCCAGGTCCTTGCGTACCGGCCGTGCTGATCGCGGTTTATAGGCGGTTTACCGCAATTATGTAGCTAAATGCTGGGATGGTCCCCGATCTCCACCTCATAAACTACACATTTCACAAATAAGAAATACACTTATCATACAGAACACACAAAGTTACACGTTTCGCAGATAGATGGCAACACAAGACAATCCTCCAATAGAGTAGGCACGTAGGCCCCAGCAGGTCCTCCTCCCCCATCTTCTTATGATTCACATTGGCCACCTGTTGTCATCAGTGCCCACCGAATCAAAAAAAAAAAAAAAGTTTGTCTTTATAGAGAGAGTATTTTTCGCGTTCGTTATTAAATTGGGTAAGTGATCCAATATTCAAGACACTATGTGGTTCATGCGAAAATTTCTCGAATGATATACGATGAATAGCGAGGTTAGTGGTTCGTAGTCGAATGAAAGAAGAACCGGCTCATTTGTAGCAGTTGTTTATTTGTCAACTGAAATGAGAATGTAAATAAAAAAAAACACTTAACAACGTATTATGGAACAATCAGAAGTGATGTAATGCTTCCCGAATAGAAACAAAAATATCGTAAAGGCTCCTTATTCTAGAAAACGCAAACAGTATATCAATATTTGTTCGATACCTGGTGCTGCTATCTAGCGGTAAAGCGATCACTATTCATCGACGGCAGCGAAGCCTAGCGGCTTGACTCTGAACTATCACATACCCGTGACCTTGATCGTTCATAATTTTTCCATTTACGGATTGAATTCAATTAAAAAAAAAGAGTGATGTTACGAAAGCGGGTAACTTAATCATTAAAAAGATACCTAATTTAGATGTTGAAGGGAAAAACACCTTTTAGAAATAGTATATATGAGATGAAGCTGCATATTGGATCTATACAATTACGATGAGGCAAATGAAAGTTATGTGACTGAAGCAGTCGTAAACTTGTAATAAAAAGAAGTTGCCGCTTATTTTTATTTTAATGCATCTTTAAACACTATAATAACTGATAATTCTTTTTTTACTTTCTGACTAACGTTTAATATGTCTCTTTCATCTTGCTGTTTTAATTATTTTCATACCTTTATCTAGCTGGTTTCCGCTTCGTAGTCTCATGCCATAACTTCTCTGCGATTAATTCTTCAGTGTCTTCTTCCATTTGTATAGGTTGTCCAATAGATCTTAACTCACTGTAAATATCGATAATGAAATAATCAAGATAGTTACAACTTGAAGCCCACACACACGTTTTACCTTATGTGGGATTCAAAATATAGCCTTATAATACTAAATACCATATTAAAATTGTATAACTGTTCTTTCTGAATAAATAAATAAAAATTGAGTGCTGTCAACATTACTGTTTGCTTCCAAAGACCGAGCGTGGTGGGTGAACGGTTAACGTTCTGGCCTCGCATTCGAGAGGACGCGGGTTCGAATCCCCGTCCGCCCATTTAGATTTGGGTTTTCCATGATTTCCCCAAATCACTCCAGGCGAATGCCGGGATGCTTCCTTCAAAAAGGCCATGGCTGAATTCCTTCCCCAATCCCATCCCGCCTCTAATGACCTTAGCCGTCGACGAGGCGTAAAGCCGTAAAAAAAAAAAGCTTCCAAAGATATCACTTGATTGCCATTTACGCCGAAATTGACAGAGTCGCTACGGATTCTAGACTACTGTTTCGCCACCTTGCTGTTTAGTATCGAGGACGCAATAAGAACAGCTAATTGCGCCTCCAGGCGCCGCTAACACAAGCGGAGGACTTGTTTTGGCGGCAGCTGGGAGTCGCCCGCGGCTGTGCCGAGACATTCAAATTACCCAGCGCGCGCGGGCTGTGTTATCAAGCGGGCGAGCAGCGCCAACTTCGCAGCGCAAAGTTTGATCCCTCGCCTTCGGCCTCAATCCATCACCAGAAACGTCGGAAGAATGGGTGGAACGGCCAGGAAATTAATTCCGATGATAACTATAAATCAAAAGTGCCACCGCTCGGCGAGGGGAGGAGAATAAATCGAGCCTCTGCCGTCTGCTGAAGGATGGCGTTGGGCTGTGACAGCCGCCGTTACGGGTCAAGAGTCCTGTGAGGACCTGCTAACCTCCGACATCGGCCGTGCTGACGGCAGCGTATGCTAGAGGTATAGGAGTGAGCGGAGAGCGGAATATGACATACAGCATACGGTGAATGAAAAGCTATTTGTAAAGAGACAGCAATACGAAATTCGTATCACCTGTTTTATCTAATTTCTTCTTCTTTCGTCGCTATGCCCAACTGAGGAGCCTAATGAATTTATTTAGCAGATGTGTTTTTCTTTTTTTCTCAAAATCTCTTCATCCTCTAGCTGAGTTCTTTCCTACGTTCTTCCTTCTTTTCTACGTTCTTCCTTCTTCTAAGGGGGCGTCCATTAATGACGTGAGGTGAAATAAGGGGGGGGGGGTGCGGCGAAATCTCACGAAACCTCACCAAGGGGTAGAGGGCTCAACGGAAATCTCACGTGAGGCTGTAGAGCTAAAAAAAAGGTCTACAAATAACGCGAAAGTCGATTTTAGGGGGGTATTTTGGTCAAAGTTGCGATGGGGGTCCGACGAAATCTCACCAGAAAAAGGGGGGGCGGAATTCCGGAAAAAACTTCACGTCCTTAATGGACGCCCGCTAATATACTGTTTGTTGGCGAATTGGTGCGTATTGACCATGCTACTAAATCTGCTCTGTTCTGTTTGATATCATCTGTGATTCTGATTTCCTGGAGATCCTTTTCGATGTCAATTAGCCAATTGATTTTCATTTTTATTGAAATGACCAGGTTGAGTATTGAGTATTCTTTTGGTTAGACTGTTGTTATTCATTCTGATAATATGGCCCAAAAATTTAATTCGTCTTTTCCTGAATGTGTCTGAAAATTTATCCGAAACTAATATAGTTCATGTGATTTCCTTTTCATCCAAATTCTTTCTGTACAAACTGGACAAAAGATTTACCTTAAAATTTTCCTTTTTTTACTTTCAGTATCTTCAATCAATAATCTACTCCCAAAAATCAAAGTTTCCGATGCGTATAAAGCCTCCGGTTTGACTACAGAGGTATAGTGTCTTAACTTGGCATTTCGGGATATTGATTTTTTTGTTGTATCTATTCCAGGTGATACTATACGCTTTTTGTATTTTAGATATTCTTTCATTGTTTTCTTCATGATTTGGTCCTGCAGGTTGAATAATTTCTCCTAGATATCTGAATTTAGTTACTTGAGAGATATTGCCAAATCGCGTATTCGTGGGTTGTCCATCTGGGTACCGCGAAGATCCTTCCATATAATGGGTTTTAGCATACGGGATTTGGAGATCACATTTAGCTGAAATTTCATGTTTTCAAGGGAGTTGATTGCCTCTTCGCTGTTGTTGGAGAGAATAGCAAGATCATCTGCAAAGGCCAAACACCGCAGGTTGAGTTTATTAGGTAAATTCAATAAACCAAATATGTTTTCTTCTAATTGTGAAATAATTCAGTTTAAGTAACTTTGTGCGACGAAAAGTCAAGTAAAACTCCTACCAAATTCCGATAGCTTATCCATGAATTTACTCCTAGGTTTTGTTTGCCTCACAACTATTCGACTGACTGGTGTTTAAATGTTTTTTTTTTTCAGTGCTAAATAAATGCACTTATTCAGGTCCGTTACAAATACTACACTGGATACGGTTTGGTGGCTCAGTATCCAGTGAAAATTTTCGTATTTTAACAGATACAAGACTTCCCACATGTGATTTCAAACTATTCCCAGCCGTCAAAACTCAAGCTGCTGTCTGGATGATCACACATTTTGTGACCTACATAATAACTAACCAGAATCTAATTCTCAGTTCTCAGCATTGATAGATGGTGGTTAAAAACTGATAAATACATTGATAAAAATTAGGGTCCATATTTGTATGCCCTTGTATAATAATACAGCACGATAGATACAGAGCAACATACATTTTGGGATTAATTATCACGGTGACCTTGTAAAACTCAGCACTGCCTCGGATACCACGGCTTCTGAAGTAAACAACAAATAAATTATCTCATTAAAGAATGGTAAAAGGTACTCCAATTACGCTTTGACTACGTGAGACAGTAATTCTGTCCGTGTTTATAAAATTGTAATTCTTGAAATAAAATGTCGTTAAGATGCTTTCTTTCGGAAGTGTCGGATCCGGTAGTGGGTTCAAATCACTGTGAGGTTCCGTTCTTCGGATTCTACGTTAAATTGTAGATCCAGCGGCCGAATGCGCGAAATTGAAACTTTGTCACGCAGGCAGTCGAACAATCCTGCGGGATCTGCCGGCCAATAATGTCATACGCGTTTGCCTTATTTCTTACTAACCTGAAGTATCCAAGCTGGATACTCACTTAATGAGCAGATTTAATTGAAATTAACTGTTGGTGTCATTACTCGATCTAACCCACCTAACACACAAAAATTATTAGGAGTTAATGAATAAGCAAAGGCATGAATTAATTTGGACACATTTCAGGGTCTTTATTTATTTCTTTAAACATCAGAACGAAATATTTTCTTAAAACAAAGCAGACAAGTTTTAAAGAGCAATACAAGATTGCGCTACGGGACAACAGAATATTTTGGACGGTAACGCTCTGGTCTCGCATTTTGGGGGATACGGGTTCGAATCTCCGTCCGGGCTACCAGATTTGAGTTTTACATAATTTCCCCAAACCACTCCATCAAAAGGCAATAGCCGAATTCCTTCCATCTCATCCCGCCTCTGATGACTTCGACGTCGACGCATCCCGTCATTCATCTGGAGTGATTTGGAGAAACCATGGAAAACCCAAATCTGGATCCCCGGACGGGGATTCGAACCGGCGTCCTCCTGAATGTGAGGCCAGAGCGCTAACCGTATCGAATTTCTGACTTAGCGTTTTTGCATAGCTATGACGGTAGCACCACGTTATAAATAATAATTCCGTGTGGTTGTAGTGACCTGAAGATATGGTTTTTATTAGCTGCGCATTCCGCCCCTATCGTAGCCACCTTAATCTAACCCGGCAATCCTGCCGGGTACAGGGGACCTACAGTTTAAAGTGGAATCCGAACGACGGAAGCGTTCTGGTGTATTTCACGTTACACAGTGAGCTGTGACAGAGGTGAAGATCGGGTTAAGTGCCTATGAAAATCCCCTCCGAGACAGGGATTCGAACCGGGGACCTTTCGATCTCCAGTCAGACACCTTAACCACTGAGCTACCAGACCGTTCAGCAATATGTTGAAAGCCTCCGATTCCCCGAAGGTTGAATTCTGCAAAATCATTATATAGTCTTTACAAAATGCTTTTATCTAGTATAATGATTTCCAAATTTTTTCTTACCACGCCCCCTTCCGCAAAAGTTCCCAAGTACCCACTTCCACGTCACAATTTTGTTATAGAAGTGGTAAATGCCTACTTCTCGGTACTAGCAATGTACATATCAGAGGACACTCACTAAGTATGTGATGTTACAGTATGGATTTTTCAGCCCTTTGAGGCGGGCGGTAAAGGAGTCACAGTAGGTTCGGCGGTGTACTGATAGGTATCGTCCACACTGTCAGCGAAGCTACCTCGCTTCACGCGCCGCCCAGTTTGGGAACCTATAGTCTAACGGATTTTCACTGTGTCCACGGTTCCAACACAGCACTTAAGTTCCTTGAACACAATCATTGCTCGGTTCACTGGGCCCAAATATTATCCGTTAAAACATATTATCTTAATACAAAAGTATGGATATACGCGACCACAGCAAAATCTGTTACGGCTGTTCATCTGTACCATAGTGTTAAAAATAAATAACTAGGTCTTAAAAGTAACTGACAATAACACATTAACAATTGCATTGTCAAAATATTTTTGTGTCTGACGCCTGCACCTCGAAGATAATGAATGGGCTCACTGTGACACTTAAAAATACTTTATCTTTAGAAATAGCGAAAAAGTTTCCTGTGCGCGCTGGGCGACAGAAATAAAATCGATGGTGCTCATGCACTGTAAGCAGCTGCAGGGTGATCTGGACAGGATCTCTGGCTGCGTAGGTCAACATGGGATGAAGATAAAGGCAAAAAAGAGTCAGCTACTCACACAAAAAACTAAATATTTATTGTGGTAATAAGGTGCGGAAAGAATTTTTTGTTGAAGACTTCAAATGGAAATACTTTGTCATAACATTTGATAGCAAACTTAATTGGGCAGGACGCATTGGACAGGTAGTAGGAAAACGCTTCAAAATCCTTCACTTGTTGGAGAGAGTGATGAGGGGATGTGCTAGAGAAGTGAGGGAACTGGGTTACAAAACGTTGGTCAGTCCATTGCTTGAATATGGTAATGTAGTATTGGACCCACATTTTGGTATCAAATACAGGAGTTGGGGGATGTGCAAAAAGGGATGCTAGATTTGTCCCTGGAAATTACAGCAGAGAGTAATCAGTAAGTGATATGATAAAGGAGCTGGAATGAGATTCATTGGAAGGCAGGAGGAGGGTGAATAAAATCATGGGTGTGTACTAGTTGGTGATGAGGCGTGGAAAGATATTGGTGAAAGAATTAGGAATGGGGAAGGGAAAAGATGACCATGACCACAAAGGATGTTGGAAGATTTTCTTTCGGTTGTAAGGAGGTCAGGGATTGGAACAAATTACCAAGAGAAATAATGAATTATTTACCAAAAACGATAAAAGAATTCGAAGTTGAAATTAGTAAAGGGGAAAAAGTAAGTGGTAAAAGTGGAAAATGGATGTGAAGGAAAATTGCCACCGGAACTAGCGTTCCATCGGAATTAAATTAAGTATGTCGAAAGAGGAACACCCACAAATGATAAACATTGAGTTATCAGGAGCAGTGTGTCACTGAGTCATTATGCTTGTTTGTACATAGCGTCCTGCAACTATGATACAACCAGAGGCGCTCAGCGAGCCTCGTCTTGGGTCAGTGTGCCGATGGCGTCCATTATTCAGGGCCCACTTGCTGGTCCGCTCGTGCCCCGTCCGGTCGATGCCACAGGCAAAGGCCGCCCCCCTGTCCGCTGGAGGGCCGATATGTCTGCCGGATGAGCTGCAGATTACCGGGCGCAGCGGTACCATTGTGGGCACCTCCCCTCTCGCCACTGCCGACTGCGGAAGCCGATTACCGGCCAACAATGACGGAGAAGGCGTCAGGGTAGAAGCGATCGGAATATCCGCCCGCGCTCAGCACCAACGGCTGGCTTATTGTTTGCTTCCATCAAAGGGGGATCAAGATGATAGGAAGACGTCGCAAGAGGTATGGTTTCAAAATTTGGTGCACGCCTAGGATATAATTTTCTCGACAAACGTTTCAGTAGTTGAATTTAACTTAATAACATGCAGCAGTTTTGCCTCTCTTCTCTTTTTTCTCTCTTCTCCTCTCCTCTCTTCTCTTTTCTCTTCTCGGCTTCGAATGGTTCTTCATCTTTTCACTTTGCTGCTTCTTCTTTTCTTAATTCCAGATGTTATTACCTTTCCTCTTTTCCTTCTCCTGGAAACCCTTGAAATTTTATATCAATCTTCTGAAAGTTGCTCTATCTTATTCCGTTATTATTATCTCTATCATATCTTTCTTTACTCGTCGGATTCACTGACTGCCATTCTTACTCTTATAAACATGCTTTTTGAAAGTCTGCTGTCATCCATTCACATTATGGGATCAAAAAAATTCGATTCTCCTCATTATGTCTGAAATACTTTAATTTTCTCAGTCCTCTATAGATCTTTATTCCTCCAATCCCTAAACTCTCCTTTTTCTGTTTTCATTGGTCCCCAGATGTCTCCTTTCCTTTTTCTCTATCTCATCTATTTCTACAGTTTTCACATAAAACTTGCATTTTAAGACGTAGCGACCCTTTGATTTGATTACCGTGTTTGATTTTAAGTTTCCTCGAAAGATTTCTCTTGTGTCTATATTTTTACTCAGTTGAAATGCTAGTTATATAATTATGAGGTTTGTAAATAAAATAAATTCTGATGACAGTTGGCGCACGGTACCCCACCGTTGTGGCTGTGTAACGTGGAAGCCGAAGTATCTTCAAATAAATAAAGCAATAATTTGCTGGAAGTAAAGATAAGTTAAAGTGTCCTTGGCGGGGCTTGATTAGAACCGAGGATCTTGAATTATTGAAGCCGGCTGCATTAACCACTGAGCTACGTCTCTACTCATTTATTTCCTTCTTCTGGTTCATATCCGTTCCAGATGTCGGTAACCATCTTGGCTGTCAGTAAATCAACAACCATGCATTTAGGTGGAAATACAAGATGTTCCAAATTTTAGCCATTTTGGTAACTCTAGACTAAAATTTATCCTCTGCGTATTACATTTTTTATAAGTATTTTGACTTATCCTGGATCAATTATAATGTTACCTATCAAAGGAATCAAATGTTGGTCTATGGATTTTTGACCAATTTGTTGCCTCTTGTAGGATATTTTAACATCCTAAATCTAACTCAGACTTCATACTCTTGCACAGTAACTCCATCTTCTGCCTTCCAGTTGGTCACACCCCACAGACTGCTGGTTGTAACCTACATGGAAGGATACGAGCTTGGTCGTTCCATTGAATCTCTAAGTGATTTGCATCATTAAAACTGGAACGAAATGTTTTGTGGTCATAATACAAAGAGCAGAGTTGTGGTTGTAGTTCCTAGTTGGTATTAGTTTCGGTGTCATTTCATACTTGGAATGTGTGTCAAAGTCTGCGAGTAGAATGGAAAAATTTAACAAGCCTAGTAACGTAATATGATCTAAGATGAATTTCGTACTGGCTAGGCGATCGTTATTAAAGTGGCAACATATACTTTTTAATCTTCTATCGACTGTATAACTAATGTCGTTTAGCATTAATTCAATTTTGACACCGAGCGTGGTGAGTGTGCGGTTAACGCTCTGGCCTCGCATTCGGGACGACGCCGGTTCGAATCCCCTTCCGGGCATCCAGATTTGGGTTTCCATGGTTTCCCCAAATCACTACAGGCAAATGGCGGGATGCTTTCTTCAAAAAGGCCATGGCCGAATTCCTTCCCATTCCTTGTCCCTAGTCCCATCCCCCCACTAATGACCTCGACGTCGACGAGTCGTAAAGCCATAAGTAAAAAAAAAAAAAAAATAATGAATTTTGATTTTATAGCATCATGAAGCTCTCTAAACTATCCGAACTCACTCTAGGACCTCTCCAGGATCTATCTGTTAAAGGGAATATAAAGGAAAACAGAATTGTGTAACAATTATTGTACTACACTTTTTTAATCAGTGAAGCTTTTTGTTTTTTGCTTATGCCTTTGCACCTCGTCGATGTAAGGGTCATTAGAGGTGCGAAAGGACCGGGGCAAGGAATGCAAAGGAATTCGGACTTCTGAAGGAATAAACCCGGAATTCGCCTGGAATTATTTGGGGGGAACATGGAAAATCGAAATCTAGATGACCGGACAGGATTTCGAACCCGCGTCCTCCAGAAAGTGAAACCAGAGAGTTACCGCTCATTTAACACGCTCAGTATTCAGGGACGAAAGCACAAAATGTAGTCGAATGTTATATGACATTTAAAAAAACATATCAATCATGAATTTTTTTTTTTTTTTTTTTTTTTTTTTTTTTTTTTTTTTTTTTTGGGATTGTGGTACCAACGTATTTTTTCCAATTTCGGATATATGTTTTTGTTTAGAATTTGTCGACAAAAATGTCGTCAGAGACTATACATTGAGCATGCTACTGAATTCTGTTTGTTGAATGGTACGGATTTATTTTAATTTCATTTTTATTCTTAACTTGATATGAATATCAGCGTTTTATAAATCTGTTATACGGGTGTAATATACACCAAATTACCACTTAACTGACTTGGGTGAGAGTTGTGGCTATGTTCTATAAGTTAACGATGAAGTGTAAAATGAAAGTTGTGAAATGAAAAACCTAGAATAAATGTTATAAGGTTGCTGACATTGAAATCAACTATTTATTTCTCTTTTAACATAAACGTAACATTATTAATTCTCATACCATAATAACAATTATCACCTCTCCGCACTTACGAAGAGTCTCTTTTACAACAACCACAGAACACAATTATCCTCAGAAAGAATATTATCTGAGGAGCTCTGTAAAGACTGTAGCGTACACTTGCTACATTAGTGGGTAATAATACCATAATATTCATACGTTGGGTGTACCCGCTTGATTAAAAGGCGAGAAGACCCAAAATGCTATAAGATCGGAAATTAGTAACGGTGATCCTTTAATTGCAATTTTTATTAAAAATATAGAGTTATTTTTTTCTAATTTTCTTTTTGAGATTATAACAGTGACTGATATAAATCAAATTTCCATCTGTTTTATCGTTAGCTGATCTCACATCGCCGAAGCCCTGAAATGTGTAATCTGAATTATGTGCTTCAATTGCTCTAATTGTTATCGTCTTCTTCAGTTGTTCCGTTTAGTAATAATTTAAACAGTTTTTCAGTCTTAAAGTATGTTTTTTTCCTAGCTCTCAATTTCTTTTAATTTTTGTCCTAAAACTCCTTGTTTGAGAATATTCTCAACATTGCTTCATTTCGTGATGCATTTGTTCGCTTAATTTTCAACATCTTTCTTTAGCACCAAACATTTTACCTTCTTTTTTCTATTCTAAATGTACAGCTCTATGCTCCAGAAATTCGCTTTTAGAAATTTCTTGCTGATCTCTGGATCAACGTTTGCTACTAAAATATTTCTAATTTCGAGAATTTGCGTTTGATATCAATCTTGTTTCCACTACTGGCAATATTTCCTGAACAACGAATTTATCTCTGTTCTAATTTGTCTGCGGTAATTTTGATACTTAATCGACTGTTGAAAATGTTTAAATTCATTACTGTCACACATAATACCGAAAATAGTCCGAATGGATTAGGAGGTGAGATGAAGGTAAAAGACCAAAATGTGAATGTTACACGAATGAAGTATTCAGTGTATGTTACTAATGGAAAATGCTAATACTTATTTCAGTAGTACCTCCAGTGAAGAACGTTTGCTCTTTTATGTGCCTGTTTTTTATCCATTTATAATTTCCAAGCGTAATTAATAAAGTTCAACTTAGTCGAAGCGAACGTTTTATCACCGGGGAATACCGCCTCCGCGATGCAGAGAAATTCCTCTTTCATCGCTATTTCTAAAGGCAAAATGCGCTGGTTAAAACAAAATCCTGTCACCGTCTTCACGAACCGAAAAGGGCGCAGTACAGAAGACGACAAAAAAAGGAGGACGCTGTCGATGAAAGCGGCTTTCCGATTCGCTCTCCGGCTTAACCGCCACCCCCTCCAGGGACGCTGGCCCCAATCATTTTATTCGGGTTTCCCGCGTTCAGATCGCGCCGCCGCTCCCCCTTTTTCAGCGAGGGATGAGCCTGGGAGGCGATGCAGCTGTAAAGACCCAACCGGCCGCCTATCATCATCGCAAAGCCGGCGAAATTACGTTCGGTTTATTTTGCCACCTTGTGTTTTCCTTTCGAACCGGGTACATCACCCTACGGTGGGCTAGAACAATTATCAGCTCGTCACCGTTTACCAGAGGGAGAGAGAGAGAGAGAGAGAACTAGGGCCGGGATTAGGCGACCCGATAAAAAAAAAAGGCGGGGTGCCGGTGGTGGGAAGAGGGTGGCTGGGAGGGCTTAGAGGCGAATTTAATGAACGTTATTAAGGCGCGGCGAGCCGCTGGTAGGAATGTTCAATATCGGCCGAACGAAGCGACTCGAGAGCCCATGGGAGCAAGTAATTGGGAACAAGGGCTAAGAAGACCCCCCCCCCCTCCCCACTGCAGGCAAACCAACGACCAATCACGTCCGGCAAAACAGGAGGTCCTTCGCCTGCTCCTCGACTGCCATTTTCCGCTCCCCTTACTTTATTAGATAGCAGGTGAAACCTAATTAGAGATCACTACGACGCGGGTGACAGGAGAGGCCTACTTAGAGACCGTTTCCATGTTAACCTTCCTGATAAGATTTTCGTCTGGCTTCTTATGGATTTTAACTTTTTTTTCTTATTCCTTTACGCCTTGATGGTTTGTTTGTTCTTCATACAAATCCACAGTTTTACTCCGATCTCGAAGAAACTTTGCACACTTATCCTTTGAAACAAGGAGAAAAATACTGTCTACATTTGGTTGAAAAATTATCTGTATAAATAACACATGTTGTCTCAAAACTTCGAAATACGGCGATAGACAGACACGTTGGATGTGGACGTCTCCAGACCGTGTTTCCGTGTAGTGAACTGGCAGCTCAGTGGCGTACTTGCTTCGGCAGTACATATACTAAAATTGGAACGATACAGAGAAGATTAGCATGGCCCCTGCGCAAGGATGACACGAAAAAAAAGAAAAAAAAAGAAGAAAAAAAAGTGGCTAAAGAGCTTGCTTACGAACGTCGTGGTCTCCGGTTCAAATCTCCGTGGAGGCTAAGATTTTTAAAAATTGTTTTTCATCGTAAGAGTCAGGCCTGGGCCGTAAGTTATTTGGATTGAATGTTAAACTGTAGATATTATAAAGTTAGGGGTGCAACGCGAGGCAAATCGTAGGTAGTCTTGCAATTTTGTAGGTGTACATTTTTTTACGTTATAATGATCCCTCAGGTGTTGTTCGCAGTCAGTGTGAGAGTGTGAACCACAGTAATACTGACATAAATACGGAAGTAAGTCTCTGTCTTTTTGTTACGTTTTGACGACTATATGGCTATATCGTTGTGATGGAATTTTATAAGGAAAGCTGTATGAAGGGCACAGGATATTTTTTCCAGTATGATTAACAGTTGTAGTCACGAAATTTTGAAATCTTATCGAATAGTGACAGAAATATGTTGGAAATTGATTCTCTTCAAGAGGCAGGTTCGACGGTAGAATGATATAGTGATAGCTTTCCTGTCATATTATGCCGACTCGATATTGTTTGGGACCAATCCATCGTTACCAACAACTTTTTATATTTAATTCTGGCAAAAAAATTCTTAATCCACGCGTACGAAGTCGCGGGTACGAGGCTAGTATCTTATAAGGATATCCCGGTAATATCAAGATAGGGATACCGACACGGCCTCACGTAGTAAACACATAGATCACGTAGCGTATATGACATCATTGTGACGTATTAAGTCTGCACGTTCCAACACTGTAACAGCTATAGATATGATACGAAATTGGATATCTGCAATATCGTGCGTTATGGTTACGTTTCACTTTGGTCCAGGCTGCATTACGACCGAAACGCATATTTATAAAATATAATTTCGTCAATCATCACTTGAGTTTATGTTGTAATGCAGCCTGGACCACACGTTACAATAATGTCATATCTGTGTGTTTACTACGCTAGGCCGCAGCGGTATCCCCATCTTGATATTACCCGGATATCCGTTTTAGTAGGTTGTAATACTTGATCATAAGTTACTTTACCCAATTATACGTCAACTTTCCCTTTAAATTGTATTTTGTTACAAATACAATATGTTTTCGTTTTACCTTTGTCTTTTTCTTGCAGAAGGAGTACATTTTGTGTCCTTCTAATTCGTTTCGGCCAACTGTGGACCGCGTGGTACTTAGCCGTGGCGTTCTTTCTTCTGGGGCCAATATTCCATACTCCGTCCACTGTTAGTGCCTTTTCCTTCCTGGGTTCATTTCATCCCAGATCCGGGGCGCAGTGTTTTGACTGTTAGTGACTGGGAAGAATCGGCAGCTTCAATCAGCATTTTGTGTATTTCCCTGTTGTAACTCTCGTTGGGGTCAGTTTCCTGTTGTTCGAGATCTTTTCGGACTAGCCTCGTCCGCTTTGCGTTTGTCGTTTTGCCTCTAGAGACGGTGTTGAATGTGAGTCTATGAATGTTGATCCGAACTATATGATCATAGAAGTTTAATCTCCTCTTTCTCATAGCTGTTGTATGCTCTCTAGTTGTTGATATGTCTTTATGATGCCTGATTCTTTGACGGTACCGATGATTTTTCTTAGGATGTCTTGTTCATTTAGTTCCATTTTTCTACGATGACACTTTCTAACAATGTTCAGGTACTCTGAGGCATACAGTACTGATGGTTGATCTACAGTATTGTAGTGCCATAGTTTGAAGTTAAGGGAGAGGGATTTATATTCGTACTTGTTGTTACCAATCAGGTATGTTCTCTCCAGTCTGCCGCATCTGCTCTTCTTGGCTCTCTTGGAGTTATCCTTTTTTCAATATATTTGAAGGCAATGCGTTCTCCAGTGGTATTAGGTTGGGCGTATTTCTGATATAGGTGATGAACTCAGTTTTTTTGATGGAAATTTGCAACCCTACTTTAACTGCTATGTGATTGAGAGAGAGTATAGTTGGTGAATATCTTCCTCCAAGCTGGATGCTGGGAGAGTGAGGTCATCTGCGACCAGGCAGTCGACTAGTAGTTTGTCCTTCCTGTAACCCAGAGATGTTTGTTAGTGTGGACTTCCATTCACTAATGACTTTTTCCAATAGACAGTTGAATAGGATTGGTGACGAGCCATCCCCTTGCCTAACGTCTGTTCTGATCTCAAAGGATTTTGATGGTTCCCTTTGGAACCTGACTTTGGACGTCCTCCATCGTATCTTAGAAGTCGAATGTGGGTTCGTCCTTGATATTACCAAATATACTCCCATTACTTGAAAGAAGTATAGCTAACCTTTTCTGTTGTCTACGTTAATTGATTGTTCGACATTTTAATAAATAGTATTCACTTTGATGTTAATGTTTGAACATTAATTTATTTCTCAATAGTGCATTTACTCAATTGTACTTCTACACACTACTTCTTACAACGTTTTACAATTCCTTGTGGCGTCAGCCATTTACAATCTTTATCAACTGTGCCTTTATTAGGCAGTATTTCTATAAGCTGCGAATATCTTTAACCGTTCAACAACGATATTACATTGGGCAGCGATGTATCGAATATGCAAGAAATGTTCGTCTGGGGCAAGAAGAGAAATCACCTGTGGCCGAAAACAGTATCAAAGTAGGTTATACATTAAAAAAAAAAACCAACAACAATGTTAGCCAGAGTCAGAGATTTTGGGACATCATTATAACAGAAGCTGTAGAAATCAGAACAACTAATTCTTTAGTTAACAGGGGCACTGGTTACCAAGTCAGTGCGGCCTGGAACCCTACAGTCAAATAGCTGAAACAGCTTCGCCTCGGTAGTGAGCAGAAGAGTGGATGACGTCATCACGCTGGTTTGGAGTTTGTCTTCCACCGTTTCCGCGGCAGCGTGTAAATAAATAGTTATTCAGTGACATCTGTGGTTGAAAATGAGGGCTGAGATAGACATCTACGAAACGTCTAACAAGTGTGACTTTTTTACGTGGATGGATTCATTTAGAACACCGTGAAAAACTTCGATCTTACATTACATTTTTGTCTCTCTTATCACCACTGCTCTACTCTCCTTGATTGCTTGACATAAGGTCGCTTACAGTCCGCATTACTCTTTACCTTTCACAGATTTACTCACACGGTATCATTCATAATCATTTTCACACTCATAATAATACAATTATAACCTAGATTTTCTACCTATCATGATATATGTCCCTTACAAGCTGCAGAACAGCGTCTTCATTATAGTGCCGAGTTCGTGAGAGGGATTCTCCGCCAGTCCATTTCCTTAAGCCTCAAGGGTCAAGGGCCTGGACAAGGAGTACCATCACAATTGGCCCTTACAATGGTAAATTTTTATAAGGTAACTATTTTTCCAAACTTTTGAAGTGTTTTTTTTTTGTGATTTATGAACACAAAAAGCGTAACATGTAACACGACTTTGCGGTGTGCGAAGGAATTCTGTTGACTAGCTGGTCACGTGTTTCAATCGTACACGGGAGCAGCTCTATCCGGCCAGGTGGTTTAGGCGCCAAAGTGCTGGGATTATGCGTTCGATCAGGTGCGTTGATCCGCTGGACTACTAGAAACACACGCGTTACGTGCGCCAGTCAGGCCAGCGGTGGAAATCCCGGTAAATTGTATGTCCGAGTTGGTGTTTCGTGCTGCAGAATCCGCAATTAACTGCGTGGGTTGAGCTGGTGCGGTTGAAAGGGATCTTTCCACTTCCCTGCCAACATACGGGAATGGTATGTGTGAAAACAAGAAACTTCTCTGAAACCACTGAAGTGATTGGTTTAATCTTTCCTCCTACTTGGAAGAGAATCTTACCTCTTGTCGACGGAGAAGTCAGGAGCACCGGAAGAACGTTGCCATCTGTGGGTCTCTGGCAGGGATACTTTTTTCCACGGTTCCATTCCTCACTGGCCACATCTAATCAATACTACACAATAAAGTAGTAGAAAAGTTGTGTCTGTTTTACTTAAAAGGGAGTAATTGCAATGTAAAATACTGATGAAAGAAATGACAAAATTTTAAAATTTAGAATTTATTCCTGTCTGTATGTTCGCAGAAACTATTGCAAGGATTTTAACTGAACTTCTCATAGTAATAGATCATGTTACCAGTTAGGATGCTACGATTTACTGGTGACATTTCCTTGATAGCAGAAAAGACAGGATACTGAGAAGTTACTGAATGGCGTGAACAAAATACTGAGTTTGGACTAAATGTAAAACAAAGCAAGACAATAGTGGTGAAATGTAGCAGAAATATGTGATTATTGTAGGACACAGTTGCTTGTTAAACTAATAATTATTATTTAGTTCAGGGTCAATACAACGGTTGTTTGATATTATTTATTGTTCTGACGCAGTTCGCCTCTCGTCGGGGTATCTTCAGAGTACAGTTTTCTGTAATATGTGATTAGTTATAATTTGAACAAAATTATTTTCTTACATATAACCTAATTATTCTATGTATAGGAAGCATAATATGAATTATATTTATATACCAGTCATGAATTATCATGTAGAACATTTGTTTACATGGGTATGATAATGTAAAAAAAAACCACATTTTGTTCAATTTATAACTGATCGCATATTACAGGAAAACATTGTACGCTGAAGAAACCTCGACGAAAGGTGATACGCGGCCGAAAAATAAATAATATCCAACAACAGTTGTATTGGTATATTTACTAAATAATAATTATTATTGTAGCAGAAATGATACCAATAACAGTAGATTAAATATAAAAATCACATGAGATAGGAGAAGTAAGTGACTTCTGCTACTTGGGAAGTAAAATTACAGGAATGATATTAAAAGCAGAATAGCAATAGCAAAAACAGTCTTCATGAAAAAGAGGAATCTCTTAGTTTAAGATATTGATGAAGGACCTAGAAAGACCTTTTTAAAACTCTATATGGGAAGCACAGCACTTTATGCCAGCAAAAAACAAATTCTAAAGACAACACAAAACACATTTCCAACACTATAACAAACAAATATAAGCGCCAACATGAACTCAGCATCAGAAAACAAACCACCCACACAAGCAAAGAAAGAAAAATGGCATGTTATGATCTATATCAATAAAAACACACATAAAATAGCAAACATTCTCATAAAACAAGGACTCAACATCGCGTTCAGAACCAATAACTCCATAGATTAAAACATAAAAATACATCACAAACAAAAAAAAAACAAAAAATCATAATTCAGGCATATACAGACTCACATGTCAAAACTGCGAAGCTCAATACATCGGCCAGACATGCAGACAATCGGAAAAAGATACAAAGAACACTTAAGAGCATTGAAATACACTAACCACTACACATTTTCAGAACACCTTCTAGAACACATTCACCAACCGACAGACATGCAAATACTCGCCATAAACAATAGTAAACCACAGACATTAACATTTCAAGAAAATTATTACATCCAAAAAGCACTAGTTGAAGGAAAGCAGATCATAAATGATTACACAAACTTGACTAATCAACACAATATGCGATATTAAAAACCAAATATATATTCACAAAAAAACAACAATTTCAAATCCCCGCCTACCATCAAAGATAACACAAAGTAGATTGTAAAAACCAAGGAACGCTAATCACAATGAAACCCGAAACATAAACAAACACACACTCTATGGACTTGGAAAACATGGCGTGGTGTTTACTTTCTCATGTTTTAATAGCGACAGTAAATAATAGAGATAATGTGTAATTTGGTCGGTGCACTGTAGTGCTTCATATCGTCAGAAGATTCCAAAAGGAATCCTACAAAAACAGAGAAGCTAACCCTGACCATGACGACACAATAAAATAGTGAAGTTAAAATTTAATTTGAACTTTATATTGTTTTTTAAATCGAATGTAACTAACTAAATGTACAAATACCAAACAGATGTCGCTGATAATGCTCTGGAAATAGAGTGAAACGCGTACGACACAACGAATAAAACAAACATTCAATTGCATTGGCGTGTTATTCACCTTTATAAAAAAAAAATTTGACTAACTCGCAATTGAGGAAATGGCCCACAATATCCAGTTGTTGTAGAACTTATTGTTGGTACTGTAAGGCCTGGTTTTGGGAAAGTAAATTCTGGATCATACTGTTTCATCAATAACAAAATTATCAAGTTTGAATATCAAAATAATACTTAATTTTCAGCTAACCACATGAAATATTATTGAAATTAATAGGAGAACTGAAAAGTGGGTGTACAATTTATTACAATTGATCATTGTGAAATTATGCAAACATTAAATTTGTTTTTATTCTGATATAAACAATTACATATCGTTGAATGTCTTTACAGTCAAATAGCTAGAGCAATATCTCAGGGTCAATTTACTGGGTGGAACGATTGCATTAGTTTCCGTCGTGATTCTAGATTTTACCGTTGTTCACGGGCCAGGTCAGCACCCAGGCACGAATAGCGCCCCATGGGGCGTCCAGCTTTCTCGATCGGCTCAGCGTGGTGGCAGTGTCCAAGCCCCGGCTCGTCCAGTGCTCCGGCCTCGGTGAAGGTCACTTGCGGCTGTATAAGATGAGGATCCCAACCGGAGTGAGTCTTCGTCCGTATTTCAGCTCCAAGCAAGACTCTGTACATCTCGCAATGCGATGTCTCGTCCGGCCGTTGGCGAATTACAGCAGTCCGCGCCAAAGTACCAGCAATTCATTGGCTCCCAGAACAAACAAGAAAAACCACCAACACGTCAATTTTTTTTTTGGTTTATTACTTTCCTATTTACTGGTTACAAAAATTCAGAGATTTATGGTACTAGGTATAAAGGTATCAATGCCAGGTACAAGATACAAGACACAAATTGAGGCGGCATCTCTATTGGCTGGATCGTCTCCCACCACTCTCAGAAAGCGCTTCTTTCCTAGGAAACGGCACTAAGGTACATTTTCGCTCGCAGGCACAAGTTTTCGGCGTTTCTTTTCCGAAACGTGCGAAAATAGAAAGCATGGCCTTAGTTATTTATGGTGGCTATAAATCTCCTTAATGTCCAAGTTGGGTAGAATGTTTTCAGTCCCCCACGGTGCATGTAAATCTGGACGCTTTTGTTCCGTCACGTATCTGTTCGGTTTGTCACGTCGCACCGTCAACATTCACACATACCGTGGGAACACTTGGTGCCTAATAACACTGTGCTTTTTAATTCATTACAGTACATAAAGAATATTGACTGTAGGAACTGTTCATACGCGTAGGAATGAGATGTCGCCTTGTCTCCGATATCGTCACTATGTCTTTTATAACATTTACAGTAGAATTTCTTGGGTCAAGAAGCTTCAAATAAATCTATGTCAACGGAAAATGATCTTAGAAAATGAAAACGTGGTCTGGTAATATGGAAATATTAAGACGTCAAACATCTGTTCACTTGTGTAGCCTCCACAAAATGATTTTTGGGTATTGTCGACTTAATTTGTGATTATTAAGGCTTGTGAAGCAACCATCGGTATTACTTGATTTGAGGGTAGTAGCTTAGTGTTCTAGCCACCGCAGTGTAGCTTTGATTAGATGACGAAAAAATTTTTTCATGCGGAAAACAAATAAAAAACTTCCATGTCTACACAACTTGAAACTATGCAGTATGAATGAAACATGTACAGTTCTATGTACAAAATTTAAAACTTGAGTTCATTGTAATAATTTATAACGTCCAAGAATCACGTGTTTTGTGGATTCACAAATATCAGCGGTTACTTCCGTAGAGTGATAAATTCCATACACACATGTTTAGAAAATTCTTTTCCAGTTTA
Source organism: Vandiemenella viatica (assembly GCA_031002005.1). Taxonomy (NCBI): domain Eukaryota; kingdom Metazoa; phylum Arthropoda; class Insecta; order Orthoptera; family Morabidae; genus Vandiemenella; species Vandiemenella viatica. The sequence goes on along the minus strand of JARYHS010009186.1, from coordinate 105,234,215 downwards.
GGTTTCTATTTTTGAAGAATCACCTATTTGTTTATAGTAATCTGCCTTTCGTATCTCTCTTGTTTCGGCAATCGTTTCTGAATTAGCTTACTTCATCTCTCGAAAGCCGATATTCATACTGATCTTTTATTTTTTCTGCATTTCATGATCCTTGTCTTACTTTTGTTTGTATTTAGTAAAAATTATTCTACGAATATTCTATAGATTCCATTCACTAATTTCTGAGTATCTTCACCACTGTCATCGCAAAAAGTATAGTGTTGCAGATTTTTCCCAGTCTACCTAACAAAATCTAATTTCTTTTTCTTAATTAATTCTGCATAATGCCTTGCAGTTTGTTCCGTGTTGCATAAATGGAACATAGATAACCCAATTATGTACATGACATAGAAGCATGAATAACTTTAATATATCGTTTTTAAAAATCTCTGAAATACTCTACGAAATACTAGAATCGTTAGTGAGACTGACAGCAGCTCTTACAGTACTTCTCACTGAAGTTTTATATCATCGGCACGAAACAGCAAGCGTATCACTTTAAAAAATCATTGCACAATAAATACAGTATCTTGCCTGTCACTTCGCGGTAGTGTTACATGTTGTAAACGCATAATTTTACGTACCTTTAAATCTTGAAGTATTTACGACAAGAACAAAGATGGCGTGAGTCACGGGATTGCTGGTAAACAGCATTCCAATGCCACAACAACGCACGAAAGCCGTTTTTTAAAATCTCTTTTCTGAATTAGTGTGTAGTTGAAAAAGGATTTGGTTCACACCGAATTCTACTACTTTCACCCACGAGCTGGACAAACAGAACGCTTTCAGCGAAAGATATTCACCCAAAAAAGTCGGTAGTTCTTAAAATTCTATTACTTATCAAGGATGGAATTACTTATATAATGGCACTTAATCAATAACAGTAGAGTTACTTATAGTTTCAAGAGATGTACCTTTTATTTCTCATGTTTCCTGTCAAGAAGGCCGTGATATGCAAAGCATTGATGAGTCTTCTGGATGATGTAGATATTGAGCGGTCAATATTTTTTAAAATGTTTATATACGAGAATTGCTAATTACTAATTCCACAGACTGTTCAGATAACTCAGTGGTTAAAATTCAGGGAGGTGATTTCAAATTCCTTTAGGACATCCAATTTTTAAGAGTTTTGCTTGATCATATGAGATACGTTAGGAAGTTCCGTATTTTGGATTGCACGTTAAACTGTAGGTCCAGTCACAACATTGGTGGAATGCTCTTTTGCCAGGTTGTTAGACCACACGAATTTACCTAGTTCAATGCCAAAAGAAATATTAATTTACTGACGACTGTTTGCTTAATGCTTTCAACACAACATAGCTTTTGGAAAAGATGATACCGAGATTTCAGGAATTATTAAAATAAAATGGCAATAATGAAAGTTTAAATAGAGAATAGTAACTATTAAAAATGGGTGAGAGGTGGGGGCAGGGGAGATCATAGACTATTATCACTGCTTATCGATTTGTATATGGAGAAAATTTAAAGAAAGACAACGAGTTTCTGTGCAGAAACGCTATTAATGATGAAATAATTAGTATACTGCAAACAAATATTAAAGAAGAGGCTTGGAAAGATATTTGTGGAAGAGTTTTGAGAAGTACATGGAAGGGAAAAGATGACCATGACTACAAGCTGGCACTTCAGGCATATTGGTGTAGGAAGATTCTCTTGCGTAGGTAAGGGGGTCAGGTATCGGACTAGATTAAGAAGATAAATGATGAATAATTTACCAAAGACGCTAAAAGAATTTATAGTCGAAATTAGTAGAGGGAAAAAGTACGTAGCAAAAGGAAAGGGGAAAAATGGGTATGTAGGGAAATTGCCAACGGAGCAAGAGTTCCATTGCAATTAAATTAATTAATTTAGTGATGACAATCTCCTTCCAGATGATAAAAGTTTCTAAGTTCAGATATTACTTAATGAAATGAGGAAATTATTGGGAAAGATATGAAGAATAAAGGTAAACAAAATTCACTTTTAAGACACGATCTTTTCCTATCGGGACAGTGATTGACTTTAATCTATTCTTGCTTGATTTTGTGTAGGACGTCATCGAAATATTTTATTTCAGATGGTTGTGGAAAGTTGTTTTGACACGTATCTGCAATGCACCGTTTGATCGTCGTTAATATTTTCAACCAGTTCGCGCGTAGTAAACGTTAATACCCAGAAAAATTTTCATATGCCTCAAACATCATTATTTGAATTTTATAATTAATTAAATTAATTCACTCAGGTAAGATGATCGTGCATATTTTGTCGGCCATGCATGACCACAGACCGATCGAGTGCCTAACGAGAATCTGGTTTAGAAAATATGTTCACTGAATTGAAATTCAGTGTTATTGTAGTCATTCTGGAAGAAAGAAGCGATGATACGGGGTAATAAAAATTTGGCTAAGCTACCTCTTCGATAAGCAGTAATCGATGAACGAGGACTCTACAGGTGGAAAACGAACACGGGACCCGAAGAATGGAAGAAACACTGTGTTCCATCGATTCATCTCGCGCTGTGATCGCAGTCTGTAGACCAGTACCCACTCGTCACTGTGTACGACCCTGTTCTATTTACAGGTGCCACACACGCATCACTGTCGTAACAGTGTATCCTGCACGAGCCGCCACGGCTCGGTGCGACAAGCTCGTTTCCCGGAGATCAATCCTTCTGCCACGTTAGAGCTCACCCACATTTTGACATTGCGTACTTTGGCGTCGACGAGTCAAACCGGCACTTGATCTCACGTTTCCACTTCATTGACGGCTCTGTCTAGTCACACAGAAGAAGGCACTGCTGGGACTACGTGCACGTCAGTTCTTTGCTATCTTAATACCTTATTATGATCCCACTGTTATAACCATCCTGTAATTTTGGAGTGATTCCAAAAATTCTTTCTGGTTGCTGAAATTTTCATACACAGTATTGTATATGTAAATACTATTTGATTAATCATTGATTTATATATGTGTCGGATCCATCCGGGAAAGATCAGTCGGGTGGGTTGAATGGAGTTCCCAGTTCAAGGTAGATGGCTCACTAGCGAAGGTAGGCTGTGGATATCCCTCGGAGAGTGGAGAGTAACTACGAGAACACAGGTGATACAGGGCGTTCGCCGGAAAACGCTACCCTCCCAGTCTGTTGCCGTCGGCAACTTGCTCGGTCAGTCCCGCCAGCAGTTTCCGCCAACCGGCACCGTGAATCACCGCACTGTTTAACACCTCCGCTGCCCCAACAGTGCATTGCAGTGACCCTTACATTGTTAAGAACGGTTTCTTTGCATTGTAGATAGTTTGTGACTTCAGTCTCTTATTAATCAGTGTTGTGAATAAACGTTTCTTTGCGGTTTGGCTGGTTTGGGGCTTCATACTCTTATTAATCTGTACCGTGTTTGAGTGTGAGTAAAATTATGGTACGTTACAGTTTGCAACAAAGAATATTTCTCTACGATACATATGTGAAGAAGAAGTCGTTTATTAAAAGTGTCGCAGTAAATTTCGTCGCGAATTTCCTGGCGCTTTACTGCCAGCTAAATCAACAATTCTGCGTCTGGTTAAAAAAGTAAGAGAAACGGGTTCATTTTTTAACAAAAAGAGACTGTCGGTCAACCGTATTCTCACAGAGGAGAAAATTAACGATATCGCTTTTCGACTAGAACAGTCACCCAAAAAATCATTAAGTCAGTTAGGGCAGCGTGTGTCTCGAAATATGTTCAGAAGATGTGAAATGTGCATTACACAAGAGGGTCAACACTTCCAGCATCTTTTATAAGGTAAGCATTTAAATGCTTAGCACACAAGTTTATGAAGTTTATGAAGCGTAATTATTATGAAATAGTCCGCGGCCGACGGTCGAACAATGCCGGAAACTGAGCGCTCGCTCGCCGGGAGCAGTTTCTTCCTTGTAGCGCTAACAGTGGGTTGCGTTTCCCGGCGAACGCCCTGTACAAGGATCCAGTTTATTAGATTCAGTCTCACAATACACAATGAAAGATAGCGGAATGATGTTGCCTCTGTGGTCAGGCATGTGGAGAGCTCCGTGTGCTGTGCGTTGGTGTTAAGTAGACCCCTCGTAGGTCACTCTGCAGTCGCTGTGGCGCTGGCATCCTGCTCGATGTGTCTGTGGCGCCATCTAGTAGCGTAGCCCCATACTCCAGATCCGACATGAATAAGTAATAGTTAAGTACTGATTATTTAACGGACTAAATACGTACTACAAGAAAAAAATACATTATTCACTCCTTTTTATCTCCTTTTTTTTCATTTTCTCTCGATTTAACGCAATCATTTCTTTGATTTTTGAATATTGTTAGGCCAAACACCTCTGCTTTGCCATTGGCTGGTTCGTATGAACGATTCACGACTGTCAGTTACTCGTTTATCGACTGTCTCGTAGTGTGGGAAAGCTATCATTAGTCATCAGTAGCTGACTGGAGATCATTGTGATCACCAATTAATTTATCCGTTCAGTTCATTAATGAAACTGCGGAAGTGGAAATCCACAAGCCTGTGAGTGAAGAGCTACAGGATATTCAGATACTCTATACTGATGAACTGAAATAAGTCACCGAGCGTGTTGGGTGAATTGTAACTCTCTGGTCTCGCATTAGGGAGGACGCGGTTTCGAATCCCCGTCCGGCCATCCATATTTCAATGTTTCACGGTTTCCCCAAGTTACTCCAGACAAATGCCGGAATAGTTCCTTCAAAAAGCCATTGCGAATTCCTTCTCATTTCCCTCCTGTAATGATCTCAACGTCGACAAGGGGTAAAGACACACACAAAAAACAATTCTTCAGTCTTGTCAAGAGCGTATTCGCATATTATCGCCGATCGAGTTTCATGAAGAATGAAAACAATCACTGAAGAACTAATTTGCAACATTAATCGAAGAAATGAACATTTAATCTAACTGTGAATTGAAAACAAGAAATAATTTTTACTTTTTAATCATTTTATTGAACACTAATTTTTATTTGAATTTGCTTAAAACTTGGTGTAACAATTTATTCTTTTCAGACAGTTCCTGCAATCTATGAATGCATTTTGAGTAAATAAATTAAGAAGGCGTTAAAAGCAAGATTCGTTGAATTATCAAACTGTCACAATTAGTTGAAGATCTTTCATCCAGGCTCATACCTGCCTGAGTTGATAATCAAATCACACCAGGACTTAGTGAAAACTGAAGAACGATAATTACTTTACGCGGTGCCTCCTGACTTTACGAATCAAATAAAAACTAAGAAGTAGATTGAATAACTCCTTTATAACACCTGTTGTTACCCACAGAATTGGAAAGTCTGTTATCACCTCAGTTGAATTGATTCCTTTTCTCAGTCTTTTCCGCAGACTACAAGCAAAGATCCTATGTTCACTCAACGGAAGCATTTTACAGGTTCGCGCCTTACACGTATAAACAGTGAAGTCATCTTCTCCCCCCACTACAAAAATCTGCTCGCCGAGCCGGCCATAAAAAGACGTACGGCTGGGACGCCGTGTATATCGGCGTTTTGACGTTGTCCGTTGTGTGGAGTTGAACTGCCTTTGGGCGCTGGCATCGATTTCACGTCTTGTGCCACTGGCAGGTTGATGGGCACCTACCAACCAACTACTCTGGCCGTCACGCCAGATACTGGAGCACCGCGTCTTCCACCACTTGTTCTCCTGGCTTCCAGGCAACATCACATGTCGGCAGCAAATCTGCTCAAAGTGGTATTGCTTTCAGAAAAATGTTGACATAAGCATTTGTTTCACAGTGAAAAAGATAGGTTACAGAAATTCTGGCCTTGTTCAATGACAACAGGAAAGTTATATTAGGGTCTTGTTACATAATTTTTCATCGAGATTCCTAAGTATATAGAATTAACGGAACGTTGCTGTAGCGAGAAAACGCAAGTTTAATGACGGAGACATTCGGTGCATTATTGTAATCGTCAAATTGGTTCTTAAGGGTAGTCTGGTAGTTACGAATGGAGACAGATTCCTCTGAACCTTGCCAGTCCTTCCCAAGCGTTTGTTGCATAACTTTTGAAAGTGTGGGGAAACAAAGACTGTCTTCATCTCACTCCCAACCTTTCGTGCACGTTTTATTTGTCTTAAGAATATCACTAAGAGCAAAGAGCCTGTGATTAAGACTGTCACCGGAGCAAAGAATTGGTGAGAGAGAAGCAAATAAAAAATATGGTGGCGTTCTGACTTAGTAGCTGAAGTTAGAAGTTCGGATGTATTTTTGCATTTTAGCACGCTACGAGCAAAAACGCTATTAAAAGCGCGTGTAACGTATTTCGAGACATGTTAATATAGTTTTCAGTTGTATTTTATCATGGTACAGTCCATAGGAGTGAATTGTTAAATCTGAATAATATTAGTGATAATAAACGGTGTTGCATATAGGTGATTTCTTTTCTTGCTCGCAATCAATTTGGACAGCGAATAAAGCTTACACCTTTTAAAGATTGGCGGAAAGCATAAGTTTCGTTGCAATTTCTACTCAAAATGCCTTTCAGGTAGGAGCAGTCTTGGTGACATATTACCTCAGAATCCTACTGAAGTAATATGCAATGGAACAACTCAATGTAGGTGGGTGCAGGATAGGGGGAAGATAGCTGTGTAGGGAAATTGCCACCGGAGCCTGTGCTCCATTGCAATTAAATTAAATTAAATTAAACTCTTGAAATCAAAGAATTTGATTGTATTGTTCCATGAAGGGCACAGTGACTGATTACCTACATATAAAAGTAACAATCGTAGTAGTAATTGGGATTGTTTATGAAATAGCGTCCAGTCATTACAAAATCCTGAAGATGAAGAGTTCTAAATCACTATTTTACTTCGATCACATCGTCACCTTAAATCGGATCTACTTTGCTCCAACCGTTTAAATCAATTATACTGTCGTCACGATATTCTCTTTGAACCCATTTTGACTTCAATTTATAATAGTACACTCAAGCCTTTGGCTGCGAGAAACTCCTACCTTTAGCCAATCAGCATTACTGTAACTCAGAAATTAGTACGACGAACACGTAACATAGAAGGTGTGTTCAGATATATTTCATATAACATATATGGAAGGCCGTCGACCCTGTAAATACTGCGTGCATCATGGATAATCAATTCGTCATGGCGTGTCAAGTCTCGGAATGCATTTCCGATATACGTCTCTGCGGAATGCGTTAAGTCCCTCCTGAGCACGTCTACCTAATAACAAGAGTAAAGGACCATTCAGAAAACACAGGTACTAGATGTGTTTTGAGTAGCAAAACATAATAAATGTCTGTCGCAAGAATTTCACGATATGTGGTTGTGATACTGGCTGCTGTTTGTCCACCGAAAGTGCTGGATAGTATAACTCCTTATTACCCCATTCAACGATGCATAAGGCCGGTTTCTATCCGTGTTCTCCCACAAGTTTCAGTATTATAAAAGAATGTTTGATAAACGAATTGGTCGAATACTTCATAATAGATAAGAGGCGATGAGGTTATAATAGATTCAGAGTGGTGGACACGTTATGGCTGCAGAAAAGCGAGGAAAGGGGAATGTAGAAAGTGGGCTGTACCATTATGCAACGTCTCACCAGATGCAACTGGGCAAAGCAAGTATACAATTTGTCATACAATGTAACATATGTAATATATTTACAGTACTATTATGCTATTTTCAATACACTTACCTCTGACGCCGAAATTTTACACCACAAAATAAATTAGTTCATTACGTAAAACCATATTTAGGCCTACGGAAACTAAGGTTTGTGATATAAGAAAAGTTTTTAGTTCATCTGCTGATAATCGTTAACAGCTAGTTTCATCCGCAGGTTAACTTCAGAACCAAATGGTTGTACTATGCTTTATGAGACTCAATACCACACTCCCTCTCATAATTTTCTGCAGAGCTGTTTCATCTGTCATGATCTGCCAACTGGACAATGAAATCACATCTTCTTTCAGTTATCTTCCAGTTATCTGGTTCGGGAGTATTCTGCATGCCTTATTGTGGAAATCTTGCAAATGCGAATAGTCACATTACCCTTCGACGAAAACATCTCTTTTACAGCTGTCGACGCCCTTTCCTGTCCGCCTCCCCGGAGGCTGATGAGTTACACAGCGTAGCCCTCTGTCGGCAGAACCGTAAACAACGCAGCCTCCCTCGAGGCGTAATTGTTGCTCCGGGCTTCGTGGTTGGTTCGCTCTGCGAGCTGCGTTAAATGGCTTTCGGCGGGGGTAAACGTTGTTAGTTTTCCATCACCGCAGAAATGATTTTACGTTGTTATTCGTCGCTATCGTTACGGAGCTTCGTCACAATTATTTAGCGAAATTTCTCTAGGCCACGTTACCCCAAGAATTTGTGGTGATTTCTGTTTGGTTCGGTGCCTGGCGCGTCAGAGATACTAAGACTTTCTTTGGTACTAATGTTACCTGTTACTTGCTGCCGCGTGTCAAAAGATGAACGAAAAGAGTTTACTATATTATAAACCTGAATAACGTTGTGAGATACCAAGATATACACTGATCAGCCAAAACATTATAACCACCTTTCCACGTTCCATCTTTCGAACTAAATACAGCAGTGATTTGGCGTAGCATGGATTATACAAGTCCTTGGTAGGCTTTCAGAGGTATCTGATACCAGAAACCAGAATTCTCTTAAATTACGGACCAGCGGTTTGTGGGTGCGGCTCCAGGGAACGAGTATCTCTGAAACGGAGTGGCTGGTCGGATGTTCACGTGCTGCTGTAGTGAGAATCTATGTAAAGTGTTTAAAGGATGGTGAAACCACGAGTAGGCGACAGTGTGGTGGACACCCACGCCACATCACGGAACGTGGAGGTTGGAGGCTTGCCCTTTCTGTACTCTTCCGTGAGATCTGCCGCAGATCACCCCTATCCTGCACTGTCACGTGGTGAATAAGTCTCAGAAGGGAACCATCAGATTTTTTTATCCTCGTCTGTGTTGAATGGTATCAGGCGTAGTCATTACGAGTTTCAACTGAATTCACAAAAACTTTTGTATTAACATAATGACTCTACAGTTGATATTTTATGGCTGCGTTACTGGAATGAAGCGTTTATTTTCTCTGGTAGACACACGATTTCTGTGTAATTTCAAGCACGATTTCTGAAATAACGCATTTTTAAAGGCTTAACGACAACAAGGGATATTTAGTACATTGTACAGTTTCAGCAAGATTCCAGGATATTCCGTCGTTGGATATTGTAACTGGTTATTTACATTTGCTCTGATTGGCGGCTTACGAGTTTAAATTTCCGGCATATTAAAGACATAGTTAACTGTGGGTTTTTAAATTATTTCTCTACCCGGGTTAATCAATCTTTTTTGCTTATGGCTTTTTGTCTCATCGAATTCGACGTCATTAGAGGCGTAAAAGGACTGGGGAGAAGAGAGGGAAGAATTTGGCCGTGATCTTCTGAAGAAACCATCCGGGCATTCAGTGATTTCGGGAACCACGGAAATCTGAAATCATCCTAATGAGGATCTTAACCCGTGTCCTTTCGAATGCAATGTCAAAGCGTTACCGCTCACCAATAGGGGTCAGTTTATCAGTCCTCAAGTATAACTGCGTATAAGTGCTTTAAAGAATTTAAGAAGCGTTAAAAGGATTAGGATGAACTTTGATGGTATGTTACCAATGGATATATGATTGGTCGAACAATTAATTTGGGTTTCCGCTTCTTGTTATTGCAGATGCAGGACAAATGGCACGGCTATTTCTTATCAAGCAGTCAATTGATGCATCAACCCGCCAGTGTGGCTCACTGCGCTGAGGCGCAGCACACTGCATCGGGAGGGTACAACGTGGCAGGGCACGTGTACAGGCACCCATGTACCAGCCATCCTTAATGCGGTTTTTAGGCTGTTGTCCGCAGCCATCAAGGGGAATCCCTGGATAGTTTCTAAAATGCGCATCATAAACAATATGTTTCACAAACAAAAAATACACTTCTCAACAGAGAACATAGTTACATATTTCGCAAAGAGATGGCACAGCTTTATTTACTGCATTAGGGGCGTCCATTAGTTACGTAAGGTGAAAGGGGGTGGGATCCGGCGAAATCTCACGCCATCTTTTTAATTCCTTGAAGAACAGTGGAGCTAAAAAGTATAAAACGACGTTGATTCCAACGTTAGGGAGGGGGGAGAGTGGTTCTAAACTCCATAGAAAACAGGAGAGTTAAAAAAGTCTCCAAAAGTTAAAGTCGGCAGCAAGGAGAGGGGAGGATTCCCATCAAGATCTCACACTTCACCAAAAGGAGGGAGGATCCCACCAGCTCTCACGAAATCTCACCTAATCTCACCAAATCTTCCCAAATCTCACTAAATCTCACCAAATCTCACTAAATCTCACGCCATCTTTTTAATTCCTTGAAGAACATTGGAGCTAAATAAGTATAAAACGACTTTGATTCCAACGTTAGGGAGGGGGGATAGAGGTTCTAACCTCCCTGGAAAACAGGAGAATTAAAAATGTCTCCAAAAGTTAAGGTCGTCAGCAAGTAAGGGGGGGGGGAGGAATCCCCTCAAGATCTCACACCTCACCAAAAGGAGGGAGGGTCCCACCAGCTCTCACGAAATCTCACCTAATCTCACCAGATCTCACAAAATCTCAACAAGTTTCACCAAATCTCACCAAATCTCACTAAATCCCACCAAATCTCACTAAATCTTACTACCATGGGTGGGGGGAGGGGGGGATCCAGATTTCCGGAAAAAAGTCACGTAATTCTTGGACGATCCCTTAGTACACAGTTTGACCTGGTAGTAAGTATCAAATGCTCGGCGACAGTACGAGCATGTGGCCGTAAAATCAACGCTCGAAATTCGACCATGCCAACAATAAGTAAAACTCCTAATATTGGGGAAAAAATGTGGTGAAGAAAAAGAAGTCAGTTATGTATTACGGAATTTCGTATGGTGAGATGGTTCCACGAACTGAAAACTCATCACTCAATCAAGCGATTAAGCACAGTAGTTTCACATGGACGTTATATGATGTTGCCCTAATTGATACAAATCTCGATTGATAAATTAAGCGCACATCTTCGTCTTGCAACACGAAGATGTTCTGTTACACTCTGAGCCTCGCTAGTGACATTAGAGGCGGTATTGCGGCGCGATGGAGTGCCGCTGATGAAGCGGCCACGCCTAAGCGGCCGACTTGCTTGCAGGTCACGAGCGGCCCGCGCCGTATATCTGCACGCCGGACACGGCCAGACTGCAAACTGCCGCCCATAACCGGCTTCCGGGCACAACACTTGAAGGAGCCTGTTTGGCATTAAACCCGCCTTTTGTTCCGCCCTCGGAACACGGAATATCCTCCCCCTGTTGTAAGCCCTGCTGGACGACTCTCAGAGCTTCTGCGCAGGCACGAACAAGTGTTGTTTGAAAATTTAACTATTGATCGCATCTTGCGGGTGGAATTTTCGACTTATAGACTGCACCTGGGAGGATCGATGAAATTTAAAGTAGGCTATTAGCGCTAGTAATATAGAAGAAATCAATACCAAACTATTATTCTACATATCCTCCATTATTGCAAGTAATTTTTCATCACAACGGCAGTTTTTTGGGCTGCTGTGCAAGGTAGGGCCAGTAAAAAAAAAAAAAACAACTATTATTTCGGGATAAAAATATAATTAACACATTCCTTTAGCATTACTATTTCAGAAAGAGTATATGATAAAACAGGTAAGACAGGTGTAATACAATGCAAATCATCAGGTTATGTGTGGTATTAAACAATATATAGCAGCCATCATTATCGTGAATGTGCTAATTCCGCATGCGGTACACATGTTGATTTTCAGCGAGCTGTATTAGCAGAGGGTGTTATTAGATTGAAATACAACCTGGACCAGAATGACGACTAATATTTCATAGTGTCTAGTACATTTTGAGTGAATAAGGAGGTTGCCATGTCGAATTATGAATATAATGACGTGAGAGGCGGCTCCAGACATCTCTTGCGGCTAAGGCAGTAATGTGCGTAACTGTGTTGTGGTTAGGTTGACATCAAGCGTGGACCACAACGACTTTTAATATTCCATAGTGCTTAGTAGATTTTGGGTCGCCATGTAACATTTTGACCATAATTACATCACAATCGGCTCGAGACGTCTGTTGACGCTGTCAGTAATGTGCGTAATCGTAGGTTTCGGCGCCCATTACACCTTTGTTACCTATTTTATGGCTTTTGGGTGTACTTTTCCTTTAAGAGATAGTGCCAAGGAAGCAGTTAGCCATAATTTTTACCCGAAATAACATTTTTTCAACTGGCCGTACTTTGCACAGTAACCGTTTTTTAATTCCTTCTTCAGTAAAATTTATTGGATCTCTAGGTATACAATTGCGTATGAATTCTTGTACCTCTTATTCGTTGGAAAATTTGAACAGATATGTGATATTAATATGGGGTTAAATTTAGACTTTGGGGCGATAGATCCAAAACCCTCTTCACTTCTACCAAATTAGTTTCTGAAGCAGGAGCAACGGTGTGGGAAGAGCATTGTTGTAAGAAATCAGAATATCGCGTACCCTGTGTCTTTTGGACAGACAGGCAACATCACCACAGAGTTCGTGGTAGTATGTAGTGTTGACGGTCATTCATGAGTTTTCCACAATAAGCTACTGAATTTTCAAATTTGTCTGTGACGTGATTCTCTCTAGGGTACGTGTGTGAGTGAGCTTAATATCTACTTGTAAGTGATCTAGCTGTGTGTGTCTGGTGGCGGGGAGAGGGTTGAACGTTAGTATGGGGTGTGGGCGGCTGTGGTCTGGGTAGACGTTTTTGTTGAGGGCAGAAGCTAGTGAGCTGTGGAGGAGTGCTGTTTCTGAACGTGTGTATGATGTCTGATACAAAATACTGTTCTAATGTGAAGTTGAATTCTCTGCCCGTCGTTTCATCGATGTTTGAGAGCGTATACTGAATGCAAGAGCTAACATCTTTAACCGTCAGCTGTCAGCAGAATTGAACAACCTGAGGCGTGTTAGTCCTTAGGATCATAGGAAGGATTTTGGTTTCTTCCACTCATCGATGCGTCCTTGGAGAGGACGCAATCATAGCATGACCGTTGCATTCTGTCTGTCATGCACAGAAGAAATCATACGACTTGTACATAAGAGTCTTAGGAACAGTATCATGGGGTCCCATTCTGCGCAATGTCTGCTGGTGTAACACATTTGTGTACCAGAAACTAACTATGAATTGTGGAACGAACACACGAAACGTCTTTTCATTCAGATCGACGATAAGTAATGAAAGGACTGTTGAAACAAGCACGCAGAATATTGCGTGCTAACATCAACGATCTTTAAAGTATACATCGCATATTTAAAAAGACTCGTTTCTATTTGATTATGTCTCTTAGAGTGATATCTCCAGTTTATTAATTTGTTAGACGATGGGGCAAAGAATGAAATACAAACTAACTTGTAGCCACGGAGGCCGAACTATAACAAACTGAACCAGTGCCTTAGGCTCACTACTACTTTGCCTTGTAGCATCCAGCTCGCACTCTTACTTCATTATTCGTCAGCAAGAATGCCAAGTAAAATGTTATTGCATCATGTAGTTCAGATACTACAGAGAAAGCAAATATAACGCACTGGATAGAGCATTTGAGATACGGAATACTGAGTGGGATCCGATTTGAGAACTATACAATCAGTTTGCACCAAGTGTTAATTCTGAACAATAGATCACCACTATAGGAACAGTGGCGGTTGCTATTTATCAAATCTGACTGGTAATTTAATTATCCATCGAATTTAAAAAGAAATAAAACAATAAAAAAATGGTTGTACTCCATAATTAGAGGTATTAACGTATTTTTAGTATCCACACATTCGGTTGGCAAAATTAAAACTTCTGAAAAAATATTGGCACTTTATAGTAAGAAGTTTCTTTTCGAGAATAGTCTAAAAACATGTGAAACCGAAATAAGCTCGAGGTTCTGTTTCTTTGATAATTTTTCGGCAAATGGCGCTGATTTTGGAAACCAACAAAGAAACGAGATTATCGTTATATACGGACGAAAATTGTAAACAGCGATCCCGGAGGGTAAGCGATTATGGTTGAAGCCTAGCATTTCCATGAATGAATTCCTTATCTCCCCATCCTTATCCCCATTACGAAAACCTTCTGGTGGACCAACAGGAAATAACTGATTAAAAAAAATGCAGGGGTAGTGCTAGTCGACCCTGGTGCAGTTAGGTTTGTACTCAGGAGGTAGTCTCCTGGTAGGAATCTCAATGCTTGGCGCGTATTCAGATTAGTCAGCGCCCTCTCCCCGCCACGGTGCTATTCGAGTCATTAATGCAATCCTTACCAATTAAATTTATTACATTGGTATTAATATGCAATGAAATCTCAGTTATAATCACTTTTTAATCAAAAAGTTTCGGTATACTGCAAAGTAACTATATTAGAGGTAAGTATTTTTAGTAGCTCGATAGATATTTGCTAATTACTATTTCTTGATGTTTAGTCCTGTCATGGAAGCAATGATAAGCATTTGATTGCCTTAAATAGCTACTCCGAACAATCACTTTTCACTTGGGTATTTTTTTTTTTTTCGCGAGCTCTGCAATAACATTACACAATACACACAGAATAGGCACCGACTCGGCCAATGATACTAACTACAATCATGCAAATATTCCAGCGATTCTGACAATCAACTAACTTGCAACTCACTGCTCAACTAACTTACTCGTCTCTGGCACTTGTTTATAGATGCTACAGAAAGATCCAGAATAATTCAAAGAGTTGCGACCGACGTTTCTCGAATTATAGCGGTACTAACAAATAAATGCACACAAAAATAATTTCAGATTGTACAAAATCACTCACAATTATTAGAAAACACCTTTAAATGAATGTTAATACTGTTTACATGCATTTATTCACAAAATTATTAAGATAAACCATTCCAAACCGTCGAAAATTGTCCTCATACAAACTTTTAATTAATGATTCATACACAATACTGTCCTTGAATACAGTACATAGCATTTACACAATTTCTCTCCATAAAAAATGTCAATTTATATGACAAATATACACAAATTCACAATTAGTCACAC
Source organism: Vandiemenella viatica (assembly GCA_031002005.1). Taxonomy (NCBI): domain Eukaryota; kingdom Metazoa; phylum Arthropoda; class Insecta; order Orthoptera; family Morabidae; genus Vandiemenella; species Vandiemenella viatica. Next base: position 105,219,076 of record JARYHS010009186.1, on the reverse strand, counting down.
AAAATATAAACAATTCCCTAATTAATCAACTCCCAGTTTGCTATACATAATTCTTCAAATAATATTTCATACAAGGGGTGAGTCTGAGGCTCTTGCAAGCTGTCGTTTAATTACAAGCTATAAACGATATTCGGGAAAAAATTCCTATTCCTATTTAAAGCCGTTTTTTGAGATAGACGCGGTACCAAAGTGCTTTGACAGTCGCTCAGCTATTTATTTTCATACGAAAAAAGTGAAAAAAACCATACTAGTCCTTTACTTAAAGAACTCTTAACATTTGTTCCTCATAGGCTGGGATATAAAAATATATTTTCCGTCCGCCTTTACTTACATGTAAACATAATTTTTTACAAACTTTTGATTTGTAGGAAAATAAAATATGAAAAAATTTAAAATTTCCGTACTTATTCCGTTTATCTTCTCCGGACGTCAGACAGACAGCGGAACGCAGACCTATTTCTGACGTTCAATAGGTCTGTGTTCCTGTTGCGTGTGTAACGTTTAAAAGGTCTCCAAACAAAAATTAACTTGAATAATGACGAAAAACTCTTTTGGGTTGAGGTGCTGGGGAGGCTTTTCTGAATTTTCGTACTTACTGGCCACTTCGGAGTGTTGAGAATCTTCGGACTTGTGTGACTTTTCGGACATCTCAAGAATTTGTGTTTTTATATATTTATTTTAATGTGACTACATTTTTTAATTTAACTATAGAGAACTGGAAGAAGAAATCTGTAGGATATAATATTTACTCTCTTCTCAAGGCGTCTAACAAATCAACGTGTAGCAGTATAAATGCAGTGTAGGCAGCATTTTTTAATATTGTTAATTATAAATCAACTTTCGCGTACTAAATATTTGGAGACCATTGTGTAAAACGATTACAGTTGAAATTTCTCAGCAGATTATAGCAGCAACACAGAAATAAGGGGTCGCACGTACTATAGGATTAAGAGTACCCGACTGCAGCACGCACTAGACCATACAACAGTGTTTCACTAGGTATACAGGGAGGCGGAGGTGTAGTTTTACATTCCAGTCTGTATCTCGGCACCGCAGTGAAATGTTATCATGCCAAGGATACCACGGCAACCGTTCCATAACAGACTAGATCTGGGCACTGGAGATTGTACACTTCCTTACGTTCAACTTTTACCAAAAATCATCCACCTTAATAGGGGTGTGAATTACGATTGTGATGTTTCTACTTTTTCGCCCTAGCGACTGATATACCCTGCTCTCCCGAATCATGCCTGGGGCCTGGTGGGTGAATGCCACGATGGTCTCTTCAAAAAGGGTATGGCCGAATTCCTTCCCGTTCCTTGCCTCCACACCTTTCCCGCCTCTAATGATCTCGACGTTGACGAGGCGAGAAGCCATAAAAAATGTACGAAATATATTTAACTGTGAATTACAATTTTATAACAAAATACATATTTATAAAAGAGTGAATTTGTTACATATTTTCCTTTAAAAATACAACCACTGAAGCACTCGAAGGTAAACATTTCGATTGCAAGAAACAAATAAATTTTCTAAATTGTCACTAGTTGATTAATTTGTAAATATTCGCTATTAAAAGTATCATTGTGTATGCAAAATTTTCGTTTCATTCGGACACTGGAAAGTTGGTGAATCATCAACTGAGATATTTTCAACGTACGATAGATAAGCAAGACATACATGCAGTACAAATTCAATTAATTTTTGTGAAAGGGATCAACTATAATTAATACGTTTTCTTTCAAACACAAGATGTTAACGAGAAAAAGTATTACTGATTTTTTTCAGTGTTTACGCCCAGCCGATGTCGGTGAGGAAAGTAGAATAGAAACGGGAAGGAATTCAGTCATGGCCTCTCCAAGGAACTATTCCTGCATCCACCTGGAGTGATTCTGGGAAACAATTAAAAAGAACGAAAACTGGATGGCTGGAGGGGTGTGAGATAACAACCATAGAGTTAGTTAATTTTAAAATAACTAGTGTAAGTGATAGTAAAAATAATATGGTGGGATGTTTAAGTTGGCTAACATGTAATACAAAGAGTTATGCAATTTTTTTTTTTCGTTGACTGGTGGTTGTCATGGATGTTTTAGTAATAGAAGTTTGACTTGAAAGTCGTTGAATTAAGATTTGTTAAGCTTGTGAGAGTTTCAATACTGAATGTGAAATAAATAATCAATGTTGGAAAAATGAGAGAAGAATTATTTAATGAGTAATGAATAAAATATATCAAGATAATGGTTTGTACTAAACAGCAGCGAGGCGGCTATCGTTCGTAATTTTTGGTTTAAATCCAGAATGCATAACGGGCCATATTAAACGGCAAAAGGAAGCATTAACATCGCAGGGGGATCTCTAAAGACCTCGCTTTTAAGAGACGTTAAGCAGCAGGCTGGAGGGGGATTCAAACCCGCATCCTCCAGAAGGGAGAGTCCATTAATTACGTAAGGTGTTTTTTCCGGAATTCCTGTTCTTGAGATTTGGTGAGATCTGGTCGGACCCTCCCCCCCCCCCCCTCGCTTCCCCGCCACCCTGCTGATCGACCTCATAGTTTTTTGAGTTTGTGAGTTTTTTGAGTTTGTGAGTTTTTTTTTGAGTTTGTGAGTTTTTTTGAGTTTTTTGAGTTTGTTTGAGTTTTTGAGTTTGTGAGTTTTTGAGTTTGTGAGTTTTTTGAATTTATTTAGCTCTCCTGCTTTCGAGGGCGGTTATACTCCCCCCCCCTCCCCGCTACCTAAAGTCGGTATCCGCGATGTTTTTAGACCTTTTTTTAGCTCTACAGTTCTTCGTGAAATTAAAAAGCTGGCATGAGATTTACGTCGACCACCCCCCTCCCCTTGGTTAGATTTTGCCGGACCCCCCTTCCCCGCCTGTATTTCACCTCACGTAATTAATGGCTACTCCCGATTACCATGACCTAGTGCTAAAGCTCACCCACCGAGCTCAGTCTTTAAGTCCAATGTGTACGTAGATGTCGATCGTAAGTTCGTTGAGTGCAACCGAATCATGACGTATATCTGTGGGAGAGTGATCCTATAACGTTGTTACAGTGGACAGTGTGCGAACTGAGCCCTCAGTTGAGTGTTACGCGCGGCGCTTTAACAGCTGGCAGTCCTTACTCAGCGCGGGTTGTTATCTTGTTGACGTATTACTGTAATCCTGTTGAAGTTCGTAGAGCTTGAATCCGCTGTGCACGACGCTTATCTGCCAGCTTGTCGTCGATTACAGGATTGTGGTGCATACAGCGCAGCGCTAACTCTGTATCAGCTAACATACAGGATCAATTTCTCCGCATTCTCACCTTACGCAATACCAGCGTAGCTGATAGGAAAGGAACTTTATATTTTTAATTGATCTTCCCATTAGAAACATGTATGCTACAGTTAATAAAAGAGAAAAAATATAAGAATTTGAAACTTGAGTCTACACAAGGATACCAAAAATTAATCGCCTAATTAATTTAAAATCTGCCCATAAAGAACGTGCAAAGGAATTTATGAAAGAATTTTATCTCGAAAAAGAAATCCGCATACGATTAGTTGTAGATGGGTGATACGGTAGAACAGATAAGGTATAGAATGAGACACATTTCGGAGAATGCTTCTGGGAAGTATTACATGGGGTTATACATACGATATTTAACAGTTGACGAACTCTAAGGGCGAAGCTCGTATTTCCAAATTTGTAACTCTACTGGTGGCGCATTCCTATCATGTCGCAAACGCATCTCTCTGCGCCTTCCATTTGTTTTTATTCGTTCAACTTCAGCCGCACAATTTTTATTAGCTGCGCAATATATCTGCATGAAATATTGCTGAAATTCATTTGAGAGATAAATCCACACGTTTTGGCGTTCTATCGGTGACATTATTCACGTAAAAGGGGACTCAAATACAATTTATAAGGCGAGTTTTAGTACAGTTAACAGTATCAAGCAATGCACGGCAATTTGCCTAATTATACTTACTTCTGTGTTCGCTCTAAACAAATAGCATAATTTCTTCAATTACATCATGAGTATACCCATATCCAGCTTAAATTCTTCTATTATATACCTCTATTCCCGTCCATACAGAAAGTAACAACTTACATGAAACAACACTGGTGGTAATTGGAAAAGCAATCAAACTTGAATTTCGGCATCTGACGACGAGACACACGTATTATTTACGCACTAGTTTATGATGAGAAAAGTTGTGTATTTCTTGCTTGTTACTATCCTTATTTTACTATCCAGTACATTCACCCTTAAATCACTGGGAATGTAACTCATCATTACAGTCATGAATCGGCTATCTTGTGACAACTCTGGAATCTTGCTCAATCTTTTATTTAGTCAAAACTAAAATAGAAAAATTTGTCCTACATTTACTACACAAAAAATAACCCTTTTGCATGTTCATTATACTAATGATAGAAGTACCTCTTCTTAACACGTTTTATTTCATTTAATAATAACTCATTAAATTATTGAAGGAATGTGAAATAGTACATTCTGGAACATAGACATAAAACTCTCGTCTTTTCTCTTTTGAATTCCTGTTATTCACTTATTATCATTCTATTTCAGATTTATTTAATGGTTATTGATCTGTGATCAAGTCACTGGTTCGACTGCTGAAACGGATTTGAAATACCGGTAGTTAAATTTCAGTTATATATTTATTTTAAGGTGAAAGAAAACATTGAAAAATTATATACGTCTTTCGATAAACAAAGAAAAACCCGGAAGGATTTAATGATCCCGCGTTCTTCCTTTTGTGAGTGTTCATCCTCCAGACTCACTGGTACAAATCTAAGCACAGAAGGAAAAAAACCCGTGAAACATGCGCACCAACGAATTAAAATCTAGGACATATACATCATTCTATGTGATGGTGGAGTTTGGAAATGATCCGTGATGTCTACTTCTATGAGTCCGAGTGTAGGCGGTTACACTGGGGGACGTTTGCCCCGCCAGCCTGGCGTCCCCATCCGATTTACAAATCACCACAAAATGTGTCATTTGCCCTCACTCCATACCCTCTACGGAGAGGTTGGAGTTATCCCAAGAATTGGTAACAACCAGATGTGCTCCACTACCTTTTCTACACTGTCGACCTCGTCTTCACGATGAAATTTCTTCCACCACCAGCACTTGATGACATGTTGCCTCATACTGTCAGATCACTACCGGCCCCTATTAACTTTAATTAGTATTATCTTAGTTTCATCATACTTAAATTAACTTTTTTTGGCATTTAAAAAATTATTGCCTTCAATATTAACACTGAGCCATTGTTTCGCTTGCTGAGGACTCATTGTTACGAACAGCGCGTGTAATGCTACATTGACGATCTCACCTCGCACCTCGTACACCAACACTGACACGATCTCTAGACTCTCGCCAGAATTCATTCAGCCGGAGAGCTATCATTTTTTTTTTGAACTTGGATGACATGTAAATCAGAATTATAATTGTATATATAAATTCAGAGGTTATACATTTTACCGAATAAAATATCAATTACAGATTATTAGGTTTAGTGTTTTTATGTTTCATAAAACAGGTTTACACTTTCAAGGGAAGTATGGAACAGATGTTCCAAAAAATGGTACAAAAAGACTCTGGAGAGTCTTTGAAATTGTTAAGAATGTCACGAGCTGATGTTGAACGTCCTATGCGAAGAAATAAACCATTAACATCAAAACAAAGAATAAATTTGCGATAGCAATACCAGCAAAATTTCTATCAGCCTTAAGTGAGAGGTTTTAATAGCTACTGGAGACAGTTCCAGATGTACTGTATTCTCTGTTTGTTCAATATTTCAAATGCGGCTATGTTAAAAACTATATATGAAGCTTGGAAAACTATTCTTGCTATCTATTTTTTTGTTCTCATTAGTCTTTCGACTGGTTTGATGCAATCGTCCATCCCTTCCTATCTTGTGCTAACCTCTTCATGTCTACATATCACTTACAACCCACGTCCTCAATTATCTGCTTCATATATTCTAATCTCTGTCTACCTCTTACCTTCGACTGATCCCTCCACTAACAAATTAACCAATCCAGCATGTCTCAAAATATGACCTACTAGCCTGTCTTTTATTTCTGTAAGCTTCTTCCACAAAGTTCTTTCTTTCCTCACCCATCATTTCCAAAATTCGTTCATTTCGTACTTTGTCTATCCACTTCATTTTCAGTATTCTTCAGTTGCACGAATGCTTTAATTTTCTTTGTCGTATTCCTGAAGTCCATGTTTCGCTACCGTAAAGTGCTGTGCTCCACACATAGAGTTTAAAAAAGTTCTTTCTAATTCCTAGATCAATGTTTCAAACTAAAAGATTTCTCTTTTTCATGAAGGCTCTTTTTGGTAGTGCTATTCTGTTTTTAACATCATTCCTGCTACGGCCATCGGTTGTAATTTTTCTTCCCAAAAAAAAGAATTCTCTTACTATTGCATCCGATCCTATTTTTATATTTAATCTACCAGTATTGGTATCATTTCATCACCTTTGTCTTGCTTTGATTAATATTCAGTTCAAAATCTTCCTTCAGTATTTTGTTCATACCATTCAGTAACTTCTCAATATCCTCAACCTGTTCTGCTAATAAGAGAATGTTATCAGCAAATCGTAGCATACTGATTTTTTCTCCCTGAACACTTATCTCACATTCAAATTTGTTTTTTACTTCCTTTATTTCTTGCTATCTTGAAGGATTAAGTAAAGAAGGGAAATAAAAATGTGTTACACTTAAATGAACTATTTCTTTGTTGGCATTATTGTTTAGCTTATTTATTTATTTTACTAAAAGATAATTGCCTGTAATATTTAGACTTCAAATAAAGTACATTTTCTTAGATTTATCAATAATATTATTTGTATTAATTGTATAAGATGAATTAACTTATAGCAAAATAATACATAGGAAGAGCATTAAACATTGGATTAATGAGGCAGGTTTAATAAGATCGGTCATTCAATGCTGTTTTAAATGCGATAGTGTAAACAATGTGCTCGCGCCTTTGACTCGCACCAAAAAATCGCCACCGAGGCGAGCGGTACTCGCGAGCAACTGCGCGAGGCGAGACTATGCGAGCGCACCGTTTACACTCTCGTGTTCGCGCTGTCTCGAGTCGACTCCTGCATGCTCGCGCGCGAGTGTATACGCGACATCAAGGAGAGCGTGTTGCCAGAGCGTTGTGCAGTGATCGATATTCACATCCAGTGGTGGTAAGGCGTAGAGTAGTATGACTGCGCTAAGGCCAAAAGCCTTAGCTGGTATGAAAGCTGTAACATTTGACTTTTATTTTCATGGATTTTGACTGCAAGGAAACAAGTGTTGTGAAGACTTTTACGTTTAATTGCTGAAAGTTGTAGAATAAACTGAAGTTCGTGGAATTAATTGGTAATAATTGCACCTCTCATTGTGTAATAAGAGGCTGTAATTGGGGGGGGGGGGAAATTTTATTTTTTTAAAGAATTTTTCTTTGTTGGCAAGAATCTCATAACTGGCAGATCGCAAGGAAACTGACATTTGATTTTTATTTTGTTTATTTGGCTTTCACATCGTTAGACTTGTCTAAATTTACTATTAACATATAAATCAATGCAATATCAAACACAAAGCCTAGATGTTACAATTGGCCGATTTACCCAAGCAAACAATTGAATGAATTTACGTTAATGTGATTCGGGAATTATCTAATGAAGTTAAACTATTAAAAGATGACAAATATGCGCAATATGAAGCGATAACAAATATCAGCAATTAAAACATAAGTACATGTACATGAAAATGAATCCGGGCACCGTTAAATTAAAGAAAACATTATGGTACTTGTGATATGCAAGGGCCTCCACAATACATAACGTTCAACAAAAGATGCTAGCACAGAATTTGATCTGCTTGATGAGCAGAGGTATCCGTCTCAAGTCGCTTATGGGTCTGTTGCAGTCTCAAACATCCCAATGATTCGTGACCTGGCGCGTACACATTACCAGGAGTCAGTGGTGGTTGCCGCACAGCCAATTACTGTGCGATGTCGACTCGGCGAACAGACGAGGGTCACCAGCCAGTGATCATAAGATGATTACTGTCCGACACACCCCGGGTTTAACCGTCTCGGACTGCTGCCAAGCCAGAAGTGTCCCCTGCGCTCTTGGGAAATATGGCCTCCCTCCTCTGGGCGAAGAAAACATGCGGGGGCAGAAAGAATAAGCCCTGGTTTAAGTTATAAAAACCCCGTGGTCACGTTTCATTGGCGGGACAAGCCTTCCAGATATCACGTGATGTCGCAGCACACTAAGATTCCGACCCCCGTTATCCGCGTGTCTGTCTTTGGAGGGGAGGTGGAGAGCTGGCCTTCACAGCTTCGCTACACAAGCCAAAGGACAACGCCATGGCCTTGACCGGCGACAGTCTGGCTGTCCATTGTCCGTAGGCGTCTCTCAGGCGGGTTGACTAACGGTATTACTTCCGCCCTTATGCCGAGCTCTGCAGCCCTCGCTTTAATCAGAAATCTTACACTCGCATATTTGCGTTGAGTCCTCTCACATAAATACCCTTGCATATTAATTTAACCATATACCATTTGGGCTGCCCGAGATCAGTTTAATTAATCTAACCTAGGACCCGAACAAAATTAATATTAAAATAATTTGAAATATAAATTGTAGTGTGACGTGATAATGTCCAACTACAATTGGAACTGAAGAATGTTGAATTATTAAGTTTGTTTTGAAGAGTGGAATATGATACGCCAAATATGTGTTCGAGAGGTACTAGTGCCTTCTATCCAAAACACGGGTGTACCTTGCAACTCGAAACTGCTAACCCCGCGGCAGCGTCGGACACCTTTACGGTGCCGCAGCCAACTGAGCCAAAGATTAAGGCCTACGCTCCTATGCGAGTGTATCGTTGTAGTTGTACAGATGAAATTATACACGAAACACTGAGCCAGGTCGATTATGACTCCAACAATAGATTGCGGGAGACTTTAGCGTATGTCATTACGAAAGTAGGTGGACCTTCTCCCCTCCTGACCTCGGTCTGCTTCAGTGGAGTGACACTGCCTGTATCGGCCTGCGAGAGCGACCCATCGATTGCGGCCTCCTAATAAGCCAATAAAATGCCGGAGGCAGTCGTCACGCGAGCCGTGTTCATAACCCTCCCGTCGGCACGACCCGCTTCATGTGCTCGCGTTATTTCTTTTTTCGATTGCTATCTGCAGGGGTCCACACACACCATCTCCAAATCATAAACGCGACGTATGGACCGCGGGCTGGTGATTGGACTCTGCCGCAGTCTCCACTGCGAAATTGCGGCGGTCGCAGCGCTTTCCCCCGATTGGCTGCTCACGACCTGTCGTTCTGTTTACACTTTATTTCCTCGCTGGCTCCGATCTCGTAAACTCGTCTGTCACTGCTGTGGCCTTGGGGCGCAGGATATGAGAGTGTGTAGCTATTGCAGTACTGAAAGAATATTTACACTGTAAATGGGTCGTATCTAATGAGTTTTTAGATCAGTTTTTATACAGAGAGTTTTTATATAATGAGTTTTATATAATTACTTTTTATGTAATAAGCTATATAATGAGTTTTTATATAATAAGCTAATAATGAGTTTCTATATAATGGATTTTTATATAATGAGTTTTATATGGTGAGATATATAAGGAGTTATATAATGAGTTATATAATGAGTTTTATTTAATATATGTTATATAGGCATGTACACAATAAGTTTTTATATAAAGATTTTTTATATAATGGGTTTTTATATAATGAATTTTATGTAATGGGATATTGTAATAGTCGTCGTACTTTGCTTATTAAATTCTTGTAATATTATTGCTTTTTGTTATTCTGTATCCAGAAATGGAAGATCTCTAACTAGGTAAAAAGCTGCATTTAATCTACATATTACAAGGTGACATGCCAAACATACAAAGAAATGATTATACACATATATATCTCACTATCACTTCCCGAATTATTTACACTTAATATTTTCATTCATACTGTAGTATAAAAATTTTATCGCCTCGAAATCGTATGAAATCAAATATGATTAAGCTGGCTAGCTAATCACGCAACATCAAAGCACTGATTGCATTTGAATTGTTAAGTACGAGGGTGAGTCAAATGAAAACCTTAAATATTTTTTTAGATATTATTTATTGTGCAGAAGTGGTACAAGGCTGTATCACTTTTCAACATAATCTCCCCCACGCTCAATGCAAGTCCTCCAGCGCTTACAAAGTGCATAAATTCCTTTAGAAAAAAATTCTTTTGGTAGTCCGCGCAACCACTCATGCACCGCGTGGCGTACCTCTTCATCAGAACGGAACTTCTTTCCTCCCATTGCTTCTTTGAGTGGTCCAAACATATGGAAATAACTTGGGGCAAGGTCTGGTGAGTATGGTGGATGAGGAAGACACTCAAAATGCAGGTCTGTGATTGTTGCAACTGTTGTAGGGGCAGTGTGGGGCCTTGCATTGTCATGTTGCAAAAGGACACCTGATGACAGCAATCCACGTCGCTTTGATTTGATTGCAGGCCGAAGGTGGTTTTTTAGGAGATCTGTGTATGATACACTGGTGACAGTGGTCCCTCTAGGCATGTAATGCTCCAAAACAGAGTCAGCATAACCTTCCCTGCTAATGGTTCTGTTCGAAACTCCTTTGGTTTTGGTGATGAGGAATGGCGTCATTCCTTACTTGCTCTCTTCGTTTCTGGTTGGTGGAAGTGAACCCAGGTTTCGTCCCCAGTAACGATTCTTGCAAGGAGGCCATCACCTTCTCGTTCAAAGCGCCGAAGAAGTTCTCAACAAGCATCAACACGTCGTTCTCTCATTTCAGGAGTCAGATGCTGTGGCACCCATCTTGCAGACACTTTGTGAAACTGGAGCACATCATGCACAATGTGGTGTGCTGAACCATGACTAATCTTTAAACATGCTGCAATGTCATTCAGTGTCACTCGGCGGTTTTCCATCACTGTGGCTTCAACTGCTGCAATGTTCTGTGGAGTCACAACTCGTTGTGCCTGACCTGGACGAGGAGCATCTTCCACTGAAGTCACACCATTTGCGAACTTCCTACTCCATTCGTAGACTTGCTGCTGTGACAAACATGCATCACCGTACTGAACCATCATTCTTCGATGAATTTCAATGGATTTCACACCTTCACTACTCAGAAACCGAATAACAGAACGCTGTTCTTCCCTGGTGCAAGTCTCAAGTGGGGCAGCCATCTTTATACTGATACTGCGACGGTATTTGTGCATCTGCACTATGCTGCCACCTACAGGCCATTCTGCACGGTGCCTGTAGCACGCTTACCAACTTACAGGGTAGCGGCGAGAAATTTCGATTTTTTATTACAAATTTAAGGTTTTCATTTGACTCACCCTCGTAGAGCAATGAAATTATCTTTAAAGACGTGTTATGGTTTTCGTATTCCTCATTGTTCGCGATAATTCGTTGAACAGAATGATGTGATTTACCGTTTCTTGTAGAATGCAGGAAGCGGCCACAGGTGCGTTAGGTACTAGACTCGAGATCCTTTTCTCATCCCCTTCGTGTCTCCTCGCCAAAACAAGTGGGCCAATGGATGCAGTAAATACATGTATCGTTATTAATCACAGGTAGAACCAGTTGCTCCTTAGCTGCATACAAGCAACAGTAAAAAAATTTAACATTACTACTGGGCAATCAGTAGAAAATTCGTCTAGCACGTTTCGTGCTCCAGAACAGAATGAATATAAAATGGCCGAAACTTAGTTTCCAAACCGCTTCGTTCTCGCCTTGGGTGCTTTCCATTGGCTCAGCGCGGCTTGGGTATAGGGGACTATTTTCTGAGGTTGGCTTAGTAAATTCTGACGTGCAGGTAAATACCCTTCTTTCTCCCGCCAACAAAGGATTGCTGGTGCCGCAAAGTCGTGAATAACAGCATTGGCTCAACGGACATATTCAAACGAACTGCCCGTTCGACGCTTTGGGAAAATCCAGCACACGTCCTCCCAGCTCCCGCTAATAACCAATACATTCTTAATAAATACAAAATGTAATTTGGACCATTACAATATATAATGATTTATATAATGAGTTTTATATAATGAATTAGTTGTTACCCGTAACCTCGTTCAGGTGGACTGTTAAAGTACGGACCAATTATGCAGTATTTAATATAAAGTGAGCCACTCGTATGCCGAAATCACACCACACACATTCGACTCGAGAACCTCACACCGACTGACCTCACACGCCATGATGGTCGACACAGCAGGTGATGCGGAATCCTGTGGAGCAGACGATGCTGTCTCCGAGAATGACGCCATTTACCTGGAGGGTCGTCGAGAGAGCGATGATTTTGTGTACATTTTTGACTTCAAGCAGTCAAACTACACAATCGGCCAACTCAGTGAATTGGCGCGAAAGCACAATTTCACGTCTATGGCACTATGGGTAATCCATGCTGGCCTTAGGTACTGCTGGGAGATACCATCAGACTATGAAGAGTGCTTCACGACGCTGAGATTCGAAGAATTTCAGCACCATGCAAAGCTGATCCAAGACGACGCTGAAGCGAGAGGACTCACGCGCCCTGACGCCCTTGCGACTGTTCCTCTGGTCTTCAAGGATGACTTCTGTGGAAAGAGATTTTTCCGCAGACTAAACGGACGGCGCAAGAGGCTTCGCAGAAAGTACCAATCTGCAGCAACTGACGACTGGCAAGTCGCTGGTACCTCGCACACCACCTTGCCGGAGGGGGAACCAGCGACTGCTGGCAACACAGAAACATCAAATCCGCCTGAGGATACGGAGTCAGCTGCTGCAAACGAGGAGACGCCCGACGACCAAGCAGAGCTACAGCCGGAGGTGACCTCGCCCTCTAGCCCAGCTCAGGAGGAGGAGGAGGAGGAACCTGTCCTAAGCATTGAGATGGGACCGGTTCTGCCGATAACAGTTCCGTTCTCCGGCAACTGGGCGGGCCTGTACGTGAAGCTGCTGTTAGCAACTGAGCTTCCCGTATTCTGCTGGCCGGCGGCTGGGGGACTCAGGATCCTCGCATCATGCCCGCCGGACCTGGAGAGCGCCTGCAACACGCTGCGGGACATGGGGCTCAACACCAGTCCGCCGACAAAACCACTCTCTGCGCCTGCAATGGCTGAGTCACAGCCGAGGGTGAGGGAGAAGAGGGTTACCAAGAAGAAACCCTCTCCCCCCGAGCTTCGGCAATGTTTCAACTGCCAACTCCATGGGCACGAGGCGAGGGAGTGCAAAAACCAGCGCAGATGCACCAGATGTGGGGCTGACCATCGCGCTGCTGAATGTACCATAGCCAGAGAGGAGGCTGTCTGCTGCAACTGCGGACTAAATCACGCAGCCTGCTTCTCTGGCTGTGAAAAGAAGAAACAGCTTAGGGCGAAGCATCGCTCAAAAGCTGCCGCGGCGCCCAGGAGTGCCCAGCAGGAGACACGCTCCAGCATGCCACCTCACACTGCCAGACCGGCGACTACGCGCGGGCTCCATACGCGGCCCGCTCCGCGTCGCCAAAACCAACCCACGACGGCACGAGGGTTCAGTCGGCAGCCAGCCGGCCAACATGAAGGACGGCAAGCGGGGACGTGCCACGCCTGCCGCACGGGACCCGGTGATCAACTGACGGCGGTGGTGACGCTACTAACGCAGCTCATCACCGTCCTCATACCAAGAACGCCCACAAACTAGACTTCACTACAACTTCATGACTATCGCAAAAAGCCAAGTTCAAAAAACCAAACTCCGATAGCAGTAGAAGGGTTCGACCCTGGTACTGCCAAAATCACAGTAGCCATGCTACAACAGATGACGCTGACGCTGACGCCGAAATCACGACAAACATTTCCACTGCCATAAGTAAGTAAATGCGACCAGTAGCTTTTGCGTCGATCGCGTTCGACAGTAGATTAATACTAATTTGTGGACAATTTCATTTTGAATTTCTCATCTTTCCGACTTCACATTAAAATGAAACATATAGTATTTCACCCACGGATTTATGTGATATGCAGACCCCATTAAAATCTAAACAGTGTTTGTTTCGTACAGACAGGCAGATAGAATCGCGGTCAACGAAATGTAACTTTCTTCTCGCAGTCGGAGTGGTTACGACATAGAATATATAAAAACCCATGTTGCTCTAAAGCTATGATATGTCTGTTACATAACGTTATTTCTTCTATCTCATTTGTCAGAGAATTACATGCGTTTGGTTGGAATAAATGGGACCGTTTGCCATCAGCGGATTTGGTGCTGATTTCTGTAATAAGAAGGGGAAAGTCGTTGTACTATGATCATTCGCTTAGTTACTGATCGTAAACGTCAACGTCACTAGGTGAGCAATTCTCCTGTAGCAATTTCGGTAAACCATGAAAAACCGAAATCTGTGTGGTGGAGCAGGTATTTGAGTCCGCGTCATACCAGGATCTAGGGCTGTTGATATTTTTAAAAATATCGGATTTTCGATATATCGATATTTTAAAAAGTATCAATATTGGATACGATATATCAACGAAAAAATATTGATGTATCGATGTATCGATATATCGACCCCATTTTTTTAAAAAACAATGTTACAAAAACAAAACTTGCATAAATAGGGTCAAGTTTTGTAGCCATTTACTGATAAAAAGTTGTGAGATATTCTCTTGAATCAATTCTTTCAAGTCTTTCAATGTTTTTATACGGCATTTTTTTTTTTTTTTAAGAATACGAAAATTCTAACTTAGCTATTACACGTTTTTACTAAAATTATAGTAACAAAGCAAAATTTAATGTATTTCTTAACTTTTCTGATCTTTGTGCAAAATACGAGTAGAAATTTAAAGCAAATAGCCTCAACAAGAGGAAAGCAATTAAGGTACAAATCGTTTCACCTTTTGGATTGCCATTGGATAAACACAGACACTTTTCTGATGATTTGGGAATGAAATCGTGCATGTGTGCCAAATTCCTTGTTTGTAGGACAGCTGGAAGTTGTGTGAAATTATGATGGGAGATTGTCGTAGTCGTTTCAAAGAGTTTGAATTCCACAAACATCCGAAGTAAGGTGATGAATGAATAAAATTTCGGACATTAGTTACTAAACTCCATTTGAAATAAAATTTTGTGACATGTGAAGGTCAAGGTAGAAGTGTGGACTATTTCAGGAATTATTAATAAGAAAATTAAGTTATATGCACCAATATTTGTCAGGAGCTGTTTTTAAAAAAATACTCTTGTAACTTTTTTTTTAATATCGACTCCGATACCCAGATTTAAGTATCTAAATGCTGAAATATCGATATATCGTCCAAAAAATATCACTCACAAATATCGATATTTTCAAAAAATAATATCGATATATCGAAATATCGATATTATTTTTGCGTTCATTTATAATCTTTGATTTTGTTTGATTGGTCGGTCTAGTATTAAAACAAAATTGTTTCATAAAGGAGGTTATGGTCTGCCTTAGTCTTCTTCTTTTTTCAATTAACCAAATTTTCAATTAAACAAAACCAATTTGTGCCGAAAAGACTTCTCATTACCCTCTAAATCTTACAGACGGATTGTGATAATCAAAACTCCATTTAAAGCGTGGCGTTTCGCTACCGGAAGAATTCTTGGCTCACAAATGCTGTCGGCTGAGGAATCCCAGTGAGAATAAAGCGATTCCTGTACAGCAGACATAAAATCCGGCGGTTTGTTCATGGTATTGCGGTGCTCTATTGCGAGGCCGTCTTCAGTGCTGGCCCGTTATCGTTTCCTCGTGCCTCGTAGCTGTGAGCTTCGTGTCGGGAGGCGATCGCCTGGCCTGCTATCTGGTGGTGAACCGAAACACATTGCTCGCTTATGTTCCCGGGTCACGTTACGCACACCTGCGTTAATAATGCCGAGCGCATTTTTTTCTGATCCCAGCCGTCTCATGTTCCACCTCTGTTTTATCTTTATGACTTCGAATTAGTTCCGGTGTAGGGCCAAAGGAGCAAGAATTGAGCTGACTGCTCGTTCAGCTGAATTGAAATTTATATGCCTGCAATAAGGAGAGTTACTTTTCGCTTCTACTATTTTCTCGTGAAAGAAATTGCAACAACAACTACATCTTCAAAGTTATGACTTCAAGAGAGAAACTCTACTACGAAGCGTTGTTTATGAGCTTAGAATTTCATTGTCATAACTTCAAGATATGGAGAAAGTAACCTGTATTACAAAAAAAAATATTGGTTTAAGCAAAGTGAAAATATCAATCGTGAAAGGAAACAATTATTATGTGTGAAAGGAACCTATCTGATCACCCAAGCTTTGATTAACATTATGACTCATAATTAAAAATATGTCCAATGTTTCCACTGGGTAGTTAGAACCAGGCATTGCCAGTTACTTGAGCAATGTGGGGAGCTTGAGTGTTTCTATCTGATTGCAATTCGTGTAACTGATGTTTTCTATGATATGAGAATTTTTGTTGTTGTTGTAAAATATGTAATTTATGAAGCGGAGTGAGGAGACTGTCCCAGCATGCTTCTAAGCGACTGCGGAAAACCGCCTAAAATCCGCTATCAGGATGGCCAGAACCAAAAATGGTAAGCGATCACGTGGTCTTAATGACCTGGTGACAGTTCTTTTATTGGCCACGCATTCCGCCCCGGTCGTAACCTGACTCAAGAGTCTCCGATAATCCTATCTAGGCTTGGGCAAAATGTATCGATGTATCGAAATAACGATTTTTTTCATAAAATAATCGACATTTTTTAGATATATCAAAAATCAATATCTTAATTAAAGTATCAATTTTAAATACCAATTAGATATTTTTCGTACGAACGCCAATTAGTATCCAATTTAATACGTTAGGGGCCATCCACAAATTACGTCACACGAAATTCATGGTTTTTGGAACCCTTCCCCCTTCCATGTCACAGGTTGTCACATTTGAGGGACCCCCCTCCCCATCCCCTGGTGTGACATAACATATTTTGCAATATTAAATTTATTAATTAAAACATTACTTTCAAAATGATTTATGTATTTCTAGTTAAAAAATCATATCCACAATAAATCAAACATTTAAGTAAATATAAAAAAAACATAAAAAATCGAATTAATAATACAAAATTGAGTCATCATGTATCCATGGATTTTGAACCCATTCCTTGGTACTGTTTATTATTGGCATAGTAATTACTTAATTCTTGATTTCTATAGTGTTGGGAACATTTGATCATCATCTTCATCTTCATCAACTTCATCCAACCATAAAGCATCGTCATGGTTTAATAAGCAAAGAACCTGCTTGTTTCGTCTAGCGGCAATGCTTTGTGGACGAATCTTCATGATGGGGTAAACCTCTAGTTGCCTCTTATGTAATTGCTTATGTTGGTTATGATGAAAAATATAGTCCACAGATGCCACATGATCGTTTAAATAAGTATGCCTCTACACTGGGGCAATACGAGCTAAAAAGTGATACAAATTATGCATGTGATGTCACAAAGTTTATGAAATGTCCCCCCCCCCCCTTGTCACACGATGTCACACTTTGTTGACCCTCCCTCAAGGTATGACTTAATTTATGGAATATATATATATATTTGCAAAATATACACACATACTCCATCTTCTAAAAGCGTCTTAAAAAGTGAATTCGTCGTAATTTAATAGCTTTTCATCAACAGGTAAGAGATTAAAACAATCTGTTTCATTTTAACATGTTTACGTTAGCATCATTTTTTTGTTTTGTTAACATGTTTGAATGTTAACGGTTAGGTTATTGATTAAGTATCCGTGTTGCGACGTTGAGAGTTGACGTAAATTAACAAACTGTTTTCGCCGTTGAATAACAGTTAATGCGTTGATAAAATTCCTGATAGCCAAGCCTCTTCTGTTTCATCCGAAAGAGTGGCTTCCGCAGATAAAATGGCAGCACTGGACAGCAGGAGTAGATTGGCGGGAGAACATTTATAAAAAAAGAGTTCTTTTGAAGGCCACATCAGATGAATACTGATAGATTGTAAAAATAGTCAAATTGATAAAATTATCAATAATTTCTTCTGCATGTGTCTTTAATTTTCTTAAATATTTTGATACATTTTGGGAATATTTTTTTAGATAATTACTGGCTTTAGGCAAAAATATCGACTATAGAAATTTATTCTCGATATATATCGATACCGATTGTAAATATTCATACTATATTTATCGATACATTTTTTCATTTTCCCATCCATAATCAAACCGGGTATAGGGGACCTATAATTTATCAAGTAATCCGAACCACGGATGAGTTTTGGCGTATTTTACATTAAAAAGCATAATGTGCCAGAGGTGAAGATCGAGAAAATCCTAGCCGAGAGCGTGACTCGATGAGGAGACCTTCCGATCTCCAGTAAGATGCTTTATCCACTGAGCCACCGACCGCTACCCCCATCCAGTGTGGAAGGGCCTTTATACACTCATCCACACTGACTGGTTAGAGGAAACAAATAAGAATAAAAAAGAAATTCACATATGCTGCCAATATTCGCATCAGTACTGCGCGTTTGTTTTGGGTTCGGGTCCGACATTTTCAGTATCATTATCTTTGGACTTGAGCTATGAAATCGTACCCGATTTGTGTTATTTAGGTTGTACTTTTCCCTCATATGTCACATTTTTCAAATTCACAGCATCGTATCTATTTGAGATAAGGACTGGAGACCAGGATTAGTTGTAAGAGATACTCCCCTCTTCAAAAAACATGCTTCACTCAAATCGGATAATTGGACTTATGATCCAGTTTATGTAAATGTGTCGAACTGGAAAGTCGAAAATAGTGGATTCAGTTCTCAGTTCGCGATTCTCGGTTGCCACTAATCCTTCTTCTTTTAAAAAAAAAAAATACTATGATGGTGGCGTTGTATCTGTTATTGGACGAGGTATTGAAGTTATTTCGACATAAACTGTCACCATTTGGGCCCAAATGCTATCCTCACGCAGATCCTGAAGTCATATCCAATGGGTTCCTACACAATCACGCCAGGAGTAATACAGCTGTGCCTCACTAAACATTGGGAGAGTGGGACCTCTCTTCAGGTCGCTCCATTACTCGCTGAAGATGTTCATCCGAGGTAGTGCGGAACCGTATTCTCTGGACTGCTGATGAATGCCAACAGGACAATGGTCGTCCAGACACGGCACCTTTCTCTAAGAACTATCTGCGTGATGTTGAGTTACTCCGTGGCCAGTAAGAACCCGGATCTGTCTCCGATAGAACATGTGTGGAACCAGCTCAGACGAGAACTCCGTCCCAGTGCCAGTATCCAGGAAACCAAAGAGCAGTTACAACAATCCTGGATCAGCTTGCAACACGAGAGGATACAACGGCATTATTACAGCCTTCCATAGCGAATCAGAGCTTGCGTCCATGACATATATAGCTCTGTGCTACATCGTCAATGTGGAACTTGCCACCTTGAAGGAGTTTCCTATTACTGTTTCTGCACGCACGAGAGGCAAAGTAGTGGCAAATGATAATGCAAGGTTATTGCAAATGCTTTGAATTAGGAAAGTATGAATGAGGTGTTATTTTCATGTATATGAAATAGGGACTTCAATAGACAGTGACTGACCTTGCCACTAGGAACGCTAGACGGTGGGCGTGAAAGCGCCTGCAAGGCGGCCATTAGACTGCCCGCCACGCACCTTAGCGCAGCAAGTGACTGGGGCACCGATACATGCACCAAGCTACGTGGGAAAAACGGGAGAGCTGAAACAACTCACGCTCTAATCCCGAGAAGTGGTCACAGAATTTTATATTGTACTGCATTTATTCTCCTAATAACAAATTTTCATAAGTAATCATCATGTTCATTATTGATTCAAGCCTGCTAGGGGGCTCTTATGACAATCTCTTTTTGGTTGCTTGCTTTTCATGCCCAGTACCGTTTGAGCCCAGCTAATAATATTTCCTTTATCTCTTTTGAGCTGGGTCTCTGAGTAACTGTTGGTGGAGAGAACCAGGAGTTAACCATATTACAAAATTTAGAGTGATCTGCAGCAATAGTATCGGAAATCCCGGTGGAATCCAAATCTTTTTCTATCTCGTTAAGCCGCATGCTTCCTGTCTTATAGCTTTTAATAAGTGATATCTTATTGGTAAACATGTCGCTGTCCATTATCAGAAGATCGGCCGCCTGGGTTGCATGCTTGCGTTAGCTGTTTCCAATAGGTGGAATAATTATTATAGACAATTTAATCTGCACTTGCTTGTTAAAAAAAAAAATAATACTTCGGCGAGACGCGAAACACGTCCGAAAAAAATTGAGTGAAAGTAATGAGCAACCGCCGGACTTTCATTTTTCATGAAATTACTGAAGCTGTACAGTCACCGTAGCTAAAAGTTTTAAGACTATCTCGATCAAACGTTTCATGGCCGTGATTAATTAGACTCCCTTGCAATATGGCTTCCAGGAACTTTCAAACGTTCAAAACATCAACTACCATAAAGCAGTGGAACGTGGAGGCCACGCTCTATCACTTTAGAAATCCTCCTTGAAACACGATTCTCGTTTAGGAACTAAAGAGAAACAGTCGCAGTTAAAATTTAGCCATGTAGGCTACCTCATGATTATCAGATATGACCATCATCCATCCACTAATAGTATGAATAATTGAAGTATTTTCATGCAATGGCACTAACAAACGTGTTTATTGTCTTTTGTCCGCTTGGGCTGATCCTGAATTATATGTACTAATATAAATAAGAAAAATTACTTAAAAACGATTTAGAGATACACCAAGTACTCATTGCAGACTGGTACACGTTAAATCTCATTCACATAACTTTTTTTTTTGAACGTGAGTAGGGTATAAAGTATAGGTTCACTTTAACAAAAAATAGATTTTTTGAATTATTCCCAGGATAGAATTTAATTGACGAGTCGTTCGACCGACATGAATACATCATACTTTTCACTTTTCTTCGAAGATGGAAAATGTCACTTCAGCATTACATTACTTATAAGTGAAAAGAATCTGTGTAGTGGAAATTTCGTAAATGTTCTTTGTAAAGAAGTGATTTATGTATCCCACAATTTTCAGAATCCTGTAATCGTCCCGTAATCTCTTAAAATTACCTACAATCTTTTGTATATGAAATTTCACGGCTATGAACATTACAATCATGTAATCGTGCTCAACATATGCCACATATGCAAGTCAATAAAGATAACAAAGATTTTAATAAGTATGTGTAGTATTTACTCATTTCAAATTTATATCAAATCATCAAAGCAAAGTTTCGATAAAGAAAGGCTTTCAATAAAGAACTGAGACAGACTAACTAAACATTATTGAGATGATGAATTGAAGTTATAACAAATAGTTTATGGTTACTCGAGTTGTATTTGTGAAAATGTGTGGTATACAGAGACATACAGTTAAAATTATAACAGCTTTAGCCGATGACAAACTTTGACGATCAGTAGAAATACGTGAATTGTAAATTTACGGGAATATAGTGGTATATGAATAAAGTAAATATTGCTTTTCTGTATATTGGCTGCGTTTGCGTCAAATTATGTTTGTTCTATTTGTGTATCTAAAGTGCAAAATTCTCGTATTTGTTGCACAACATTACCGTTTGTAGGTGTACTGAACGCTTAATTAAAATTTAGGATACATAGCTTGTTAGTCGTCTATTTCGAAACATTAAATGAGATACTTTTTTTACTGAACAAAAAGAGGGAATTTAAAGCCCAGAGAATAAAGAGTTGTATATTGCTGAACGAAAAAAGTGCCGACTGGGGATTGTTTGAATTAGTGCTAAGTATTTCCTTCGGAATCAGGGTTCGAGTTGTATGATTAATTCTGATTCCAATAACATTATCTTCCTGTTCATAATTTACCCACATGATAGTCTTTCCTGGGAAAAGACGGGGAACTCTGGATTGCTTTTCCGTGAAAAAATTCTCTATTTTAGGATTTGAACGTAGCTTTTAGTATTTAACGTTAATCACTGAGAAACGAGCCGCGACTTTAGTTCATTTGTTTCGAGACTCCATGTAGTGATGGGCAATTAACGATATCGTAAACATTAGACAGCTAAGATTTTGGTTTGGTATCTGTAATATTAGAAACCGGTATCTGGAATTTGTCTCTGTTCAGAGTTTCTGTAGTTTCACACAGCATTTTGTCAACTATTGTTGTAACGAAGTAATTACGTGGTCAAAAAATATCGCTCACTCTATTAATTGTTCTAATAATTCATAACATTTATTATTAAAATGATGATCAAAATTGTAGATAAAACGACCGAGAGTTTCTCTGGCTGATGTGAACGATGTCCCGGACAAGACACTCGTAATTAAAATCTATAGCAAAAAAAAAATAATAATTCAAGGAAGAAAGCCCTTGCACACATTTATAGAGTTACAGAAACGACTAATATGGTTGGCCTGGCGAATCAACTCGTATTTATGCGATTCCAATCGTAGTTCAAGATATAACACAAAACAGTCACAGGGCAGCCTGATTCCTGCTTACACGAGCATGCTTCAAAATGCACGCTGTGCAAGTCTCCTCACTTCAATTGAAGTGAATAGTTGTACTGAGCCAGTGATGACAAGCTGGTGAAACCGTTTTCTCCGACTGCGTGTTGAATGTAGCGAGTTGTTTGTGGGGTACTTGCATGTAACTAGGGAGAGGATGAAACTTGGTACACAAGACGGCAATGGAGACGCCAGCCCCAGTTTACCGGTCCTATGGACGTTTCAGTTTCAACCTACTGTCCATAAACTCTACGGAGGGGTTTGATATTAAACTTACGCTTTTGTTACTTAATCTGTGTATAGGGGAATGTACACCAGCGTCTCTCCGACCCTACTAACATTTTCCCTCAACCGGAGTTCGAATTAGCTGACGATGTATTTGGCCCAATTAGGGTTACTTAGAAAAGTAATAACTTTTGTCGCGAGGAGCCTTCGAAGTTTATTAAGTTTCGTAAGGACCAAATTACGTATTATATGTTGACGCTTGCGTGTATTTAGTCATTTTATATCGGTCCTCTCGTCAGAAAAAAAAATCACGCAGTGCATAGTTACATGTTTACGCTGGTCCCACCTAGAATCGGTACGTATCTTTGGCTTTATTCATATTTTACGTAAAAAGTACGGACTAAAAGTAGGTGGCCACCCTAAAAATAAATTGCCTAACAGGCCTTTAAAGAGAGAAGTGGGGAGCCAATTGTACGTTTTTAATTCAAATCTATCCGCCATATTTTGCCTGGACCTGCTGTTTACTCTGTCGGTGTTTGCGTAATGCAGTTTCACACTGGAAACAACCATAAATTATAGAAGCAGTCATGCGGCAGTTGGAGCAATTTAGCGTGCCGTGGGAGTTGAGAAAGTTTACGAAGTCACCGGCGACTCAATAATGAGGTGTGCGGAAGCTGGGGGGAGGCGGCAAGTAAATAGGTAGCAGGAGGGGAGGAAGAATGGGTTTGGGTACGGGGTTTTTTATCATCCACACAGCCAACCAATAGCACAGACTAGGGTTATAAAATTAGATGAAAGAAGCTTACATTATTGTGTGTGTGTGGAAGTGTATTAAAATTTAAGTGAACAGTTGGATGTCGTGTCAGGAGCTTAAGTTGATTTAGCATAAAATATATTCGTCAGACCAGCCATAATAGTCGTCTCAGTAACCTAATAAATGTATGAAAGAAATTTTTTCTCTAAATAATTTTTACACTATAAATTACTACGCCAGTGTGACTTCAGTTGGTTGAAGATTAGAACCGAGATTATGTCCCTCGAAATGTTCTAAGAAAGTGACATTTGTCGATGTTAGTAGCCCGAGAATATTTCATTAATGTAACAAAATTTATCAAGAAGATAACCGTAATTGTATATAATGATACCGGTAAGTGAAATTATTATCACCAAAATAATGGATGAGTATTAATGAAAATTGGTATTTGCAACGGTTCCCTAGTTTTCTCATCGTTTTCTGGATCAAATGATCTATTTTGACGAAATTAAAAAAAAAGAACTATCGGGTAAAGGACACATACAGTTTCACATAGAATCCGAACCACGGAAACGTTCTGGTGTAATTCACATTAAACAGCAAGCTCTGCCAGAAGTGAAGATCGGGTTAAGGGTCTTTGAAAATGCTAGCAGAGACCGGGATTCGAACCTGGGACTTTTCGATCGCCAGTTAGACGCTTTATCCACTGATCCCCCACATTACTCTACCTGCTTGACTAGTACACGATTCCATCATTGCTGGAGGATTTTCTTTTTAGAACTCTCCATCAGTTTGATTATAATGTCCCGAGAGCAATAAGTTCTTTTTTTAAACCTTTTTTTTAGCACACCTATTAAAGCGAAATTTTACTTTAAGCAGCAACTAAAATGTTTTTGTTCATAATAATTACCTCACAACCCTTGCTGCATTTTTCTGAGAAACCTGTAACCACTAGAGATGTAACAAACGTATGTATTCGTTATTAAGTAACCGAAACGTTACTCCAAATTCATTTCGTTACCCGCATTTGTCGTATGGAGGTCAGTTTGATTCGTTAAACGAACAAATAAGACGCATCATGCGGGAAACAGAATGGTTCACCCAGCGACTAAATGAATCTGAATGAGAGAATGTACATTTGAATATCGTGCGTCCCATATTTCTGGGAATTTTGATTTGAATTCGTTTCGTTACAAAGGAAAATGTGTAAGTACAAACATGTTGCGCGTATATTATTTTAATATAATTAATATTATTTACTGTTAAGTGTTGATATTTTTAACAAGGTAAGTAATTTTGGCAACATAGAGTTATTTTGTAGTTTTGCTTTAGTTTAACATTAAAATTTAGAGAGAACAAATTGTAAGTAAAAAATTGGGATAGATAGTTTGAGACGGCTATTGCTTTTTATTTATAATACCTTACTGAGATTTTATTATTTTCAAACATTTATGAAATTCGTTTATTGTAAAATGCAATATTTTGACATCTATTTATTTTACAGTGCAAATTTTACCTAAACTTATTTTAGTAAACGAACAATTTACTTAAACTATACAAAGTACGAATGAAGTCTCTTATGCGGCGCGTCTCGATACAATGTTAGAATTCGATTGTACCAAAAGTAACGATTCGATAGTAGCGAACACCGATTGGTTTAGTAACGAATACATACGGGTAAACGATTTATCGTTATTTTTACAGCTCTAGTAAATACGAAGAAGCTTATTGCAACAAATATTGTAGTGTTATGGGATCCACTACATTTGTCAAGGTGGAGCCACCTTGCGTCACCGTGTGTGTGAATGGTGTGAAAGAGGCGACAGCTGCCATCTATGTGCAGGTGTTTAAGACGCCACTTTTGTTCTATGGTCCTGCTTCAAATACCGGGAATTGGCCACCGGATGCAGCACCTGGATTGGCAGAGCTGGGTGTGGCGCGCCAACTGACCTCGTGGGTGGACGAGGACAAAGGGACTCGTCGTGCGGAGAGACGTAGAGGAGGACGGTTTTGGTGATACGCAGCAGCGTCTAGTTCAAGTGTGATGTGTAAAATCTGTGAAAAAGTGTTTCATGTCAGGGGTCAGCCCATCATGCTTTATCCGGACACTGTCATTTATTTTTACGTTTCTTGTATTAAGAAATACATGCATGGCATCCCATGCTGGAGCAAATTTTTCTTATAAAAATTGTAATTTACTGTTCTTCTTTTGTGCATATTGTGAAAATAAATATTATCTAGTTTCAAACAGAAATTTTATCCCAGAATTATTTTAAAAAATAGTATTGAATAATTAAATAACCGTTTGTCAATGGTAAAATCAAGTTAATAATTTTTAAGTAACGAAAGTTTTCGTTACAATATTTTCACGGCTTCACATGGAAAATCTGGAAAGAATTGTTATCATTATTAATTAGTCGCAACTGTTAATAAAATTAGCGTATTACACTGCCAAGAAATACTGTCTCAGTTCTACAGAGCCTGGTGTGTGAGCGATACCGTGCGGACCTTCTATTCAGAAGGACACTGGTTCGATCGCAGGTCCGGCCATCTGAATTACGGTTTTCCATGGTTTCTCGATGTATTTCCCTGCAGATGTCGCTATAGTACCTTCAGAGGGCCAAGGCCGAATTCTCTCTTGTTCCTTGCCCACCTACTTGTCCTAGTTGTAATACCCATAGGCCTTAATAAAAATCAAAAACTCTCAATATGATTCCGTCATTTTATTGGAGACTGATATAAATGATATGGCCGGCAAAACTGACAGCAGAGGTTTCAATCTATTATTATGTCGCATCATAAATATCATAATCACATTTTTTGTGGGGAGTGGTCATATGTGTTTTCTGACTACCAGTATAATACATTAGAATAATTTGCTGAATTAACCCTAGCTATCGCGGTTAGATTAAACTGCCGACTGAAATTCTGGCGAAAGCAATGTTTCCATTGAACGAAAATTATTTTCAGGATAAATACAGCTAATTATCGAAATTATGCAGAGCCAAAGCCGCTAATACTGACGGAACGAACAAAGATACAGCAAAAGGTCGTATGCGGTTGAAGTTAGTTAGAGCTAACACCCATGCCAAATGGGTGTACAGCGAGCATGTATACGTAGCAATGAGCACGACGGCTAAGTGCGATGCGTATAGTGAAGCACTATCCACCCTTGCCAACGTGCAAAGAATGTCGAGCATTTTTCCAACTGCATATAGTTTTGTTTGAATTTTAACATCACTAGGAATAACAAATAATGAATATGTAACAAATAGATTTTACAGCTTCAACATATTTCGTGTAAATTTTTAATATTAAACGTATTGAAGGCTGTTGAAAAAAAGTGGTTTGTTATTGTTTTTCTGCCAACACTTCTAGATACTCTTCTGAATACTTTTGTGCATCTGTGTGCAAGTTTTCTGAAACAAACGCCTCAAAAAATAAAGTATAACAATAAAGATTAGCTGAAAAATATTTCATTCCACAACGAAACCCCCACCTAGCATATAGTCTCCGAAAGTTAAGGCTATATTTGCATCTTCGAACTTGAATAACAAAATATTCTGCAATTCAGTATGAAATTTACATACACATTTATGTGCTGTCATTACCCACGGTTGTAAATAGCGTTGTGCATAATAAATTGTACCGTAGAAATTTGCTCTGTCTTTAACGAAAGAACCAAAGGTCCATTGTATGATTCTCTGTAGAGGAATCCAAGATACATCTAAGAAAATATGTCCTATTACAATCAACAGATGATTTTATTCCAGTCTTGATCTCACGCCATATATTTCTATATATTCTGCTCTGTTGTGATAATTCCTATAGAAATGGATGTGATGCCATAGCCTATCAAATTGTAAACTATTGACCTTGCAGGCCAACATAAAGATTCAGATGATAAGTTGGTTTTAAACCTATAGTTCGCATTTAAAATTAAATAAGGTAAATATTTCTTCAACCATATTAAGCAAAAGAAAACAAATTTGTTATTTTTCAATATATCCTGACACTTAAATATCAATAAAATAGTTTATGACTTTGATTTAGAACATACTTTTAAGCTTTTTTGCAATGTGTTTATTGAATCTTCAGTTCATTTTATACATATATACCTACGAATATATATTTTATAAATTTCACACTTCAAACAAGAACTTTGCATATGATTTAAAGCTTGTTAAACGTTAAATAAGAAACTAATGAATATTAAACTCGACTGATAGATCCAAATGAACGTTAATTTAATGAAGAATTAGCCACAAACTCCTCTATCATTGAACTGTTTGTATCGTTATTACTTACACTGCTTATTTTGATAGTTCAGATCGAAATTCCTTATACTTTAATGTTAAGTTGAAATACTGTTAAGGCTGAATTCAAACCAGAAATCCACAGAACGTGACGCTACTGCGTTAGCCATTATGCTGCATCGTCTGTACCTAATAATGGGATCTCTCATCGGTGTTGTCACAGAACGCCGTAAGGGTGTCGCTGCGGTCTGCTGTATTCATACGTGCAGCTTTGTGGTGCTGAATTAGTCAGAGCGCAAACTCAGGTAGCAAACGTTACTCATCATAATGAGGCGACTTCAGAGGCGAGCAGGAGCGAATAAACTTGTTCCACCCACTGGGGAGACACGAGTGTGATGTGTAGGTGCTTAAACTCAGAGAGCGCTGAGAACCAGCAAAGTAGTGGAGAGCGATCCGTGTCTAATAATTTAACAGTACTGAATTGGTGGTGAGTTAATTATAATAGTAGAGTGATTAGTTTTTTTTACATATATAACAAATTTCGAGAATTGCAGCTTAACTAAATTAAATGACCAAGCCATCTAATTCTAAAATGCATTTTGTTTTGCCTAGGATTAGATGACTGAAAAGGGAGGTACAGAAATTATGCATCCACAAGGTCTACTACTACAATAACATATGCGCCGATAATTATTTTTGTACACTTTATAAATACTATGTTAAATGTAATGTCGTATCTGGAGTACGGGGCTACGCTACTAGATGGCGCCACAGACGCAACGATCAGGACGCCAGTGCCACAGCGACTGGTGAGTGACCTACGAGGAGCTACTTAACCGCAGGGCACAGCAGACTGGCTCTCTTCATGCCTGACCACCGAGGCAACATCATTCCGCTATCTGTCAGTGTGTATTGTGAGACTGAGTCTAATAAACCGGATCCTTGTGAGTTCTCGTAGTTACTCTCGACTGTCCGAGGGATATCCACAGCCTACCTTCGCTGATGAGCCATCAACCTTGAACCGGGAACTCCATTCAACCCGCCCTACTCCTGATCTTTCACGGACGGATCCGACAGTAATATGGTCTGAGGTCAAACTGGAACACTGCGACACTCCAAAATATCTAGGAGTGACGCTTGACAGGTTTCTTACATTCAGCAAACACTGCACGAATTCCAGGTTGAAAGTTTTCACTTGGGACAATCTCCTAAGAAAACTGGCTGGATCACAGTGGGGTAGCCAACCTAAAACCATCCAAACTTCTGAACTTCTGCTTTAGCACTGTGTTATTTGGCAGCAGAGTATGCCTGTCCTGTATGGTACAACTCAACTCATGCCAAACAGGTGGACATTTGTCTCAACGACTCCTGCAGAATCATAACAGGCCGTTTAAAATCCACTCCAACCGAATGGCTCCTCTGCCTCGCAGGAATAGCAGCTCCTTCTGTTCGAAGAGAATCAGCAGCGAACAAGGAAAGGAGGAAAATGATTCATGAAAGGCAAAGACTGAAGTATAGGAAAAATATCCTAAGAACATCACAGGAAATTGCAACAGCAATTGAGAAAACTAGGTTACAACTATGGGAAGCTAAGGCTCCCCTTCGCCACGGCTGGGGAAGATTGAATCTTTGCTACCTGGCTATGACAAGGAATGGTTGATGTGAAAGTCTATGAATAGTCTCAGATCAGGAGTGGGCAGATCCAAAGTCAACCAAGTAAGATGGGGCTATGTGGAAATCGATGACATCAACTACGAATGCGGAGAAGATCAGACGGTTTAACACTCTCCAGTGTCCTGCTTGGAAGGCGATCTATATGAGGCCTTGAAAAAAGCACTGGAAGTGGCCAAATTTTGATGTAGTACAGTTTGATGGTTGTAACAATTTATGTTTATGACACGATATAAATAAATAAATACGTACTTTGTGGATTATCTCTTTTATGATAAAATATCTTATAAAATGGACCGTCTCTTCTTGGATAATAGGCATATGTCCATATGCCAGGAATGAAATACTGCCTCCTCTTGCGTTAAGGAACTAGAAGAATTATTAATATTAATTTTTCTGAATGATTTGAGGAATAGTGCGATTATACAACAGTCTTAAAGCACAGTTAAATCAGATACCTACTGCTCGTTTCAAGTTATAAGAGATATTATAGATTCTAATGACTGCTCTAATCTAGCATCCTGTCTGTTAAATTTGCGCACAAAGAAGGCGCCTTAACAAAAATTGTCTGTCGTTATATCTTAGTAGTACCAGCTCAAATTCTCTTGAAGTTAAGATTTTCTGAGATATAACATATTAAAAAAGATATGTTAAGAAAGTATAGTTCGTCCAACTTTCTGAGTGCCTAACTATATGAAGAGTTTACCCAAGCCAGGTTTATCCGGAAAGTTGCAAACTATATCTACAGTATACCATACGGAATTTGACTTAGCAATGAATATTCTCGTGCTTATTGTTAGTATGTACCAAAAAATCTTTCTGAGTCCTACCCTGTGCTCTAGAATTTTACGCAACATGGGGGGAGAAAACGAAAGACCGGTATCACTAATTAAATTAGGCCAATGAACTTGTGGAAACGTGACTCGGTGTTTCAAATACCTATTTCCTTATAGTGGTAAGTATTAGCGAGAAGATTTGTAAATGCAATAGTAAGAATTACACAATAAAAACACGACACCCATCTAAAACATTTTAACGCTGCAAGTTGGAGGGATCATTAGTATCTGGCCCCTACACGATTAATAAACACAGTAACACGGAAAAAAAATTAGAATCAAGATTTAAACTTGTCCTAGCGGTTAGGCTGTGCATTAACGCACTATAATATATGATTATAAGGGTGAGGAAATATCGGACAGACTGCAGTTAAAATTCTGCGGATGTGCGTTTGCCAGTCATTCTGTAGAAAGTCGTGACTTGCTGTGGTGAGTAATGAAACGAATTACGAGGTGCTATTACTCTGAGGAAGTACAGTCTGCGATCTACGCATGTTTTTGAGTTCTAATTTGAACAGATACTGTGAGTCAAAGCTTAAATACGAAATAATAGTTCGACGGCAGTTGAAAAGCGGTACTGGCCTAAGTTCTCACCACATAGATAAGTAACACAGGTGTTGGTATAGAGAATATTCACGAATGTATAGTTCACCAATCAAGAAAAAATTAACAGCGCTCACAATTTTGTGTATTGAAGAGTATATATGTTGATTTAGATGTGAAAAAGCACTAATTGTCCTACACAAGCGGGTCATTCGTGGTCTCCACCACCATATCTCAAGCCGACAGATTGCCAGAGGCAGTTCGAATACTCAGTAACGTCGTATCGACGACAGAAAACCAGCTACATTACACCACCGGCAAATGGCGCCCCACTTCAAGTGTTGGCTATGCCGTAAACAAACAGATCAATACAAAACGTATTAGCATAAAGTTTACAAGGTTTGTGGGTAACATGTGATGGAAATTCATTCCCTTGCGGTAAATGGTATACCAGTATGAGTATGTTCGGAATACGCGGAAGAAATAGAACCATTTCTGTCATATATATTTCGTAAATCTTTAGAAGAAAGAAAAATACGTTCTGACAGGAAAATAGTGCAGGTGATTCCCGTTTTCAAGAAAGGAGTTCGGAGAGATCCTAGGAACTATCGACCCATATCTCTAACATCTGTTTGCAATAGAATTCAGGAGCATGTCATATGCTCTAACGTTATGAAGTATCTAGATGAAAACGAGTTAATTACAGCAAACCAACAAGGATTTCGGAAGAACAGATAGTATGAAACGCAACTGGCCCTATTTTCTCATGACATTATGAATGTTATCGATGCAGGATTACAAGTTGATGCAATTTTCTTGGATTTTTAGAAAGCTTTAGACTCGGTATCACACAACCGACTTTTACCGAAGATTCGAGCAAACGGTATGTCGGATCAGATTTGCGAATGGATACGCGATTTTCTAACCGATCGGTCACAGTATGTCATTGTTGACTGGGAAACCTCTTCTAA
The DNA here is from genome assembly GCA_031002005.1 of Vandiemenella viatica. Classification (NCBI taxonomy): domain Eukaryota; kingdom Metazoa; phylum Arthropoda; class Insecta; order Orthoptera; family Morabidae; genus Vandiemenella; species Vandiemenella viatica. The sequence continues at coordinate 105,187,285 of JARYHS010009186.1, read as the reverse complement.
GCTAGATGTTACTTCGGGCGTTCCACAAGGAAGTGTAATAAGACTACTTCTTTTCATAATTTTTATAAACGATCTCGGTGACAACGTCAATTTCAGGATGCGATTGTTTGCTGATGATGCACTTATCAATAGGGAAGTAAGGAGTTCTGGTGATTGCTTGGAAATCCAGCTCTATCTGGATGTTATTTCGGAATGGTGCCATAAATGGCAGCTTACACTTAACTGCAAAAAGTGAAAGACAATGCAAATAAGTAATAAAAATTCCCCGTATGCTCACGAATACAAATTTAACAATTCAGTTGTTAACACGGTGGATTCCCTGAAGTATCTGGGCGTAATAGTACAAAGCAACATGAAATGGGACTTGCACATAACTTCCGTCGTAGGAAAAGCGAATTCTAAACTACGACGTATTTTGAGAAGTTGTAATACTCATACAAAGGAAATAGCGTAGAAAACACTAGTGTGTCTGCACCTGGATTACTGTTGGGGAATTTGGGATCCGTATCGCAAGAAATTGTTTGAAAACTTAGAAAAAGTACAGAAAAGAGCCTCTCGATTCGTGACTGCTGGTTACAATCCTTAGGTAAGTGTCACAGAGTTGATACATGGGTTGGGCTTAGATTGTTTGGCGGACAGACGACGTCGCTATCGCTGGAATTTGTTTGGCAGTATGAGAAAATCTTTAATTTACGTGTGAAATGAAATACTTCTTCCGCCAACCTATTTAGCCCGCAATGACAGGACGGATAAGATTGGAGAAATAAGATGCCGTACTGATACTTGTATGTATTCTTTCTTTCCTCGTTCTGTTCGAGATTGGAATGCGCAGAATTATGATTGGTGCTTAGCACCCTCTGCCACACACAATATTTGTGAATTGCAGAGTATAGACGTAGATAGTTTCCTAAATAATCTAGACATGTATAGTATATCAATCTTTAGCAAAAATGAGATAATCTTTGTATGTAAAACAAAGCTGTTGGAGGCGTAACGTTCACTAATATATATTATGGAAATAAGAAAGGAAATACTTCCCCTGTGGAATAGCTTTGGAATTTGAACGCCAGGCTGCTCGGTGACGCACAGTGGCGCTGGACAGATAGCTTACCCGTCTGCCACTTGTTACAGACCAGCCTCTGTGCGGCGGGCCTGCCGCCTAATTATTCGCAAGGCGCAGCTCGGCTCTACTGCGCCCACCCCGCCCTCTGGTGACGAGCGCCGCTCCTAATTCGCTACGTGTCTGGAATGTCCGTCGCAGAATTCTCCTTCCTGAGGGAAAGCCAGCGTGTGATGGCCTCCTTGACCGCCCCGGCCATCACAAAAAAGTTCTGTAAAAGAGACACTATCCTGTGAGAATTACGAATGAATTAAATACTCATTTCATGTTCTCTCGAATATTACTGTCAACATGTGTGATTTTTTTTTTATATCAGCTTGAATCAAATTATTACTGAAATGTTGTTTTAGTTTCGCAAAACGTTTGTGAGCTGCCATATGGCATGGAGGTAATGGGATGGACAGAGCTAATGAAATAAAGCAATTAACTCGTATACGGCCATTAGTTTTGATGCTAAATGTAATTTGTAGCTAATTGTTATTTCAGAAAGTGAAGCATATAAATAATTTGGAGTGCAGAAAATTGGTATCTACCAACCTAGACCTATTAACAGTGGTTGTAAACAGTAATCACTTCCCATTTTGGTGAGTAATGAAGCACACATTTAGCCCACACTGGGATCAAATTGTTGTAAGAAAAAAAAAAAAAAAAAATGATGACTAAAGCAAACTGACAGTGAAAGTAATTATGTAGCTACTGAGTTGAATTATATTTTAGACCTCAATATATTCCACAACTTCACGCAAATACTTGCTAAGCTGTAATATAATCGAAATTCGATGTTTGTTCTGTAGTTATTTATTTCAATTTTGAGGTTTCGAAAAATGCCGTTAATATTACTTTTATTGCATATTAGTAATATGGTGAACGGGTAAAGCTGAGATGTTGGAAATAACTAACTGTGTGATGTGAGCCAGAACTGTAACGAGGATGAGCTTGAAAACAATGTTAAGCATAACATTAAATCATTGCTATATACATATTTTACAACATGAATTCTACTCGGGTAATGGATTGTAATGTGTTACGTGTGAAGTACAATAATGTTTCAAAAGTTGGTAGACGTTACAATGGATCAATTAGGGATATTCACTAAACATCGATGCATCGTATCCATTCGATAGATCTGATTGATTCGATGTTTTGACGAAGAATTTTTCTATTCGATGCATCGATTTAAAAAAAAAAAACATCAAGTCAATAAAAAAAACTAACTCTGGCTAATAATGACAAAAAATAGATATAAATATTAAGATTACTAAATTTATTCAAGATTAAATTAAATTAAATTATTTCAGTTTAAAGTAATTGTCATTAACAGTTCAACACATGTGAGCAATTACCGGGACAAATCAAAGGTGTAGATGAATTTTTCTTGCGGTTGGTTGGGAAAACATCTGATTGACTATTGTCGAGCTTCTGTTTCATCAGAACGTTTATTTTCGAAGTCTGCTCAAACAGTTAGTCAGCAGTGGAACAGAGTGAAAGGAAAGCGATTGAGTAAACTTTTGTTTCTGCAAACTTTGCCTAAACACCATTGATGTTAAGTGATTAAAGACTTAAAATTAATACTTTTAGGCAGATTTCTACTTTAGTATTTGATGTCTGGTTTATTATTGTAATTGTCTGCTATCATAGTAAAATATTTCTGTTAATTTGTAGTTTAACTCACAAAGCTACACCTCACTCATACAACACTACTTAACCAACACGCAAGATCATAAAATTAATTTTTTAATGTTGGGCGAAAGGTAACGCTCTGGCCTCGTATTCGGGAGGACGCGGGTTCGAATCCCCGTCCGGGGATCCAGATTTGAATTTTACATGGTTTCCCCAAACCACTCCTGGTGAATTCTTCAAAAGGCCTTGGCCGAATACCTTCCCGTTCCTGGCCTCCAGTCCTTTCCCGCCACTAAAGACCTCGACGTCGACGAGGCATAATGCCATAAACAAAAAAAAAACATAAAATTAACACACAAGAAGAGCTACAGCACTACATTGCTGGTTAAGTGTTACTCTGTGTTCACACGGACCAAACGAAAGAAAATTGACTATCTGTGTTCAACTGGAAATGGCGAATATCAAACTATTGTCACATTTTCTCTTGGCGATTTTAAAGGAACAGGTAAGAGATAAATGAAACTACATTTTCCGACGAATATTGCTGGTTTGTATTTGTTGAGCATAAAGTAAAACATAAAAGTACTTTATGTTGAAAAAACATCGATGTTTTTAAGCGATGCATCAAGAAACATCGATGCAGGGTTCCGATGTTTTAAATCTAATAAAAACATCATTATATTTTCTAAGTGAACACCCCTCGGTGCAATGTTCAGTTTCATGCATCTTGATCCCTTAGTTATCTCTATCTGTGAGTGAAAAAGAAATTAAGATTGGAGGCTTTCCTAAATACATGATCTGTATGACACGTTCTCGTGCTCCGTACCAAGAAGCGCGTCAATCAGATGCCAAAATATGAAGCTATTTTCAGACTAGCTCTTCTGTCGAAACTAAAATGAAGTTGGATTCTGACTGATGTGTTTCTGCGGTGAGAGGTTCGACAATATTTTATACAAAGGTGTAGTTGTCATTGCTTTTACCGAGTTGTACTTCAAAAAATTCATAATGATATGTAAAAATTACTGTAGTCTTTTTAACAAATGATGAAGAGAAGTAACTTTAGAAGAAACTGCACGCCCTTATATAGAAATGTGTAGTTAAATGTTTGTGTTTGAAGTGTATTATTACTCCTGTAAGTAGTCTTTAATGGAAAGTGCAATACTAATGCTTGTTAGCAATAAATGTTTAGATTTTCGAAGATTCTTTAGTACCTTTATTTAGTACTACTAGTTGAAGAAAATAAGGTATCAATTTTAATCTCTTACCTTATCGCAGTTTGTACAAAGGTTTATCTGATACGTGAACTCATTACACCTACAGCATCCGAAGAATATCTCGTCATTGTAAGGCAAACTTTCATCGTGTGCAAGTGACCTGCTGAAGGTAGGATCTACCGAATACATCCGAAAAAAATATTGTTGGCCTCTTTATGTAGGAATTTTTGCCATCTGTCATAAGTTAATCATCTCAGATCAGAAAGTCCTCATTAGGTGTTTCCAGTATTAGCACTTCTACAGTTACATCTACATCTACATCCATACTCTGCAACTCACAAACGCTGTGGGTGGCAGAGGGTGCTAAGCATCAATCTTAATTCTGCGAATTCCAATCCCGAATAGCACGAGGAAAGAAAGAATACATAAAAGCATCAGTACGGCATCTTATTTCTCGAATCTTATCCCTCCGGTCATTGCGACCCAAATATGTTTGTGGAAAAAGTATCTCACTGCACTCGTAGGTCATAGAATTTCGCATATTCTCCAATAAATTCAAACGCAAATAACGTCGTCTGTCTTCCAAACGATCCCAGCCCAATCTATGTATCAATTCTGTGACGCTTTCATAAGGGCTGTAGCAACCAGTCACGAATCGAGTGGCTCTCCTCTGTACCCTCTCCACTGAGTCAATCAGACCCTTGCGATACGGATCCCAAATTCCACAACAGTAATCCAAATGCGGACGCACTAGTGTTTTATACGCTATTTCCTTTGTACAAGCATTACAATTCCTTAGAATACGACCTATGAATCGCAATTTAGAATAAGCTTTTCCTACGACGGAAGTTATGTGCAAGTTCCATTTCATGTTGCTTCCCAGATACTTCAGGGAATAAACCTTGTCAACAACTAAATTGTTTACTGTACTTTCTACTTGTGAGCAAACTGATTCTTTTTGTTACTTATTCGCATTGCCTTGTATTTTTTGCAATTAAGTGTAAGCTGCCATTTACGGCACCATTCGAAAATAGCATCCAAATCACGCTGAATTATTAAGCAATCGTCAGAGCATCTTATTTCCTTATCGATAACTGCATCGTCGGTCAACAATCGCAACCAGCGTTTAACGTTGTCACCTCCATCGTTTATAAAAATTAAGAAAAGAAATGGTCCTATTAAACTTCCTTGAGGAACGCCCGAAGTAACATCTAGCTTAAAAGAGGCTTCCCCGTCAACAAAGACATACTGTGATCGACCAGTTAGAAAATTACGTATCTATTCGCAAATCTGATCCGATATACCGTATGCTCGAATCGAAGAGAGGGATGAACGATATACAATTTTAATGCTGAATGTGTTGAAAGTGTGTACTACAAATTTGATCATAGGTCCTGACCTGGTAACTTTCACAGTTTTTCCGTAATTAAGAAATGGGTTATGTTTCGTACTGCCTTCTTGATAAAATGTGACTATACTTTTACTTCTAAATAATAGTAGTGCTGATATTACACTTTTATGCTAATTACATAGGGTGCAATAAAACGTTTCTAAGTCTGACATTTTAAATGTTACAACGAGTTTATACTGCTTTGGCACTCAATCCCTTCTTAAGACCTTTCGACCTGAAAAAAACTATGATTCGGACACCCCAGAGGTGGAGACTTTTCAGTACATTTTTCTTAGGTACTGAGCAACGTCTGTGCCAAATTTCAGTTCTACATTTTTTTTTTTTTAGGTTCAAACCTAAAATGTCTGGGCTAAATGTGGACTTTTATCACACTACCGAAGGCACCGTTGTCAAAACAAATTGTTATCTCATGTATGCTCTTTAGATATGACCTCATTAATATAGTTACTGTTTCATCAATGCACAGCAATTTGAACAGCATTATTCTGCGTAGCGATTAGTTAATAACCAATAAACAAACGATTGTTTTCACTCTGACAGTTTGCAGAGGCCATTGTACACGGAAAATTATCTAATTTGGATCTTGTGAATACATTATCAGCGACTGAGATAGATGAGCGTCGAGTTTCGATCATGGTATAATGGAGAATATAAATTTGTTCCCCGATCGGGTCATCCAAATTTTAGTTTTCTATGATGTCAAGAAAACATTTCAGCCAAATGACATCCTCAAGCAGACAGTTTCCGGAATCACCTTCCGGCTCTTGTGACGTTACTGTCGAAGAGAAGTAAAACTCCAATAAAACTCCCCTCTCCCCCCAAAAAGGTATATAAATTATATCTTTCTCTGTATCAAAAACCTATATGCTTTAACTTTTCTCGTAAATAAAGTGAGAAGTAAACTGTACACTATCAGAACGTATGTGGTATCATAAAAAGATGGAAATTAAAAAAAAACCATAAATTTAAACATTCGTTAGCTAAAAAAATAGAAAAAGAATGAAATGCTGTTACAGTTTGGCTTTGAAAAAGAGGTTGATTAAGTATTGATAGACCATTCGAGCGTATTTGCGGAGTTAGTGACTTTAAAATGATGATGTGTACCGTATCCCGATGCTAATTTTGTCAGCTAATGTTTGGAGTATGCAAATCGTATGAAAACCTTCCTAACCGTAATTAATCGTACGTCTCTATAAGAGAAAAAAAGTATCTAATCACTTTGAAATACTGCTGCTAAACCCATTGAAGTCTCTCTGTAAGAATATCAAGGCGTACGGCGTATCGAAACAGAACTAATACGTGATTTATTAACTGGATGGTCATGCTTATTTTTCACTGGTGTTCCTGGGTGGAATGTATAAAAAATGAAAGACAAACAACGGAACAGATTGTGCACGAGTGTTAAGTATGCTGGAAATTGTTAGCTTAGTATTTCCTCTAACATGAATCTCTTTTATTCTTGCAGAAACTTCTGTTGCTATTACAGTTAATTCGTTGCTAAAATTTGTGATTTGTGGTCATATTGGCAATTAATATTATTTAACTTTATTCTTTGACCATGAACCGTCAAATATTAAGACAGAACGCTGCTGGATGCCTATATTATTTAGTGGTATTGTGAAAGTTACATGGCCAGAAGCTACCGTTTTATCAGATTCATGGAAATCCTTTACTTTAGTATAACAGACACTCTTCAAGAATATTAAAGCGTACGGCATATCGCAACAGATTTGTAAATATTTTATATCTGACATAAACGATTTATGACATATTTTAATCCAACCATCTTTCTCCTCATCGCGTCACGTTTTAGACTCGAAAGAATCTTTTGAGTCTGAGAACCTCAGTTCTATTTCGTATCTGGCGAGGGGACTTCCCCTACATTTATTGATTGCCATCCAGATTTTTTTTTTTTTTTTTAAATCCGTACATACCCCAGGAATAATTCCAAACATATTGTGTTTACGTATTATCGAAAATTGGATGTCAGGAAGAGAACGTATATTTTACTGAGTTATTATCATTGCAATAGTTACATCCAACATTTTGGTGCCCTGTGTTCTGCCGCAAACTCGGCTCTCAGCTTATTTTGAGGCCTGGCATAAGAAGGAACGCAGGTTCGAATCCCTATCCAATCATTCAAATTTTCGTTGCCTGAAATTACTTCAGGTGAATGCTGGGAACGTTCGTTCGAATGGCCAAGTCCTAATTCCCTCCCGTTTCCTTGTCCTCAATCCATGCCCGCCTCCAGTAAGGTAGACGTAGATGACGCACTAAACCATAAGAAAAAAAAATATATAGAAATCGAACACTTTACAAAATGGTATTTATATAAAACATTACTAACTTAACCAACTGTAATACCATATAGGCTGACCATGTTAAGACCGAGTCCGACCCACGGAATGTTTCTGGAATGGTTCACTGTTGTTTGGGAACATTAAGACCACGAATGGCTGCTAATAGTTTCAGTGTAGTTGAAAATAATCATTTTTATTCAACGGTTGGTCCAGTTTGATAAGAGATCCCATATCATTCGATTTAAACACAGCCTTTACCAGGATGGCGCCACCACCAGCTTGTACAGTGGCTTCCTAACAATCTGGGTCGATGGGCTCGTGGGGTCTGCATAAAACTCGAACCCCACAATTAGCTCTTACCAACTGTAATCGTGACCCTTCTGACTACCTAACTTTTTTTCACCCAGTAATCTAGAATCCAACTGATAGGTTAATGAGCCCCGGAGATGTGCCAAGTCGATGGCGTTTTGTTAGTAGAGACTCTCACGTCAGTCTTCTATCATCTCATCCAATCAAAGCCATATTTCGCTGCACTGTCCGCACTGACACGTCTGTCGTACGGCCCACATTGAGCGTTGCTGATCTGTGACGCAGTGTTGCCTGTCTGCCAACACTCACACGTCGACGCAGACGTCGCTGGTCGCGGTCATTACGTAGACGTGGCCGGCCGCTGCGTTTTAATGACATTACATAATACCGGAACTTACATATTCATGACACACTTGACATTGTGGATAGAGGAATACTGAATGCACGAATAATTTCCGAAATTGAATACCTCATATGCCTAGACTCTTGAGTCAACTACCTTTCAGTTAATGCATGTCGTGCGGCAATAATCGCGACAGAAAATCTTCCACACGACTCACGAGAGTACAAAGGAAAGCCCTGAAAGTGCATGGCGCATTTAAGCGTTTCTTCCGTGGTACTTCCGCCGTATGGATGTTTACGTCGTCATATCCCAGTGTAATGTTAAACAGTTTATATAAATGTTTCTGAGACCATAAAAGGTAGTATTTTATATAGATACAATACACTAAAGGGGCAGAGGATTGCTTAATTACCAACTGATGAGTCTTGGAACATATGGCAGCTTTTTGTGGCTTAACCCAAGAATGCTCGCACCTTTTCCCTTTTGGGGAAACTCATAGGGCGATTACAGTTGCCGGATTTTGTAAGTTTACGATAAATTGGCTTACACTCCACTTAAGACACTTAATCCAAATTGTTTAATGCTTCCCGAAGAATGATGAGGGATACAAATGAATGCATTTCATTATAAATTCTGACATCGAGCGTGAATTCGGAAGACGATAATTTCGCGAACCTTGCGTCGTATTAATAAGAAGATTCCAACTGAGTTGAGTTGGATTGGATGAGGGTGTACCTTAAACGTTCAAAGTACCGAGATTTTACGAACCTTAAGTCGAGGTGGGTAGTACGGGAAGAGACTTGCACTTTGATGCCAGACTGAAATGCTACCTGAACTTCACCTAACCACTCCAGACAAGGACTCGTAAACGTAGAGCATAAACAGAGTACTTCGCGCAGTGGGAACACAAAGTCTGGCTATTCGACGCGATTGTTGGCAGGAGCTCACATACAGATTATGTGCCACAAGCGTAGCTTTGCGTCATAACGTAATGCGAGCCATAAAGCCTGGTTATATAGACTAATCTGCCGCTATATGTGTAATGACGGAAAAGGAGTGGAGGGGGGAGGGCTGATGGCTGTCGGGGACATTAGAACCAGGTAAATAAGTAACGAAAGCAAAAATGGCCGCCACCGAAACACCATATCGACATTGGCATAAAGAGGGTTCGGAAAGTAATGCAATCAGAAATGTTAGTACCATATGAACCAGCCTTTCCCTGCAATGCAAACCCCAGACGTTACCACTCAAATATCATTTTGGTCAGTCCGGAAGTTTCATCACCCAATTTTTCAGCGGTCTAACAGGGCAACTCTAACTTTCTTAGTTTTGCCACCCGTTCTTAAAAAGGAACCAAGTCACTGGCACTAATTGTATGGATAGGTGTTTGAATCATGTCATGTACTATTAGAATCCTTATAGCTATTAATTTAGAAGGATAACATTCATCAATAAGATTTGATGAAAATGTCCTAAAATTGCACATGGTCTCCACTGATCATTTCCTCTTCCTCTTCCTCTTCCCAAGAACACTGTGAATGAAGAGCTGCCCAAAGAGATACAAGATCCGTATTAAGAGTTCCAAACATTGCCATCACCATCTACAACAACGCCCGGAATTATTTGTTTTGGTTGACTAATGCATTGGTAGTGTGTGTCCACGAAGGACGTTATATGATGTAACTTTTATAAGCTCTTCTGCCCACGTGTCAAGCACATAGGAAACTTTTTTGGTTTCAACAGATTTTTAAACCGTACCGTAGGAGTCAAATGCTTCTCAGATTCAATTTGACTTTAGTTCGATGAAACAGATTCTCAAGATCATCGAGAACTGATAATGGGAGACCCTGTACAGCTATTCATGGCAATACAAGCGACGGATGTTTTCGTAGTTTATACACACTGATCGATTTTATCTTAATATGTTATTCGTCCAATTACTACTGTCTTGTTTAGGGCCAAAAATATGAATTAACATGGAAGGATCGTAAAAAAAGTGAAACAGATAGTTGGATTGATTGATATATGTGCACAACGCCATTGATAATCTAGTATCCTGACATGTGTATAGTGGAATTTCTGATCTGTTGGTTGAGCTGGCGTGTTGGTATTGCTCTCTGCTTGTAAGGTGCCTTAATCCACCATCGTTCCTCAGCATCCACTGTGTCCGTTTTGAAGTGTCCCTGCAATGTTTAGAGGGTGGCGTTGGAGAAATTCTTTCACACTAGAGGCAATGTCCCCGGTATTGCTGCCAAATGACGTCAGTGAACTCATGACATTACATGACTGCAGAAACGAACTACTACAACATGATTCAGAGAACCATACCCATCTCAAGATTTCAGTGGTTCCATGTAATTGTTACCGTTCGATAGTACGTCGTTCTCCCACGAAATTTATCTGCGGTGATTCTCCACCATTGTGGTTAGTATTTTTTTGTATATATATCTTTACGGATCACCGATATTGAGGTCATTAAGGCAGGGAGCGAACTAAGTAAAAAGGAGCAATATAAGATTTAGGTCATAGTCTTAAAAAAAACCGTAACTGTATTCGTTTGGAATGATTTCCAGATCCCATGGAGAACTGAAATTTGTTTGACCGAAGCTGGGATCAAACTCGAGTCCTCAAGAATATCAGACCAAAGCGCTAAACCAGCTCGCAGTAGGTTCAGTGTATAGCTGTATGTATAGATTAAGGAGAAGTAAGGAGGTGTGTTGTGTGTAAAGTATTGTTGATTTGCGAACGAGAGGTGAAGAATGGTAATGATTAGAAATCGATATTGGTCTTATGACCTGTTTTCGTAAGATGCAATAGAAGAAGGCAAAATTTACGTTACTATCGAGCGGACGAATAGTCATAAACATGTTCTCAGTTCATATGCTTTACGGAAATTTTTGGGATATGTGGGAGCCGGGTAATGTGGAAAAGGCAATAAAGGATCTTTTTAGTTATTAGGTAACCATGACAACTATAAAGTACAAATTCTCAGAAGATATTAGTAACATTAATATCTATTTTCATTAATATTCACAAGTGAAAAAAATGAAAAATTAAAAAAAATATACTCCTAGTTATGTCCCTTTTTCCTGACGTTACTGTAGACAATTTTAATAAAAATTGTAATGCTTAATCTAATTTTAATGATACATATTGTGAAGCAGAATTGTTGTTAAGAAATTGGTTTTGATTTTATAAATCTCAGATAAGGTAACTATTATATTACAACTCACTACTGCTTTGATTATTTTCATTTTGCTTTGCAAATCATGATTGATAAGCTTCTGTAATTGTGCAAAATTTCAAACAGATTTAACTTTCCGTTCCTGTGAAAAAGGTACATAACATCGAAATTTTAAAGTTTAGAGAAAAATCAAGTTTAAGTTTCAGTCAACATTTATGAATACATTGAATACGGGTGTGCCGTCCGAGTGTAGGGTTAATGAAAACCATCAATAACACCTCGAAGAAATGTATTATACAAAATAAATTATATATCATTGCAATCAGGAAAGTTTGTAGATTTTTTTAACTAAAAAAATAGAAATGCCAATTTTTGACATTTTACGCTTCCCAGTTCCCTTAAAGCAGGTCTTTGATAGACAACTTGGTGGTATGTAATTGTGACATTTTACACTTCCCTATTCCCTTAAAGCAGGTCTTTGATAGATAACTTTGTGATATGTAATTGTGACATTTTATACTTCCCAGTTACCTTAAAGCAGGTCTTTGAGAGACAACTTGTTGATATGTAATTGTGACATTTTACACTTCCCAATTCCCTTAAAGCTGGTCTTTGATGGACAACTTAGTGATATGTAATTGTGACATTTTACACTTCGCAATTCCCTTAAAGCAGGTCGTTGATGGACATCTTGGTGATATGTAATTGTACTTCTCAACTATAATACGCTGCACGGCAAGTATTGGCGATTAATAGCACTTGCACTGCCTGGGCTCGAACCAGTCAACTTCATATAGAAGGCCAGCAATAGTTATCATTTGTACGAGTAGGATTACAGCATTCTGTAGTGGATGTAAAAAGGAAGCCGTTAAGGTAAAATTAAATTTATTTGCGAGTGTTAATCAACACACGAGTGTTTAGAAGCGGGTGTTCCTCAGACGCCAGTGTTTACGGCCGTCGCCTCCCCCTCCCGGCCTGGTCGCAGGTGGTGTGGCTGGCCGCTTCAGTTGGGTCGTTAACCGCGTTCACCAACTTGGTCTGCAAACAGCGCCGAGGCCGCAGCCGGACCCAACTTGGCCCCGGGCTCTTCTTCGGCAGCGCAGTGCTCAACACGGAGTTCTCCGCTCGGGGTGGCGCCCAGGGAATTCGACAACAGGAGGCGGCGCGCCGGTCGCTTACTTTGTTCGGGGAGACGCCTGGTACTCTCTGCGGGATACTGCCACAGATAAGGGTTCAGGTCTTCGTTCGAAGGCGTATGAGAAGATGTTACAAGATTAGCCATGTTAAACTAAGTTATTCGCTATAACTGCAATGTAAACCTGGAGCAGTGTTGCCAATTCCCTCCATAAATATACATCATGAGAGTTAATGTTTCTTTCCAGCTTTCAGACAGGGAGCTGCGCATACTTTACAATGTTTCGCGGGCCAGAACAACAAATAAAATGACTGACTAATTAGATGCTAACTACTTTAAAAATATATTACAGATAAATATGGCAAAAAATACAAAAACTTACTGTGAATAAACGGCTACTCATATAATTGCGAAAAGTGCTATAATCACACACACACACACACACAACCAGTGGACAAATTTAATTATTTCTGTGATTTTTATAAATAATCCTGGAGACAACGTTAATAACAATTTAAGATTGATTGCGTAGACTTCTGCGATCGTTGTCAATTTTTCTTTGTTCTCCGGGTGAAAGACACTTCGATTTTATGAAACCTAACGTTTCAGTCATCTTACTGTGGCTTAGCGTCCTACACAAAAATCACTGTAAGATGGCTGAAATGTTAGGTTGCAACAAACAGCCGAGGATAAAACCCGTAGAACCAAGAAAACAGTTTAAGATTGTACCATAATGTTACTGTTATCTACAGGAATGGTTTTTCTGATTGTTACCGATCCAACTAGAATTATTTGAACATAGTGAGATAAATTAAATCTTAAATTAATTTGCGGAATGTGAAACGTAATGCGCATGGCGAAAAAAAAAAATAGAGAAATTTCTTGCCAGTGAGTACAAATAAAATTGTCCTGCTCTTAGAGGAAGAATATGGGTGATACAATACAAAGCAACATCAAGTGAGACCAACGGTGGTTTTACGGAAACCAATTTTTAGGTTTAGAAACAGAAATAGGATTCTATACAATTGTGAGAAATAAAAAAATGACGATAGATGTCAATGTCTTGTACAATATTACTTAGAGTACTAAAGCTGGCGATTTAGCAACAGGATTATATAATAGTTCCGTTTTGTCGTAATAACCTAGTGACAAGGTTTCTATAAAGTGCGCCTTCTGCTCCTGTCTTAGCCAGCTTAACATTACCCGGTATTCCTACTGGGTACTGGGGACCTACAGTTTAACGTGGAATCCGAACAACAGAAGCGTTCTGGCCTACTTTACATTATACAGCAAGCTGTATCAGAGGTGAAGGTTGGGTTAAGGGTCTGTGAAAATCCCCGCCGAGACAGGGTTTCGAACCGGGGCCCTTCACTCCCCAGTCAGGCGCCTTAACCACTGAACCACCAGCCCACTCAACAGGACGAAATTCATAGTTAGTTGTCAGAGTCACATAATTCATTCGATGATTCTTTACGCTGTTCATTACCTGCTATTAGTTTTCATAACTTTCAGATTCATGAGTTGTTGGTTTCAGTAGGTAACAAGTACAATAAAAATAGAGCTCTGAATTAAAACATCCTAAGCGCTTGAACTAAGTCTAAGCTACCTGCGAAATCAGTGAAGACATAAAATTTCTCTCGCTCATTTTATTTTTTCCCGTTCTCCGTCCTACCTTACTGAAAGCATGGAAAAAATATACTTTAACTAAAAGTGGCAGAAAGAAGGCTTTAAATCATTCTCGCCAATATGATAACGGGATCTAGGCGCTTTATGAAAACATGTAGGCTGAAAATCAATAGTACACGCCTAAAAAACAAAGTCTCGCCAGCAGAACAATACAAAAATTCTTAGTACATGATTATGGATAGCTGACAACGGGGATTCCCTTTCCTTAACGTAGATTTCCCTCATCTTATCTTAAAATGTTAATCATCAATTGTTAGCAATTTCAAATACTTCTTTCTATTTTTAGATTTGCATAAGCAGATATATTTTCTGCTGGTGGTCATGACTATGGAGTTTTCTGTTATTATCTAGGTGGGTGATGCATCATTTATGTCTAAACAGTAACGATTCGCGAATGTAACAGCCAAAAATTCGTCGCGGAAATTAGGTTTTCTGGCCTCGCATTCTAGAGGACTCGAGTTCGAATACCCATCCTGGCATCCAGATTTGGGTTTTCCATGGATTCCCCAAATCACTCCAGACGAATGCCGGGATGCTTCCTTCAAAAAGGCAATGGCCGAATTCCTTCCAGTTCCTTGTCTGCAGTCCCATCCCGCCTCTAATGACCTTAGTCGTCAACGATGCGTAAAGCAATAAGTAAATAATAATAATAAAATAAAGGAAATTAGTCGATACTTCCCTCTTACTTAACCTATCTTTTCCCTAGTGACATTCGTTGATGAACAGACAATAAGCCTCAGCATATTATTCTTGTATTCGAATATCCATATCTTTTCACTGACTGAATTCTAAATTCATAACTACTGTAGTATACAAAATCTATTCTATTGCTTTTCCTGAGCAGTAAAGTAGTCTTCGGCAGTGGCTGTAGATTTCCACCGGGGCGTTGGCTCAGCAGACGGCAGTATTTTAGTTGCCTGTGTCCTTTAGCTTTCGGAGCCCTAAATCATCCGGCTGGCCGCAAGCGGAGCAGCTCTCGCCGTATCTCAAGCACGTGCGACAAAGTTGGTCCATTACGTACAGCACTGCACTGCCGCCTACCTGTGAGGGGAGCTCCGCAGAGGTAGTTCCCAACGCACACACGTTCACAATTAGGCCTGCGGTGGGAGTCGTGATTCATCCTACCGACGAGGCAAGATATTACTATTTCGTCCGCTTAGCTAAGGCATAGTGAGCAGGTGTCGTCACTGTACATATTTTCATATTTATGTAAAATGTGAGTATCTATCCAGGAATAACGTTTTTATGCAGTGTCCAGAAGTAAAAAGATGAATTATTTTAAATAAATTAAGAATTTACTTTTGATAGGACCTTTCTTTCATAGATTAACATAACTATTTGAAAATATTTCATTCAGTATGTGGTATAACGCGTTTATGGAGAAGTTATAAAAGGAATTCGTAGCCATCGTAACGACCAGAGTAACAACAGAGAGCGAGTCAGAGCGAAAGTTGGTGTGCGTTTGAGTTGAAAATAGATAGTTACGGAGAGCAAAGGACCTTGTATTCTTCGGATACCTGTTAATGAAATACAATTGGAATGAATGTCAATGAATCATTTCAAAGTTTATTATTATTTAAATAGAAATGATTAAATGAATAAGGTTGATGGTTAAAGTTAAAAACGAGTTAAAAGCGGGGCATTTGTCTCTGGCGACCGGGTTATAAGAAAAAATAATAATAATACGAAGTCCTATACCGATAAGACCGACAGTAAGAAGAAGAAGAAACATTAAAAAATGCTACAAGTAGGTTGTCTGATACACTCAGTCGTTTCTTCTGCTCTAAGAGTGATCGATTTTTCTAGCTTGAAATTCTGCCACTAACTTACCGTACATTCTGATCTTCAAGGTGTTTCTGATTAATCTGTGCTTTTAGTATGGAAGTGTGAATCCTGAATGATACAATTTGGGTTTATTTTCTCGGAAACACCTTTAAAGCTTCATATACGTAGTCCTATATCTGGGAGTATCTTGTTTCCTATTTTACGAGAAGCCGATTTGTCAAATAGTCTATATCCATACAAATGAGGTCAGCGTGTATATAATTCGCTCCAGTAGACCGATGGCAGCTAAACATCTACAAAAAGTACAATCATCGTAAGACTACATAGTCAAATTTTCAACTTGGTGTAACCACCAAGAACCGACCCGCTCGCTACTGCACCGTGATAGTGTCTGCCGCAGACGGGGGTCAGCTGGTATGAGTTTTGGTTGTGGTGGAAGAAACTTTTATCATCAGGACTTGGTCGGAGAGGTAATACAGGTGGCGCTGCACAATTCTCAATCATCATAATGTGCAACAAAATTCTGGGTTAATTCTCATACCTCTCCGCAGTGCGTATGAAGTGAGAGCCTACGACACTGTTGGTAGTCTTCGTCCGACGGATGGAGAAGTTAAACCTGGTGACCCTCTAAGTGTCTTTCGGAAAAGTAGGCCTGAATGGGCCAACATCTAGTTCCACACTTACCCTTCGTCATCTCTCATTTGATATAATAGGAACAACACACTGCACTGAACACACACACACACACACACATACACTATCACAGTCAGCCACATTTACAATAACTCATAGGAACACACACTGGGTAACGCAAGGGAAAACTACTCCAGTGCGTATTCCAAAGACAGTACCCATGGAGGTGATACATTCTCCATGGTAACCACTTAATCCCGGAATAGGGTATGGCATCACAAGAAGAAGAAGTACCTCCAAATTTAGACTGGCAAACATGGTTAGTAATATGTCGCAAAAGAATTCATAACAATGAAACGACAAATACTACTTATACCCTGTGTCTACATTTATCGACCGTCACTATACCTGTCCCTGTTTGCGTAAAATGTTGTTGAGACAGAGAGAGAGAGAGAGAGAGAGAAACCTCCACTGTAACCTTAAAACATTTTTCTCCAATGATGAGAAGATGCGATGTTGTTTGCCTGAGTGCATTTTCGCATTAATTAATGTAGCAACAACGTCCATTACGCTAGCTACCATTCATCTGCCCAATACAGCAACATAAAAAAAAGACGTCGGGGTTTTGTATAGAGATTTTGACACCCAGTTGATGGCACCTGCACAAGAAATCGAATGAATAGTTGAAAAAAAAAATGATTTGAAATATGTTCATATCAGTTAAGACTCTTGTTTATGTAGAATATTTTAGTTATTACTTACTGCCCTATACCGGCTCTTATCCACAGAATTATAGTTTTCAATAGCAAATGAGAAACTGTAACTTCTTGACTTATCAAAATATTGTGCTAGTTTCCACTGTGACCAATATGATGAAAGCGTTTCTTTCTATTCTTCCTTTTTTCCATTCTCTTCCTTTTTTCTTTTCATTTATTTTCTATTAAATTTATTTAAATGTTTTGTTGCACTTAAAATTTTGTCCATTTATAGCAATATTGAGAACGTTCGAAAAATCATTACAATATCTGTGGGTTAATTTATAATTTCTTCTTCAGAAGTTTACCTGAAAAGCTGATTGAAATCTTTCGCCAATCTTAACGGTTGTTACTGTCACAGAAAATCTGATTTTTCTGAATGGTGATGTTGCTTTCTTCATATAGTTAAAGCGGGAGAATCTTAATATGTCTCACACCTCTGTGTTGCACAAAATGTTTTGCCGCAAGGAAAGTCTGCATATCTTCAAACGTTTCTCTGGAAGGGATGAACAAAAAGCCGAAAACGGTCACCGGTTTGCCTGAATCCTTAATGGCAACACCACATTGCCGTTGGAAAAGCAGTACATCAGGGTATCAAATCTCGTCACCGGTTTGCCGTCCGGCCTGATTACGGTTGGTGGCTGACTGTTTCGTATTAGTATGGACGAATACTAATGCATTTTCTCACATTATCCAAAAAACAAAGGTTTCAAATACAAAGAATACTATCAAATTCACTCTTCGTTAACATTCAAGAAAATTCTCCACCCTCTCTTACTCAATTTGTATACAGCAGGTACTTATCGCTGTATCATCACTCGAGTATGTGTCTATTAATAAAGGACAAATTAGTGTGGGACACTTCTGAAATTACAAAATTTTGTCAAACTTCATGACGTTGGGTGGCAAAAACAATATTTACATTTAATCATCTATTTACCAGCATCAAGAGGAACCATCTATTACTAGGGATAATGACAGAGAAGTTGTCGAATTATGGAACCTTACAAAGCGGTCTGGCAGCTCAGTTTTTAAAGCTCTTGCTTTAAGAAGTTCGCTGCTCCGGGCCCGGGCTTCAATCCACGTGGGTGCAGGAATTTTTGATAGTTATGTTTGAACATATGAGCTCCGCCATGTCATTCCGTGATTCGGATTTCACGTTAAACTGTCTCAGAGGAAAAGAACTGGCCGTCCTACCTCTCCCACAATGGCTTAGTACGCTCCTTCGGCAGGATCCAACCAACCTTCGAGTTGTGGATTAAGTTAGTGTTTTACAAATCCATACTGGTACAATGCTGACAAGCCCCAAACCTGTTGTCTGGTGATGTCATTATAATCTGTGTCACCGTTCCGATATTCCGTATGGTGCGAGTACCAATAATGCGGTAGCGAAGTTCTCCTTGATATTCAAACTCTGTTATTTTTTCACACTGCACAGTTAGATCGTCGACGATGAACTGGCTGTGTCGTTCCTAAACGCCTTTCTACTTCTATCTCTGACCAGAGAATGTAGTAGGCACTAAAATTCTGATTTTCATTTATTATAACCTTGAATTTATTTCAAACAGTATTTAATTGTATTACGATCTTCTCAAGCACATGTTAATTTACAGGCTTCCATCCTGGTAACGTACCGTTGAAAGAATTAAAATTTGACATACCTTTACTGTCTAGTGTCGGCATCTAAACACAAAGAAAGAACACTATTTGTTAACCGTCTTGTTTCACAGCTGGATTTTATCCGATTAATCAACGATATAAACCTTACTTCTCGGTGAATCGTTCACCCGAATGTTAGTGTTAATAGTTTAAGCATGAAGCTCGACCGACGTTTTTAGCGCTTGAGGAAGACGATTTATTCTGTCTCTTGATGAGCTCTCTTGGTTCGCAGCCGCTTTAAGCTATAGAAGCATTTCCACCCTGAATCTTTCTGCCTGCGATTTAAAATCGCAAATCGAAGGAACGATAAAGAGAAACGTGCTTTACGCAGCCGTTCATCAGCAGTGATCAGAGAGGTTAAATCATGAGGAAAGGAGGACTTTACAGCCACCCCACGCCGGGGTTATTAGAGCATTAAATCAGGTTAAGTAATAGTCTAAGCAAATTGCGCTCTCCTAACAGCCTCAAATCTCTGTTCTCTTTGTCTCAGTACTCAAACAAAGGAAGCAATTAACGAAATGAATGGCTTGATGACGCAATGGTCGTTTTCTGGTAACGCAGTGTATTACGAACAGGATTAATTCGAAGCAGAAACTATTAGACACGCAGATATGTATAATTATTTTCTCTACTTCTGTAGTTGATACAAATATAGAACACATAAATCATATCAGCCTTTTTTTAACTTTACGTATAAACAAGTATACCTAATGACATGCATTTTGTAACACTTTACCTACGATTTTACAAGCCTAAGGCTCATCCTGGAATCCAGTCACAAAACTGTTCATCGAAGACCTCATGAATCTATACACATAAAGTTAGAGTTTGGCCTCAACGTTAGTAAATTTTCTTCTTTCCTTTATAGGTTAAATATGATATTGGTGTATCAAATTTCTTTTTGTTTTTTCGGTGGGTTAGTACTGTGTTGTATGCTTTTTGGAAAAGAACTTCTCATACATGGTGTTCTTACAATGTAAAAAGAAATTTTTAATTTTGAAAATTATGAGTCATTATGAATCTTTAGCTTGTTACATGACATCTAATTGGAATAAATAGGAGGACTGAAAAGGTGATGTGCAATTTAATAAAACTTAATCATTGTGAAATTATGCAAATATGAAGTTTGTTTTATCAACATATAAACAATTACATATCATCGAATGTCTTTAATTTTAAACAGTTAGAGAAATATCTCAGGGTCGATTACTAGGTGGAACAGATTGCACAAGTTTTCGTTGTAGACGAAGTTTTTACCGTTGCGTCGCTGGTAAGGTCAGGATGCAGGTATGAATAGCGCCACAGGGGTTTCTGTCGAAACCTGGCCTGTCAAGATTCGACCCCCCTTGTGCCGCCCAGAGTGGCGAGGTGGCAGTGCAGATTACTTGCTGCCTTCTCAGGCGAGCATCAGAATTAGTGTTCCTTGCTCCGTTCCTCCGCTCCGAGGAGAACTCTGTCCGCCTCGCACTGCGATGTGGAGAACGATCCTGTATCACAGCACTGCCCGCCAAAATGTCCGTTCCTGACAGGCTCACAGATCAAACAAAAAACACCAAAACGTTAATTAATTGTTGGCAGCTTCTCTATTGGCTGGATCGTCTCCCACCACTTCCCGAAAGCGCCTCTTTACTAAGAAACAGCGTTAAGGTCTATTTTCGGTCGCCGGCACCAGTTAACAGTATTCAGCGGGTCTTTTCCGAAACGTGCCCGAATAGAAAGCGAGCCTTAGTTATTTATGGTGAGCTGTAAATCCACTAAATGCCCAAGTCAGATAGAAAGTTTTGTCACCCACCGGACGTGTAAATCTAGACACTTTGTTGACTCACGCATAACTGTCTGTTTGACACGCCGCACCGCCAACATTTCACACATACCGTGGGAACACTTGATGCCTATTAAAAGAGTACGTATTAATTCATTACAGTACTATCTTAGAATAATACCTACAAGTTGTCGAAAAACGTTAGTTACAACAGTATCACAGTATGAGAAAAACATGATTTATTTCATGTTTCCGTTATTATTGCTTGTGTCAAAAACATAACAGGACAAAACTTTTAGGATCTTTAAGTTCTAAATTTTTTTCTGATAAAATCTTTGATTCAATCAATAATAACAGAGATACTACCCGCCAGTGTGGCTGTGCGTGACACTGGGTCAGGGAGGCACAACGGTACCGGGCTCGAGACCTGCTCCCCACGTAGCAGCAGTCCTGACTGCGCATACAGGGCGGTTTCCCGCAATCATCTATGAGAATACAGGGACGGCTCCCAGTCTCTGAATCATAAACTACACATTTCATAAAAAAAACAATACACTCATCATACAGAACAAAGTTACACACTTTGTAGAGAGTTGGAAACACAAACATTCCTCTTGTAGGATTAATACTCCGTTAATTCGGGTAGGACACAGATCCACCCCACTCTCTCACGGTTCAAATTGACCGCCTTTATGAAAAGAAGGGGCCCCAGTGGGGTATTATCCTATAAAGAGAGAAAAAAACCTGAGATATTTGTAATTATTTGTTTTGAAGCGGAGACATGTTGACGCCTTAAACAATTCAAGGCCACGCCAGGTAAGGGAACATGGTGGGGATAATTTCCCCCCTCGGCATGCCAGCCATTTCCTTCTGCTATCTCCTACGGCTTCTCCCACATGAACTTTCTTTTCACCAAGTATTCTCTTTTTTTTTGCATTAAAATTTCAGATTATCTGATTCGTAATATATACCGTATAAACATGATATTGTCTCGCAAAAATTTTATCAGTTGAACGTAATTCAAACCACTGGGGGTTCTAGGTTTAATAATTAATTAATTAATGCGGCGATTTGGAGCTTTTTATACAAAAGGAAGTGAGTTTTCTAAAGACTGTAAAGGATGAAAATGATTGTATTAACTGATAAATTTAATGAGGTCAAATTAAAATCTGTACACACGCTACAAGCGTTAGGAATATTTACAATAAATATACTGTGGATTCAAATCTTCATTGAATTTATGCTAAACCATTTCTTAAATAACTTTAGAATGTTACCATAAATTAAGATATAATGAAAAAAAACCAGCATCAAGCAATTAAGGCTCCGTAATCTAAAGATAATACGGAAGGAAGATTTTGTACTGAATACAAATCAAAGCAAGACAAAAGTGATAAAACGTGGCAGAAATGATACCAGTCACAATAGATTAAATATAAAAATAGGATCGGATGCAATACTTAAAATAAGTGAATTCTGCTATTTGGGAAGCAAAATTACAACCGATGGCCGAAACAGGAATGATGTTAAAAGCAGAATAGCACTGGCAAAAAGAGCCTTCATGAAAAAAAGAAATCTTTTAGTTTCAAACATTGATCTAGAATGTAGAAAGCACTTTATGGTAGCGAAACATGGACCTTAGGTGTACCAGAAAGAAAGAAAATTGAAGCATCTGAAATGTGGACAGACAAAGTAAGAAATGAACGAGTTTTGTAAATGATGGGCGCGGAAAGAAGTTTGTGGAAGAGCCTTACAGAAAGAAGAGATCATATTTTGAGACATGCTGGATTGGTTAACTTGTTAGTGGAGGGAACAACCGAAGGTAAGAACTGCAGAGGAAGACTGATGACAGAAAAAAAAGAGAGAAATAATAATAAATAAATTCTAAAGATCTTATTAGATAATTAGATATGTCTTACGTTATTGATCAGAAGGTAGTTTCTACGCACAGCTTGTCACGATTTCGTATTAGGTAACTGTTTCCTCTCCACGGGTCAAAACGCCGTGCTTCGTTGCCACTCGCAATACTGGTACAATCACATGGTTTCAATACAGTCCATGATATGTATATGACCGAGCGAGGTGGGTGAATAGTAATGCTCACATTTGGATGGACGGGGATTCGATTTCGCTTTTCCATGGTTTTCCGGCGAACGCCGGAATGGTTGCTTCATACAAAAGATCATGGCTGAATTTATTCCAAATCCTTGCCTCCAGTCCTTTTGCCGCCTCTAATGATCTCGAAGTCGACGAGGCGTAAAGCCAGAAGGGGGAAAACGATACAATGGAGTCTGAATTAAGAATATTTTAAACGACTTAGTATTAAAATATGGCGAAATAATATAAAAATAAAATCTTTTTTTTTTGATTGCAGCTTCAGAGCTATATTTATATGTATATGTATATTGCATAAATATACGATATTGGGAATTAATTTCAACTTGCTTAGTAATAGCTTTTTTGAGATAGACCCGCTTACCAAAAATGGTATAAAATCGGAAAATTTGACTGCATCTCATGTCTTTATCGTCAAACAAAAAGCAAGTGAAAAAATGATTTTATTTATTTATCCAGTTCTGAACATATGTGTTTAATACTATACTGCACAAAAAATATTTTTTTACCCGCTTCGTTTCTATAAATAGTCAGGTATTATTATTTTAGAAGATTACGATATTCTAACGTGAGTCAAAGAAACATGTAAGATGAGAAAATTTGAAACTCTCCAGTATACCTCGTCAAAGTGTTAGATTCGAATGACTGACGGACAGACAAACACCGGAATCCTAGCTATAGAGTTCCGTTAACCGTGGAATATGGATCTGCAAAAGGACAAATAAATGTGTGATTTTGTTTATTGAAAATTTAGAAATGGACGTTTACAGTCTGTTGCAGGATTTTAAAAATTGTACCAATTAAAACATGTTTTTTTCTCTTCCCTACGGCTTTACGCCTCGTCAACGTCGAGATCATTAGAGGCGGGATGGGACTCGGGACAAGGAACGGGAAGGAATTCGGCCATGGACTTTTTGAAGGCAGCATCCCGGCATTCGCCTGAAGTGATTTGGGGAAACCATGAAAAACCCAAATCTGGATTCCCGGACGGGGATTCGAACGGCGTCCTCCTGAATACGAAGCCACAGCGTTAACCACTCACCCACCACGCTCGAATATAGATATTTCCGAAAGTATATTCGTGGTTCAGGAGCGGACCAAAGTTTTTACAGTCACGTAGTATGATCTTAAGCTGTATGTTTTGTATGCATCCTTCGGTATGGTTCAACCAATCCTTGCGTTTTGAGCTAAATTAATTTCTTAGACAATAGTTATAAATTATAGTTAAAAATGAAACTTGGGGCACTAACGAATTGGGATTATTTGCATATGATGCTGCTTTTAATTGCTACGTGGAAACTTCGGTAGTTAATTGGATATCTACATCTCATGTCGCCACTACTCGAGAAATTCAGGAAAAATGTTAACTACCGGAAAATCCGCTTACAAAGAGTATTACGAACAACAGAAAGCCACTCGCTTTTTGATTACGTAGTGGGCGGTACAGTTGTCCAGCTGAAACTCGGGGAAATATTTGCCCGACACAAACTATCATAAAGCGGACCCTACACATAAACTGGACTGCAAGAAAGGGACATTCCAGACTGCGGCTTATGGACGGAATTTTGATGAAATGCAGCCAACTTATAGAACAAGTGGCATAAAAACCTCCGAGAGTCCGTACTTGACGGTAATACTGCTTTATACAAAACCCACGCAGAATAGGAATGACAGAAAATAATAAAATTTAAAAAGAGGTCGCGGATTTTGTGACTTGCTCGAATGTAATATTGCATTTAAAATGGAGATGTCTGGCTGCCAGAAGCAAACTTTGGCACCAAAATCACTCAGTTCGCCGGCTCTGGAAGTCTCGGTACTTGCGTGCTTGTGTCACGTTATTTTTTTATCACTTTTCGAATTCTTGGGTAATAGCGGTTTTAATGAGCTTTTGTGTTCGATTACTATCTTCTCTAGCTATGACTGATCCTAAATACACGCGTATTTTATGTGACACGTAGTACAGTGGTAGAAAACTTGAAAATGCGAAACAAGACTATTTAAAACAAAAATTCAATATGAACACAGTAGGTAACGCCTTCGGAAATTTCGCAAGTGTTATACTATGAATTGCAAGGTTGGTGGTTTTTAGTTGGAATGCGGATGAATTGACTGAATTTTAGCAGTTTTTTGTTTGTCAACTGAAATAGGAACTACACTTTCAACGTATTACGAAACAATTCCAAATGATTAAATGTTTCCTTAACAGAAACAAAAAATCCGACAAGTACCTTAATCTAGATAACACAACGGTTTATCGATATCTCTATAATATGTGGTGCTGCTATCTAGTGGTATTGCGATCACTCCTTATCTACGCTAGCGAAGCCTAGTTGCTTGACTCTGAACTATCGCACACCTGTCACCTTGATTGTTCACAATTTTGCCATCTACTGGTTGAATTTCCTAAAATTCCTTTTTTAATTGATGATGTTACCAAATCGGAGAACTTAATCTTTAAAATGATATCTCGTTTATCGATTTTGGTTAAATCGATAAAGATGGATCGTCAGAAAAATCACCCTTTAGGAATATTATATGTGGCATCAAAAAGCATGGATGGTGATAGGAGTTTTATAGATCAATCTGCTCGATAGAGCATTGGAGTTAGGTTTTTTAAATACACCGATTGCATTGATCGTGCTATCTACTGATGGTACTACATCTGAATACGATTGCCTCATTTTTCAGATATTTCAGTTGGCAAACAAACAATTGCTAAAATTGAGACAATTTTCCGCATTCCAACTGCAAACCACCAACTGCTGTTTATCGCCTATCATTTTTCTTGGAACAAACGCAATTTTTTATGAATTCTATACATTATTCCCTGCAGTTTAATTTATGGTACTAATCATTTCAACATGAAAAAGTACTTACACGTGCCGGGCGTATATAATGATACATTCAGTTCTCCAGTCATAAAATTTTTCCATTCACGTATTTGGATTGTAATTAAAAACATTTAGTTCTTAAAAGGGCGTTAACCCATTGTCTGCTTAGTAAGTAAAAGTTTAGATAAAACCGAAGCCACTTCCAGTACTTTAACAGGGATGTTCACCCTCGCATTCCTCACTATGATCAGTGTTGTAGTTTGTGTAATGATTGTTACGATAGTGTGTTGTTCGTACTACGTACTAAGATCACATCAAAACAAACGCACTCCATTTTTTTTTTTTCAGGTGAATTGTTAGCCTAAGTTCCTCTCAGTTATCGCTCTATATTAAGCGGTGCAAACTAAGATTACCTGGTGAAAATGGGAACGGCAATATTCGGAATTTTCCACCCACCTGCAATCCGCATTCCGCTTTAGGACCCGATAATAGACAGCGTGTGGAGTGCAGATTAGTTTTGGATTACAAACACGTAACTGCAAAACATGCGGCACTCAAAATAGAATTGAGGAGCAAGTGTATAAAGGATATTGAAACACAACTGGTCAAAAAAAAATTTGAGCCATGCGATCTCCGAGGAATGAGAATTGAACAACTACGTGCAGTGAATTCCTGTCCCAACACGACAGTGACGGAAATAACTTTCTTGCACGAATAGTGACGGAAGCTGGAAAAGTAATGTAATTGGAAGTAATATTCATTTATCTATATATATAAAGATGAATGTATGTATGTATGTTTGTTTGTTTGTTTGTTTTTCATACAAATCCACAGTTTTCATCCGATCTCGATGATACTTTGCACACTTATCCTTTGAAATAAGGAGAAAATACTGTCTACATTTGGTTGAAAAATTATCTGTATAAATAATACATTTCGAAATACTACTGAACGGCGATAGACAGACGCGTTGGATATGGAGGTCTCTCTACTGTTTTTCCGTGTAGCGGTCATGTAGCTCAGTGGCTAAAGCGCTGGCTTACTAATGTTTGGGTCGTGGTCTCCTGTTCAAATCTCCGTGGAGGCTAAGATTTTTAAAAATTGTTTTTGATCGTAAGAATCACGCCTGGGCCGTCGGTTATTCGGATTGAATGTTAAACTGTAGATATTACAAAGTTAGGGGTGCAATGCGAGGCAAATCATAGGTAGTCTTGCAATGTTGTAAGTGGACACTTTTTTACGTTATAATGATCCCTCAGGGGTTGTTCGCAGTCAGTGTGTGTGTGTGAACCGCAGTAATCTGTATCTATAAAACGAAAACCTGACATATTGGTCGTATAAAAACTCGGAAACTACGGGGCAGATTTCGATGGAGTTTTCACCGTTTTAAAGCTTACAATCTTAATTCACTTGGCTGGCATGTCTTATGTTTCAACGTTAAATAATGTAGGAGCATTAAATGAAATTCTGAACGTATGGTGAGAAATTCCACAGGAGAAATCGCTAGATGCCGCATACTCCGCACTAAACACACAACACAATGTCTCTGACCATAGCCTTTAATTAAAGCAATAAGATAACTTATAGTAATAACTATTTTGCACACTAAACAAAACTTTAAGTATTCTTTCTTTTAATTCGATAAATTCAATTTTTAAAAGCCAAAGCTTGAAGTATTCTTTCCTTTAATTCGGGATATCAATTTTTAAACGACATAGATAGTCGTAAAAACAACAGAGATTCTCTTTAAGCACGATCTCTGGACAATATCTCTGGCCTTCAGCATTAGTCTTCTGTTTACGATAATATTATTCCGGATTCACTTTTGATATTTTATCTACAGAGTTAAAGGATCTGGCGTTTCGAGCCACAAGTATATTCATTCACTTCGCAATTGAATCAAACGTGAGTTTTTAACATAATCTAGGGTTGTTCAGTAATGTAGTAATGAAATTTCTTAACCAAATTATCGAAGCTTGATATACATGAATCTTTTCGGATGAATGAAAATAGTATACGTGCAAATAAACTTCAGCCCACCAGTTTCTTGGTAGGGGGCGGGTGAATGTAAGTTTGCTTTAATTCCGAAAAAGTTTGCGCGTATTTTATGAAACTTTGTACAAATGTTTTGCGGGAATAAAAATAGGGTACGGTTAAAATTCTAAGCCAACTATACCGCGCAACTCCGCTAGTATTACTATAAATACGGAAGTAAGTCTCTGTCTTTTTGTTACGTTTTGACTACTAAATGGCTATATCGATACTGATGGAATTTGACAAGAAAATCTGTATGAAAGGCACAGGACATTTTTTCCAATATGATTAACAGTGGTAGTCACGAAATTTTGAGACCTTATCGAATGGTGACAGAAATATGTTGGAAATGGATTCTCTTCAAGAGACAGGTTCGACGGTAGAGTGATTTAGTGATATCTCTCCTGTCATATTATGCCGACTCGGTGTTGTTTGGGACCAAACCTTCGTTACCAACAACTTTCTATATTCAATTCTGGCAAAAAAATTCTTAATCGACGCGTACGAAGTCGCGGGTACGAGCTAGTTTTTAATAAAATTGAAAGTTGCCAGTTGAACAGTGACCAAGTAGGTATTACTTCCCAGTAAACTTATTAACTTTATCAACTGTGGTGATAAGGCAGCTTTTAAGTGAGGAAACTTCAGGAGTACTTGATGTTTATAGAAAAAACTGCTTTCGAAGATAAACATGAGACTCTTCAGCGACAATGGCCAAGGTATATTAAATGGCAGAACTCGCTTGGCTTCGTTTTGGTGATATTCTGAGCGATTTCTCTGGCCGGTGGCACAGCGAAATTTTATGTGCCGTTAGCGAAAATTCTTGACGCATACAAGGGCGCCACTATTCATTCCCAGAACGTCGAACTAAGGCCAAAAACAATAACTTACTATTAAAACCAATTGAACGTTTCTTAATGTTACTATGAATTACTTGGAAATAATATTAAATTAAGGTACAAACGAGGTGAAATATTTCAACAGTTTCTTTTAATTGAAAATAAGCCGAACCTAGTACCGTGCGTTAAGGCGCCAACACACTGACAACAGTACCAGGAATACAGCTGGCACTATTTACGCATTACGTAATGGAAGTTATTGATGCAGGTTCACAAGATAATTAATTTTTTGGATTTTAAGAAAGTCTTCGAGTCTATACCACAGAACCGACTTTTAGCGAAGACTGGAGGGTACGATATATAGGCGCTGATTTGTGAATGGATACGAAATTTTCTAACTGCCAGTTCGCAATATATCATGGTTGAGGGGGAAATCTTTTCTAATATAGTTGTTACATCGCGCGTCCCTCAAGGAAGGTTTTTACAAACGATCGCGGAGACTGCGTGAATAGTAGTTTGAGATTGTTCGCTGATGATGGAGTCATCTGTAGGGAAGTAAGGAATCAGACCGATTGCTTAGAAATTCATGTGATCTGGATGTCATTTCGGCATGATGAGACGAATGGCACCTTACACTAAGTTATAAAAAGTGCAAGGCAATGTGCGTAACTAACAAAAAGCTAGATCAAATTCTGGATTGCAATTGATAGGCCAAATTTTGAATAATTGCAATGTCCAAACAAAGGAGATAGATTGCAAAACAATCGTACGTCCAGATTTGAACTGGGATACGTTTCGCAAGAGATTGATCAACAGTATAGAGAAAGCACAAAGATGAGCCGCTAAATTCATGACACCTGGCCATAGCCTTCACGGAAGCGTCACAGAATTGATTCGCAGATTGGGCTGTAATTCTATGGTAGACACATGACGTTGGATTCGTTTGCACTTATTGGTAAACATGCGTACACCAACTTTCCCTTACGTGTGTGATGAAATACTTCGCCCACCATATTGGAATGCACAGAGCAGAGATTAATTTTGGTGCAAAGCACCCTCTGCCATCTACAATTTTGTGAATTTCAAAATATGTATATAGATGTAGATCCAAGGTGAAAACATCGATCTGGTCTGACTTAATTATAAATTGCTGTTTAAAAGTAACTGACCAACGTAATATAATTTATGATATATAGTTGCTGTGATTCTTTGTTGATTATATACTCTGATAAAACACGAGTTGCAGTCTAGTCGCTGACATGGGCGTAGAGCTGTTGTAGTGAATTTATAATATTTTAAGAACTTTTAGATTTTAGATTAAGCTGGAATTTTCTCGCAGACAGGCGAGGTCGGTTTCGTCCGTATTTGTTGGCGAAAATGCGAAATTCTTCTTCGGTTTACGAGTGCAATGAAATACTTCGTCCACCAACCTCGTATTTAGGTCAATGTGAAAGGAGAGATAAGATTAGAGAAATAAGATGACGTACTGATGTTTATGATTATTCTTTCTTTCCTCCGGCTATTCGAGAGTGCAATGCCCAGTTTTTGTGCAAGCCACCTGCTGCCAACCACAATATTTGTGAACTGCAGACTATAGATGTAGAAGTAGTATAGTAAAGTAATAAAATAATAAAAAATAATAATAAAAAGCAGTGGTGTTCTTTCCCAGCTACAAGGAATGGAATATTGCCGCCTAAGAATCCACCGAGAGAGGTGGATGAGTGGTAACGCTCTGGTATCACTTTCGGGAGGAAGCGGGTTCGAATCCCCTTCCGGCCATCCTGAATTGGGTTTTCCATAGTTTTCCAAAATCTGTCCAGGCGAATGTCGGGATAGTTCCCTCAAAAGGCCATGGCCGGTCCTTGTCGTCAGTTCTCACTAGCCTTTAATGATCTCGATGTCGAAGAGAGTAAAGGCAGGAAAAAACAACAACATGAGAACCATTCTGTCATCTGAATCTAATGCAACCAGACACGAACTTAAAGGTTATGTTTGAAAAAATAATTAATTTATCCGTGTTGGTTGTATGGCAGTAATTGCAACTCGGTATATATCTTTTAATTTTACATTAGTATTTACACCATTTTAAATCTATTAAATAATTATAGAATTAATCATACATTAAGTTATTGAAAATTTAACAGTGATAACTGTAATATACTATGAACCCGGATAACTCGGTTAGAGATGATCTGCTCCATAACATTCAAGTGTGACTATTTAAGCGGTGATCCCGGTAAAATTGTGAACTTTTAAATTACGGGGATTCTGATGATTTAATAATAATGTCGTTTGCACTGTGTTCTAGCGGAACATTTTCTGTATTGTTTGGTGTAAGTATTTGTTTCCTATTTTCTGTTTTCATTATGTTTCAATTTTCTTGCTTGTACGTGTTGATTGCGTCTGCAGATTCTCTCTCAGTTCGTAAGTGCTGGCTGGGAACGTGTGCAGCATTCCAAACCAAGCGCTTCAGAAATGTTTTGTGTCGTGGTAGAACATCGGGGGTCTGAAGGTTAGCACTCCAAACATACCCCGCCGAGACATTCACAAACGTTAAGAAACAAGTTTTGGTTTAAAACGTTTCTTTTGACATTCTGGAAAGTTCTACAGCCAAAATTTTTTTTTTTTAAAAATCAACTCTACTATCACTTAGCTGGTATGTTGTTTATACAAATGTATTATGCGTTTTATCAATATCTGTTTCCTGGAAATTACTTTAGAATCCCGCTCCACTGTTGTTGTTAATGTCTCGCTTTTCTTCTAATTATTAATTATCTGGATGAACAGATGAAGAAATTCTATTTAATTTTGCGGCGAATTTCGGTGATAATGTTGTTATTAATTAAAAGCATTTATGGACTGTCAATTAGAGGAAAGATAGAGCGATATAGTAGCTAAATGGCTAAGGTGATTCGCTACAAAATATGAAGTGTCGGGTTTGAATCTCAATGGGAATTGCTTTATTGATGTGTGATACGCCAGGAAGCACCAAGGTTTGGATTTAATAAAAACCTGTAGGTTCAGCTACAACAGAGGCGGAATGCGGGGCAAATAGAAAATATTACTAGACGGAGTAATAGCCTAAGATGGGGGTGTATAGATTTCTACGTCCATCTGCTATTTGATTGAAATACCATTTTTATGTATAATTGTTAGTAGCATGAATACGATTCTGCAGGGTTACCTATCAAACTATGGCGGCAAGTATTATTTAATTATTTTTTATCAAAATATTTTTTAACTTGTTTTTTAAATAAATTATATTTCAAAGAGAGAGATTTAAAGAACATAAAAAGTTTGGGTTGCCGCAAGTAATGATGGCCAGCTATTAAAGTTATCATCTCTCTTTTACGTATCTTTAACAGCTGGCAATCTCTACTTGCGGCCACTTTAACATAGGGAACCCAAACTTTTTATGTTCTTTAAATATCTCTCTTGAAATAAATTCTAATTTTATTAAAAAACAAATGAACCAAATTTTTTGCATTTTTTTGGAATTTTATTTAAGAATACTTGCGGCCATATTTTGATAGTCAACCCGGCAGAATCGTTTTCTGTTACTAATAATTACCCGTAAAAATTGCTTTTCAACCGAATAACTTTTTTTCACGTTTGGCTTTACGCCTCGTCCACTTAGAGGTCATTATGGGCGAGATGGGACTGGGGACAAGGAACGGGAAGGAATTCAAGCATACAATTTTGAAGGAAGCATCCCAGGATTCGCCTGGAGTGATTTGGGGAAATCATGGAAAACCCGATTCTGGATACCCGGACGGGGATTCGATCAAATAACAGATGGGTGTAGAAATCATGCAGCCGGGTCTTGGACAATAACAACTCTTGGGGTTCTCGCGTTCAGTAATACCAAACGAATTTTAAAGCAATGAAAGCATATGGTTTAAGAGATAGCATTACTGTCTTCGAGTATGCTTACAAAGTCGGCCCGGAGAAAAAGAAGTGGCCCAGGTGAAGCCATCCACAGTTGAATTCAAGGATCCAGAAGATTTCGTCACCCTGCGGACGTGCAGCCCTTCCGCTCGAGCGAATTTAGTGCCAGCGGGAAGACTTCCGCCACTGCTCCCCCAGGACCCTATCTAAAGGATGCGACGACTGCGTGGTTGGGCGCGACAAGCCCTCCGGACGTGACGCGACTGCGTAGATCCTCCGCTTTGTCCTGCGGCGCGCCTTACTTCCAGCGTCTCCGCTCAGGCATTCCGCAGGCGCACACAGACCGCGCCAATACCGGGAATCAGGGCTGTTTGTCACAGCTGATTTCTGGGACGCGCGCGAAGTGGTGAGTAGGGGGCGGGGGGACGCCTGAAGAAAACATCTCCGGCGCCATAACCGTGCGCAGACGCCGTCGTCGTCGAGAAAAATGGTTGCTAGAGACGGCATTCTCGGAGGTCCTCAGCGGCCATCCCAAGTCGATGGTGCCCCGGCTCCATATCAGGCCCGCGCCGCCCGCCGACACCGATCTCGCGTCACGCACATAAATGTTTATCGCGGCGTTCCATCGCGTCTCCCCCCCTTGCCGGGCAGGATGCAGGGGACAGATAGATGTCGAGGGTCGCCCGAGGAGGAAGTGGTGGTCACTGGAATGGGGCGGCAGAGAAAGTGTTGCCGCGGTCGCAGCGATAAATCACGCCCCGTGGCGAGCACCACTCGAAAGCGCCCATCCCACCACCCCTCCCGACGCAGTTTGGAGACTCGCCATATAAACTTTTCTTTTATCCGCCACTGTTTATCTCCCCCGAAGGTCCCCGCGGAGCTGTCGCGCCCAATTCTGCGCCCGTCCGCGTTATTCTATTTATTCGTTTTTAGCCGCCCTCCGCGCTTCATAGTCGCTGTTAGGCCGTTTACGGACGAGGCGACGGAGTGCTATCTGAGAGGGCGGCGCGCTGTCTGTATGGCGGGGTCGCTGCCAACATGCTAAAACAAATTTCACAGCAGACACAAGTCGCGCTAGGCGACAGATGGAGATTTTTCCGGCGTCTAATCTGCAGCTGTATTAAATTGTAGTGGGTCGTAACGAAACTCGAAGTTACGTTATAGCTCTCGCGATGTCCGGTTTAAGTCTCGCTGGGAATTTTATTAAGTAAAGCTGACGCTGTCGCCTTTATTGCCTGTTAAAATTTGTTGTCCGGTTTTATGGCTTAGTGCTTTTAACAGTACACTGTAAAAATGTTTACCAACACATAGAAAAAGCGCCTTTGGGATGTCTATTGCTCCTTGTCACTAAATTAAGTGTCTCAAACATTAACATCACGTTCTAAAAAGTTTCTTAACATCAAAAGACGCTTTTTAAAATACTGAGATTGTAATACAGTTTGTGGTACTGATTTGCGAGCCATGCAGATGTTTATGAGATGTCCTTCTTCTCGCATATTGTTAATGTTCTACCTTATTGGATCTAAATAGTTCGCATCGTGACGCTACTTGTCTGTTCTGTTAAATGGTTTAATTAACGCCGTGCTTCTGAACTTGACATTTTTCTGTTCCCTCTTTAGTTATTTCCGTTTAGTCGTTTGATTTTAAGTCATTCCGGCAGTAAGATACTTTATGCTTCCACCAAATCCTTAATTTTTCGAATTAATTATGACTCATTATAACATCACTGTGAGTAAAGAAAACTACGTATTTTATTAATTCGTTGAAGCAATGTGTACATTAGGGCTTCTTGTCACCAAAGACTGTACAAAGCACGGACGAATACTGCACATTACAATACAGGAAGAGGCATAGCAGTAAAAATGAGTCTGAAAAATTTATAATGAGCCAAGAGAAACTCAGACTGCCTTTCAACTCCATAAAAATGTTGTACTGAAATCGCACCTTCCTGTGAGTGGCGTATCTATCGGAACACGGTTCAAGAGCCTCGATAATGCATGGAAGCATAAAGTAAACAACACATCTTTCTTAATTTGTTTATTAAAAATCATATTAAACACAATATTAAATGCGTTTAAACATAATCATA
Source organism: Vandiemenella viatica (assembly GCA_031002005.1). Lineage (NCBI taxonomy): Eukaryota > Metazoa > Arthropoda > Insecta > Orthoptera > Morabidae > Vandiemenella > Vandiemenella viatica. The sequence continues at coordinate 105,152,576 of JARYHS010009186.1, read as the reverse complement.
AATTAGAAAGAGTTTAGAACCATGTAAAACAGAATAAAAAATTATCTACTATCATCTTGTAATTGCAGTTAAAATGATTGAGTTAGGCCGAAAGGTGATAGTACAGTTAATCCGATCATTTTATGTTATAATGGAAAGCAAATTTATAAAATCTCCTTTGAAACTTGTTGGTGGAGAGAAACTATCTTTAAATTTTTGCGATGTTTCATGTTTCATATATTAATGATATCTGATGTTGAGGCTAACAGCTTTACCTCCTGCCATCAAAGAGACTTGTTTTTAATAAACAAGATGAATGATTTTTTACCACTTTTAAAATTTGTGGCATACCAGTGACGGTGAACATTAATTTCCTTGTCGACATTATGCGAGCTATTCACTATGAATAAAAAAACTGCATTTATCTTCATCCAATCGTGAAGACTGTCGAGTACACAAAATATTCTTCATCATAAGTTTAATTTTCGGTACGTAATTAGATAAAAAAAACCGAAAATGCTGTTCCTTGAGCAGGCTATGGGGGTATGAGCATGCGTCACCTTGAAGGATTTGTGTTTCTGATATCCTTAGCATAAATTACACTAACAAGATCATCTCTATAAAATAATTTGAGAGAATTTGTCAGAAATTACGAAAAATATTTCCCTCTCTAAATGAGATACAATTAAAAAAAATAATTTTTTTTTTATACATTCATGTGTGAAGAGATCATGGAAACATTGCTCTTAAAATAAAGCAAAAGTAAAATATTTCCAATCCACAATTCCATCAGGATCAGGTAAAAATAAATTTCATACATGTAACTGAGACATTTATTACGTTCCGTATAAACCTTTTTGATGTGAAATGTATCTGGACGTGCAAATCTTTCATTTCCATGTGTGTGCTAAACAGAAAATATTGTTCTAAATCCCGAAACACAAGCACCATAAAACAGAAAAAGAACATGAATACCTTGTTATTTACGTTATCGATTTTATGACTCACGCTACATACCAGTGATACGAAGGAATAGTGACATCTTTGCAGGTAATTGCATGATGTGTTTTCAACTTATTTCACCGGGCTATCCGACGATAGAGGAACTTTATTTTATTTTTTGTCTGCTCGATGCTTGAAGCGACAATTGACAGATATTTTAAGCAGGTTCATGTAGATTGAATTTCAATGTATGGCTTTACTTGTAAACCTTTTTATAGGGATCCATTACTGCCACCTCATCCGTCTTCCACAGGACTCTAGTTCGTAAATGAAATTTGTTACAGACTTTAAATTTACATATGACACGTTTTTCATTTAGTTATTTGCGATTTTATAAAATTAATATTCTAGGAGTATGCAGTAAAGGAAAAAGGGTAAAAAAAATATTGGTTTTATACCGTTTCTTAAGAATTCTACCTCAAAATTACGAATATTAAACCTGTCTCCAATATCGACCCTGTAGTTAAATAACAAATACTAACAACACGCTATTAGATTGTTTGTGGTTTAATTAATATGATAAATAACTAGTCCCCGATACAGTTCAGTTTAAACTTGCTTTTATTTTCATAAACCCGACGTCAAAGATACTGTTTACATGCATACATACAATCCAGCGATTGTATACAACACTTCTTCCACAGACAATACAGTCCTTCGCCGTCGTATATAAAGTCTGTATAAACTACTTCTGTCTTTCTGCTGATTGCTTTAAATAGGCTCTATCGAAATTTCTAGAACACTTCAAAGGATTCCGACAGATATTTCTCGAACATCAAGAATACTTAAACAATTGGAACATATTAAAAACAATCAGAATTAATACATAATCATTTGCAATCAATAAAAAAATGGTCAGAAATGGAAATTAAAGATACTTAAACACAAAATTATCCACAGAAATCATTTTAAACTGTATCATATTGTCCTTTAGACATCGTAACTTGCCTTAATACTTGGAATTACAAACATTTAAGCAATTCTCTTGCATAATTCTGTCCTTAAACACATTAAATGGCCTCTAAATAATTTCTTTACAAAAAACTAAGTCTATTTACACTGAATTACAGTTAATTGAAAAACAAACAAACAATATCATATTCAACCAAACTCTGGCTTACTATAAATGCTTCATAAAATACCATTCCATTTAAGTTTAGGTTTGAGGGCTGTTACAACGTATATCTAAATAGTTTATTAGTTGCGAGAAAAACAATCGAAAGTATTATTTCGTGGTTACGATGTCATATTTTAATATTACTTAATCGAAAGTGCTCTTTGTTCAGTGTGCATTGAGTCTTAATGGATGGCATAGATATCATCTATGATAAAGTTGATTCGTTAACACTGAACTGATAAAACAAGAAAGCGATCTCCGACAAAACAAAGATGTCAAGACAGAAGAAATGTTTAGTTCAGAATACCAGGTAATGAATAAAAAATTGGAGATCGGGAGACTATAGAAAAAATAGGAAAATCGTGGGACCAGTAAAAGAAAAATAAAGATCTATATAGGTATGCAGATGGAATTACAGACATAATGCACAAGAGAAGGCTGAAATTTCATGGACACCTTATGAGAGCAGGTTGAGAAAAAGAATTTTCATCTACATCACTAAATTAAAGTTGACAACAAAATGGGTTGAGGAGACGAGGAAAGATACGAAAAAAGTTGTAATCCATTTGAGATAGAGAATCGAAGTGTGTTTCAAACTAAATTAATAAATTTAAGGGGTTCCAGGAACAATACAGAAAGACCAAAACCACCTGGTCTGAAGAAAGAAGGAACCGCAGTGAAAGAATGAAAAAATATATATATTCTGGGAGGAGAATAAAAGGTGAACCAATAAACCAATAGTTTCCCGTGGTCCAAAGTAGGGCAGAATCGAAAGAAGAAGAAAGATGATTGAAAGTAATTTGCTAGACCAAGTACCTTGCGCAGGTGCATATTAAGAGGGTAATTTTGCCTAACGTGATGTGCCTTTACTCTGCAGCCGACTGGCTACCTCAATTTCTTCTGGAATAAAAAAGTGCTAGGAAATCAGGAACAGACCTATCTATTTTCAGTTTTAGATTGCAGCTAATTCTTAGTCACTTAATGGAGTTTATATTGAATGGCACTCACAAATTAAATAAATTTCTTCGGTTTAATAAACCACTACATTAACAATCATCAAACGGGAAGAAAGAGGATCGATATATTCCTGGTTTTTTATTTATAACGTAATCGATCTTACATCAATGTGTTAGTCCTTCCTCTGCTAACTTATAACTTCTTAACACCTACTTACTGAATTAATTTTAATACAAAATTATACCACCGAAATCTTGTTCTTCTCTCTCCTCCCACATTGCAGTCTGTAACAATGAATAAATTAATTATCATAAATTCATTATGCTGCATCCATCATACCACCTACCAAAAACACTGTTTTCTTTATGTCCCGAATTGCAGAATTAGACACTAGCTTATCATTATTCAGTTTTGTCAGCTTAACCTCAACTCGCCTATCTAAGACTTTCGTTTATCTCGTGAAATGTTTCCAAGAATCACACACAAAAAATAACAGCTTTATCCCGTATAAAGAGAAGAAGAACTTGTGTTTGCAAGAGTAATATCAACAATGCTATACACTTTGTCCAAATTTGTTCATAACAGAATTGGTTTCACCAACAGGAAACTAATCAGCTTGCTATGATTTAGCGCAGGTATTTAGAAATTAATCCGACACAATACCCTCTAATGCCTTGATATTAGTATCACCGCAGCTTTATGCATAATTCAGTAATACCGAAAGCGGTGGGTGAGCGGTAACGTTCGGGTCTGGCATTCGATAGGACGATGTTTTGAATCCCCATCTGGCCAACCAGATTTCGGTTTTACAAGGTTTTTCGAAATCACTGCAGGTGGTTGCCGGGATGGTTTCTTCAATGGTCCATTGTCGAATTCTTTCCCTTTCCTTGTTGCAACTCCTCCCCCGTCTGTAATAACCTCGACGCCGAAGAGGAAGAACAAGAAGAAATAAAAAAGATCAATAATAAATATATTTTGAACCCGCCAGTGAGACTCGGTGTGGTGCGGCGCCGTCCATTGGATAGGGCAGGTACAACGGGACCGGTCACGAGCCCAGGCGTTCTTGATTATGGCTTTTAGACTGTTTCCCCCAATCAACAAGGCGAACGCTGGGACGACCCCTAATCTTCGTCTCATAAATTAAACATTTTGCAAACAGAATTATACTCTTCTCATACAGAACATAACATACACGTTTTTGCAGAGAGATGGCAACACAAAATTTCCTCCTACTGGCTAGCCCAGTAATTTTCAACTCCAGGATCAGTAAAATGTCAAAAATAATTCTACAAACCACTATGGCCCTAATTTTTTACCGGTATGTATGTTATTAATCAAACTTACTAATTGTCATCGGCACATCCCGCCGACCCTTAACACCTACACCTACTATAAGGCCCTCACAAAACGGCCATTAAGTTAATCGTTGAAAGAATGCCATCCTCTTCGATTTAAAATGGAACCTTATTTTATTATCTACCAATGCAGTCATATACTGTGTAATCAATTTGAATTACTAGAAAATTAAAACCGAAGTAAAATATTCTGATATCTGAGATATACAGACCAATAAATGTAGTAACAAATATCGTGTAATAACGATTATTTAAGTAAAAACCTTACATATGTTTGGGTTTTCCATGATTTCCCCAAATCACTCCAGGCGAATTATTTTACATACTCTATCGCATGGTGTTCATACTATTTTGTCCAACCTCTGTACTTAAGTCCCGGAAATACCAGATGTTTGGCTGGTCTTTGAATTCTTCATTGCTTTTAGAATGTTTGGTTTAGAGACCAATGGCTCGTAATCCCTTATAGAATTATACAATGAGAATGCTGTATCCATTTTAAGAGAATATTTTATAAAAACTGTTTTGCTATTTAGTTAGAATTAAATTGTTGTTAATCTGCCTGAGGACCGCCTCTCACTTCTTCGTGGACCACAGATGGTCCGATGTGTATCATCCAAAAGCAAAATTCACACAGTGGTCGCCAGTGTAACGGGGATGAGAGACTGATATGTACGAGCATGATCCTCGGTGGCACAAATAAAAAAAAGTGGTAATGTTTAGAACTTGAATCGGCTTTTTAGTCAGAATGAACTGAAGCGTTTATGAAAGCTACGATTGGCCGTAGCGATGATTTCATCCAGCAGTGGGGTATTTCTTTTAACAATTCGTAAATCTTTTAGAGGTTATTTATGTGTTATGAATATTGTGTGCTGACATTTTCTGTGGCAAATAGTTTCGTGCTGTTATTCCTCTGAAATACGATGGAAACACTCTCACCCTCGCAACCACCTTCGATACAGAGATTCTTACATAGTATATACTGTCGACAAAGAAGAGCATTAGATTGTATGTAAACTGCAATGCATTACGAATAACATCTTTCGTATGCGTTATAAATCTTAGAATTTTGGACTGGATTGTTGACAATTGATCGTATTCACATCTGCCTATGTAAATGAATCACCTCGGTGTCTCATCTAGTGATCTGGAGGAAAAATAGGACAACGTAAATCCTCATGGCCGAGTATCGAATCTGTGTCTTGTCGAAATACATACCAGAAATTTACCTTTTACTCAACAAGTAGAATTTTATAAAGTTATGCCGTCTGAGTACTGAAGGTAATCTTTATACATTTTTCACCATGGAACTTCAATTTTTGGAATTTTACAGCTGTAAATTGCAGATTGTGGTGAAGGAACAAGAGAGCGTAACTGATCATTATATGTATTATAATTTTCTTCTTCGTTTACGTTCCCCAATTACCTTTCACGGTAGGGTCCTCTCCGCTTTCTTAGGGATTAGCCCCTGGCGAAACGAAACATGGATCTTCGATTGTTAAGCCATAGATATCCCGATAAAAAAACAGTGATGCAACAAGTGTTGTCAAACTTATCTTTGACACACTTATATGTTTATCCACGAACCCCTTCAATAGCTACCAAGCGTTCCTCGCCCGACGAAACGTTGTCACTATTGGTAGAACTAGATTCACCAATTTTACCTAAACTTTTTGTTCACCGGAGGAGAAACCGACGGGTGCTGTAATCCGTATTTTTGCTTCTAGACCTTGATTACGTCTTTAAAAATGGTCTATTCCATATTTAGTGTTCCGTATGCTTGAATGACAGATGGGAATATCCGACAACCACTTACTCGTCAGTCTGTCTGTCACAGAACTTGTAAACCCTTTAATTAAAACAAAATAATTTCAGTTCTTACTAGTATTTGGCCCAACACGGTAACTGACATATGATTTTGGAAAAATAATTGGGATTTTTTTTGCTTGTGGCTTCTCGTCGAGGTCATTAGAGGCGGGATGGGACTGGGGACGAGGAACGGGAAGGAATTCAGCCACGGAATTTTTAAGGAAGTATCCCGGCATTCGCCTGAAGTGATTTGAGTAAACCATGGAAAACCAAATCTGGCTGCCCGGTCGGGGATTCAAACCGACGTCCTCCCGAATGCGAGGCCAGAGCATTAACCGCTCACCCACCACCCTCGGTCATTAATTTGAAAATAATGATTGAAGTTGCATGTAGGTAGAAGGATTTTTATTTAAAAAAAAATCTTTATGCCTATAAAATGAAAGCTGGCAACCAGCCAACCAGGAAAAATGTTTGAATTTTATATTCCTTGATTTCTACATTTGTTGAAAAACAGCAAAAAAATCTTTACCTGCCATTTATTTCCAAAACAAATGAACTGAAACTTCGTTCATAATTAACGCAGACGTATCTCCTAAGATTACAGGTAAAGTATTTTTCTGCATTTTGTGGTTTTTAAAAAATTGATTAACTCCAACAAATGTTATTCTTCTGTAGGCAACTTTTCCGAAAAAGCCTATACACATCTCTTGACACAGAACTCCACGACTCGCTTAATAAATCTGTTGTGAAAATGCTTTATTCAAAAAATTTCCAAATTTTTCTAGGAGCCACTGTATATTTTTTTCTCCCAATTTTAAGCGCGTGTTTATACATACCATTTCAAAGACAATTTTGCGAAAACAATAATGAATTTGATTAAAAGTAATTTATAATCTAATATTTTTTTAAAGGAAGTTGTAGATAGTATTTACTGTGAATCCACGGCACAGCTCCACAGCACTTGGAGGATTACTTTAGTAAAGTGTTTTAGTTGTACTGTGTGTTAGTCTCATTTTGACAGCTTTGCACCGTGTTCCGTGGCCTGCGAGTGAGATGAAGTGCCTTGTGTACTAGTTTAATCCTCTACGCGTAGCACTCAGAGTCAGGTGGCGCTATAGAGCCGGCGCGGCGGTCCAGCGCTCTGCCGTCTCCACACAATGACCGGATTAGCTCCACAGTGTGGACCGCTATCGCCGGCCGTTCCGCGATCGACCACACGCCGACGAAGTTTGCACAGATATTGTGCTTCAGATAAAACTTGGCCTCTACTGTTAGTACCACTCGCCACCACAAGTCTGTTCGCAACTTTCGAAGGTTACTCGCGGCAAACAAGCCTACAGTTGTCGCTATCGCACTAAAACCTCTCTGCACTTCCTCTAACATTATTGGTACCTGTTCGTTCCTTCACCCAGCGCACAATCATATAAGATGGTCAAGTAGTAAATCTGTATCCTGACAAAGATGCACATGATTTAAAACAAAAGTAGTTGTTTTTAATATAGTTCCTTATAAACTATATACACTTCCTCCGACAACGTTACAAGGATTTTTTTTCCTTAAGCAGAAAGGTGTTTATTAAAGTTATCAGTAAATAATATAACATTAAATATGACGTCATCAACCGTGTTGAAATTAGCGCGAGAACTTTTTTTTTTTAAATGTTGGAAATAGTTATATTTGTTGGTGTCTGGTGGGTTGGATTGGTGCATCGGTTACACTTAGACGCATGACCGTGAGTTGCAAACATGGCACTGAGATACATGTGAAATATGAAACAACACATATTTTAACAATTTTTGTGCTCTCCTTTTCTCGATAGCTGCTCGCAATTGCTTCACAAGATTATCGTAATATGTCCACTGATGGTTCCACTCTTTTACAGGAAATTTAGAAGCACTACACCCTCCAAATACCCGTACAATCTACTCACTGGCTTAAGTAAGTCAGTTACATGTACTGAATCTTTTTACTAAGCCTTGTTTTAATTACTCAATATGTTAACCCTACTTTTTGGTCAGTTAACACCAATTAGAAATAATTTACAACATTACCTTCCTTTAAGTGATCCTTTACACCTTCTCTCAGTGAGGAAATATGTGTTTTAAAATCGTTTTATACCAAGATGTATTTTCACGTTAACCTTTCCAGTTGTAAATCATATTTATCTTTTTCATCACCTGAAAAGTAACTCTTATATCATTACCTAAAATTATGTCTCAATTTCTCCTTTTCAAATAATTAACAACACTATAACATCTTTTTAGAATTCTCCTTGTATTATAACACACTTAATACGACTTTACAAAGTATTGATTTTTAATATTTTCATCTTTGAAATACATTAAAATTTTCTCTGACTGCCAGTCGTACAAATTAATTTCAGATCTGCCAAATCCGCTCGATTATTTTGCTTCCATCCATACATTTTGATGATCTACACTCTTCTTCTATCAAATCCTCCATAATAGTTTTCCTCCAGTTTTTATCTCTATATATAATCTCCGTGGCAAATCCACACATATCTCCTTGCTGCCAACGAACCTTAACATCTTTTAACATTCACTTTATATTATATACGTACAAAATGCGAGGCAAGAATCTTCACACTCCGCCATCCGAGAAATCCAAAAACAACTCAAAATCAACGACGATGAAATAGAATGGCATCCAGCAGATAAAGCAATAAAATATCTGGGACTACATTTGGATCGTAGACTTACATGGAACTACCACATTAATCAGAAAGTATCCGAAGCCTATATTCGCATCTCCAAACTCTATCTCACTTAAAATCGAAAGCGGGTTGTTACTCTACAAATCACTGATCCGACGCGCCATGTTATACGCATCCCCCGTATGGTGCACAGCCGCTCCATCCAAACTACAAAGAAAAGATTCCCTACAAAACAAACTTCTCCGCACTATCTTAAAAGCACCATGGTTCGTACGAAACTCACAACTTCACAAGGAAACTGGACTCCAAATCATTAAAACGTATATCATGAACTCTGCAAAAATCTTTATAAATAGCCTAGAAGCAACTCCTGGAGAACAGTACTACAATCTAGGCCGCAGATCAACGACGCAACCACGTCTAAAATCGTATCGTCTACCACAAGACATCTTAAGCGACGACGGGCAAGATGCCTTCTGACTCTCCCTGAACGCTGTATAAAGTTCTCATACCATTTTCCCTGTCATACTACTAGTAAAGCATTTTAAACTGTATTACCATTATTATTATTATCAATATCTTAACTCATACATGATTTTTTTACATGTTATACAGTAATAATTCAGATACAGAGGAATCCAACTCGACTGACCTCAGGCTAGGCGATGTAATCAGCGATGTAATCAATCACTTTAAAATCACAAAACTGTATAGAAAAAATGTAATTGCTGGACGTTTTAAATAAAACATAGTTATATAAAAAAAACGCACAAAATAATATTTTATATCTTATTTTATAACAATTTATACCTTAACGGGACGTATGTCCTTTATAAATCTGTCCTCTAAAACCATTATCACTGTGGAAGCAACGACCCTCGCTAGCTTCAGATGCCGAATACTCAACTGAATGAAATCTTTCAAAAATTGAAGTGCATTCTCCGAACGCAATCTAGTTTTGTTCTTGGAATGCCTTTTATTCTTCAAAATATCCTTATTTGAATGTTCTACTTTCGTCATCAATTCACGTAATGTGTCCAGTTTTTCTTACGTAATTATTCCCACTGCCATTTTTGAACCTTAAGTGTTTGTTCCACATTCGGATGCTCCCTTTCTCACTGTGTTGTAGATAGGGACACTCTTCACTGATGTTGTTGATGGTATCTCTTTCTTATATAAATCTTTAATCGCCCCTGAATAAAACATTCAACGTACACCCGTTTCCAGTTCCCGTAACAAGATAAAGGTTGGCTAACGATGTTATAACTCTGGACAATACAACTTTACGAATGATAAAAACTCCCACCGCAATCAGGCTTCGAAACAACAACACTGGGCAAGTGGTAGACACCTCCGTGGTGCCTACGATCTCGCCCAAAGAAACGGCTAGAAAAAAGCCTATTAACCGTAATCACGACAGATCACACCAGATATTTTTACCCTCACGTGAAGGTCATGAGGTCATTAGAGGTGGAACAGAATTAAATAAAAGGAAATGGAAAAAATTCGCCACACATTTTGAAGGAAGAATGATTTGGGGAAATCATGAATAACCCAAATTTGTATTGTAGCACAGGTGATAGCATTCCCGAACGCCAGGAATAAAAATTTCATCAGGTTCGGTTCGATATTTGAATCTGGGCTCATTGTAATCCACAGACTTCAACGCTCGTGACAAAACTGTCAGGTACTGTTTAAACTGAACATTCGTAACACAATGATGTATATAGCATAGCGAAAAGTGTTCAGATTTGCCTAGTGATGGTATTGAAATTGACGCCTTGTTCCTTTGTTACTAAAGGGAATTGTAACATAACTTTATTTGCTGATTCGCTGTTATCCATACAGTGGTTGGTTGTTTGTGACTCTGGTTGATTAGATGGAAGTGGAGAGGTTTGTTGTCGATGGGAGAGTGTTTTTGGCGAAGTAATAGAGACGCCATGCTCGGTCGCTCCTGCTGACCCGCGTTATCGCCTTCCTGATGAGCTCCTGAGTTTCGGAGACGATGCCACGTGGCCTCCATTAAGCTAATGCCCCAAGCCGCCGCCGTGCACCTCTGGCGCCACTGAGGCGTCGTTCGCCCGGCACTAATATGCCGTTACGCCGGCGGTTCCTCGGCTCCGCTTTTCGCGTCGCTATTGTCTTCTGATTGGGTACAGTGTTTCCTCGAGTCAGAGGTGGTATCAGCGTTCTTGCCTCATCGTGTCTCGAGAATCGATAGAGGTTGCCGCTAACACCCTGATATAGTTTCTGAGCCGGAGCGAGGTTAAATGTCCGCCAGCCCCTGTAGGTTAGTCGTTAGCGCACAGCACTCATGGCGTTCGAACTCAGACTAAGTGTTGGTGGTTTTGTGTAGTTTGTTCCCTTGTTGGTGTCTCCAATAAATAAAAACCAATAACAGAAAGAAAATTCACAAATCTAAAAACACCTTAAGGCTGGATGAAAACGTTTAGTGCATCTCTTTTTATCTCAAAAAATATATTTAAATGTATAATGGAACTCTGTGGTGCGGGGGTGCAAGGTTTCAGTCCCCCAGATGACACCAGGGTTCGTTGTGGGGCTGAGTGGTTATTGATTAATCGTCTATCGAGCGTGGTATGACTAACCTATCCGATATTGATTTCTTCTTATCAAGATGACGATCTTCCGTCGTTGACTCCAAGTAATCTTTAAATAGTGCAGAATTATCAAACTGCTTACTCAATAGCTGGTGAAGGCAACCAAAGTCTTTTAAAAATGTTATGTATTGAAATAGGCTGCTACGAGTTCTTCTAGACGTGAGTGTTTTGGTCTGATACGGATTAGAAGGTTTTGCGTATTCCAAACTGACGAGCAGACAGCACAGAATTTAGCTTCTGCTCCACGCAATACGTTAGCTGCTACCCCTGCTATCTTCAATTCAGATGATTGTTGCCGAAATGGGGTGCAAAGTTGTACGATTGGTAGTAACTCACGAATTACGCCTGCATCTGTACAGTGCTCAATCCCGTTCGCGAATGTTGCTAGATGGGAGTGCAGTTGCACTCGGCGGAAAGGGCTGACGCCTTATCAAGCGCCGGCTTAGGCTCTTTTCACACTATACGGTTTTGATCGAACGGCAGAAAATCTTACGGCGACATTGTTTCAGTGACGTGAAGAAGAGCATGGGCCCATCCACATTACACGCCGTCCGGTCGCCGTGTGGAACCGTCCATTGCCACTGTAACACACGGCAGCCGGACGAAGACAGATAACTCAGTGGCGTACGTGGCCAAATACACGCTTTCACATTAGACGCTTTTAAATCGAACGGTCGTATCCTCGAGCCATTGTAGTCGGTGTTTGGTTATGTATTACTTCATTGTTTCTTTAAAAATATATTTGGTGTCTTCTGTGTATTATTGTATACTAAAGGCATATTGAGTAATTTGTGTACATTTCCTTTCTGTGTCTAATATCTTATCACCTATTTCAAGAATATAGAACAGTATAGCATAGTATAGGATGCACAAAAACTATATATACATATGTATATATACATATCTTTCGTAAACGATTATATAAAATTGATTATAATAAATCCTAGACAAATAATTTCATTAAACAACACACCACTCAACAACACGAAGCTTCTGATAGAAAAAAACTGTACAGAAACCGTACAATGTGAACGAGTATGTTCTTTCCTGCACCGTTCTAGTTTCTGCTATTCGGTAAAAACCGTAGAGCGTGAAAAGATCATTAGTATTGTATGTACTCGCTGCTTGAGGGAGCTAAATTCACTAGCGTTATCACAAAATATTACAGGGATTTCTTTGTCCCTTTACAAATGGCTTTTCTTAATGACTTTACGCCTCATCGACATTAGAGGAGGGATACGAGTAGAGACAAGGAACGGGAAGTAATTCATTTGAAGGAACTATACCGGCCTTTGTCTAGAGTGATTTCGGGAAACCAGGAAAACCGAAATTGGGATGACTAGGTGGCGATTTGAACCCGCGTGCTTCCAAATGCAGGGCCTGAGAGTTATCACTCGCCCACAACACTCGGTGAAACTGTTAATAACTTACAGTTAGCTGTGTCCTAAACGATATGCTTACACACTAAAACATCAGCAGCTTCCTGAGAATGACTGAACCCCACAACTAATATCCAATCTCAAAAGTGTTGCCGTTCTATTAATTTTTTGTTGTTGAATAAAAAACTCTTGGTCTGGGATCATTTAGCCAGCCACCAATTTAGCAACGTCGTGGGTTTCATGTGGACCTGATGCTTTAAATCATCATATCAGTGTCTTGGAGGAAACGGATGATTGCTTTGTAAACCTGTACATTCTGAGATTGCAGAAGGGTAATACCACTCATCCGAAATCTGAGAGTTGTTCTAGGCCTTATACTATTTTTAAGACTCTTATTTAATATATTATACATCAACTATTTGGAAACAAATAGACTTACACTTTAGTCAGCAAACACGATAGCGTCGATCAGTATAAGTATCATATGTTCAAAACATCGAGTATCGTTAATTACGCGCTCTGATAATATCTGATCCCTTGAACATAACTAATATCGTATAACAGCTGCTCACGAAATTGATTCTGTTAGATTCTGATATGCGGACATACTTAGTTAATTAAAAAAGCTTATTTTCTCACGTCAGGCAGAAAATAGTTTCAGGCATTACTTCCAGTTAACAATATATATTTTAACCAAAGATATTCAATGTCGTTATCTTATTAATTGTTTGCACCACATCAAAACGTACAATGTATCTTGCAGTCGAATATTGAAGTTAGACTTAGGCGTCACATACCGGAATGAAATATAATTAATAACCTCACACCTCAAGAACATATGGTGTGAATATGGTGTCAAAAGATTCAGTGGTATATCAGTAATTTTGCGGTTTACTCACGCAAATATTATAAATCGGTAGGTTGGGTGTGTTTGTCTATCCAAACTATTTGTAAGAGGTTTTCGGGTTGAAGGCTTGGTTTAGCTCAAAATTTGCGGCGTACCTTAAGCCTCTACATGATCGGGGAATGGAGCAAGAAATGATGATTCGTTCGTACCGGGAACAAATAGGCGACTCAGATCACATTGTATTTCAGTTGAATAATCCTCAAGATCACACAGTAAACATATAAACTCCTCCTCCTTTTCGATTCTTAATATTTTTTTATTGGTTGTATATAAAAATATGATAAGTTAGATACTAGTAGCAACATTTGTTAAGTATAATCTGTGTTCCATGAACATCTACAATATTATCTATACCATGTATGTGTGTTTCTATTATCTCTGCTTATTAAATAAATGTCAGTCGTTCTTAAAACACGAAAACGTGCACTACAGTTTTATTTAAAACTTACAGTTTTTGATAATGTAAATTTGTTTATTTATTTCTTCAGTTTCCTGGGATATAGTACGTCTCAGTACACAAAAAATTTAATAAAACATTAATCCAATAAGGTGAAGAAATCGCGGAATTTAGTTTACCGTAAAGGTTATAAATATATTACATTAGAAGCGTTTATGCTTTGATAGAAGAGGATAAACAAAAGTAATATGTATTATTAGGAACATCTACATCCACATGTACTAATCAGCGGGAGAAAGCTAGTTATGGTTTTATTTTTTCTTTCGTCGGTCTGTCGAATGGGTTGATGCAATCCTCATCTCTTCCTATCTTGCGCTAGCCTCTTCATCTTATCAGACCCCTTACAACTCATGTCTTCAATTATCTGCTTCATATATTCTAATCTGTCTCCCTCTACAGTTCTTAACTTTGACTGTTTCCTCCACTAAGAAATTAACCAATCCAGCCAACTTGTTACTTTAAAACTCTTGCACAAATTTGTTTACTCACCCATCATTTCCAAAATACGTTCATTTCGTACATTATCTGTCCACTTAATTTTCGGCATCGTTCTGTAGCAGCACATTTCAAATGATTAAATTTTCCTTCTTTCTGGTATTCCTAAAGTCCATGCTTTGGTGCTGTGCACCACATTTAAAACTAACTTAGTCCACAATCCGAAGGTTGGTTGCATCCTCCAGAAGAAGGCAAACTAAGTCATTGTATCAGTAGTAGGAAGGCCAGTTCCTTTCCTCTGGGACCTATAATTTAACGTTGAATCCGAACCACGGAATGACCGGCGCAGGTCAAATGATCAAACACACCCTTCAAAATTCCTTGCCCCCGCCGGGATTTGAGCCAGGTACCCGGAGAAGCAAATTTTTAAAAGCAAGCGCCTTAAACATTTTACTACCAGACCACTCGCTCCACATACAGGGTTTTAAAAAGTTCTTTCTGAGTCATAGATCAATATTTGAAAGTAAAAGATTTCTCAGCTTTAACATCAATCCTACCGTGATGCGACAAGGCATATACATGAGGTAAAAGTGTTAAAAATTATGAGTAGGAACTCTAAGAGATAATGTTGAATAGTTAATGAGGATAGAATTAAGAACTTAAATTGTGGTAGCGAGGGGGGTAGGCACTGTATTCCATTTTAGGAATTCCCGAATGCTGCTGTAGCTGCCATATTGGAAGCAAGGCCAGTCACCCTGATCCCGTAGTCCCGCTCTGAGTTTGGATCGCAGAGAAGTTCGCCGTAGGGTACCACCCCACGAACACTGATAGGTGTCTTTTGGGAGGGGTAGTATCTGTGGGAGCCAATGTATTCTCCCATTTCTCAGAGACTGTTCACACGGCAACCGAGGAATTAGGTAGTTATGGTTGGCAGCACTCCTCCAAAAAGGGCAGCAAATAAGAAAGTACAGTTAACCAGAGGGTATTTAAGGCCCGCTGGAATACAATAGGGTCTCTAGTTTTGTCCAGCTCGTTCTGTGTGATTGATTGTGGTGACTGCCTGCGCCGTCTGTCTGCCCCCTATGAAATAACTCCATTTTCTCTCTCTCTCTCCGTGTACCTGCCAAAGAACTCACTCTCGCTGTAGATTATAATTGAGAAATGAAAAACAATGTATAAATGCCTTTTAAAGATTATAGCGATTTGAGGATTTGCTGGTATTTAGCATCACTACAGGAAAAACTGCCTTGAACTTCCTTGATCCAATATATGTGTCTAATTAGAGAGTAGACTTTTGTATCAATTCGCTCAAGTTGGCCATAATATAATTCAGATTAGTGTGGTGCATCTATCCAACTTTTATTTCTGCTAATTGTTCCAACCCCTTACTATTTTTCTAGTGTTATCAGTTGTTATAAGTGAATGCAGTCAATCTCCGGCAAAGAGGTCCGATAATAAATAAATAATAAATTAGCCGAGAAATATTAAAGGTGGGGGGTCGGAAGCGTACACAACTTCGATCATCAGTTGTGATTTTACTTCCTAACTCCTATTGCATCCGATCACAATTTTATATTTAATCTACTACTAGATGACCCGTGCGAAAATTTTACGAATACAATAAATAGTAAAGTTGGGGGTTTGCAATAGCATGAAAGACGAACCGCCTCATTTGTTTCGATTGTTTATTTGTTTAGTGTAATAGGTACGTAACAAAAGTCGACGCCAGCGAAACAGTTTATCAATATCTCTGTGATGTGTGCTACTGCAATCTAGTGGATTGGCTCTGAACTGTCTCTTACCCACGACTTTCACAGTTATTACTATTACCTTTCCGGAAAATTTCTTTCTTAAAATATAATGGGACAACGGCGGAGATCTTAATCTCTAAAATGAATCATCATTTATCTATATCGGTTAGATATCAAAGGAGAAAAATGGCTCGTGACACAAAAATGCACTGTAGAAATATTGATACTTTTGCCCATTAAGGGTCGAATTCAGAAAAATTCTTTTCTTAAAGTGTGTTTTGACCAAAGCGGGGACCTTAATCTCTAAAATAATAGCTAATTTTTCGATTTCGTTTAGATATTAAGGGAGATAAATAGCTCATGACAAAAAATAAGTTATGGAAATAATGATTATTTTGCCCTTTAAGGGTCGAATTCCGAAAAATTCCTTTATTTGAATATAATGTGGCCACAGCGGAGACCTTAGTCTCTAAAATGATGCATCATTTATCTATGTCGGTAAGATTTCAAGGGAGACAAATGGCTCGTGACACAAAAACGCGTTGCAGAAATATTGATAATATTGCCCTTTAAGAGTCGAATTCCGAAAAATTCCAGTCTTAATATACGATGTCACCAAAGTGGAGAGCTTAATCTTTAGAATAATACTTCATTTAACGATTTCAGTTAGGTATCCAGGGAGAAAAATGGCTCGAGACCCAAAAAACAGCATTTTAGAAATTTTGATATTTTTGCTCTTTATGGGCGAATTTGAAAAAAAATTCTTTCTTCAAATATATGATATGATCAAAGCGGATACCTTAATTTTTAAAATGATACCTCATTTATCGATTTCGGTTAGGTATGAAAGTAGATAATGGCTTGTGACAAAAAAACACCTTATAGAAATAATATATATGATTATATCAATCATTTGTGCCACATTTGTTCAGTTTTGTCTTGCTTTGGTTTATATTTAGTCCAAAATATTCCTTCAATATTTTGTTCATGATAGTTGCGGTATTACCTTCTGAACTACTCAGCTGCCTGGTAATCCTGACTGTTGTCTGTGTTGTCGCAGGCGGCGGTTGCCTCGCGCTGCGTGGGGTGAAGCTGTGGGTGCCGGAGGCGGTGCGCGCGGGGTCCCGCGTGCGTCTGCTGTGTGACTACGACCTGGAGCAGGCGGCGCTGTACTCCATCAAGTGGTACCGCGGCGACCAGGAGTTCTACCGCTACGTGCCCAAGGAGAGCCCGCCCACCAGAGTGTTCGCGCTGCCCGGCATACACGTCGACGTGAGTACCACCTCATATCTCTCATTAATTACGTGTGATCAAATAGGAGGAGCGAGGGAGAGCCCGGCGAAATCTCACCAAGGTGGGGGAAGGTGTGTGGAGAAATATCTCTTGCCATCTTTTTACTTCCTGGAAGAACAGTAAAGCTAAAAAAAAGGTCTCTAAACTACTTTCGACGTCGATCCCGCGTTAAGAAGAACAGGAGAGCTTAAAAAAAGTGGAGGTCGTTAGCGGGGGGGGGGGGGGGGGGAGTGAGTTTCCTCGAGATCTCACCAAAGGGGGGAGGTGTCCAACACCAGATCTCACCAACTCTCACCGAAAAAAGAAAATTAGGTCGTAAGCGGGGAGGTTCCTCGAGAGTGTAGTACTATCGTGCCTCTCTCGCTCTCAATTTTTTTGAACAAAAACTTACGTTGGATGCGGAGCGACTTCAATTCATAGTGTAACGGATATGTGTGTCGGTAGCCAATGAAAGATGTTATACAACAGGACATTTATTTCGTGGTTATTTTACGCATTATGTGCCGCGTCTATGTTGCTGCGACAATGTAAACAGTTTTGTCGCGTTCCAGTCACGCCTATAGTAATATAATTGTGTCGTCTTTCCATGCGGAGCTTACCTGAGAAGAGTTATATTGACATGTATCCTCTGTTTGAGTTACCGATCCAAAGAAGCGAAGGCGCTATCGGAAGCTAAAATCGATGCAGTATTCGCCACATGAGAAAATTTGAAACTCGATTGTTTATTTCAGTTTCTAAAAGCCGATTGTTTATTTTTTTGGAAAATGAAAAAAAACAGAAATGTAATGCAAGTTCAGCTGTCGTAAAATACCTGTGGTATAAAATATTTAAGCTGTTTCCGTCCTGTAAGCTTTTGTACACCTATGTAGACTAGTTCCCCGTGCTACCTTGTGGTCTTGCGAAAGCAGGCCTTTTATTTTCGTATAAGATAACTGATACTACTTATTCCTATAGTTTGTATGTTACCTCAGCTATAATGTCGTGTTGATATTGTAAATGAACTAGTTTTAATGCCATGTTGGTATTTTGGTTTCTGGGATAGTTGATACGATTTATAAATCTTGAAATACATGACGAGTTATTTATAAACAAATAACTTAAATTTAATCGGGAAAAAATTATCGTATTTGTTCGGGAGTCTAAAACTATAGTATCGTTTCAGGTAATTACTTTATTCTCTCTTGGGCAGCAAAAAATGCTCCTAATTGTCCATCTATTCTTCGAAATAATTAAATATTTTTTATTACGGTGTACCTCACTTTCTAATATTCAACATCTTATCAAACTTTTTTTAAATTGGAACCGACCATGTCGGATACATCAGAAACTGCAATCAGAGGAATGCTGAGAAACGATGCAAGGAATAATTGAATCCCGTTATTTCCAGTAAATTAAATACTGTCTCAATAACTAGACCAGACATTCATCAGCTTTTTGCCAGAGGAAGAATCGCCCCTTTTAGCATCAGAGTCGGTTAGTCGTTCTTACTGAAAGACACCTCTGTTCCTTGATTTGTTTTCGCGAAAGTGAATTAAAGATTCATATTTTACGAATAGAAATCGCATATCCCAAACGTGAGTAGAAAATAAACACAAAAATATAGATCTAATATTTAAAGTTTTACAGAAAAATATTCACTCTGAAAATAATGGAAATTGGTACAAGTGAGAACAGAAGATCTATGTCAGCTAAAGAAATTAGCATTCGCCTCTAGTTATTAATCTGAAATAAAATATTTACTTTCGAAAATAAAAAACCATTTAAGAAGGAACGTCATACCACTCACATAAAAAGAAATACAGTATGTACTGTTTCATTATCTTCTTCTTGTTCAATATAAACCATCAATGAAATCATTCATAGTAGTTGGTCAAGTCTGTATAAATTTTGTCGGTCTTATTCTCGATAAACAGTTTCTATTTCACTACATTAGCGTCCAGATCAATTCAACATGTTACTATGTCTTTCTATTCAACCAACAAATCATGCTGGAATAGTTTATCAGAGTTGCCAATTCATTTCAGTCCACTGTATTAAATAGATCACTTGCAGCTATATGCACCAACTACTCAGTGCCTTCATTCCAAACGACCTGTAACAATGTCAATACTCCGCTTCTCGCATCTCGCTAAATTCTAACCGTTAAACATCAACGTAAGATATAGAAACCAAACACTAAACGTATTACAAAGCCAGGAACATATTATTACGGTGGGAACATCAAAACTTAATCAACCAGTATTACCCAAATATGTATATACATCATGAGTCTAATATTCCTAAAAGAAGTGGTTCAGATTTAAACTTTAAAATTTCTTGGTGAATTGTTTAATAAAGCACAGGAAAATTCTAAGTTAAATTTTTGGCACAGTTTGTACAGGAGGAATTTGGATGAAAAGGAAATCATATGAACTATATCAGCACTCGGAAAAAATTTCAGACACGTTCAGAAAAAGGCGAATTAAATTGTTCGGCCATATTATCAGAATGAATAACAACATACTATCCAAAAGGATTCCAAGTCTGGCCATTTCCATTAAAATGAAGAACAAGTGGCTAATTGAAATCGAATAGGATCTCCAGGAAAACGAAATCATAGATGATATCATACAGGACAGATTTGGTAGCATGGTCAATAATCACTAATTTGCCAAAAAAACAGTTTATTAGAAGAAGGAACACCTGGATAGAAGAACGTAGAGAGAGGATGAAGAGATTTTGGGAAAATAAAAAAAATCACATCTGTGAAATAAGTTCATTCGCTCTCCTCAGTTGGGCATAACGATGGAAGAAGAAAGCACTTTATTAAATGTAATAATGTCGCATAATAGACCTGTTTCTGGAAGCTTACTGTAAGTGTATTGGTGCGCAATAGTCGATGACATCCCCTTTCCGGGTCTAAGGCAATACTTGCTCGTAAAACAGTCCCCGGCTCCTGCCTCCGTCGTAGAGGTGCTGTCGCTTTTTAACGTGTGACTCAAGCTGCCGGAGTTATGGTCTTCCTGGGGGGTGCAGGGTCATCGATTATTCACGCAGGTTTGCGTCGGTGGCCGTAAAGATGATGGAGACGGAAGCTGAGCCAGGTGTGGCCTCCAAGTGGGCTGGAAGGATTGAATTTTGCATCGCGGGGCAGGCCGTATAACGGCCGGTATATGGGATCACCACACCAGAAGAGCTCTCGCTACAGTAGCCACCTCTTCATCACCATTACAGACTTCACTTCATTCAGCTGTGCGTTCGTTATATCCACCATGTCTGCTGATATCTTTATCCGAATTTTTATCATTTTCTGACATACATTGCCTAGCAAAAAAGTGAAGCACCCAGACGGGGAGGTGGAAACAAAATGAAACATCACGGTAATGGAGGACATGTTATGTCATTTCAGAGATTACAAAATCGAACTTGGCAGGATGAGTCCGCTTATCAGTAGGCCTATGACGTTTTCCCCCCCTCTGGCCTTTATGAGTGCAGTGATGCCGTTGGGAAGGGTGTCATAAAGCCATCGTATCTTTCCTGAGGCAAACTGGACCACAACTGTTGTAATTGGTCATTGATATCCTGCATTAACGGTACGGAATAGACGTCCGAGCTTGTCCCACATATATTCCATCGGGAACAGATCTGGGGATCTTGCTGGTCACGGGAGTATCTCAACATCACGCAGACAGCTCATACAGACACGTGTCGTGTGTGGACGAGTTCTTGGGCTAATGTTCTCAGTGAAGCCTTTAAATGTTACCGTAACTTACACATACTTAAAGATAAGAATATATACCGTATAGTAGAATTTTGACAAGTAAGCTGATATACAAACTGCGAAATGACTTTGTTCCAAAGAAAGAAGGAATACCACAGAAAGGACAGACCAGTTGCTGGGACGTGCAGGATTAGTTAATGTGATAAGATCGAGGAAGAACTGTGCAGGAACATTAATTAGAATACATGAAACGTATAATTGAGCACTTAGTTTGTAATACATATGTTCAGATAAGGAGATTAGATTACTATAGAAATAGACGTAGGTTTGTGTAAAAGCCGTACAGATTGACTTTAGGAAGTATATGCTATACTTGGACATAACGATTTTTAAGTAACCTATTTTTTCTATAACTAACTTGAAGTCAAAATGAATCGACAGAGCCGCATATAAAATGAGGTAATAGGATGAGTACGAGTTACACAAGAAAATTGAGAATAGTTTGGTATATCATGATGTCTATTTTTTGTTGTTGACATGAGCACTGTACTACCAAACAGTACAGCAATAATCGCTTGCAGAATATTGAAAACTTATTGCTTATTTACATGAAATAAGATGCTTGAAGTAAAATGTTGGCAAAAGATCATTTTTCGAACACAACCGTCACAAACCAAGAGATGCTGAGACAAAAATGCAAATACCTACGATATACGTATTATAAATGAAAAGCTAGAGAAATAAACATTTATTAAAATTACTGCCTCCAATAGCTGAATTAAATAAAAGAAAGAAATACGCGTTCTTAACTTTGTTTGAAATACTGCTAGAAACAAAATTTAAATCGTTTCAAACGCCACCAGACAGGGGAAAAAAATCTGTATCATGACCGCCAGGCAAAAGCATTCCGATACAGTGACGTCAAGGCGAAAACGAAAGCATAAAATTGAAACAGGACAGAACACCATGAAAACGTGAAATGCGGCGGATTGATGTGTTTACGTTCCTTTCAGAACACCTGGAAAATGATTCTCGAAAAATCAAAACCGACAAAAAACGGACATAGTGTCCATGACTGGTTACATAAACCTCATGTCCGAAGAGATATGAAAGCAAAAAAATAATTTTATATATACAAGGAGAGAAACTACTTCATCAAGTTTCATAACAAATAGACTAAATGGAAAGTGAATTAGTGTTATTTGAGATAATTTTGTATTCTAAAGAACAGAAATTGTAGTTATTTTAAATAAATAAACTTATTTCTGCTACTATATGTATACATCTTGTTATATATTTTCTAAATGTTGCATCATCTATCACGAAATTGGTGTTACAAGATGTAAGCCATTATTGCTTGCTGTCCCATATATGATAAAAACCCTTATATCAAAAATAATATCCATCACTTAAGATTTATAATTATTTAAGTTTTTTTAGTGAAATCATGACATTAGTCTTAAAAAGTGTCATTTTTTTCAGAAAAAATAAAAAATAAATATCATGCAGTAAGGGGTTAGCGTTGTGTGATATCCTGTTGACTAATTTTCATTTTTGTTCGTAAAAAATAAAAGTCACAAGGTCTTGCAATAGTTTCGCCTGTGTCGCGTTAATGTAATTGAATCGTTGTAATTGAAGAATTTTATTGTTTTAGGGGCACGACAACATGAGCTAACCTCTGTAATTTACAATATGTGCTAGATATGTGCAATATGTGCTAGTACCAAGTCGAAACAGAGCCAAAAGTCAAATTTTAGAGGAACAAATAGAAGGCACATGGTGGAATAACGCTGGTGCTTATAGGGATTGTACGTAACTTTGTAAAGAAAAGAACGAAATTTCTTAATATATTATTACAAGACTCGATAGATTGAACAACTAAGAATTCAGAAAATTCTTTGTCATTCCCATCAAGTATCCAATTACCAGTGAAGCCGCTAACGCTCACAAAGTATCATCCGACGAAGTGTCTGGAATTTTGGTTTAGAAAATACGCGAAAACCCCAGTGAAGGGTCATGCCACTTGCTTGATTAGTGTAGCGAGAAACAATCGATCACATTAAAACCAAACCACTGGTGACGTTTGTACATATCTCAGACTGCAGAGCACTAGTATACGTAGACATCTCATCACTATTAACCGTCGAATCCACTTGGCCAGCGATTTGATTTTTGGCCGACTTTCTCACCGTGAAAGTGATTGTGAATCAAGAAATGAAATTCGTACTGGCAACTGTTTACATCCATGTCAACTTACAACAAGATCTGATCGAACAGTCCACGTTACAATAGTTAGGCGCTCACTGAATCCTTTAGGTTGATCTTACGGAGTATGAACACCTAAATCGTGATCATGTTGTGGGGTGACTTCGGAATCGGTAAAAACGTTTACGAACTTTGTGAAATTGAAAAATACTTTGTAGTACGTGATCTCAAGACCTTCAAATGTGGTTTATATAAAAGTAAAAGATTCTCATAAAGATTCAAAAGATTTATTGGAAACACGTAACAACCCCACAAAGGGTTTCACTTCTAATAATTATATTACCATTCCACAACACTAAGGTCTGCAAGAACAATTAAATACTGTAAATAATTACTTCCACTACACAATTAACAGTAATATAGATCACCAGACAACTATTTAATTAACCATTTAAATGAAATAGACACATTATGCTTTTAACAATTAGCAAAATCAGATACCTTCGCACAATAGCAATGTACGCACTTCCATAATATAAAATTGTAGAAATGTTTAAGTGGACACAACAAAAATAACACTTTCTTGCCTTTTAGAACTACAATAACTTTGATCACTTTAAATGAAGTGCAGCTGAAATCATGTCCTTCTCTTCACACTTCAATGGCAGTGAGTTGTACGGGAGTTTTACTGTAGTTAAGGTGAACTTTAGTTTCTGTTATGTTATGGTACTAAATTGCCAGGGTTGGAATGTGGAACTTCCATAACCAGTCATTTAGCTTCACACTTTAAGCACGTTCGCCACGGATACGTCGAGCAAGTTGAGTATCTTTGGCCGTATTATCACACGCTTGGTATGAATGGCACACAGGTTTGTGTCTTCAGAAAGACCAACCAGGTAAGCTTCACTGGCTTCCTGCAAAGTAGCAATTGCTGCACTCTGTAATCGCAAGTCATTTCGAAATACTGAACAATCTCACGAACAGTGCTTTGGAATGGCAACTTCCAGATGAACAATTCTCTAGATTTCTAGTAACGCCTGATATCACGAAGGGCAGCAGTATGTAAAGATTGGGTTTCTTATGACCACCCGTTGATGGTGCACTTTTACGAGCTGCTTTAGTAGCCAACTGCTTCGTCGGTGCTTTTCCTTCAGTAGACTTTCATGCGATTCGCTTCGTAAGAGCTATTTTTAACTAACGCTTCTTGCCAACAAATGACAGGATACGTCCAACCAACTGAATGCTGAGCCAAGACGGCGGGCGAGTAAATAATGTAATCATCAATATTATGTTACCAAGTATTGATGGAGGAGATGTATTTTAGCAGGAAGACTAGCATGAGGTTGTATAATTAGATCCGATGATCACTATACAATGGTCATCCGAACCTATTACCCTAAATCAAGTTCAGTTAATTCTCCATCTTGCCGTTTATTCTGTCGCGTAACTGGCTGCAAATGTAACCGTCCAGGATTAGTCTGAACCAGTTCCGCACGCCAACCAGCAAAAGAATCAACGCCGCAAGTGAAAATTAATACGTTGTATCGCATCCATCATCCGGCGTAGCTCACTTCCCTTATCTGTCGAATAAATGTTGACAATTTGCCAGGTAGGGCAGCGACCACCGATTTATAACTAGCAAATAATTAGGGAATTATGGGCAGGGATATTCCTGCAAATAGCCGCAACATTTGTTCCGGGCGTGCAGTGCGAGCACCACTACGCGGCCCGCGTCAGGCAGCCCGCGTACTGTTTGTTTGTTTGCGGGCTGCGGCTCAAAATGTCAGCCGGTCACCTGTCACCGACCGAGCCGTCATTAGGTCCACGGCAAACAACCGTCGCCATTTGTCCACGTCATCGAGCGCATAATGTGGCCCCGGTCTGCTATTGTTACTATGCCTGTAAAAAAAAAAAACGAAAATAACAGCCTGTACGCAGGCTGCGTCAATAGTAGCCAGCGATTTATATCTAGGCCGTTCCTGTACAGTACACAGTATCATTGATTGCACGTAGCGCCTTGGTTCAGTGTTGAACTGAGTGATCTGGCGACTCGGTGGTTAAGGCGTCTGAGTGAGGGTCGGTAGGTCCCTGGTTACGGCTGAGACTTTCCAAGACCGTTTCTTAACCCTTCATTCACGTCTAACAAAGTTTGCTTTGTGCATGTAAAGTATGCCAGAACACTTCTCTAGTTCGTATTCATCGTTAAACTATTGGTCCAGTGTAGGCGGCTACGAAGGAGCCAGATTGCGCACACGGTAAGAAAATCTGTCACCAAGTCGTGAAGATAAAACGAAATTATTATTTTACTGTTGAATTCACCGAGCGCATAAAATAACAGAATGTTCGTAAACTATCTGCGTGACATGCTGTAATAAGCAGTATATACAGTTTCGATATTATTGATTAAGTATTTTTAATAATTATAAACTAAATTTCTCTAATTATTAATTCTATTGATTACAAAAAAGTATATTTTGGAGTGAAAGATTTGCAAATAACATTTATTACGCCATTATGGAAACAGCAACTATTTTAGCATCATTTAATAAAATCACTGACTTCTATCACTCTAATAATCATTGAAAGCAACGTTTTTGAGTTTTAGTTTCCAATACAAATTATTTATTTGTGTTCAAATTAGCATACAACAACATCGAACTAGTGTTAAATTGCATAGATCAAAAATAAATTACTTTAATTGGGAAAAACATTTAAATCATAAGGTTAGATTCTTTGAAATGCGGTTAGCTAAATGAATAAAATTAATCCGGTATTAAAGGAGCAATGAGATTTGATTAGATCCTTCGGGTGTTGACAGGTTCGTAGTGGCAGAAGGTCGAGTTACGATTATTCGAAGACCACGTTACCACTTTCTACGTGTTGCCTGCACCCTCATCGTTCAGGTACATGGTTTCGAAAAGTCAACGGATTAGCTTTCATTGAGACCGGAAGTGTTTGTTCTCGCGTCGATTCTAAGTTCCTTTGTTCACACGGCTGTATTCCACTTACGCCAGTGGGATACCTTCCCTTTCAATCCCCACGGTGAAAATAGAATTAATCAACTCATGGAGATTTCTCCACGGCAAGACGTCTGTTTATTCGGTGGCTGTACATGGAATCCCCTCTGCCATCCAACAAATCATGGAATATTTCTGTTTCCAAATCGTCCTTGTTGGCTCCTCCATTTTCGGGGAGTGTCTTGTTGCAATTTCAAACCGAATTCTACGTAGCGCTAAGGTCGTCATAGGCCGAATTGTAGGTGGCGGGTTTTTACCTTAGTAAAGTTGTCTTTGGCAAATTCCCTGGACTTGGAACGATCATATCTCGAACCTCAATTCCACTTCTGGTCTATTCGCTGAAAATACACAACTTCGAAAAGGACTTCCTCCCCACCTCTCCTCCCAGGATGCCTTAGCTGATATTTCCCCGTCCTCAAAGATCATCGCGGGTGACATCTGCTAATTGTTTGAGAATATTCCAGTACACAATTGAAATAATTGTCTTTAATGTAGTTATGTTTACTAAAACAATTGTTGCAAATGTGGATAAGAACTTGTAATAATTATCCTCTCCGTAATTTTTTTGGATGTATTTATAGTAATTACATTGTTGTCTTCGTATGTATTCTGTCTCTTGGAACCAAACAACTTCTGCGGTCTGAACGCTAATATAATCAGTTCATGTGAATACGGAACATTTTCTTCTTCCTGCAGATCTGCTCTGATCTGTACTTTTATGAGGATTAAGCAGCTTCTCTCGAAGGCTTGGCTTTCTCGCAACGGATGCAACGCCCACAGCTAACATAGTAAAATGCAATAAACGTAACCCCTTGCTATTCTGACGTCATCATAGCCACGTCAACAGCTATACCAAGTTCTCGTATTGCTATAACAGTGCTTAGGTGTAAGTAAACACGACAGTTTTCTGAATAAGGTAGTGAGAGTATTCAATACTTAGACGGGAAGAAATTCATCTGTTAACGAAGTCGGAAGAAAGAACAATTTTGTATTTGTTCAGTTCTTCTGATATGTGCTAAACGCAATAAACACTACATAGTTTCATTAACAAATACAATAATGGGAACGGTGACTCATTCTCCACTGATCGGAAACTGGTATTGACCTATTGAAATTTGGATTAACTGTTTCATTGTAATGTCATCCTCGCGTTTTGCATTCTCCTTTTTCGGAAAAGTCACCAAAAATTAAATTAAAAATGCCAAAATATGAGATACTGTGCAACCGCGAAATGCTACCAGCACTGCAAAAAAGACACAAAAGTTATTGGAACATACGAAGATTTCGAAAACAAGTTTTTGTTTCTTTCCTTTTCTTTTCTTCTCTATTTTTTTTTTTTTCAACGGAAACAATCGATTGTCTGCGATTGTATATATCGATATAAGATGGCAAGCGTTTTTGTACTACACCTCGGGAAAATATTTTCACCGACCGTAGTGAGTGAACGGCTAACGTTTTGGCCGCGCATTCGGGAGAACGTGGGTTTGAATCCCCGTTCGGACATCCACATTTGGGTTTTCCAAGGTTTCCCCAGATCACTTGAGACGAATACCGGTATGCTTCCTTCAAAAGGCCATGGCTAAATTTCTTCCCGTTCCTTGTCCGCAGTTCTTTCACGCCTCTAATGACCTCGACGTCGACGACGGGTAAAGCCATAAGCAAAAAAGAAAAAGAAAAGCAAATATGATCTATTTGTTAACTTTGTGCGACTTTTTGCAAAAAAGAGAAACTGAAACGGCAACAAAACATTGTAACGAACGATTTCACAAATATTTCAAGAGAGTAACATTGATTGTGCAGCGCTGGCGGCATTCACCGGTAATAGCTGCCCATCACTCACTTATTTCGTTATTTTTAATTTAATTTGTGGAGACTTTTCCGAAAAAGGAAAGTGCAAAACGTGAAGAGGACATCGTGTGTAAGCAGTCAATCGAAATTTCGACAGGTTAGTGCTAGTTTTGGATTAGTGGAGAAAGAGGCAACGTCCCCACAATAATTTATCAAGACATAAGCGGTAGACGCGAGAATAGTCGAACTATCCGGATGGGTCTCCCGGCAACGAAAGCCATACGCTAAAAAAATATAGCGCATAGTGAAAGTTTCTACCATAGCAACTCGTATCACCTATATGTCTAAGTAAGACGAGAAAATCGATTTAAAACGATTTAAAGATGACCAACAGTGTGAGTTGAAATGCAGGGCGGTAGTTGTTTGTCTAGCAATACTCCGTGTGTGCCTGTCCCTGACTTAGACACGTCAGCGAATAGGACTTAGCAAGAAAGCAAACACGGCCGGGACGTGGGCCGGACGTGAGTAAACGTTGCGAGCGGATCGATACGTGTCGTGTGTGCGACAACTAGCAGAGACCTCGTCCGAGTCGAGGACACTCCTGCTGAGCAGCACTCACTGTCACACGAGGCCGGGAAGCGGCTCGTCTTGTTAGGGAATACAGTGCTCAGAAGCGCAGCTACACTGAAGAGCCAAAGAAACTGGTGTAGACATGCGTATGAAAACACAGAGATACGTAAACACTCAGAGTACGGCGCTGCGGTCGGCTACGCCTGTATAAGACAACAGGTGTCTGGCGCAGGCGTTAGATCGGTTACTGCTGCTACAATGGCAGGTTATCACGATTTAAGTGAGTTTGGACGTAGTGTTATAGTCGGCGCACGAGAGACGAGACACAGCATCTCCGAGGTAGCGATGAGATGGGGATTTTCCCGTACGACCATTTCTCGAGTCCACCGTGAATATCGGGAATCCGATAAAACATCAAATCTCCGACATCGCTGCGGCCGGAAAAAGATCCTGCATGAACGGGACCAACGACGACTGAAGAGAATCGTTAAACGTGACAGAAGTGCAACCCTTCGGCAAATTGTTGCGGATTTTAATGCTGGACCATCAACAAGTGTCAGCATGTGAACCATTCAACGAAACATCATCGATACAGGCTTTAGGAGCCGAAGGCCCACTCGTGTACCCTTGGTGAGTGCATGACACGAAGCTTTACGCCTCGCCTGGGCATGTCAACACCGACATTGGACTGTTGATGATTGGAAACATGTTGCTTGATCTGATGAGTCTCGTTTCCAATTGTGTCGAACGGATGGACGTGTACGGGTATGGAGACAATCTCACGAATTCGTGGACCCTGCATGTCTACAGGGGACTGTTCAAGATTGTGGAGGCTCTGCAATGGTGTGGAGCGTGTGCGGTTGGAGTGGCATGGGACACCTAGATACGACTCTTACAGGTGACACGTGCGTACACATCGTGGATGATCTTCAGCTTC
This sequence comes from Vandiemenella viatica, assembly GCA_031002005.1. Classification (NCBI taxonomy): domain Eukaryota; kingdom Metazoa; phylum Arthropoda; class Insecta; order Orthoptera; family Morabidae; genus Vandiemenella; species Vandiemenella viatica. The sequence goes on along the minus strand of JARYHS010009186.1, from coordinate 105,122,629 downwards.
CATTCATGTCCATTGTGCATTCCGATAGACTAGGGCAATTCCAGCACCTCACACGTCCAGAATTGCTACAGAGTGGCTCCAGGAACACTCTTCTGCGTTTAAACACGTCCGCTGGCCACCAAATCCCCAGACATGAACATTATTGAGCATATTTGGGATGCCTTGCAACGTGCCGTTCAGAAGAGATCTCCACAGCATCGTACTCTTACGGATTTATGGACAGCCCTACAGGATGGATGGTTTAAATTCCCTCCAGCACTACTTCAGACATTAGTCGAGTCCATGCCACGTCGTGTTGCTGCACTTCTGCGTTCTTGAGGGGGACCTACACGATATAAGGCAAGTGTACCAGTTTCTTTGGCTCTTCAGTGTATAAGACTCACATGCAAAACTTTTTTCTGCAGTTCCACTTAGTAGGGACACCTTTGACCTCGAAAGCTCGGAACCACGCGAAAAAATGCTTAGAATAACAAGCGATTCTAAACGAAACAGTGGTGTGTGTCATTTCTATGCAAAACGTTGCATTCTACCGTAAGTAATATTCTAATATAGAGAAACAAAGTAACAAGATATCAATATCACATAAATGAAATTATACGTAATTCATTGATCTCTAATAGTGTTTATATTAGTTTATTTTTTTGCTGTCGTCATGCTGTCGTCAGTTTTTTGACTGGTTTGATGCAATCCTCCATCCCTTCCTATACTGTGCTAACTTTTTCATTTCTACATACCCCTTACAACCCACGCCCTCAATTATCTGCTTCATATATTCTAATCTCTGTCTTCCTCTACAGTTCTTACCTTCGACTGTTCCCTCCACTAACAAATTAACCAATCCAGCCTGTCTCAAAATATGACCTACCAGCCTGTCTCTTCTTTCTGTAAGCTTCTTCCATAAACTTCTTTTCTCACCTATCATCTCCAAAACTCGTTCATTTCTTACTTTGTCTGTCCACCTAATTTTCAGCATTCTTCTGTAGCACCACATTTCAAATGATTCAATTTTCTTTCTTTCCGGTATTCCTAAAGTCCATGTTTCGCTACCGTAAAGTGCTGTGCTCCACAAATAGAGTTTTAAAAAGTTCTTTCTAATTCCTATATCAATATTTGAAACTAAAAGGTTTCTCTTTTTCATGAAGGCTCTTTTTCCTAGTGCTATTCTGCTTTTAACATCATTCCTGCTTCGACCATCAATTGTAATTTTGCTTCCCAAGTAACAGAATTCACTTACTTCTCCTATTGCATCCGATCCTATTTTTATATTTAATCTGCTAGTATTGGTATCATTTCTGCTACATTTAATCACTTTTGTCTTACTTTGATTTATATTCAGTCTAAAATCTTCCTTCAGTATTTTGTTCATGCCATTCAGTAACTTCTCATCATCCTCAGCCTTCTCTGCTAACAAGACAATGTCATCAGCAAATCATAGTATACTGATATTTTCTCCATGAAAACTTATGCCATACGGAAATTTTTCTTTGACTTTCTTCATTGCTTCTTCTACATACAAGTTGAATATTAACGGGGATAGATTACAATTTATATCAACCACTTAATCGAAATCCCGCATCTGCACTTTGAAGACAAATATAAGCACTATTAGGAGTGTGGTTCTGCTGTGTATGCGCATTTTGCGCTATATTAAGTAATTTAAGCATAGAGTTTTTGGCACTGTTGATTGAAAATGTAATGACACATTGACGCAATGAATTACGTATAATTTATTTTCTATGGTATTGATTTCCTGTTACTTTGTTTCTATCTATTAAAATGTTACTTGAGATAGAATACAACGTTTTGCATGGAAATCACACACACAACTGTTTTGTTTATGATCGCTTGTTATTGTAAGCTTATTTTCGTGCGGTTCCGATTGTTCGAGCTCAAAGGTGTCCCTTGTTAGTATCTAACAAGCCTTCGGTTCTTCCATTCCACCCCCCGAATTTAAAGAGTGTAATAATTTAGATTACTGATAACAAGGTTTACGTATCTTGACACTATAGTAAATAGTCAATGTAAAACATCTGATGAAGTAAAGTCAGGTATTGGGAAAGCCAGGGCTACATTCAATTAAATGAAAAATCTTTTTTTTAAAGTTGTAGTTTATCAATTATAACAAATATGAGATTCCTGCGCTGCTTCGTGTTCTCCGTCCTCCTGTATTGTGTTGAAAGGTGGACATTTACAGAAACAATCAGTAAAAAGTTTGATGCTTTTAAAATGTGGCTCCATCGTAGAATGTTGAGGTTACCAAGGACAGACCACTCTACAAATTCTGAAGTGGTCCGCGAATTATAAAAAAGGAAATACTGACCACTGTAAAGACACACGGAAGCAACAGTATCTTGGCCACATCATGAGGAAAAAAAGCCGTTACCAACTCCTGCAGTCTGTTATAGAAAAGGAAATGCTGACCACTGTAAAGACACACGGAAGCTTCAGTATCTTGGCCACATCATGAGGAAACAAAGCCGTTACCAACTCCTGCAGTCTGTTCTCCAGGGGAAAATACGAGGAAAGAGAAGTGCTGGCAGGAGAAGAATTTCCTGGATAAAAAACCTGAGAACCTGAACCTCCAAGACAACTCTGGAGCGTCAATTAGCAGAGATGGGAACGGGAAGGAATTCGGCCATGGCCTTTTTGAAGGACGCATCCCGCCATTCGCCTGGTGATTTGGGGAAACCATGGAAAACCCAAATATGAATGCCCGGACGGGGATTCGAACCCGTGTCCTCCCGAAGGCGAGGCCAGAACGTTAACCAATCACCCACCACGCTGGGTGAACTAAATATGAATTACCCAGAGAATTCACTTCAACAACTGATAACGATGGTCCGCTATTTCATCATATACATTATTTCTGAAAGGTGTTTTTTTTGTGACGATCCATTTTTCTCTCATGATCCATGACCAAAATCGATAAATGAGGTACCATTCACAAGATTTAGTTCTCCACTTTGGTAACATTATTAATTAAGAAAAGAATTTTTCGAAATTCAATCCATAAATGGGAAAATTTTACACAATGAAGGTTACGGATATGTGATAGTTCAGAGTTCAGCTGCTAGGCTTCGCTGGTGTCGATAAGGAGTGATTGCATTACCACTAGATAGCAGCACCACATATATCAGAGATATTGATGATATCTGTGCGTTTTATAGAGTAAGAAGCTTTTCGGATAATTTTGTTTCATCATTTCTAATTGTTTCGTAAGACATTGTAAGTCTCTTACTACTTACCTTTTTCAGTTGACAAATAAAGAATAGCTATAAATGAGCTTATCCTTCTTTCCCCCTACTACGAACCAACAGCCTCACTATTCATCAAATATCATTCGCGACATTTTCGCACGGGTCACATAGTATATTAAAATGGTTCTTTGAACATCGTATCCGTAATGTTGACGTCACGCGTCAGGCATTTGTTACCGTACAAACTGGGACCAGAGATGTTACTACAAAATCGTTGTTGTGAGCAAATTTAATAACAATTCTATTAGTTAAGCAACCGCAAAGAAATGAATAGCCAGAACACTGAAAGGAAAAGTATGTGTTGCGTTTAAATTAATATCTTATTTATTAGTTGCATTTCCTTTATTTACGTTCAGTCAATGTAGATATTTCTCAAATTCTCCCTCCAGAGATATAGTTATTGCAGTAGACTAAGAGATATGTACCACATTACAACATTTTCAAGATTATGAGAATTATTTACTATTAATAAGCAACAGCGAGGAAATAAACTGTTACAACATTGCGTACAACACGTTATTTTTGTCAGGCTTACAATAGAAAGTTGTTAAATTCGATGTAAATGCTTTTATTTTATTCTCTGTCACTTTAATAGAAAGATAGAAGAAATCACCTAGCGTGGTGGTGTAACGGCTAACGTTCTGGCCTCGCATTCGGGAGGACGGCTGTTGGAATCCCCGTCCGGGCATCCAGATTTGGGTTTTCCATGGTTTCCCCAAATCACTCCAGGTGAATGCCGGGATGCTTCCTTCAAAAAGGCCATGGCCGAATTCCTTCCCATTCCTTGCCCCCCATCCTTTCCCGTCTCTAAAGACCTAGTTTTTATAGGAGACGTTAAGCAGTTAAAAAAAAAAAAAAAAAATAAAAATCGAAGAAATTAAATGCCAGAGTTCTGCGTTAAGTCCGTCATTTTTAACGGGTCAAGAAGCTGGTGTTTATGATAAAATATGAAAAAAAGAAGCAGAGTTTAGGCAATAAGCTATTAAGAAGAAACTATTTTTTAAATTTATGTTCACCTATATGTCTGACCGCAATTCACGTAAGACCCACTTTGTAGATTTCAAGTACCAATAGAAAGTAAGGTTTCCTTTATCTTGATGCGACATTTGAAAGGTGAGAAATACATAAAAAAAAACCAGTTGGTAGTCATTGGCGACTGCCAACTGAAGTAAAAAGTTAAAACTATGAGTATCATACGCGCAACACGTCATACTTATAGCTACAAATGCACGAAATAATAATAATTCCGTGAGATCATAATGACCTGGTGACATGGTTTCTATTGGATGCGTGTTCCGCCCTATCTTGCTGCCTTAACCTAACTCGATGTAGGAGACCTACATTTTAACGTGGAATTCGAAGCACGGAAGCGTTCTGGCGTACATCACATTACACAGCTGTGGCAAAGCACGGGTTAAGGTTCTATGCAAATCCCCGCCGAGAAAGAGGTTACACCCGGGGACCTTTCGTGCTCCAGTCAGACACCTTTACCACTGAGCCGCCAGACCACTAAGGTATACTGTTAACATTAGCATGTCGGTGACCCGAGCTTATAAGATTTTACACATCCAAAAATCGCCAAACGCGCCTAAAGAAGTTTTGGCTTCAAAAACTAAAAATCTAACTTATTTCACAACCCGAACGTTGGTCGAATCTTCCCGAAGAAGATGTACTAAGCTGTTCGGTCAGATGCAGGAAGGCCAATTTATTTCCTCAGGAGACTACAGTTTAACGTGGAATCAGAACCACGGAACATCCCGGCGTAGCTCATATATTCAAATACAACTCTTTAAATTCCTGCTCACCACGGGATTTGAACTCGTGACCGAAGCGAAGTTAGCGCCTTAGCTGCTGAGCTACGAGACTGCCTTGTTTTGAAGTATACGTGTGCTAAGTAAGTACTATCAAAATCGGATAAAAACTATGGATTTGTATGAACGAAATTAAGTTGGAAGGGGGGGGGGGGGGAGGGGAGGAGGAGAGCGTTTAGGATTTTGTAAATGAAACGTAAACAGTATTTTTCTATTTGGTTTAAAATATACGTAAGCAAAGTTCCTTTAAAATCGGATAAAAACTGTGTATATGTATATATATATTGTATATAAAAAAAACAAAAAGACAAACAAAAAAACCGAACATTTATTTTTATATACCGGGTGGTTATAATTAAACTTTCCCTATTGAACACGTTATAAGACGGAAACTAATTACCATACGAGTACCAAACTTGGTAGCATTCATGTCCAGAGTATGGGGTGCATAATATCCATGCGTCAGATCGGCACCGTCCAGTTGCAACTATGGCCACCAGGTCCCGTAATGAGTCATCGTGATTCATAGTCTCTCCGAAACACATTTGGAAACGATCGAATTATCAGCCGATCGTTTCCAAATGTTTGGCCGACACGATCACCTGACCTCCCTCCCTGTGATTTCTGGTTGTAGGGCTACCTGAAGGACAGGGGTTGCTAGAGGAACATTCACACATGTGCTGATCTGAAGCGCAGCATATCAAGAGAGGCAGCCAGCATACATACAGACATGTTTCGTTCTGCTGTGCAGAATGCAATCCTGCGCTTCCAGACTCTCTGGACACTGATGGGCGCCATATTGAACCCCTTTTGTAGCAATAATGGTACCGGTATGTAATGGAATGATGTACCGTAGCAACATATTAAAAGTGTTTCAATTGAATTGATTCAGCACTATTTCTCTTCCCCATGTCCTTGAAATTAATGCTGCCAAGTTTGGTACTCGTACGGTAATTAGTTTCCGTGTAATAGTGTGTTAAATAGGGAAAGTTTAATCATAACCACCCGGTGTTAGAGAGATACAAGTATAATTTCACTGCTGTCCAAGCATAACACGTCATACTTATAGCTACAGATATGCTATTAACATTAGCATGTTTGTGACCTGAACTCATAAGATTTTACCCACCCAAAAAGCGTCCAACGCGCATATGATATGCGCAACATGTCATAGTATGTCGGTGACGGGAAGTCGGGAACTCATAGTTTTACCCTCGTCGAAGCATCGCTAAACGCGGCTTTAGAATTTTTCACTTAAAAAAAAAGTTTCTATGCTCCTTGAGTTGGTCCCGTCTTAGTATTATTCCATATCAGAGGAGTCGCAGATAGCACCAGTAAGCTGTAATGTCGATATCAAACCAGTGTTAGGCAAACCTGTGTCTGTGCGTCTGTCTATATTGGAGAAACTGACTGCACAGTAGACAGCCGACGAGAACATATCTGCCACTACAAATCAAACAACAAGGACAAGTCGGCCTTCTATCACCAGTCATGCCGTCGACTGTGAAAATAAAACAGGAAGGTCAGAGTTGGCCGAGTCGGAAGAAAGAGGAGGTATATATTACTAAATGCCCTAATAACATCAACGAGGACAGCAGCCTAAGACTTCATGATACGAATATATCAACTAACGCCGAGACCCTTGCCGAGTCACCCAATCACGTGACAGCTGTGCTCTTCTGATTGGCTGGACTTTTTAATCTTCCAGAATGCCGTACGTTAGTTGTGTTTACTAATGTGAAGCACGTCTCAGTGTAGGTGATAGTTGATCGGCTGAAATGCCTGTTAATAGATGCCACTTAAGTTTTCGATTGTAAATAAAAATGTAATACAATTTAATCCTTCCACATTTTCTCGCTATACAAAAATTAGTTCTCGTAGTTGAAGGGTTTGCCTCATTGCATATATCCAAGTCCAGCAAATTTAGTGGATATTAAACTCGAAAAATTGTCGATATAGATATCACCAAAGAAACAAAACTCAGAATCTACAATACCATACTCTCAGAATCTTCACTATACGGGTGCGAAGTCTGGGGAATACCATCAAACACCATCATTGCATACCTACAGCGACTGCAGAATAAATTCATAAGACTCATACTAAACGCAGTGTACAGAACTAGAATCACTGAACTACATACCATCACAGTTCGTGAAAACAAGCAATAGTAAAGCAAACATAAAAGTTAACCATCTAATTTTGAACATACGAGATCTTCGTGAGCGCTTCCTTGCTGCCGGCACATATGAACACAAAATGTTGCACAAATACAATGAGCTATTAAATATGGTAATGGACACAAGATGAAAAGTACGCGAACCTAGAAGGAGTGCCACTTAATATTTCCGCAGAAGATTAACGCCAGTTTGTCCCTTTGAGACAAAGAAATGGAGACCCCAAAAACCAACCTGTAAGTAAGCCAATGATGACAGCGAAAAAAAAAATGTATGGGTGTTGTTGTGATACTAAACAAAAATTAATTCTGTTCCTTAGATAGTAAAATTACATCTGATGTACGATGCAGGAATGGTGTTAAAAGCAGACTAGCGAAAATAGCCTTCTTTAAAAAGAGAAATCTTTTAGTTTCAGATATTGTGCTAGGACTCGGAAATAATTTTTTAAAGCTCTATGTGTGCAGCACAACACTTTATTGTAGCAAAGCCATGAATTTAAGAATACCAGAAAGAAGGAAACTTGAAGCATTTGAAATGTGGTGCTATTGAAAGATGCCGAAAATTAAATGGACAGATAGAGTACGAAATGAACGTGTTTTGGAAATGATCGGCGAGGAAAGAAATTTGTGGAAGAGTCTTACATAAAGAAGAGAGAGGATTATGGGTCCCATTTTAAACGTGTGGTCTTGGTTAATTTGTTATTGCAGAGAAGTGTCGAAGGTAAGAACTGTAGAGGAAGACGGAGGAATATATTCGTATGAAGCAAATAATTTCAGATATAGGTAGTGATATATGCTTAGAGGAAGAGGTCTAGCAGGACAAGAAGAGATGGAGGATTGCATCAAACCAGTCGAGGGACTGATGACAGCAAAAAAAAAAAAAACGAACTTCCTTAAAATTGTCCTATAAATATAAGATTGCGCGATATAGGTGAAGGCAAATACTAGGACAGAACTGATTTAACATTTCTTTTTATTGACATTCGTATATGGCATCAGACGTTGATTTTTCCCAGCTAATGAAGTGACTATGAATAATGAAGACAAATTATCCGTGCAAGTAACTCAAGGCAGGTGACTTCCTGTTAGGAGAAATTTAACGAATAGTATATCGAGAGATTTTTAGGACTGCGAACGATTCATTTCAGTTCCAAAATCCAGCAAGCCTCCAACGCCATTTCGTCAAATCCCAACGGAAATGAGGAAAAGGGGTGGGGGGGGGGAAGTTCGGTAAACATCATGGTAAAAATGTCGCTATCGACTATGTTATAAAATATCTGAATTCTATGAACGCAGGACCCCTAGCGCATTGAATCAGACTTGAAGTGGATGTTCCGAGAAAGCTTCTTCGAAACTCTTACAAAATTGTGAAACGGAAGTGTACTCAAAGTGATTTCTTTGTAAAGGTTACTGATCTAAGCCTAAATTATGCGTCTCATTCCTGACAATTTTCAGTTTAAAAGCGTTCTGTTTCCTGAGAACGTTTACAGCACCATGCCCACCAATGAGTCTTAGATACAGAAACTCAAACATTACCACTTCCGCTAATGTCAAAACTAAATTATTTTCTCATGGCTGAAAATCTTCAAGCTTTTTTTCCCGATAGAAAGGGCGATAAGTGTGATTTCCAGTCCATTTTAATTAAGCATAATAATTTTTCTAATAAATTCCAAATTTAATTTTGTTAATGTATCAGCCAATTACACCCCAGGCGATTTATAACCCGCTAAGGTTTTTGTCAGCGTGTAGGAAGCAAAGTTTGGAGCTGCTGTATTCTATGTTGCAGATATTCGATATGGTTGATAAACTTGGTTAGATGCGAGCAACAATATTCTAAAAGCAGAACTGTAAAGGCTATGAAACGATAACTTCTTTGTGTATTCATTGCAGCTCTTCAAAATTCAATATTCTTTGCTGTGTCACCTATTCGTTTTCGTCTCTTTTCTATCGATTTCTGTGCCGGAGGTATCACCAGTACAGATCGGAAAATTTATTTCGCCGTGATTGAAACAACGTATCTCAAGATGCTGAGGGGAACAATCAAAATGAAATTTAATTTTTTTCTTGCAGGAATACTTGAGAAAGTATAAATACTTTGAGCGTATGATTCATACTATGCCTCTTTTCGTGTTTACCTTGCATATAATATAGAAATAGATAATACTTTATCTAGGTTTATGATCTGTTTTTTATATCAGAAACGCGTTTTAACTGAACTAAAACTACAGAAATATTTTACCAATAAAATTGGGCTTCTTTCCTTGATCAAATATCTCTCTTCTATGTTTTTTTTTGAAGTCTCAGTTGCTGCAATAACTTAAAGTATTCACAAGCATAATTCTGTGTTTGATACGTGACGTCCGATACTGTTTGTTTGCAGCACGGCGCATTTGCCTAAAGTCAATAAAGTTGAGTTATTTAATGCAACAAATAATTCTGGCTCCTACGGTTATAAAGAACTGATACACGGGCTAACGTAATCAAAATAAAGTAATAATTCGTGAAACGCCAATAAAAAATATTAATTCTTCATCCAATATGTTACGCTGAAACAGGAAAATCGTACGTAACTAATATGGGACACCAATATATCGTTCTTTGGTGGATGCGAGATAATATTTGCTGTAATGTTTTTTTTTTTCACGTGTAGCTTGTGCATATCTGGCGTTTCTAAACAGTACGATAGCATTTTACACTCATATTTCAACTGGTACGTTTGTGAAAACTAGTGACATAAATTGCAATCTGTAGAGAAACATTCATTAACTTCGAAACTAATGGAAATACACGATAAGGATCTGTCGGTCAGGAATGCCTCTAAATTTCCTTTGTTGCTGTGTGCTAATGTTAAAATGTTTTCTGACATATGAAATGCCAGTCATTGCAGGAAACTTGTATCAGTTTCAACTGTTATCCGCACCAGGTTTCGTCGATTTTGTATTTGGATAAAAAATCAAGGCATTTAGATTCAAATTGATAATAATGTGTTTAAATTTGATATACATTACGGGAGAACCATTATACTATAATCAACTTTGTGCTTACGTTGCGAGATTTTACTAAACAAGCTATTGTAATTAGTACAATAAAGACTTCTGCATCTATTATTTTTTAAATCAATTTTAACGAAATTATTATGAGTACGATTTTCTAGACTATTTTTAGTGAAGAAAGAAAATAATTCTCGTTATATACCTGGATGAATTTTCCTGTGACGTTTCCTTGTACCTCCGTAAATCTGGTACGGCATTATCTTAAGGCCTCGCTGAAACTTGAGTTATACCTTCTCATCATGGTGCTTATGACCTTTCTTGCTGATAAAGCGTAGCGATTGCTGGTGACGTTGTGATCAATAAGAGTAGGTACATAACGCTTTTCATCAAACCCTCGCTTTTTTATTTGACTTGGTTTCCATTGGCTCCAGAAAAAATAACATTCTTTCCTATCTACAACGTCCAAAATTGCTATCAAATACCTGCCTCGAAAGATTATCTCTAATGAGAATCGATAGATTCACAAGAGGAAGTGCCGATACATTGTCTATGGCAACGCTCTGTAGAATGTTGGATACAACGCTTGTTAGATTTTCAAGAATTCCTCTCCATAAATTGTAGTCGGGAAAGATCGATATACATTAGAAATGAGTTTGATGTTCTCCAGATTTCTCTTGCAAAATTTGAGTTTACTTTTGGTTCCGATCTAGAAATTTATAAACTAGCCGTTTATAGAAATGTTTTTTATTGTGTTGGGTACCTATATTCATATAATAGGCCTACTTCAAAGATTTACATGAATTATTGCATAGAATGTTTGCAGAATTGATTTAAAAGATATCGGTAATTCTTTCAGCGAATCAGGCCGTTAATTTGTAAGAGGAATTTGCTTCATTGTTGTCAGATTTCCTATGGTAACGATTAAGAAATTACTAAAAAATAATTAAATACAGTGTATCAATGTGTAAAAACTTCTAAGGAGCCGTAGTGAGAGCCAACAAATACTTTAAACTATCCCACAGATATTAATAATACTGTTGGAATATCGATTTCATCTCATCTGAATTTTTTATCGAGGGGAGTTATAAATTTCGCAAATAATAAAGTTTTAGTTTTTAGGTTGAATCGTAAAAAATATATAACAAACAAACAACTTGGTAGCCTGTATACTGCATAATTAATGTTCGTATGTGCGAAGTTATATCGAAAAATAATGTTGCTTTAAGGCTACTTGATGTCCATGAAAAGGATATAGCTAGTCTTCTGTTATAACGTAACTGTCACATCTCATATTTGTATGTTGGTGGAGATAAAATCGTTTTCACCGATAGTTTGAAATATCTAACATCAATTGTGAGCCGAAAGTTATTTTTTTTACTACTCTTCATTTTCAACAAGGAATAAGAAATATTTTTATACCCGGTAAGAGATGTTTTAGGCGTCTTGCGTGGTGGGGATGCTAATTATTCTAACTGCTATTTTAGTAAGGGCGATAAATTTATGAAAAAAACTGGAATAAGGTTTGAAATACGTTTTTTGGTAACCTGTTTGTAAATCTGTAAGCGTCCTATTCCGTTTTTCTTTGTCCACGCATCACAAAAAAACTATAAACCGATTTGGACAGGGTTTTTACGGTGTAAAAGCTCTGGATCTAATTTAAAATCTACGGTGTATCTTGTGGCTACAAGCGAAGCTGGGCACACTTAATTCAAAAGTTAACATCGTTAATCCGCTACTTACAAAGTTAAATTTATGCAAGTTAAAATAGATCCTTAAAAGATAACCACCCGAAAGTTTTACTGATGCTTAAGTAGTATAATAGGTATTACTGCACGTTATACCAAGGTGTTATATACCGTGATGCGTGATGCAAGTATCGATTTCTTTATTAAAACTAACAAATTGGACTCGCTCCACCGTAACGACAAAGTGGTTTTCCTATCTCCTGTCTGTCCTTCTCTTCGCCTCAATGTCCTTCAGAGTAATCCTTGCCTGATTTTCCCACGAAAAACGTAGTAAGGTACTTGTGAGTCTGAAAAAACAAACGGAATGATAACCAACAAAATTATAGAACAGGATAGAAATGAAACAAAAACAAGTAGGTAGATTAAGTATTAAGTATGAAATAAAGGTAAATATCGGCCAGGATATTTAATCTTTTCTTTGCTATTGCTAGCGTTGCTGCTTTCACTAACAGATTTTAGTTCTTCAGTTTCAATGATGTAAACATGTAATGAATATCAATTTAATTTATTTCACTAACAAACATCAAACCAATACAAACTGAAAGGCGGCACTATTTTCCTCGTAGCAAAAAACTTAGGTTATAAAAATATTAAAATCAATCACCGATCGAGTTTGAAGCGAGTAGTGAGCGCCGGTGTACTAACATTCAGAACTCTAGCGTTCACATCAACTACCGATGTAACGTACTAAAGTTAACGGAAGTTCAATTTAAAAAGGTCGTTAATGATTTTTTCTAGAATAACTCAAAAGTGACATCTTTTACAATTTTGTTAACTTTATTAAATTGAGATTAATGGATTAACGAATTTCTCCCGATCTGTGACTCTAAGTAAACAGTGGATGGAGCCTTAAATTATTACCTGTTCTTAAACTGAACAGATAGGCACAACAGTTCATAGTAAATCAATGATGAACTCGTTTCGTAACCTGAAACGATAGGTGCCATAGATCACCCTACATCAAAGATAACACACCATTCTTTAGATTTTGTTAATATTGTTGTTGCTAAGCTATTCTGGTTATACTGTATATTTCTACTGTTTACTGTACTGCAGTAAGTTAAAATACACGTTAGAGATAATTCGAAACTTATAGAGAGCTGGTGAAACTCATGACATATGAAATTAGTTCGTCCCAGGATACTTAGATTTAATTTTGCTACTCCCGATTAATCGGTAACAGGTGTGGGCAACTGTTATGACGACGGTAATAAGGCACTCGTAATTCAATTTAAATGATTAAAAATTAAGTTACTTGGCATTGGTGAAGAAAATTTAAATTATTAAAAACTATGTTTCTTATTCGGAAACCACGAGATTGTGTTTTTTTTCTTTACGTTGGCGAAATGGCAGGTCTATGCGAACGAAGATACCGGTAAATGATAGTTACACCATAAGACTAATTGATTACAGTCGATTATCTTCACCCTACCTTACCAGCTAAACTGAATGTAGTACCGTAGGTGTAGTAACCAGAGATGTGGCAGTATTTCCTGTGGAGTTCCCAGTGACCGGAGACATGTGTTAGTTTCGGTCCATCTTGTTACTCCCAATTTGTGCTGAAAGGTTTCGGTGCTGACGGCGAGGGAGGAGGATTGCCGGCACGGGGTCCAATCTGGAAGTATTGGACGCGAGTGTATACGGCAGAGGGCAAAGAAACAGCAGGCTGAGCGGCTATCGCAGACTCCGGCCAGACGGCAGAGTTACGGCCTCGCAGATAACAGCCGACCGGTCTTATCTGCTACGCAATTAAAAGGACAGCCCGGCCCAGCTCTGTGGCCGACCGGAACAGCGCTGATCCACTGGGCAGCGGCGCTAAGTCTGGCTTGTTCCGGGAAGCTGCTTTTAGCAGCACCACCCACTCTTATGTGGTGTGATCGGCCGATTTTCGTACACTGTTTCGTAGATAAGTCATGGCCTCTTGAAACTTATAAGGTTTCCTCTTTAGTTATAAATAAATTATATTTTACCATTTTCAGTATCGGATCAGTATTACAGAATCTTTATTTATCATCTATATCCATTTCTGAGTTTAATATCACGGCTGAAAGTAAATTACCTATTCAATTATTTTTCAATAAGTAAATTACTTTTTGAATGATGTCAATTATCTTTCAATATCAACTGAAATAACTTATTACACTTTCATAATAAGAATTACTATCCACTTATCTATTGGTATCCTGATATGAAGTCTTCACGGGTACTCCGCCGTATAGTGTTGAACAATGACAACAATGAGCTTTCGGTGGCTAGCTCTGCCACCATCTTCAGGGAGCACCAGAGCTGCACTGACCTGAAGATGTGGCAGAGCTAGCCACCGAAAGCTCGTTGTTGTCTTTCTTCAACACTATACGGCGGAGAACCCGTGAAGACTTCATATCATCGATACGCCGTGAAAGCCTTCGTTCTCTTTTGGTATCCTGTTTACAAACATTATTCTGAATAAAATCTTCTAGGGTAATTAATTGACCGAGAAGATTTTATTCATATTCAATGCCGAGAAAACCTACAGTCTTACAAACATTATTCTTTTTGAACACAATGGTTACAGTTCATATATACAATTACACTTTTCCTCTGCCCTCGGGCTTATCTTTTACAATATTAAATTAAAATTTTGCGCTCCGCTCGCCAGGATTTTGGAACGTCTTTTTTATTTATGCCTCCCAAGCCATCTATTTTACAACACTACTTGTAACCAGAGATCTTCTTTTCTCAGGATCGACGTTCTCTGACCTTGAAACCATATATAATCATTATTACTTAATAACAAATTATTCAAACAATAGTAAATCTCAGTATTAGTGAGGCTATGTACCTCACAAACTGCTTTCAGATAGCACCAGGCGATGGTTAACAATGTCTGACAATGTTACTCCAACAAACATTAAAACTCGACAGAAAAAACGGAACTTCAACTACTAATAAAAACAAAATATATTTCTCATCCTTCTTTCATTTTCACGAATTAAGAAAATAACAGCATAATTAACTTGACTAACGAGCTTATTTTCACACATTATTTCGGAATCAAGCCTTGGACGAAAGGCGATGTTAAAAAACGTCTGACAATGTTCCACGAACAAACATTAACTTCGCACATAAAACAGACAGGAACTTCCCTTACTCACACAATTAAAATAATTTTTTTCGATCTTCCTGCATATACATGAATTAGGAAAATAACAGAATAATTAGCATGGTTTTCGGAATATAGCTTACATCATTTCAATACAATTAATCGGACAATTGCATGAAGAGAATCGGGAAAAAATATTTCTGTACACCATAACAGAGATCTAGTATGTGGTAGTCAGATTTTAATAGCTCGGTAAAAAAACTTGATACTTAACAGTTTACAGATTAAACTGCGCTCTCCGCTTCATGGCTCTCCAAGCCGCACAACGAATTTTACAGAAAGATTTGTGATATATGATAAAACCAAGTGTCCAACAAACGGCACCTCTCCAAAAACTTACTGACATCAATTTTCTCGAGGAGTCCTGCAGCGAGGATATTCGAGACCTTCGTTTGTATTCGTCATTTGTGAATGAGCCAGTGAGTTTTAATGAAGGGAACTTAGATTTTCGTTTCCTGGGTGATGACAAAAGACTGATCTCCATTAACATTTGATTCGCACTTTCTCACACAAACAGATATTTTTCTCTTTCCCGATGGGGTAACCTAACGACGACCTGACAACGGCCGCTAGTTCATTCGGGCGGACAGTGTGAACCATAAGAGGAGAGGGGAAAACCTGTGTCCTACCTAAGGATTGCAATCCCGCAGTTTTTTCAATCCCGCGGGATCCGCGCGGGATTTGCGCCAATCCCGTGGGATCCCGCGGGATCCGTGCGGGATTGGTACAAACAGTTTTTTAACGCATATATTTAAAACATGTTAATAAATTAAATTAATAAATAATTTTTAATTTTAAATGATAAAAATTAACAGCTAACAATATTTTGATTGGCAAAATGACATTAAAACGTTTTAGCGTGTCTTAAGTGTATTTCGAGGTTTTACATTTTTGTTTTTTAATCTAAACCAATTTTTAAATAAATAATAAAAATGGAAAATATTGAGTCTTAGGTCATATTATATGCCTTACAATACATCACATAAGTTTAAAAATATGGTTTGCTTAATGGCCAAATTACCAGAGTTTTTTTTTTTTTTTTTTTTTTTTTTTTTTTTTTTTTTTTTTTTTTTTTTAATTCCTAAATAAATGTTCCATAACACCGAGAAAAGCATTCCATTTCACAAAGTGAAGTGAATATAATCTGTGAAGTGTAGACTTGGCTCAGAACAAGATCTCATAACTTTTTGTCACTGCAGAAGCACAAGACTTGGCCTTTTTTTTGCTATTCCTTGATTGATATTACAGTTGATTCAATGTTATTAAAAGAAACTACTCACCAACATGTAAACTGTCAAGTATTTCAGATTTACGAGGTGGCGGAACGACGTTTTTGGAGTGGAAATTATTATTTTTTGGTAAGAAAGGAGACTTTCTCGGCGAATGATTGCAGTGAAGTCCTCATAGGTTGTATCTCCGGATTTCATTGGAAACACACGAAATTACACACGTGAGGAAGACGGCGGAGGCAGCCGTCGAAGTATGGTGTTCCTACAACACAATTCGTCGATACACCCGTGAAAATTTTATTATTACTTTTTTTACCTTTAGTCGAAATAATAACAAGGATAAGAGGGATTAATCGGAAGCCTGAGCGGCACATGTAAGCAGGTGCCTTTCGTCAAAGAAACGCATTGAGGCAGCGGCCAAAATAACAATAAGTCAAAGGATATACAATTTCCTTTTGATAGCTGTTAAATAAACAGGTACGAGATCGTTAAAATTACGATAACATTAGTTTCATATCAACGAATAATCAAATTTTCAGCCGCAAATTAGGAAATTGTCACAATTACTTTATCTGCAAATACAGAAAATGGGAATAATGAAACCGTGAATAAAAAGCTGTAACCGTGTAGTTCAGATAACGTGTGCGACACTTAAAAAATAATTATATAGGTAGAAAATCGTTCTAAATACGCACCATAACTCAAATTACAGAAATGTGTACTCGAAACAAACGTAAGTTTCGATGAATACGTAAAAGTGTATTTATTTACTTACGAATGACGAAGGTTGACAAAAACAAACGCTTGTTCACACGAGTCGAATGCCAACTGGAAGGGTACAGGCAAACAGTCCGAAATATACGACAGAGACCGAGTGGGGCAGCGAGTCACGCAGACTGACACGCGTTTCCGCCGGATTTTGCGGATTGCGGATCCGCTTAATTTTGTGCTGGATCCGCCAGACTGTCTAATGATGCGGGATCCCGCGGGATTGCGGGATCCCGCATTGCTAGATTGCAATCCCTAGTCCTACCCAAATGAGAACCGGATTTATGGAACCCGGAGAATTTGTCATCTGTCTGCGATATGTATAACTGTGTGTTCTGTATGATTAGTGTATTTTTGTTTGTAAAATGTATACTTTATGAGGCAGAAATTTGGAATCGTCCCAGCATTCGCTTATATGATTGTGGGAAACCTAAAAACCGCAATAATGACGGTCGCCACGCGGGAACTAGGATTCAAATCTGGTACCATCGTATCTCCCCAATCCTGTTGTGACAGCCCTGAAACCCTGACTTTAGATGAAAGTGTATTTTATGATAGGGGTTGAGTAAATATGATTTTGTATATTTGTCTTGCAATTTATTGTAAACAGGTGTAAATGGACTTTGTTTTATGAAAAAATATATGTAAATACTATTTAATATATGACATTTAATATGTTCAAGGACAGAACTACGCAAGAAAAATTGATTAAATGTTTGTAATTCCAATTATTAAGGTGACCTACGATGCTTAGAGGACAATTTATGACAGTGTAAACTGATCTATGTGGATAATATCTCTAATTTTCGTTTCTGTACATTTTGTAATTATTGGAATTGTTTTTAATTGTTAAAGTATTTTTAGAGTTCGAGAAATATCTGTCGGTAGCCTTTGTAATATTCTGGAACTTTCTATGAAACTTATATAAGCGAGCGCCAGAGACGAGGTTTTGAAACATTTTACGTGAACAGTATGGAACAGTATTTACGTTTGCAAGGAGTCTTATAGTTCAGTACTTTGAGATTGTAAAGCAGTATTTAGTATTGAGTGTAATCGCTGGAGCTTGTGATTACATGTACAACCAGTATCTTTGGAGTCTGATGTCTTTACGAAAATAAATACAAGTTAAAATTGAAAGTGTATCTGGGACTAATTATTTTAATTTCAATATAATAAATCAGTAGATACGTAACACCGTGTCTTTGGGCCTTAACACGTGTAGCCCCATTGCCGCGTATTCTCTTATTAACCGCGTATCAGTTTCGTTACACCAGAATATTACGCGACATAAAATTATAGCTTCTGATTGGTGTGTATATTTCCTGATGAATTAATAAAATTTAACATCATTTAACTAGCTGTGTGCACCGTATCCTGACAATTTGAAATCTCATACATCTTGAATATTTTGATTACTGTCGTCAGTGAATACCGAAATATGGGTATATGTTAATAACAATCACCAACAATACTGACAACCTAAACTACAATTTATTTTTTATTCATTTCTATTGTATTCGGGATTTACGACTGTTCAGCCAGCTCCAGGCATTTACATTTTATAATACACAGATATATTAAAGTTTAATAGTTTCGAATTAAGCCTTACTGTAAATCTATGTTAGGGATTTGGTTACATACCATCATACTTAGATACCAACACCTAGCTAATACAAATCAAGGTAAATATGGCACTAATTGTTCCAGATGAATAAAATAGTATTATGTCAAAATATAAAATTATGTTAAAATACAACTTTGACACAGAAAGAAAACTTTATTTAAATTTTCTTATCTTTCTATCGTCCCCTACAGGTTGAGGGGTTCAGTTACCAATTGCACGATCATAGATGTTTGGAGGGATTCAGTGAAGTTAGTGTACAGGTTGCTTCGGGGATCACGGTGTCGGCTGTGTGCAAGTATTATGTGAATCACGTCAGCAATGGAGAATGTTTCAAACGAAAGTAGTAGAAAAGTGGAATTATAATTAGATAAACTGCTTTATGACGATAGTTTGTAATTGAATACGAGTCGCGTCCAGAAAGCAAAAACCGTGCACAGGGTATGCGTAGGTCACTCCATTATAATCACGTCACCTTCAGTTGTGTTGCTCTAAAAAAGTTCCTTGCTTTACTGCGTTGGATTGAAATGGAAAATTCTGCCGGCTGCGCAGTGCGGTAGCTGATACGCAAAAACTGTTTGTCCGTCGGAAATGTAAAAACTGTTGAAGTTTATAGCGAAAATATTATCAGTGATAGAAATATGAAGGATTGGTCTCGATTACATTGTTACTAGTGATGAAACTTGGATTGACTGTATCAATCCTGAGAGCAGCAATGGTCTTTAGAATGGCGGCATACTGGTTCCTGATCTACAGGAGTGGCTGAACGATTTGACGCGGATTTTCTTCAATGAATGTGTACAAAAGCTGCTGTCACGATACGATCAATGCATCAATAAAGTTGTCAAATGCGTGGAAATATAATGTATGAAGTAACATTTAGCAATGAAGATATTTTTTTTAAATTCTAATTTTTTTAACATAATTTTACTACCTATTTAACATGGTATTTTGAAGATAATTTCAGATGTCCTATACTTAATACTATTATTCGAAATTTTTTAATTGAATGATCACTATAAGCCAAATAGGAAGCAGTATAAAAAGCGAGTTTAAGGCTGCTAAAGACCTCATATTTAGCGAGAATTTGAAATCAATGTTTAGATATCTTTTGACCAGACCGGCGATAAACTAGTAGCTTCCTCTGTTCATCTTAGACATAATTTTACAGGGCATTTTTTTTTTACGAAGATTTGGCCTAACAGCCGCTGCCATAGGTAATATGTCGCAGCTGAAAATACCAAAGACAAATACATCCGAACAACTCTCTTTGCTGAGTGAGTATCTAAAATTGATATTTCTGTGTGACAAGATGTCCATTTGATTCTACTAAAAACTATTTATAAACTATTTCAATTTAGTGGCATATGGAGCACATTAAACTTTTATTTTGTTGTCTCAGCCATGTAAGTTTGATTTATGTATTTGTTATTAATAATAGTTTTGTATTCGTGTTAGTTTTGTATTGTTACATAACATTTGGACAATAGCATGCTTCATCGCCCTCAGATGTCGTCTTAACTGAAATTGTGTACCAGCCGAATCGCGAATTTTAATGATCTGACGCTAGATCAAAATTTACTCAAAAATGTCTCTTACGTTTTACCTAATTACTGTAGGACATTTTTTTTCTGCGGTTATTTGTTAAAATAATAAATTATAATTTAGTAAAATTTCAATGCAACTACATTGAATTTTGTTTATTTGTCGCACCGCGCATCTGATATTCGGTCTATAAATGTAGAGGACAATGGAACTGTATGGAATCAGTGACTATTCCACCCTAAGGTGTTTGGAAATAGTGTGATAAAGGAGCTATTTAAGAAAATAACTTTAAGAGGGCTACAACTAAGGCAGCATAGAGATTATTACTGTCAAGATGTGTCAGCACATGTTCAGAAGTGTCCATCCTTCTTTTTCCTCTCCTCTTCAGATGGCACTTTCTTCCGACTTGCTGGGAGAAAGTAGCCGAGCGATAAGTCAATCAGAGAATTGCACCGTCGCTCTACAAATTTTGAATTCCAAAAGTTTTTATTGGCTTCAATAGCGCTTGCCGAGAATCTCCTTGTAAAACAGTAAGACAGCGAAATGATCATTTCTGTTAAAATACTGTAGTTATGCAGCCGACTGTATGACTAGAATCACTTAGCTGCAGTTCTATGTTAATACAGAAGAATAACGAGATTCATATTTTTGGTAAATGGTATATAGGAATAGTTAATGTGACCAATGATATAGTAATGCCTATTAAGGGTTGTAATTTAGTTACAACATGGTTTAACGATTCTTAATTTTAACTTAACAAAACAAGAGGGTTTGGACTATTGAGCTAAACTGTTTATGAGAATTTCTATGCCAGAAGTATTGTGGAAAATCAATGAGTCTCGTACGAAATGACGGATTACAGCATAATCCATACTGCTTATTCCATGTACGCTTGCAGAGTGATTTCACGACCTCGGAGTTCAACATCTAATCTGTTGTAATTACCAGTGTCGAAGCTGCTGCTGAATGAGTTCCAGCAACTAGTGTGTTTAGCAAGGGAGGAAGAAGTTGCAACATGCTCCTGATCACGTTTCTTACAGACTGCCCTCATAACGCATAACAGGAACGTTACTTTCCACTTCTCTTTCTCTAGACAAACTCAATTATTTCTTATTCTTTTCTCAATACTGTCTTGTCAAACTTTAATGACGGGTACTTATTGTTATGCACTTAATTCCGTTTATTGCGTAACTTGTCACAGAACATATCAAAACATAAATTTTTACAAATTTTTTTTACTACAATGAATTCATATGCACATCTTTATACCTCTCATACTACTCAATCATTCAGGTAGACCCTTGATCCTCAACACCCTACATACCTATGCCATGACTGTACTGTTCGGTAGCTTCCTGCAGACTGTAATGATTGTACTGCAACTATGTGAGGAGTGTACTGTGCGGCACCTAGCCAGCGAGCCTTTGCTGCGGCGCAACAACAATA
The DNA here is from genome assembly GCA_031002005.1 of Vandiemenella viatica. Classification (NCBI taxonomy): domain Eukaryota; kingdom Metazoa; phylum Arthropoda; class Insecta; order Orthoptera; family Morabidae; genus Vandiemenella; species Vandiemenella viatica. Next base: position 105,100,896 of record JARYHS010009186.1, on the reverse strand, counting down.
CGTTCCCAAGTTTCGAAACAAGGCTTCATTATTACTTCTTGAATCAATAATACCAGGAAACAAAAATTTATAATTAACATCAAAACAAAACATTTGCAATTTGAAAATAAGAGGGATGGGGGTGGACTGGTTATGTGGCATATATGTCACAAAGTCCAGCCTATTGCAGGTTTTGGTGAGCAAAATTGTCAGTAGTTGTGAAAACTGTTCTGTGCTGAGCGTATCAGGTGACGTCAGGATGGCACCAAACCACCTTGATGACTGGTCCAGGGTTCCTAGCAGGTGAAGAGTATATGAAGTTACACTCCGGTCGGGATCCTCTTCAAGTACTCTTGGGGAACTACACTCAAGACATCAGCTGAATTCGTCTTAGCGTTCACCAGCGTTGTGCCACCCAAACGCCACAGCTGGGGGTTGCGTGCTCTGCAAATCAGTCAGCTTGCACGCCAGACGTCATGGGGTGCCATTGACCTGACAGCCAGAACAATGGTCTCTACGTTACAAGCGGTCGATTATCAACATAACTTCAAGACGAGAGATTTTTGCCACAAAGTTCGACCCAATTAGGAATCTCTTTGTCTGATCCATTGTTCTATCTCAGCGTTTCTAAAACTTTTAGCTCCGCGTACCCCCTATAAAATTTCCTAGGCAATAGCGAACCCCCTTTAAAAGGGATTTTTACTTAACAAAAGGAATACAGTGACAAAGAGCACAATTTTATTAATTAATGTGATTGATGGGACTGTTTCTTGCAGCAGGTTGAGTCAATTCTATGAGCATTTTGCTCATGTTCAGTCTCAAATCACCATTGTGTGTGTAGGAAATTCGAGACAGCCAGTCAGCCGCCATAACGTAAATCTTGTCGCGAACCCCCTGTGATCAACTTGCTAACCCCTAGGGGTTCGCGTACGCCACTTTGAGAAACCAAGCTCTTTCTCAATGCTGCCCAACCCCAGTCCCTAGGGTGGCTCGCCAGCGCAATTGAATTTGCCGGCCAGCAACAGCGGCCTAGAATATGCTAGCTCATAAGGCCCATTCCCACGGCGCGTGGTGTGGCAGTGCGCGCCTTTCATCTTTTACCGCCTGGCGGTGGGTCGAGGCGCTCCGTACCTGTTAGCATATGCGGCAAAGATGAAAGGTGTCCATAAACACGCGCCGTGGGAACGCGCCTATAAACCTCTGCAAAGGTCTCATTGGTGGTTTTTACTTTTTGACTGTAGTTTAACTGTGTTACTCATATCTTTGTTATATTTAAATATCTATTGTAACTATAGGCAAGTATCATGTGACCTTTGGGCTAACTCAGAATCAAAATTGTGAACCATCTCCAAAATTGGTTGAACAGCGTTCCTCTATCTGTAGCAATAGTAAATTCGGTGAATTGTTTATAAATTTTGGTGGCCGTAAAATAAGCTTTATGATTTATAAAGGTTTCTCGGGAAATAAACCGAGTAATATTATTATTGATACACAATATTTTGGCGACATAAATCTCCGTCGCAATCTTCAGCTGCAGTGGTAACGCTTGAAGTTTGCCTTGGGCACGTTTTTTTAAAAACTGGCATGGCAACGATAGGCGTTGTTACGTTGCCTAGCAGCATCTCAGACTTCATTAGAAGCCCGCGGAACACACAATAGAAAAGATTTTGATTATTTGTAAACTCATTCTCATTGATTCTGTGCAGTCAGCAATTATGCCAAGTGTCTTTCATGTAAATTATGAATAATAGTAACTTTATTTTCCATTTCGTCTTGTTGATTATCAATGCTTGGTAAAAAAAAAAAAAAAAAAAAAAAAAAAAAAAAAAAAAAAAAAAAAAAAAAAAAAAAAAAACAAGAATAACAACCTTCATCCCAGGAAAAGCTTTTTCTTTGTTCATATACGTAGGTGAATCTACCAATCTGGCTCTTTATCTACATCTGAATCTATACTCTGCAATTCACAAAGTTGTGGGTGCGCTTTGTACCAGAACTAACTATGTGCATTTCAGTACTGAACAGCAGGAGGGAAGAAAGAAATTTGAAACATCAGTGGCACCTAATTTCTCAAATATCTCTTGTCTTGCAACCCAAGTACGTGGATGAGCGAAGTATTTAACTGCACTCGCATATGGAAAGACTGGTTCGCGTTTGCCAATAAATTCAGACTAAACCTACGTCGCCTGTCTGTCAGACAACCCAAGCCCAATCTATGTAACCATTCTGAGATGTTTACGCAAGGACTGTGGCAAGCAGTTATGAATCGAGATGTTTTCTCTGTACTTTCTCTATACTGTCAATCAATCCCTTGCGATATGAATCTAAAAACTGGAGTTTTGTACGCTATCCCCTTTGCACACATGTGCGTTACAAATCTTCAAAATTCGTCGTACGAATCGCAGCCAAGAGTTATATCTACTTACGTCCGAAGTTATGTGCTGGTACCATTTCATGTTGCTTTGTACTGTTACGCCAAAATACTTCAGCAGGGAAAACGGCCCAATATTAACTTCCTCGGCCCGCAACGAACAACTGTAGCCCCGCCCACTCACTGTCAGCCGCCGGGCGTCGGAGAGAGCCGTTGGCCTATATAAGGAGGTGTGGCAAGAGAGCCTGAGGCAACCAAGCCCTTCGCCCGGGCCAGCAGCCAAGTCATGGAAAGGAGAATACTGAACTCCAACAAGAAGCCACAGAAGCGGAGACCGATTGAAATGTTACATCAATGCTTTCGATGCCAAGGCTTCGGGCATCAAGCTTCTGACTGTCTCAAGCAAGTGCGCTGCGTTCGCTGCGGAGGGAGTCATAACAACCTGGTTTGTACACGTCCACGTGATGCAACGCCGACGTGTGCAAACTGTGGCTCTGACCACGCCGCCAGCTATGGGGGATGCCCCATAAGAAGAAAGCTTCAAGCAGCCATCAGAAGCCATCAACGCCAGCGCCAACCAAGTCACTCCCAACAAATCGGCAGACCGGAGGGACCTCAGAGATGGTTATCAAGCCACGTCAATATTCATCCGTCGACCAACTCAAATGACCATCACGGGCACCAATGCTGTAATCAAGAGCCAAGACGAGCAAATCAACTGGGGAAAATTGTCGAGTTGTTAACACAACTGATTGCGGCAATGATCCCGAACTGACCACTTGAAACCAGTCAACTATAATCAATGAGAATATCAAAAGGGTTTCCACACAGGCCGTAATCACTACGGTCAAAGCCGGTTTTCCCCCAAAGCGCACAATTAGCGAAAACAAAATCCACCACCATCAGTGAATCCACAGATAAAGCTACAAATCGTAGAGGGGCTGTAAAACGCCGTTGAGGCAGTGAAAAAAAAAAAAAAAACTTCTGAACAAAAGGATTATTTTTGTTAGTTATGCATATTACTTTACACTTTTCGAAATTTGGAGTAAGTTGCCATTGATCGCACCTAACCGAAATATATCCAGTTCACGTTGAATTTTTATCCATCAGCCATATTTCTTATCTCCCTACAGATTACTGCATCATCAGCGAACAGTCTATAACTGCGTATTATCGTTGTCTCCAAAGCGATTTATAAAAATTAAGAAAAACGTTATCCTATTGAACTTCCATTTCCTTGCAATTAATTAATTAATTAACTAAACTTTTATTTTATTAAATTAAGGACTAATAGTTTAATTACTTACGTTAATATTTTAATTAAAAATGAATTTTAATAATGATAGGAGACGTTGTGAGTCAGTAAGAGGATATTGCCATTTTCTGAGGTTATACACCTGTTTTGTATTCCGCTGACAGTCGCTGCAAAGGGCGCTCTGTATTCTCAACCCGTCTTCATTTTGGTTACGTACTTCATTCACCGGCGGTCGGCTGCTTGCAAGGTGCTCCTCCACTTCTCATCAGAGGAGTAGAGCTCAAGCCTCTTACAGCCCTCTTTCCACTCTCTCTGCCGCCCTAATTGTACATTTTTCAGCTCCGCCGTCGGTGAATACGTCTCCGGCGTTGTTTGCCGGTGGTTCCCGCCTAATATTCTTCATCCTCCGTCTTGCTCGTTCATAAAAGACTTCCGTCAGCGTGAAAGGAATTTGTAACGCAGCCGCGCAAAGTCTTTTATTAAAGGTGCTTTGTGAAGCCTGTAGGATGGAGTAATTACCAGTAGATTGGCGTCTCACGTCCGGGTCGGCGGACTGACACTATGAGGTAGAACCGCTATCACTGGCTGGCTGTCCCTCGAACACATATACAGGGTGTTAAAAAAAGTGTAAAATATTTTTGGTTTGTCAGGTACATCTTCAGTGCATGTCATCACGTACAGAACCAACCACGACAGTTTCAAAGAGCGTGATTCTTTACGCCGGAGGGCTGAGGTATTTTTTTTTTTGTTTTTTTTTTTTGTTTTTTGTTTTTTTGTTTTTTGTTTTTGTTTTTTTTACTGCCTTAGCTACTGTATGTAGCTTTATCTACTGTTTCGAATAGATTGTATTGGATTCGCGCTAGGGAAAAACCCGGCTTTGTCCGTTATAAACAGCCTTTATGGGAAACCCTTGAATGTTCTTATTAAGGATCGCTTGTGGTAGTTGATCCTTTATATCGGTGTCATAATGGTGCTAAGTGGACATGTATTGCAGTGGGTGGGTTTCACATTGCGGACCTGTTATTAACTCCGAACGTATGCGTTTGCGACCCTATGTTTATTGGACATGTTTGTCTTATTTTGATGCAATATATTAAACTTCTTTTTGCAACACGCTGTGTAAGCACTGAGGCAGATGGTGTGCTAACAGTGGTCTTGATATTCGGTATTCTTCTCCTTCTTTTAATGTCGATGGCAGCATTAGATACAAGGTATCTTTTCCGCCAATGCGATGGCTTTGTCACTGGCTTACACGGTTAAACGGTTAATTCTGTGACAAAATCATGACGCACTATACATCATGGTCCTGATTGCTTCCGTTTACGACAGTTATATCATCGGCCAAACGTTCTTTTATTAGTCAATTTGTACGTACTCCAGTAAAATTTTTCGTTCCATTACTGTCGAAGTATAATTCTTGTATATTATTAACGGCTTCTCTTGATAAAAATAAAATCAATAGGAACAGAAAAATGCCCGTTACATCTCTACTAGTTGAATAGTAACCGGAGAGGCCCGGAAAAACCATTCCATTGTTTATTTCCAAAGTTACCATTGTGATACCCATTTTCTTAGTGGATGCCGATGTCAGATTAATGCGATATGCCACAAAAACCTTATCAACGTTAAACGTGCATCCTTAATTAACATATTCCATATCTGATTTGATTACCGTGTATCCGTAAAAATGTTTTTACTTTGTTGTTCTCCCAGTAAGAGGAGCCGAAAAATCTTAAAGTCTTCACAAAGTTTACCCAGTGTCATGCAGAAGGAACACTGCATGACTTTACACTCTTGGAGTTAGGTTTTATTTTTTTTTTTAAGTGCTTGAACTAATGAATTTTTCTAAGAACTCACTCGGCTTAGCTGCTGCAGTGTGTGTGAAACCCTGTGTGTTTCAAAGTGAGAACTTTATGCTGGTGCTTTAACCAAAAGGAACAGGCAACTTGTATACGGAAAATCAGGAGCCTGATGAATTTCTATGATATCTTTCTTCATGTAGAGCAGATGTGACATTTACCTCAGTTTCAGTAAAAAGTGTCCACCATTGAACATAGTTATCAACGATCAACTAACCTAGTCAATAAGCCCAATCAATTTCTGGCATGCACGTGAATGTCTTCCATACCATTATACAGTGTAGTGTTTCTATGGCATTCTCAGATTAAGGGGTACCTTTGGATAGCATCATAACGAATTTTTATCTTCTATTTCATCGCCGCAATTTTAATGTTCGATCATTATTAGGAAATATTTAGCAAAATTTTTCTGCGCTGGCAACCCCAAATGATAATCGGTTGCTAACTTCGATACACTGTGTTCAAAAATGTCATCTACCAATAGTCCGCAGAAAATTTAAGTTATTAGTGTTACATGAGTTAATCTTATATTCATACTTCCATGAATACGAAATTATGCGTAAATATTTTAACTAGAGGCACAGTTATAACTCAAAACAATAACATACGGGCAATGGATCAGGCGAATTGTTTCAAACACAAGCTATTCAGGTTATAAAAGTGATGGAGGAGGCTAAATATGAACCTGCGCTATCACCTATCATGAGACATCCATTTTCAAGTTATCGTTCTTAAAGAACTACCCAATTAGTTTCCATTATGGAACAGTAACAAATCTATATGGTGGATTAGCAATAGCGTGGAGGCCTGGGATTCCGAAGGAAGTGGGTTCGATGCAGCACAGATTTCTGTTTTTTTTAAATGGCGTTCCGAAATTATACCAGGGGGATGGTGCAAAGCCCTAATCCATGAGTTACTTTATGTAGCAGGTAAGCAGGAGACTATCATCTTTAACAGTCTCAAGTTAGTTTTGAGTTGAGACCAAATTTTCTTTCATGTAGTTAAATATAAGATATTTTTTTAAGAAGCGTTGGTTGCGTCTACTTCTGTTACTCCCGTGACCACTGGTAAAATTTAAAATTATGCCCTAAAAATTATGTCTTACGAATACCATATTTTGAGGAAAACTATGTTCAAATTGCCTAAATAAAATATATCTTACTTTGGTTAATTTAGATGTAAAATTTACCGAAAAACTTGCTTATGAATACAATTAGCGTGTGACATAAAATAATTAATTTTAACTGTGACAAATAATATGAACCAAAAACTACGTGGTTTGGCTCCGAATCTTCCCCCCTCCCCTACGTAACCCAGCGGAGCTTTCTACTCAACTCTCCCCTAGACTGAACCACGTCGTTTATGGACGCTCCTTAATGACCTGGATGTCGAAAAGGCGCAAAGCCATAAGCAATATATATATATATATATATATATATATATATATATATATATGTGTGTGTGTGTGTGTGTGTGTGTGTGTGTGAATGATTAATAATTACCATGTTAAATTGCTAATACCCCTGGCGCTCGACGCATAAATAAGATATATACTATTCATTATTGTCGTGGGAACCTTTAATTAACGTATCAGCAACCTGGAACGTCACAACGTAGAAGCCATAACACAAAAGATTGGTGGATGTTTATATAGTGTTGCCAAATTCAGTGACTGGGAAGCCGAGAATGCATAAGTTTAAAGGTAGTTTGTACCATAATTTCGCCGATTACTTGGTAGAAAGAACTTTACTCCGAAAGTAGAATAACTAATTTCCTAGAGAAGTAATTTACTTGCTAATTTAACTACGTGTACGGGCTGAGAGATGCTTGGTTATTTTACATAAGTGATGAGTGTTGGGTTGCGATCAACAGAGAAGTCTTGAACATCCATTGGTGGTTTGTTGAATCGTCTTCAGCTGTCCGAAGACAGGTTCCGAGACCGCTTTAGGTGACGACAATCGCATTGCGAGTGGAAACCAACCTCTCGGAGGCGGCGGGGCATCATCAGGCTGATGAATCCCCCAGAGAGGAGAGGAGAGGAGCGGCTGTTTGGACGGCGGTCTCGGGCGGCCAGTAATTGCGTCAGGAGCGGACCATCAGGGCGTCGGCGGCCTTAATGGGACGGCGACCAGGCGGGACGCCAACTCCGGTCGTTAGGCCCTTCCGAACACAGCGCATCGGTCGTTATGTCGCGCGGCGATTACAAAGGACGGGAACAAGGCCGCACCTGCGATCGCCAGACTTACTGCCACGTTGCACCGGGTTGCGGGCGGCTATCAGAGTCTACTGTACCCCCAACAAGTGTCCATGGCCAAGAGGCGGCAGGACCCCTAATTTTGAGGCAATGCATATTACTGCGTAAGCTTCGGAAAAAGTTTCACACACTGCTACCATTAATCACAACCTTGGAAGCTAAAAGAAACGGCCATGTAAACCATATCACGCAGTGACAGGAGAATTAATGAACACCTCGCCCTTTTAAAAACTTTCTTACCCGCTATGAACCACTTCAAAATACAATGCTTCACAAACTTCCCACTTACAACGGTTCTTCTTGAAGTGGGCTTACTCACGGCTAACCTGGACAGCGGTAATTTCTCTTGGGTCGATGGTCACTGCCTACCTTTTTCGGAAACCTTCAAAAGGTCAGAAAGGATCTCAAATATAATAAATGAGAACAATTAGTCAGAGATAAGCAATCACCACTTGAAGTTTAATGCACAGTTTCTTTATTTAGGTTAGATTCACGGAATGGTATTAATATTAAATTTTAATAAGTAAGAAGGTTTCATACAACAAAATTTCACCAGCTAATTATTTTTCTTTTAAACTAAAACAAACTTTTGTTACGATCACAAAATATTTCTTAAAAATTGTTAAATATTTTGTTAACTGTTCCCAAAAATCTTATTTTGATCACCTTTCTATCGTCTTTCATAAATTTAAAGTTCCTAACCATCACCTAAAAAAAAAGTTGCATTATAAAGGAATACTTTTGAAATACGTTGTGGCCAAATTAGTGCTTCTAACTTCGATAGAGTCCATGACGAATGCAAGCAGTGAACTATATGTGGCGATTTTAACATTGAGCCACCCCCGAGTGTCGAAGAATACCAATTACGTTGATTTTTTTCACTTCTCTAACCTGACTAATGACTCACTTCTAGTCACACTTAAATAAACTTGGTTCTTCCTAGCTTCGACGTACAACAAAAACCGGCGGGGGGGGGGGGGAGGGGGGGGGGGGGGGAAATTGCTCCCAATGCAATTCCTAAGACCAACTTCGGCAGTCAACCAAACGCACACTGGTCTCCACGCCGATAAAAATGTGAACTTGCTCTGTCAAGCGAGCGGTCTCTGCGGTGTAAACTGATGAAAAAGTCCTGCTCTAACTCTGCGCCCCTATATGCAGCTTCTGCCGAAATGACTCACTCTGGTGCAATATCTTGACGTGGTTTCGAGTGGTAATTCTTGCACTGACAGTCTGTGCTGCATCAATTTCGCTTAGTTGTGAATTCCGACATTTTGCACGCGCACAATACACCAATCCTATTATAAAAAACCTAAATAAATCCCTAACTACTCTCAGTGATACTCAAGAGCGTCCCTGCCCTTTACCCGACGTGGTAGACTTTTGTCTAACGATCCCCTTTCATCGAGGGTCTCTCTCTCCACAATGGATTTTCATACCAGTTCTCAATTAATTTACTTTATTAATCTCTTCCTACTGACTACTTTTTTGTACAGTTTTTGTTTTCTTAATGTACGTAGTGCATTTCTGTATATGTTTTTCTAATACTACTCTAATCCGATAGTCGATTAATCTAAAATTCTTCTTGATGGTACCTCGTTTTTTTTTATGTAGGAGGTAATTGGCTTTCATACCAAATTGCTTCGCGCAGGAAATGTAATTGAGATGGTGATCGTTTGAAAAGAAATTTGATTAGTTAATTTTAACTCTTACAATTATTTTTCGGGTTTTTGAAATAAGGGCTTTATTTCTTGCAATTTCATCACAGCTGGACAATAACATTTATTAGCAAAACGCAGATTATTAATTAGATTGCACTATTAAACAGGCAACTGATGAGTGTGAGTTTGTGTACTAAGAGCCTTAGTTGTTGGTAATCTGTCTTTTCTACCATTCAAAGAAAATTTTCAAGCTTTTATGCTTTCATAACGTCAATACTTCAAATATATTTTTAAAATGACTTGTAATGCTTAAAAAGTCATCATAATTTTCGTTTCTATTTCACAATCGTTGTGAAAAGTGCATATTTCTGACCATATGCTAATTTGTGGACCATATGCTTATTTCTATCAAAGATTAAGTACTGAGCACTGAAAAATTTCATTTTTGTTATTGATTTTTTCTCTTGGCTCTTTGAAACAGTTATAATTAAATATAACTGTCTATTTATCTGCGTCATATGTTTGTAAACACGGTATCGTCTATAATAATCAACCAGTTTGTAAATTAATAAATATAAACTAATTTTAATGTGAGTACCAGTTGAATATTGATGCAGTTACCGTTGAATTTCGCGGTTGATTCTACTAACCTTTTGCTTCCGATTAAACAAAAAGCCTAATGGGTCCCCATAAAGACCTAACATCGTGTTTGCTCGGTAACTGAGAACCTATGTAACATGTTTGCTGTAATGTGACTAACGCATCGCTAAAATATTAGTTGTGATTCAAGGAAAAATAAAAGATATGTATTATCATTTCCATAAAACTGAAAATGTAAGTATCGCGAGATGTATTACCGTAAGCAGCGATAGCTATAAAAATTTGGACTTGCTCATAAATAACACACAATGACAGCTTTAGTTGCTGACGTAGGTGAAAACATATAAAATGGTTAAAAATAATAATTTTCTGCTTTCTCAAGTGCTTAGCTGAATGAAAGGGGATAATTGGTGATAAATTGTGATCTACAAAAAAACTAAGCGCAGAATGCTGGAAATGGAGGAAGTTGTTAATGAGTGTCATGAAGTAATGTAAACATCCAGAGTAGTATTTGTACTTCAGAACAAATCACACGAATAAAATACTGTAGAATTAGAAAAAATTTCGATTCGATTAAAAAAATTTAAAATTTTTTCGTATATGCATGTTATGAGTTTTGCTGCCATATTATTTAGCTGGTTAGGCTTAATACAACTCTGGGATGAGTGCATAAAAGATACAAACGAATAACGCACCGAGTTGTGAGAGGAGTTTATGATTTTTCCGTTATGGTGGGACGTGTTCTGTTGTTGCTACCTGCAGCAAATTTTCCCCGGGGAGCGCCTCTGCGGGCACAGATCCGCCCACACCGCAAGCGCGTGCACAAACACTCACACACACCGCACAACAGAACCGCGTCCCACACATTACACGCCCCGCCCAACACTTTGCGTTTTTCAGCGCGGGCGGCGAGCGAACAAATACGCTGTCACGCTGTTTACACCTGCCGAGAAATTAAGCGCGGAGATAACCGAAAGGGTCGCTGGCTGGGCGGGTGGAGCCCCACAATGGGCGCCGCCGTTGCTGAGCTCATTATATAGGCTAGCACCTGCCAGCCTGATATACGCCCGCGGCAGAGCGCAGCAGCGTAAACAACCACGAGGCTTCCTCCGCGGACGTCTTGCTCCGCGTGTATCACGCGCCAGAGCATTGTTTGCGGAGTGGCTGAGGCTGCTGTTTACCGCTTGCAGGGGGCTTACACTCCAACAGTCTCACGCCTTGCGATACCACAGTGAAAACTCTTGCCGGGAGAAAACTGAGTTTAAGTGGCCAGAAAACAACGAAAGATCTTGTAGAAATGACTGCAGGTTTCCAGCAACCGTGGGTCTACACCATAGGTTATCAACGTTTTTTGGCCTTCCGCCCCTTTTCGAAAACAAAATTACTCAACGCCACCTTTTCAGAAAACTTAACAAGACTTTCTGACATTTATATCTAACCCTTTTTGTACAGTAATTATTATTTATATTTTTTTCTATCTAACAAGTAAATAATTTGTTACTAACTTATCTGTTTAATGATGTTTTAATTATAATTAATATAAATAATTGTATAAAAGGGTTCCACAGATTGTAATTTGTATAGTTGACTAGGTATTTATACAGGGTGGACAAAATGATATGGTAGATCTATCAAACAATAAGGATCAAAAATGGCGTAGGAACAGAGGGTCGCAAAGGTCTGTAGAGGGCGCTAAAGCCACGAGAGAGCGTTGCGATACAAACACGAGCCACCACGATTACCAGACATGTCTCCCTTGGATTTTTTCTTGTGGGGATTTTTAAAAGGACTTGTGTATGAAACACCTGTTGAAACGCCGGAAGACTCGGTAGGAAGAATCGTTGCGGCAGCCGGATGTGTTCGAGATACACCTTGTATCTTTGAGAAGGTGCGCCGTTCCATGCAACGGAGATGCTGGGCTTGTCTCGATGCATCTGGAAAAAACTTTGAGCATCTGCTGTAAGCTCAACATTTGGCTTGCATTAGTCGCGTGTGAGTGAGTAATTATCAATAAAATGATCTGTAATGGTTTTGTTTCTTCTCTTTGAGTCGGTATTATTTTAGACGCCCTGTAGCGGCTCCGGATCGCAGTTGCGACCCTCTGCTCCTATGCGATTTTTGATTCTTATTGTATGACTGATCCATCATGTCCTTTTGTCCACATTATTTTGAATCACCCTGTAGAATCTCAGCTGTTAAGTCTTAGAATAACACAGTCTTTGTCTGCGTGGATGAGCTCTCGCATGCTCGCACGGGAAGCTCGCTCATAGGCTCCGCGAGATTTTATTTTTGGTGAATTTTGTAATCAATAGTAATGATATGTTGAAATTCAGTTGGAAAAATATTAAACTGGTCATCAGTGTTAAGCGAACCATGTGTTTTGATTTATTGAAGTCGTAATAAGAGATCCTTAGTATCGTGTGCATATTTACTGGTACGATACCAGTTATTGGTGACTATAAGTAAGAGCTGTTTCGGCTTGTAGTGTTCCTCATGACCAAGTGGGCCAGTCAAACATAACACGCCGACAGTAATTAGCAGCTCATATCTGGCGACGTCTGCCAGGATGAGTACTGAGGAGGCAGCTCATAACTTCCCTTCTTGTAATAAATAATGTAACCTATAGCACTCGGGCACCTTATCCACTTTATAAAACAATGATCCGATGGTGTCTCTCTAAGGTGAAGTGTCCAACATCATCGTACAATGATACTCTAAAATTACTTATTAAAATATATTAACAATATTGGTGTACTGTTCACAGTTTGATTAACAAATAAATATTATGAAAAGGATTAATAATTAATTAGCTGAGCGTGGTATAACGACGAATTTTGAGATATTTGGTGCCTTATTTGTCATCTGCAATCTTAAATCACTGTAGTCAAACTAGTGACAATCTGAGATGTCCCTTAATATGTTTTATACCAGAAACACCCCCTATGATATCTTCAACGCCCACTGGTGGGCGTTATCACCCACGTTGGGAATCTCTGGTATATCCTCTACTTGCACAGACGGTAACTTCTGGTGCATTACACTTACACTTGATCTATACATTTTTGATGGTTTACCATCAGTTTTGCCAAAATTACACATTTTACAAAACTGAAACAAACTATAGAGACTGCCAAACTCGCCTTTAATATAGGAGCTGTCCTTGATATTCGTGTACAAAAAAGATCAGTTAACCACAATTGTATCAGTTTACTGTAGCGACTCATATCGAACTTACATTTGATACTATTTGGCACGCTTGAGAACTGTTTATTCGCGGCTATATGTTATTTGTAGGAATTATCGTGACGAACAAATATTTCACAGGTTTTGCGCAGCAATCAAGGCGATTGCTTGCATCTCGTAAACTACATAATTCACAAAAAAAATCCACTTATCACAGACAAATGGCAACAGTTCGCTTCCCCCTTTAGTACTTAGTATGGACTATGGTAGTACAAAATACTTGGCGTCAGCAGGGGCATGCGGATGCAAAACAAAATCTCTAAATTTGACCATGCCAACAATGAGTAATACTCATCAAAGGCAGCCATCCTCCAAATGTTGAGAAAAGACGGTGAAAATGAAGAAGAACAAATATTTCGTAGTGAAAAAGAGAACTCGTTCGCTGTCAGTAGGGAAGGGTGAGGTAAAGAATAAGCCGGTGGTCTGTCTTGGCTGTATTATTACAAACTTTACAATTTGGTGATGCTTGGATGAAATCCACCAATCTGGAGCCAAGAACTACTGGGGCATTATCATTTCGCAAATGCGGTATTATCCGGAATCACAAAGTCGATGACAGGGGTAGTGACCAAGTGTCACCAATGATAGACATGTTTCAGTGAATGAAACAGAGTTTTTGGATAAAGCTGCTTTCTAAGGACTTTATTGTCTGTGATTCTTTTGGCAAAAGTTGACTGTCGCTCTGCATTCCTACATCAGAAATTATTTCACTGTTATACTCCTTCGGAAGATGTGAACACTAATCGAATTTGAAAGCCCAGTAACGAGTTTAAGATGAAGTTTCTCTTGACTGCCAGAGCAATAAAGTTCCTCATATAATTTGACAATTGATTTTTTTTTTTTTTTTTGCTTCTAGCTTACACCTAGTAGACGTCATGGTCATTAGAGCCGGGAAAGGATTGGGAGTAAGGGACGAAATTCGGCCATGCCTTTTGAAGCAACCATCCCCAAATTCGCCTGGAGTGATTTGGGGAAACCATAGGAAACCCAAATCTGGATGGCCGGGCGGAGATTCAAACCTACGTCCTACCGAATGTGAGGCCAGAGCGTTACCACTCATCCACCACGCTCGGTTTGACAACTGAATTAGGTCGAATATCTGATGCGTAGCAAATTGATTCTCATGTCAAATTTCAAAATTTATAATAACGTAATGTCCTTTAATTACCTATTATTAGCACGTATCTATCCAATCAATTCCTGATTTTTTTTACATTTATTTGAATGTAAACTAGTGAAAGTACAATACTTATATTCGTCAAATATCACTGAAACACTTTTGTCTTAATTCACTCACTCTTCTCGGTTGAGGTCCTGAATAACAGCTAACAGAATCTATCACGTAAGTTCAAGACAGTTAAACTGAATATAGAATCCAGAAGCGATGGATATTGCGAATACACGGGGCACCACGTTAGTCCACAGATTCATTACGTTTAAATTCAAACATGTCATCAGAAATGAATACTTTTTTTTATTTAAACAATTACGTTGGTTCTTTTTTCTTGCCATATTATACACATTCGTTCCCACGTTGAAAATAAATTTTAAAAGCGTAATGTATCCCAGATAACGAATACTAGTGTCGTATCTCGCATATTTAAGCATAATATTTAGGCATACTATACAGGTGCAATTAATTCCTTCCACGCAGTTTCTTTGAAATTGAGATAATATAATATCGCATGTTAGTTATCTTGATAAACACACCCTAGAAATGGCGTTTTTCTGGTCGTCATAAAATAATACCAGAAAGTTATTATTCCCGGGATCATATGAACTTGTCCTCTGTTCGAATGTATAATGCAGCTTCTTATGATGAATGTAGTTCCTTCGGTATCGCGAAGCTCAACTGTTTCCGTTTTTCTGGCCGTACTTATCAACTAACGCGGAGAGCTAACAGTACACATTCATCTGTGAATATCGTAAGTTATGTTCCACATAGTAAATGTTAATTTGTTATTTTTTATGAGGAATTTGTTAACAAGTCCGTTATTCGTCTGGCTAGATGGCAAAACCGCCTAAAAACCGCAGTTGGGAGGTACGTTACGGGGGATTGTTGTAATAATAGACTGGTGCTCTGATTCTTAAAGGGAAAAGTGTTGATACTACTGCTACTATTATTATTACTCAGCGATTCACTAAAAGTGGGTGGCGGATGGTGTATTGCACCTATTGTTACAACGTTGGTTGTTGTAAACAAAAGATTTTATATAAAAATTAACATTGTATGTATGTTTCGTCATTTATTTCCTTTTTTTTCACAGTTCCTCTTATCCAATAACAACTTTTGACCGTGTGTAGAATATACTGTATCTGAAGAGAGTTTGATCCGAAAGATTAATAGGTTCCCTTTCTATACTGTTACAAGATCAATCAATTAATATCCCTCTCTGCAGCTATTATTCCAAAACCTCTCAGTCGTCTGCTCGATTATTATTAAGTCTCACTTCTTCGCCATGTCTACTAGCAATCAATTTACTTTCTTTTTCCAGATATTATTTTCAAATACATTAATTAAAGTAAATAATCTCTATTACACCTGATATTCCTTTTGTTTTTGTTAATTCCATGAACCTTTATTTTTCCAATATTACGTCCTTTATCTGCAAAATTATATTTCTGTCTAAATGTGTAATTTTATTTGATTTTGGAATTGGTATGTTACACTATCCTAATGTGTAACCGTTTGTGCATAGGAAGCGATATACGGGATATGGCAGGAGCCCTTCTTTCGCCAGGGCACAGTCTTCTGGGAAAAACTTTGGTCCCAGAGTGAAGGGAAGTTCTTGCGCTTAAGCGCATCTCCTTCCAGGTCTTGAGGTTGTCATCAGGTTATTTGTCATTACTGGATTTGCCAGGTCCTTTTGGTATTTGCTTCAACTTATTTTGTCCTGACTGGATTTGTCAATCCTGTTACTGTAAATGTTCTCCTGGGGCATCTTCGTTTGCCAGTTTGACTGGCCATCTTGTTGTATTATGGTACTGCACGTGCTTTCCCAGTTGTTGGATAAGTGTTTTCTCATGTGTTGGGCATTGCTGGTAGAGTTTCTTTGCTGCAGTCTTGAAACGCTCCTTAAGTTTTGGTAATCCGCTGATCTGGTGTAATTGAGCTGTCGGAGTGTGGATGTGTAGCTTGAAGGCATATCTGATTGCACGGTTCTGGATGCGCTGGAGAGGCTTGATGTTGGAGGGGGCAGCATTGCCCCATACCGTAGCTGCGTATTAGAGAATGGGCCTGATTGCAGCTCCATAAAGGGTGATAGCGGTATGTGCATGCAGTGTTGAGGCAGGATTGAGGATTGGATACAACCGTCTCAATCTGCTCATTGCTTTTGAATGCGTGTTCTTAATGTGCTCCTTCCAGGTGAGCCTCCTGTCCAAAGTGACTCCCAGGTAAAGGGCAGTTTTGATCCATTTGATGCTTTCACCTCGTATTTTGATGGACTGTAGAGAGGGTACTTTTCTTCTTGTTATGATTATTGCTTGGCTTTGGGTAGCATTAAATGCTAATCACCATTTCTTTGCCCATAGCTCGATTTTGTCACAACCTCTTTGTAGCTTAGCCACGGTGTTTGAGGCTCTAATGCTTTTTCCATATAGGGCAGTTTCATCTGCATATAGCGCACTTTCAGTCTGGTTCGTTCTGGGTATGTCAGCTGTATGTAGATTATAAAGAACGGGTCCGAGGACGGAGCCTTGCGGCACCCCTGCTTTGATATTATGAGGATGCGCTTCTTTCTTGATAGTCAGCCGTAATGTATACCCCCCGCGCATGTCATGCGCCTGCTCTAGATGCTTGCTCTCGTGACACTCGTGTTGCCAGGTAGCAGAACAATTAGGGTCCGATTTCAACGAATATGTGTCCTACAGTGAAAGTTTGTTTTCTTTACCGATCTCGGAAAGTAATCTCAACACTCAGGACACGCTGGTTTTCCCATACACTTTAAATCACCATAATGCTAGACGTAGGGAAATCCAATAGGCCTACACGCAGGTTCCGTTTTTATTACACCGAAGTTGATGGGTGTATTGTAATATCTGTTCTCACCTATTCGTAACAAACAAATTAACAGACGGCACAGAACAAAATTTTCACAGGTACGAATATTCAACCTTTCCTCTTTACTACAGTCACAGACTTCTGCTCGATAAATGGAACTGTCGCATCCAAAAGTCCTGAAGCTCCGGAAGACGCCGCGAAGAAGGAGAAGTAACAAATTACCATCTGGAAAAGATGATAGCACGTGTTTTCACAATAACTCCGGGGAACATTTTTCATAAGATTAATGGACTGTCTTCAACTTCTGGTGTA
Organism: Vandiemenella viatica; assembly: GCA_031002005.1. Lineage (NCBI taxonomy): Eukaryota > Metazoa > Arthropoda > Insecta > Orthoptera > Morabidae > Vandiemenella > Vandiemenella viatica. The sequence goes on along the minus strand of JARYHS010009186.1, from coordinate 105,083,365 downwards.
AAGAAAATGTGAAGAACAAAATGAATTCAAAGACCGTTATTTTCTAATTATTTATTCTCTGAAAGACTCGTAGTGCCAGTTCTTTTGCTTGGTGGATCAGATTATGGACCTCTAAGTAATAAATAAAGTCGATGAGCGAGAGATTAACGCTGAAGCCTGGCACTTACGAGATCTCACTGTCAGTCCCTGATCAGGCCAGTCAGATTTCTGTTTCCCGTGGTTTCCCTAAATTGCTCCAGGTTAATACCCAAATGATTCCTTCAAAAGGCCGTGACCGGATTCCTTCCTGTTCCTTGCCAGGAATCCTTTATTGGCTCCAATATCCTGGACACAGACACGGAGCCGAAAAGTCTTTATGTCAATTTTTTTTTGTACTAAGTAAAACGAACGTGTTTACATTTAGCTGTCCTTCCAACGTTGCTCAGACAGATGTCGATCGAAGCGTCTACATGGTGAACGCATAATTATGGCATTGTACATTACTTAGTTTTGATCTGTGTTCCTTGCTGTTATTTTTTAGGCATCACATACCTGCATCCGGTTACGCATTTCATTTCACCAGATTGCGGCGAGCAATGTGTCGTTGTTTATTGTTCGTATTGATCTCTGATACTTTAATTTTATAATAAACTTCCAATTAGCGCTCATGATTGTTTATCGGGTAGCTGAATAACGTTTACAATCAGCGTTGTAATTTGTACCAATTATCTTACACCATATGGCGTCAAATTTTCTTCGTTAATTCGAATTCATCTTTTAAATCGAATTAATCTCTCAGTTATGACGGGAGCTGAGCTCGTGGCATCAGATTACCAGATGAGACAGAGCTGGTTTCAATTCAGTCTGTGATAAACAATATCGAAAGATAAAGGTGATGCTGAGGAATAATGCAGGATCTGTTTTATGCCATATTAGAAATCTCGTTGCCATTTCATAGTTTATAGATCTATACGTCATAGGGAGCAGTATTCGTTTAGTGGAACAATTCGAAAGTCTACACAAACTTGTTTGCACGATCTATCAAGAACTAGTAATTGATTATGAAGCGGAAGAAGCAGCAAAAACTGAATAAAATTAAGCAATGTACAATCAATCTTGTTTTAGCTGCTTGAGTAAATGTTGGGTATGTATTGCACAAACTGCTTCAAATTTTTTACGGTATGCGCAGTGAAAGTTGAGATTCCGGCTTGAGCAGGCCTTTGTATAGTGTCGAATTATGGTGTGATTAGATATCTACGTTGTGGTTAGATGCTAAGAAGATTCCTGATACCATCATGTTGGTAACAGAAAGAAAAGAGAAGGCTTGTTACAATCAACTGCCCTCCTACGGCTTAAAGCCCCACAGACAGTCCAGAACAAATGGATCCAATGTTCCTGTTTCGGCGAAGGACTAGAATCTGAAAGATCAGTTTAAATGGTTTAGATGTGCTTTATTTACGGACTTCCTGGTTAGTGATTGGATTGTATACCACTAAGGTATTAATTTATGATGGAAGTGGGAGAAATAAATTTGGTTACCAGAAATCCTGATAATTTATACAAACGGTAAAGATTGTTAACAACATCATGCTTCGTGTGTAATGAGAAATTGCGTTATATCAAATACATACTATAGGAGTTCGTGTAAAAGCAATGGTCGACTATAGTAGCTGAAGTTAACAAACATATGAAATCGTATAATATGAAAGAGTAAGAAGAAGAAAGAAATTACCTCTTCGCTAAGCCGACTGCATCGTAACAAGTGTCTTTAAGCAGCTTATGTTTACTTATGTTTGCATACGTAAAATTTTCGTGTGGTAAAAATGTCAGATTATCAAGCCGTTAACATATTAATTCAAATTTTGTCGCTTTCTTCTTGCAGTCACTTTGTTGGCTGAATAGATTAAGTCCTCTATAGGTTACTATGCTGTGATAATTTCATCTCTATACGGTAATCACAACTGCATCTTCAGTGAACCGTTTCATATATACTCGTACACTACAATTGTTTCTTCCACAATGATTCGTAATTAATACTGTTGTCTCTTAATTTTGTATTGTTTCTTCCACAGTGATTCGTAATTAATACTGTTATCTCTTAATTTTGTACAATTGTTCTGCTAAATTGCTAACTGGACCGATTATTCCGAGAACATATTAATTTCGCTTCTGAGTGCCGTCACTTAATTAGCCGATTAGCAGTAACTTATAGCACACGGAAACAATAGAATATTATATCATAAGCCAATTGAAACACCAATTACAACTTGTTCAAAGCACTTGAAGGAAATATCACCGTCCCAATTAAACAGCTTTAGGCTTTGCTTGATAAATGCAGCGTTGCGTAAATAAGACCTGAAAGCAAAAGCAACATCTGTCTTCTTGATATCTGCAGCAGAGGAACAGAAAATGACACTTGTATCGATTCATTCCAGAAGAGACCTAAGTCCATCTGGATACATTAAGAGATAAAAAACTGCAATTACAGGCCTCTTCTTGAACACAACTAAATGTGATACCTTCTAGAGGATCAGATGTTGATTACAAAAGGTACTTTCTTGCACAAATCGATTTAAACACCTTTCAAAACATAAAATGCACCTTTAACTCGAAATATCCCAAGCATGAACTACAGTCCCGTCTTGCATGCTACCAATGTTGAATGTAAGGAAGAAATTGCCGTATTAAGCGCGGTTTTAGAAAACGCCTATAAAGAGAAAAGTAATTAGGTTTTGATTCTACACAGTTAGGCGATAGTTGCATTCAGCTAGAGTGAAATATATAGGATGTACGCACTTTGTACTATCGGATAAAAGTTTCAGTAGAATAAAAAATTTCTGATAAGTACGATGGGAGTGTCCTGTTAAATAAAGACGGAATCATCAAAATGATAATTAAAATATGGCGTATCGTAGTAATAAGCTTTTGTAGGTCCATTATATATGACTTTGAAAATATGTAACGAGTTCAAGGAACCACGTCCTGATCAGTATCTCATCCTGATAAAAGTGCAAATGATCGCGTGCACAGAGAACTCGTCTTGCTCTTCGACTGCTGTATTGCCATGTTCTCTTCCTGTGTCACCGATGGCGTCAATAGCAACTTACAGATGAAAGCTATCTGAACGAGTCAAGGAAAATACTTTGTGTAATCGTGAGTACAGATATATTTTGGAGCCAGAGGTGCTTGCAACCCAGGTACTTTGAGCAGTTCTGTCGTATGCTACCAGAGAACACAAAAAGCGGATGATTGACAAATCAGCGTTTCTTCCATAACTTAGTCACTGGCTGAATAGCTGTTCAAGCGGGGGTTCTATGGTGATCAGGCAGGGTGTATTGTGAGCTGTACTAGATCTCTGAAAGCTTACGCCAGACTCAAGTTACTCATAGACTTAGGTCTTTCACGATTTTTGGTGTGTTTCGCACGAGTCGGCCTTAATCGTCCAGCACCAAGTTTTACCCACCATCTTTTTATCCTCTTCATGTGTACAACCCACTAAACTAAAGTCATCCATGTACATACAGCAACATTAACATTGGCTTCATGAAATGATAAATGCTGCCTTACTCCACAATCTGGTAGAGAATACGAGATAAACATTTCACAAAAATTTAATTTGTAATATAAATTTACACACTTCTCGTATGTAGCCCAAAATTCAATCAGCAAAGTGATGTATAACGATTGTGTCCTCGTAAATTCAGCTTACATGATACGAGGTGCATTCAAGTTCTAAGGCCTCCGATTTTTTTTCTAACTAACTACTCACCAGAAAACTATGAAACTGGTGTTACTTCTTGACGTAATCTCCCTGCAGACCTTCAAATTTTCACAATGTCGACGCCATTATTCCATGGCCGTGGCGAAGGCTTCTTTACGAGTCTGTTTTGACTACTGGAAAATCGCTGAAGGAATAGCAGCATGGCTGGTGAATGTGCGGCCATGGAGAGTGTCTTTCATTGTTGGAAACAGCCAAAAGGAGCCAGGTCAGGTGAGTAGGAAGAATGACAAATCACTTCAGTTTTCACGAAGAAACTGTTGCGTAACGTTAGCCCGATGTGCGGGTGCGTTGTGGTCCGTCAGCATTCGTGGCACCCACCTGGAGGACACTTTTCGCATTTTCAGGTCGTCATGCAGGATTGTGTGTACAGAACCTACGGAAATACTAACACTGGAGGCGATCTGTTCAACAGTCACTCGGCGATTCCCCAAAACAAGTCTCTCCACTTGCTCGATCATGTCGTCAGACAGGCTTGTGTGAGGCCGAGGTTGTTTTGGTTTGTTGTCACACGATGTTCTGCCTTCATTAAACTGTCACACCCACTAACGCACTTTCGACACATCCATAACTTGATCACCAGATGTCTCCTTCAATCGTCAATGATTTTCAGTTTGTGTCACACCACGCAAATTCAGAAAACGAATGATTGCACGCTGTTCAAGTAAGAAAAATGTTGCCATTTTAAGTATCTAAAACAGTTCTCATTCTCGACGCTGCCACTAGAATTCCATCTGTCGTACAGTGCTGCCATCTTTGTCACATATTAACAATAAGTGCACACTCATTTTAAAACAATGCGCATGTTTCTGTTTATTTCCAGTCTGGACAAAAAAAATCGGAGGCCTTATAACTTGAATGCACCTCGTATTTTTATAGCTGTTTTTTGCATGCTTGTTCGATGTAGAAGTTGAATGTCAGCATTTTTTGACTATTACATTTCTTCCTCCCCCCTGTCTCTTTGTTTTTTGTTTCCGTTTTTCTGTTTCCTTTTTGTTGTGGTTTTTTTACTGTTTTTTTGTTTGTTTGTTTGCAGAGAATAAATATGGCTGCAGGAGAATGTCTAAAGACTGATGCGTCCACGCCCATGTTATACGAATTCCGAGAGCTCCGTGCGTCGCTATGCGAGCAGCCTCTTAAATATGAGATTACAAAATTTCTGGACATGACGATATGTTGTTCTTTTACATTATCAAGTGCTCTGTTGGAACAAGCCTCTCCCATTCCAGGAAACAGATATCGAATTTGAGCTGCAAGTACATCCCATGTGATGTCTCGTTAATTTGTCACAAATGACAATGTTTAGTATGCAGAGCGCTGGAACGAAAATATTAATTATCTGACGAACGCGTGATGAATGGGTGTGTTCCGTGATTTGAACAACAAACCGATATCGACAAGAAACGCACTGTACCGCATTTCCGTATATCAAATCAAGCATTATGCAGGTGCAGTGTGGATTTTGATTTCATTTCAGTCTGTAAGTAAATATATTTGCATTTTCCTTAGAACGACGAAGGGAGAATGGAATGAAGTTAATGCACCACAAGATTAGAGTGTCATCAGTATCACGAGTGGCTTCACACAGTGTCCCATATCAACCATCACTAAGTCTAACTCCACATATGTATGCACTACAATCTTCATTCTTACTGAAGTCTTTCATATTTGTTAATATTCGTCTGTTAAACCATTTTTCTCCTGTTAATGTTCCCTTTGCGAAGCTGCTTAGTGTCTTAAAAATTGATCAAGTCCTTATTTCTTCTTTGTGTAACATTCATTCCATTTCTTGAAACGAACTTCTGAAAACTTGTTCATTTCGTTTCTTCTACCCATTGATTTTCAACAGCATGTACGTCACCAAATTTCATGGTCTTTAATTTTACTTTAATTCTCAGATTCCAAGTCCGTGCCGAATTCACAATGATCTTCATAAAAGTTTGTTTATAAACGTTGTATCTTTTCTGGAACGCTATTTTCACTACTCAGAATCTGCTTTCGATATCAACTCATTTTCCATCTAATTACAACGATTTTTGCTTCATACGACGAATCGATTTATGTGAAATTTAGTCTTGTTCGAAAACATGAAACAGAAATAATAGATCACATCTCCTCATTTCTCCACCTAACATACATAAAAATTCAAAAAAGGGAAAAACTTATGCTAATTAAATAATGCGAATTTAAACTTTGCAACGTTTATAACAATTCAAAAATTATAGACGATTGCAGTTTCTGTTTTTTCTATTTTATAAATCACGCCCTTTAAATGCAGTTGACAATTTATATATATATTTTAACTTAACAGTTTTAAAGAGTAAATAATTAATTTGCAGGATCTTTTTGAGTTATTTTTGATTGTTTGTCAAGGAGTGTTATATGGTCGACATTTTATAGCAGTTGCGTTCTGCTAGAGGGCAGATTACATTACTCAGTCTTTACTTAACTTATTTAACAACATTCAGTTTCCTACGCAAACCCGCATCTCGTTGAAATTACAGTGTAATTTAGTTTTACCTTCATAGTACTTAGTTGTTTTTAGCAAAAGAAGGTAATTCTGCATCGTCTATTGAATTTTAGAAGACGTCTGATATAGGATTCTCCACTATAAATATTAAGTTAGTTATACTTTCTTTTAGTTGTAAAAATATTTTCTCGATCTTTCATCTCATTTATTTAAACACAATCTTCAACTTCCTGACCAATATTAAACACTTCTATATTCACTTCAATACACTTTTATTTTACATCCGTACATATTTTAAGCTGCACTCAATACATACTTAGATACAATCCTGTAACTCTTCACGGCCGCAGCCATTACAATACTTATAACATCCGTCTTTCGAATAACTTAATGTCTTCTTTTACGGTTCATCTCCGGCTGCAACCATTTTTCTCATTTATTGTCACATATTATCTCCTTGCTATCGGGTTTACCGCCGTTCGCTTTATTCCTTGCTTGTCAAGGATTATGAAAAACCCTACTTTAGTATTCGCATTTAAAATATTTGTCATAAATAATACAATTTTTTTTATTTAGAATCTTATTTCCAACAGGGCATGATGTATGGCTGTTACATATGCCCCATAATTTGTATCGAATAATGGTGCAATATTTGTGTGATAAAAATATTCAGTAAATTCATCACGGGCAGGCTATCATATAATTTAGGTATATCGTCCTAATATAACCCTACTTTTATTTTTATTAACTTATGGTAAATTACCCTGACCTCCTCCAAACGACAAACGTTACTTGCCGGTAAAATTAATTGATATCTTTTTAATTTACTTCGTTGATCAAATACAGATAAAATTACCGTAATCATGTCATTGCATTCTACGATCCAACGATAAATTTCATCAGCTATATCGGGATGTTTTATTTTCCAAAAAGTTCCATTTTCAGTCACAATATGGCTTCAAATCGTCTAAATTTTCGAAATTTTTAAATTTCCTTTTTCGGGTCTCTACATTTTTTCTGCTTCTTTTCTTTCTTCAATTTCAGTTTTATAGCACTCTTGCCATCCTATTATTCTCTCCCAGATGATTCTTCGGATTTAAATCCTCTGTTTGCCTCATACATCCCCGTTTCTATACTTTTATAAACACCACAGATATAAAAATTACCTGATTGAGGTTGTTGGTATATTGGCGTACTTAAAAAATTAAAAGTTTTGTGTATTGTGTTTTATCAAGCATTAAGTGGGAAGCTGGCAGTTATTTTTGTGTACTTAACCTCAGTGTTGTATGAACTTCTTTTTACACCTGGAAGTTTTACAGTTATCTTTGGCATATTAGATTTTGAAAATCTTGGAACATTGTCAACAGTTTCAGGATAGTATTTTTGTGTCTATCAGCGAAGTATGTTTGCCACCACCAATAGTTCCGAGTTACAAAATCTCGGATACTAATCAGCAATCGCATAAAAGGACGAATGATATGCTGCAAATTTATAGTCTGCAAATTAGCAATTGTGAAATGATGGGAGATATTTATTGCATGGAACTTCAGCGTAGAAGACGGAAATTTCGTTTTGAGGTGTGATGAACAAGTATATTGCGACAAAACATAAATAAGAGACTGCTTATTTGTAAGAAATAGTGAATACTAGCTGGTACCCACGACTTCGTTCGTGATTGTAAAGAATTCATATTGACAGCTATAGACATCTAACCACCCTAGTGCACGATGGGAGACTCGATACTATTACCACACACAAGTACCAGTCTTATGCGCTATGTAGTTCCGGCAACAAGGTAAAATTTACGGATACACACAAGTCTTTGGATGAAACACGAAAATGTTCATGATCGACCAATTTCAAACACCATATCTCACACACTCCCACAGTTACCGAATTTCGGCCAACGTTGTGATCGATGGGAGACTCTGTGTTACTACCACACACAAACGCCAGTGATCTGCGATTGATAGTTTTCACTTAAAAGTGATACACCATGACACTTTTGTCTTTGGCAGAAGTATGAAACTGCCACAGGTCGACCACTTTCAACCCTCATTTCTCCCACACCCCCGTAGCTACCGACATCTAACAACCATAGTGCACTACATGAGATACGATTCTACTATCAAACACAAACACCAATGCCTTATGCTATGTAGTTGTGGCAGAAAAGTGACATATGCGGAGACAGTCGAAATGCGAAAATATCCTTGGTCGGCCACTTACAACCACCATATCTACCACAGTACCACAGTTTCTGAAATTCGGCCACTGTTGTGATCGAAAGGTGACTCTGTGCTACTACTACACACAAACGCCAGTTATCTGTGATCTATAGTTTTCGCTGAAAAGTGATTCACCATGACACTTTTGTCTTTGGCAGAAGTATGAAACTGCCACAGGTCGACCACTTTCAACCCTCATTTCTCCCACACCCCCGTAGCTACCGACATCTAACAACGATAGTGCACTACATGAGATACGATTCTACTATCAAACACAAACACCAATGCCTTATGCTATGTAGTTGTGGCAGAAAAGTGACATATGCGGAGACAGTCGAAATACGAAAATATCCTTGGTCGGCCACTTACAACCACCATATCTACCACAGTACCACAGTTTCTGAAATTCGGCCACTGTTGTGATCGAAAGGTGACTCTGTGCTACTACTACACACAAACGCCAGTTATCTGTGATCTATAGTTTTCGCTGAAAAGTGATTCACCATGACACTTTTGTCTTTGGCAGAAGTATGAAACTGCCACAGGTCGACAACTTTCAACCCTCATTTCTCCCACACCCCCATAGCTACCGACATCTAACAACCATAGTGCACTACATGAGATACGATTCTACTACCAAACACAAACACCAATGCTCTATGCTATGTAGTTGTGGCAGAAAAGTGACATATGCGGAGACAGTCGAAATGCGAAAATATCCTTGGTCGGCCACTTACAACCACCATATCTACCACAGTACCACAGTTTCTGAAATTCGGCCGCTGTTGTGATCGAAAGGTGACTCTGTGCTACTACTACACACAAACGCCAGTTATCTGTGATCTATAGTTTTCGCTGAAAAGTGATTCACCATGACACTTTTGTCTTTGGCAGAAGTATGAAACTGCCACAGGTCGACCACATTCAACCCTCATTTCTCCCACACCCCCATAGCTACCGACATCTAACAACCATAGTGCACTACATGAGATACGATTCTACTACCAAACACAAACACCAATGCTCTATGCTATGTAGTTGTGGCAGAAAAGTGACATATGCGGAGACAGTCGAAATGCGAAAATATCCTTGGTCGGCCACTTACAACCACCATATCTGACACAGTACCACAGTTTCTGAAATTCGGCCGCTGTTGTGATCGAAAGGTGACTCTGTGCTACTACTACACACAAACGCCAGTATACTGTGATCTATAGTTTTCGCTGAAAAGTGATTCACCATGACACTTTTGTCTTTGGCAGAAGTATGAAATTGCCACAGGTCGACCACTTTCAACCCTCATTTCTCCCACACCCCCATAGCTACCGACATCTAACAACCATAGTGCACTACATGAGATACGATTCTACTACCAAACACAAACACCAATGCTCTATGCTATGTAGTTGTGGCAGAAAAGTGACATATGCGGAGACAGTCGAAATGCGAAAATATCCTTGGTCGGCCACTTACAACCACCATATCTGACACAGTACCACAGTTTCTGAAATTCGGCCGCTGTTGTGATCGAAAGGTGACTCTGTGCTACTACTACACACAAACGCCAGTTATCTATGATCTATAGTTTTCGCTGAAAAGTGATACACCATGACACTTTTGTCTTTGGCAGAAGTATGAAACTGCCACAGGTCGACCACTTTCAACCCTCATTTCTCCCACACCCCCGTAGCTACCGACATCTATCAACCATAGTGCACGACAGGAAAGGCGATTCTACTACCACACACAATCACCAAAAGTCTATGTTATGTAGTTGTGGCAGGAAAGAGAAGTATACGGAGATACGAATTTTTGGTCGAAATATGAAAACGCCCTGCACTGACCAACTTTAATCATTATATCTCCCACATCCCCAGAGCTATCGGCATTCGGCCAACGTTGTGCTCGACAGGAAACTCCATTCTACTTCCACCCACAAACATCAGTGATCTGTGCTAGGAAGTGGTGGCTGAAAAGTGAAATATAGGAAAAACACGTCTATTTTTTTATATATCTTATATATAAAAATCAATGTTTGAGGGTTTGTTCGTCTTCTATGCATTCCTATACCATTTATCAGATTGCAATGAAACTTTGGAGAGTTTTCGAGTGAGCGTCTGCAAAGGTTCCTGTGAAAAAAAAATTCCAAAAAGTCACCCCCTATTCCCCATAACACCCTTTATTTAGGCAAAACCACATTTTTTATCCGATTTAGATAGGAATTTGTACACTTATACTTTAAAACAAACATAAAAATACTGCCTACATACGGTTTCCGAATATTAATCCCCTCGCCCCTTTCCAACCCTTACGTTTTCACCCCATAATTTAGGCAAAACCACATTTTTTACCCGATTTAGATAAGAATTTGTACACTTATACTTTAAAACAAACAGAAAAATACTTCCTACGTATGGTTTCCGAATATCCATCCCCTCTCCCCCTTTCGAACCCCATTACGTTTTCACCCCATAATTTAGGCAAACCACATATTTTATCCGATTTAGATATGAATTTGTACACTTATACTTTAAAAAAGAGGGAGAAATACTGTACACATTAATTTCACAAAAACCCAATCTCTCTTCTCTCTTTCCACCACCTTAATTACCCCTCTTCCCCATAACACCCCATAATTTAAACAAACCCGCAAACCGTTCGTCCGATTACGGTGAAACTTTGGTGAGTTGTCGACGGGATGACAGAGAAGGTTCCTGTCAAAAAAAATAATTAAAAAACCCACCCCTCCTCCCCATAATATAGACAAAACCACATATTTCATCAGATTTCAATGGGACTTTGCACACTTACACTTTGAAACAAACAGAAAAATACTGCCTGCATATTTTTTCCAAAGCGCATCCCATCTCACCCTTTCCAACTGAAAATGAATGAAACAGCAGTTTAAAATTTTTATGTAAATATTTTTTCATTTAATCTATGTGCCTACTCAAGTACAGCAATAGTGAAGCATTGCCGGGTAAGCTAGTATATAATATTTAACACAACTTGGTTACGTTTTCACCTGTTCCTAATTTTAATTGGCATTTCGATAAATTAGAAGGTACTTTTCGGGGTAAAAATAAGATTTTTGTTTCTGATTATTGTTTTTGTGTTTCTTTACAATTTTCTGTCTTCAATATTTTATTATTGAGTTTGGCCGTTTATGATTTAATGCAACAATGATTTCGTATTTTGAACAGCACGTCATATGTAGTACGCCGGCGTTTCTGTCAGTACTCACTTCAAACATTCTGCTTAATTAATAACGCGCATGCTCTGTTATAGACATTCGCTTGTTATGATCTACAGAATACGTCCACGACGAAACTCCGAAATAGTTTTACTTTATTTATTGATTTAGTTTTTTACTTAGGGCTTTACGCCTCGTCGGCGGCTAAGGTCATTAGAGGCGGGATGGGACTGGGGACAAGGAACGGGAAGGAATTCGGCCATGGCCTTATTTTGAAGGAAGCATCCCGGCATTCGCCTAGAGTGATTTGGGGAAACTATGGGAAACCCAAATCTGGGTGCCCGGACTGGGATTCGAACCCGCGTCCTCCCGAATGCGAGGCCAGAACGTTACCGTTCACCCACCACGGTCGGTGACACTCAGAAATAACTACACCTGTTACCGACTGTGAGTAGGAACCTTATCTCAACTTGTTTTCTGGCGTTAGGGACTGAAACAGTAGTTTCTTTCGTTTACATTTTCATATTCGTTCTAAACATTGTTCCTTGTAATTATTATGCACCAACAATCAAGACAACGAACGAAGCCAACAGTTTTGTTTCTAGGATAAACTCATTACTTCATGACAACTCATGTTCAATAGTTTATGAATACGAGCACTGTGATATGTGGTGAAGTGAGTTTATACTTGTCTCTTGGATTAGCTAAGCCACGAACTATGCGTAATAAGTATGAGAAACATAGTTTTCTTGGCTGGTGCATAATTAGATAAAAAAATTTATCCATATGTCAAATCATTTCACGTTTCTTTGATGTTGAAAGATGAGAAAAAATAAATCAATATGGCACTATTATATGGAAAGACTGTGCAAAATGTGGAATTTGTGATAAAAATATCCTCATGTTGATTTTAAGTTAATTTTTAATAAAATATAAAATTCCAGATAATTACAAATTTATTTTTCCATCACCACCACAGTTTCCGCTAAGCCTCTGCTTCCACTGAGGTCAAGCACTGAACTTCTGCATCTGCATCCGCTTCCGCAATGATGACCTCCGTTAAAACTAATCTAAATTCTCGCACAGTGCAAATGTGTTCTTTCATCAGTTTTCTTTTTTGCAGAAAATCCTTGGTAAGCCATCATGACACAAAAAGATAAAACACCTGTAATAATTATGACGTAAACGTATGCGTGGTAAGTCTGTTGTACGTAGAGGGATTAAAAATTTCTGCAGCTTTTAAAACAGAGTCACTGAAAAAATGTGAAAAGTACTCGGAATTTACAAAATCATAACAGCTGAAGCACAGACTGATACAAAACAGGAATGAGAAAATACTGTATAAAATGGTATAGCAAAAAAACTAAATTAAAAAATCTATGAAATATAAATGCGCATAAACATGAGCTGAGAAGTTGCTAATCAATTACCAGTTTTTATTAGTATTTTAATTTTCAAGAAAAATCATGGTTTGTTGCATATACTGGTGATTTATCTCACATGCGAGCTGAAAAAAATTATGAATTCCTTATGTATTAATAGGAATTTTAATTATATCCTAAACTAAGGTTGCCCTACCAATTTTGGAGATAGGCTACAATTTTGATTCTAAGTTAGTGTGCGGGCAGCCTATAGCTACAATAGATATTAAAATATAAATAACACAATATAACTACAATCAAAAAGTAAAAACCATCAATGAGACAATTACAGAGGTTTTTGAGCTAGCATATTCCAGGCGCCTGCTTTTAGCGGGCAAATTAATATGCAAGATTTTCGATCAACAGCAAAGAAGTTTACACTTTATTTTTAACTAGCTGTTTCTCGTGAGTGCATTGACTTGTTTTTATTTTTATTTTATACAGGGTTATGAGATGAAGTCAGGTCCTCTTTCGATGTTAATTCAAAGGATAATTTGACCTTACTTGCATGATCAAGAATATCACAAGTACAGTGAGATATGCAGTGGCCTCACGACTCTCAGAAATGATTTAAACGGATGATGACAACGAATATCAGTTAGAACTTCGAATAACGTCAGTTCCGAATAAAACGATCGTGTTGGTGTATAGTCCGGCAAACATCTTAACTACCAGAAATAACTTACACTTAAATGAATACTAAACTGCGGACATTTTCATCTTAGTAACTCGCTTAATTTCGTCACCGATGATGCCTTGCCTCAAAGAAAGGTGAAACGCATTCGGCATGAAACAAATAATATATACACATTTTTTTTAATGGGGATTTGTGATACTCCTGGCTAGTCTAGGACATCACTGGATAATATAGGCATCAAGTGCTTCTCCACCCGAAAAGGTGACTGGGAAAAGGAAAGGGCAGAATTTCTCCCTGACCAATGAAAGAACAATCTCGGGACTATCCTGGAGGGATTTTAGGAAATCATGGAAAACCCATATCTGGATGGCTGGAGGAAATTTGAAAACGCGCATTAACCAATGCGAAGTCAGAGAGTTAGCGCCCACCGGTTTTCCCAATGCCATACCAGGATAAGGACATATTATATCTCATTTTAGTCCTGGGACCACGGACTACACGAAATTTCAATTCTAATGAAAATCCGTCCAATTATCTTTTGCGTGAACCGTGCAACACAAAACGGAATTTGCTTCTCGATATAAAGTAGATTAAAAACAAACAAAAAGTAAAGGGTTACTTATGTTGGTCCTACGTAGCGAGATTGCTTTTGTGGATTGATCTTTGATTGAACGCCAAATTTATATACCAATTGTAACAATGTAATGAGACATGGAAATTAGATGTGTGTGTGTTCGTATTGTCGACTGTGTGAAATCAATTGGAGTGAGTGAGTATTTATGAGTACGTATTTCGCGTATCGGTCATTCAATTCGTACTTCGTAGCTAAGTAATTGACCTGTGAGTGCAATCAAGTGTTTATTTTTCTGTCATCAGTCTTTCGACTGGTCTGATGTAATCCATCATCCCTTCGTATCTTGTGCTAACCTCTTCATCTCAGCATACCTCTTACTACTCACGTCCTCAATTAACTGCGTCATATATTTTAATCTCTGTCTTTCTTTCCAGATCTTACCTACGACTGTTAGCTCCACTAACGAGTTAACCATTCAAGCATGTCTCATAATATGGCCTACCAGCCTGTCTATTCTTCCTGTAAGCTTCTTCCACAAACTTCTTTCTTCACCCATCATTTCAAAAACTCGTTCATATCGTGCTTTGTCTGTCCACTTAAATTTCAGCATTCTTCTGTAGCACCACATTTTAAATGATTCAATTTTCTTTCTTTTTCGTATTCCTAAAGTCCATGCTTCGCTTCCATAGAGTTCTGTGCTACACACATAGAGGTTTAAAAAGCTCTTTCTAAGTACTAGATTAATATTTGAAACTAAAATATCTCTTTATGCTAGTGCTATTTTGCTTTTAACATCAATCCTGTTTCGGCCATCGGTTGTAATTTTGCTTCCCAAGTAGCAGAATTCACTTACTTCTCCTTTTGCATGCGATACTATTTTTAATCTACTAGTATTGGGATCATTTCTGCTACATTTCATCACATTTGTCTTGCTTGGATTTATATTCAGTCCAAAATATTGCTTCAGTATTTTGTTCATGCCATTCAGTAACTTCTCAATATCCTCAGCCTCTTCTGCTAACAAGATAATGTAATTAGTAAATTGTAGCATACTGATTTTTCCCCTTGAACACTTTTTCTTTAACTTACTTTTTTGCTTCCTCTACATATAAGTTGAATATTAACGGAGATAGACCACAACCTTGTCTCACATCCTTTTTCGCTGATGCATGTCTGTCATGATTCTCTACTTTTATTACAGCCACTTGATTCTTATATAGTTTGTAAAGTATTCTCATATCTCAATATTCTACACCTAAATACTATAAAATTTTGAACATCTTGTCCCACCTAACATTATCAAAAGCTTTTTCTATGTCAGCAAACGCCATAAAAGAATCTTTGTTTTTCTTGATCCGCGTTTCAAGTATTAATCTTAAAGCCAGAATTGCATCCCTTGTACCGCGGTTTTTCCTAAACGCAAACTGATCTTCTCCTACTATCTCTTCTACTCGTAATACCCCCTCCATTCGTCGGTGTATTACTCGTATTCTAGTCAGTAATTTTGAGGAATGTGATGTTAGACTAACGGAGCGATAATTCTCACATTTGTTTGCTTGTGCTTTCTTTGGAAGTGTGAAGATGATATTTTTATTAAAATGAGTTGGAATTTCTCCTGTTTCATAACTTTTTGATATCATTTTGAATAATATTTTGATTCCTTCTTCTCCTAGGGATTTAAAAAGTGCTGCAGGGATCTCATCAATGTCAGCTGCCTTATTTGCTTTCAAGTTATTCAGAACTTTATTAAATTCCGTGCTCAAAACAGGATCTAAGTGATCTATGTCGACATCGCCTTCCTTTTCCATTACGCTATTGTTCAAGTCATCTCCATCATACAGTTTCTCAAAGTAATCCTTCCATCGGTTAGCTCTATCGTCTGAGCTTAAAAGAGGTTTCCCACCGGCAGATTTACTGTTTGCACCTCTTTTCTTCATTTTCCAAAAAAAATTGGTTGATCT
This sequence comes from Vandiemenella viatica, assembly GCA_031002005.1. Classification (NCBI taxonomy): domain Eukaryota; kingdom Metazoa; phylum Arthropoda; class Insecta; order Orthoptera; family Morabidae; genus Vandiemenella; species Vandiemenella viatica. The sequence goes on along the minus strand of JARYHS010009186.1, from coordinate 105,067,124 downwards.
TCCTATATGCAACATCACCTATGACCATTTCCTTTTCTAATTCTTCACACTTTCCTTGTAGCTATTTTTTCTTTTTTTGCATTTCCTGTTTATTTGATGTCTAAATTGCCTGTATTGCTGTCTTCGTGCTTCATCCTGATCATTTTTTTGCCTCCTCCTCTGATCCATCAGCTCCAAAATTTCTTCTATGATCCATGGTTTCCTGGTGGCTTGTTCTCTAAAGCCTAATGTTACTTTACCTCCTTTCATTGTATCTTTCTTCAATGCATTCCATTCGCCCTCGGTTGAGCTCCTTTCAGAATAACTTCTTAGATGTAAGTCTACAATATCTGCAAATTTTTCTCTTGTAATAGATTGTTTCAGTTTATTCACTTCCAGTCTGTTCTGCTTATACTGCTTCCTTATTCGCTTGAATTTATGCCTGCACTTCGTCACTATCAAATTATGGTCAGAGTCTATGTCTGCTCCTGGGTACCCTTTACAGTCTACATTTTGGTTCCTGAATCTCTGTTTGACCATGATATAATCTATCTAATATCTGCCCATATCCCCAGGACGTTTCCAGGTGTATATACTGTACTTCTTGCATGGTTCGTAAACAGTGTGTTTGCCACTACTAGCTAATATCTTTCCCAAAATTCTAACAAGCTGCTTCATCGCTCATTTCTTTCACCTAGACCAAAACTTAATACAGTATTCCCCTCTTTTCCTTCTCCCACTATTGCATTCCAATCACCAATGATTATTAGATTTTCCTCCCTCTTAACATATTGGATTAGTTCTTCAATTTCGGCGTATATTTTCTCTATTTCTTCGTCATCCTGCTGTGACGTTGGCATATACACTTGCATTCATCAACATAATCCTGTCACTAATCGGTTCATAATAACTCACCCGTTTCCCTACTCTCTTATTCATTACAAAACCTACACCAGTAACTCCACTGACAACTTTTGTGTTTATTATTCTGTGTTCCCCAGACCACAAATCCTGTGCATCCTTCCACTTAATGTCACTATTCACGAAGACATCTAGCTTAAGTCATTCCATCTCCCTTTTTAAGTTTTCTAACCTACCTGGCCTATTCAGTCTTGTAACATTCCACACTCCGACTCGTAGAATGTTTCTATCAGTTCTGATGACTCTTCCCTGAGTTGTCCTCACCCGGAGATTCGATTGTAGGACTGTTTCACCTCCAGAATATATTACCCAGGTTATATGTAATTTGAAAGCATTACATGTCCTCTTTCTATCGTGTTCTTACGACGAAGCCGAAAAAACAGTCGCGCTGCACGGGCAGCACCACCGGGCCGCGTCTGTCGTCGCTTTCGCGAGTGTCAGGTTTCATGCAGCGCCATTCCGTGCCGTTCGTATCAATGACATCGGAAACGAAAATGGCGTCTAGGCCTGCTGCAAGTGCGTGCTGACAGCTGCAACGTGCAAATGGAATCAACTCACGCCCCACCTGAGGATCAGCCAAATCAACTTCGCCAAGCCGCAGGAGAGCCTACGATGACCCAGCCAAATTGACCTGGAATTAGATAAAAATGTGACGACTATAAACTAATGGCCCACCCTAAAAAAGGACATCTATCGGTATACCAGACAGATAATGCAGCCCAATTTGACATTTTTGATAGTTACAAAAATTCAAATACCTACATGATGACAATCCTCTGCTGTTAAGATGGATTGTCTTTCTTAGGAAATGCTACGGACCACATATCAGTGCAGAAAACGCTGCGCAGCAACATATGCACAATCAAATCCTTATACGGATTACACTCAGTCACTGCACCGAACTGCAAGAAAACGGGTGATAAAGAGTGGTTCTTCAAGGACACTGTTCCTATTGTTGCGAGTGGAATCACAAAAAATAGAAGAAAACAGAATTTGCATTGAAGAAACTGAGGACTACATCTTTTTCTACGCGTGAGGCAGTAGTGGAAGAAATCAATATATCCACTAACGCATCCCCCATGCAAAATCAACAGCAAGAACCAAAAAGTGCTGATGAACATAACCAAGTATAGTTGCAACAAGAGAATGTGTTCTTCTCCACCCGCAGGACTTTTCGCTCTGCCAAAACTGCGCTAGGACCAAGTAATAATGAAATGGAGGTGACTATTCCATTAAACCCTCTGGTGGAGGCGGACCAACAGCAGTAGCACCAGAACGGGCAGAGAATGCAGCTACCACCAATTGGGCCACAATTTGCCAACAAATACAAAAAGAACAGTACTAGATGGTGAAGACATTACCAGAAGGTCCCCCTTTCGAGCCAGATCAGCAGGAGGGGATAGGATAAAACTCAATCTAAACTCTACTGAGGATTAACTAGCAGTCACTGCAAAGCTGTAGAAATGCTTATTACACGTCCCCCTCAGCTGCAGAAAAGCCACTAAGGTTGTCCTACGAGGAATCCCACTAGGTATGCCGATTTCAGACATCAAGGAGGAGCTAATAGATAATGGCTTCGAAGTACGCTCGGTGACTCAGCTAAAACGACAAGGCAGGTCAGATCTCATCCCCCTTTTCTTATCAATACTGCCCGACAGGCCAAAAAATAGAATTTTTTTGTTCGGTTGAATAATGCTATGTCCCTGAAAGTGACAATGGGTAACCTGCTTTCAGCTGGGAGGTCTAAGCAGTGTTACAACTGTCTGGCTCTTGGCCACGTGGTGAGGCAGTGCCAAATGAAAGCAGTCTGTATTAAGCGAGCAGGTGCACATCGTTCCAGAGAGTGTACACTACAGAAAGGACAAATGAGCCATCTGTGAAGGCCATCACGTGGGGAGCTGCAAAGGCTGCTCATCTTTCAAGCACGTACGAAACGCTAAGGCTGGATTGCAATGGCACAGTCTGAAGCTGCCAGCAAGAAACGTGAAGAGGAAAACAAGTCCAAACATCCACAAGACAATGGACCTGCTCTGACTGAACCTACAGCTGATGCTCCCAAGAAAGCGCAACAACTGAAGGAGAATCACGCTGATAAAAACTTGGAAAAGTCTCAATTTATGCCTCTGAAGAAGCCAAACACCAATAACCAGAGGAATAATGAAAATAATCGAGCACCGTGCAACCAACAGGGTTCGCAGAAAAGCCGCGAACTCTCAAACATTATCAGAGGAAATCCATCAAACAAAAACAGTAATTCAGGATCACAGTCTCCAGATGCACAAACTTCAGAGCCAATACAAAACAATCAGTTCAGAGAAACCACGTCGGGATCTTCCACGGATAGACTCATGGATATTGTTGGTGCTCTCATCAATGTGATGTAAACGCTAATGACCAACTTCAGCTATTGTCAACTGACAGATCCCTTGTAATGACGGAGAGCCAATCTGCAAGAGTCTCATTCTTCCCCACCACATTATCGATTGAAGACATATAGAAGGACTATCTATCTGTGTTTGGAATGCCAACGCAATTCATTCCCAGATGATTGAGTTCAGGCATTTCCTGAGAGAGGAAGTCGTCGATATTTGCCTAGTAACAGAAACGCATCTTAAATCTGGACTGAGAGCTCCAGTTCCAAATAATTGCAAGTACCGCACAGACACACTGACTGCCGGAGGAGGGGCTGCTATATACTCGTACATCAAGCGCGGAATTCCCCATAACGACTTCTTGCTGCCGCTAACTGAACAATTTGAAGCTACTGACATACGGGTGACAACAACATCAGGGCCACATACAATTGTCGCTGTATACCGTCCCTCGAAGAGATTACTGATCGAGAACTACATGTTCGGGCTCGCCAACATTCGGCGCAAATTTCTTGTTGGAGGTGGCTTTAACGCGAAGCACCTAGACTGGATCTCCCGTATAGGAAACGGAGCTAGCCAACAACTGCATCGTCTGTCTTTTAGACATAACCTACATGTTTGGTGACCTCAACCATCCGTGGAATGGCAACAGAACAAAAGCCTTGGACACTGCATTCAGCAAAGGGTTTCCTGGCGTTGTGACTGCAAACACGCTTAACAGAATGTGTTCAGATCAGTCCGCAGTGATCCTTGAAATTGATGTGGGCTCCTGGAAAACTGACGAGCTGGAGACAAAAATTTACAGAAAAACGAATTGGGATCAGTACTGTGACGCAATCACCGAAGCAGTCGAAGGGCAGTTCGTAATATACAACAGAATTCCCGAACAAGCCGTAGGCATTCTTATCAATGCCAGCAAAGCTGCCACACCGCGTAGTCCGAGAGTCCAGCATTCAAAACACGCCGTGGGAACAGGGTTTAAGAAATGAAAGTACTCACGAGTCACGAAGAGACCAAGAATTGAGAATAGTCGAAACTGTAGAAGAGCCAAAAACTCAGAGGTAAGCGAAGATCGACTGAGACGACAGTCATAAACGTTGACGAGTTGATAACTCAGAGACTAGTCAGAATCTATACGAGTCAGGGAGTGATTGCCCAATAGTAACGGTTCAACCCCAACTTCCTACTTCCCTAATGAGCTGTGACTCTGTCAAGTGAGTCGATTCAGTAAACAGTTTAGAGGAGTTGACTCTTTGAATCGACTCTCGATCCTCTTTCCCACCACTACTGAGTGACAGATGTTTTCTAGAATAACCTGCATTGTGTAAATAACATTTACTAAAATTTTCGCTGTTTACTACAGCAGCGTTAAGAAATAAGTATCAAAATTACTGAATGATAGGAACGTTTTACTTTGATGTAACGTTTAAAGAATAAGAATAATACTCTTGTGTGGTCGTAATGACCTGGCGACAGGGATTTTATTGGTTGCGCATTGCATCCCTGACGTAGCCACCTTAACCTGACTCGGTAGTCCTTCCGGGTACAGGTGACCTAGTATTTAACGTGGGATCGGAACCACAGAAGGGTTCTGGCGTACTTTGCATTACACTGCAAGCTGTACCAGAGGTGTAGATCGGGTTAAGGGCCGATGAAAATCTCCGCCGACGCAGGGATTCGAACACGAGACCTTTCGCTTTCCAGTCAGACACTTTAACCACTGAGCAACCATATAGCTGTTTAAAGAATGTAGCACAAGTGAAAAACAGATAGATTTTTTGTTGCGTTAGTTACTTTGCTGCCTTGGTACTTTGTTCTTCGATGTGTTTTGGTTTGACACTTGTCTTGACGATAGCCATAGTAATGGAGCTAGTAATCCAACATATCTCAGGCTTTTACCATCTTGTGGGAAAGAGGAATTTAGTACACTTGATGAACTGCTAAGATTATTTATGTAATGTAATTTGTGGTTGCTTTTCTCACGTTGGTTGCCAGAGGTCTTATACGAGTATCATTTTATTCACCCGAAAAGTCTTATAGTTATTTCCATAAATTTTTACATTTATGGATTTTTTTTGGTAGGGGGATCAATTGAGATAAACAATTCTTAAGCGAATGATAATGAGTCGGAATGGATATGTGGAAAAAAAGAGAAAAAAGCTATCAAATCGAAGAAGGGCAAAAAAACCTGCGGTATCCACTGATTTTAAGTTGGATCGCCTGGAGCCTTCTACTTAATTGTCTGTATTAGACTATTACGCTGGCTGGGAGTTGCGCGTGTTGTATTTCCGCATCATTAGGAGCTTCCTGCTAATGTTTTGGTTTACGTGCTGGGCTCATTAATGCTTGAGGATAATTGCCTAACGTATTTGCATCTATTTGATGGTTTTGTGCTTCTGCAGTTGCTTCCGTTGCCGGACTAAATATATGAATCCTTTGATGATGTATTTAGAAACTCGCTGGAGCGAGGGAATATGATATCGTACTGTCTCTCGTTAAACCTCTAATCAAGGAAGATCTAGTGCTAAAGATTCTCATTGCATGTAGAAATCACGAAAGTGTACTGGAAAGAAGGCTGCAATAACCACTGACTTCAAACTTTTTTCTTTGTGGTTAAATGTTCTTTCTCATTTACTTCTATTCCTGTTTAGCACACAACTCAGATTATTTACAGGTAACTACAAGCAGTGACGATACAGCGAAGGAATCAATGCTTAGTGAATTGTCAGTAACACATGATATTTGATGATTACAGACCGCATATAACAAAACAAAATGTGAATTTTGGAATAAGTTTATATGTGGAACAGTCAGACATCCACTGAAGGGAAAAGTATAAGAAGGGGCGCAATTAAGTTTTGTAAAACTATCGCTGTTTCATCCTTGATGTGCAGAACAGATATTAATGAGAATAAACTAAACTAAAAATATAAAATAAAATCATCTAAAATGAAATTTCTTATAGTCCATAAAGACTTCCATCCGGAATAAACAGACTGAGGTGTAAGACTTCCCCAGAGAAATATTGAGTCCAACCTACTTTGTACAGGCGTATTTTATTTTGGAAAAGATCTTCTGCCTGAAAATCCGATTTCCATCTGCTATTGGTGACCCCTGGTGAAAACATCACATTAAGAGAAATGTGGCGTTTGGAATAACTCGAAACATGATTTTTTGGAGTTTTAAATCGCATCCTTGTGACTATTGTAAGAGAAATGATCGCGATATACATCTTAACATCTCTTATCTTTATATATAAAGATGAATGTATGTTTATTTGTTGATTTGTTGGTTTGTTTGTTTGTTCTTCATACAAATCCACAGTTTTCATCCGATCTCGATGAAACTTTGCACACTTATCTTTTGAAACAAGGAGAGAAATACTGTCTACATTTGGTTGAAAAATTATCTGTATAAATAACACATTTTATCTCATAACTTCGAAATATGGCGATAGACAGACACGTTTGATATGGACGTTTCCGTACCTTGTTTCAGTGAAGTGGGCTGGTAGCTTAGTGGCTAAAGTGCATGCTTACTAAGGTCGTGGTCTCCGGTTCAAATGTCCGTGGAGGCTAAGATTTTTAAAAATTGTTTTTGATCGTAAGAGTCACGGTTGGGCCGTCGGTTATTCGGATTGAATTTTAAACTGTATGTATCACAAAGGTACGGGTGCAATCTGAGGCAATTCGTAGGTAGTCTTGTAATACAGTAGATGTACACTTTTTTACGTTATATTGATCCATCAGGGGTGATTCGTAGTCAGTGTGTGTGTAATCTGCAGTAGGAATACTATAAATGCGGAAGTAAGTCTCTGTCTTATGTTACGTTTTGACAATTAAATGCCTATACCGATATAGACGGAATTTGACGAGAAAATCTATAGGGAGGGCACTGGACTTTGTTTGTTCTTCATCCAAATCAACAGTTTTCATCGTATCTCGATGAAACTTTGCACACTTATCCTTTGAAACAAGGAGAAAAATACTGTCTACATTTGGTTGAAAAATTATCTGTATAAATAACACATAACTCATAACTTCGAAATACGGCGATAGACAGACACGTTGGGTATGGACGTCTCCGTACCGTATTTATGTGAAGTGGGCTGGTAGCTTAGTGGCTAAAGCGCTTGCTTTCTAACGTCGTGGTCTCCGATTCAAATCTCCGTGGATGCTAAGATTTTTAAAAATTGTGTTTCATCCTAAGAGTCAGGCCTGGGCAGTAGGTTATTCAGATTGAATGTTAAACTGTAGATATTAGAAAGTTAGGGGTGCAATGCGAGGCAAATCGTAGTTAGTATTGCAATGTTGTAGGTGTACACTTTTTACGTTATAATGATCCCTCAGGTGTTGTTCGCAGTCAGTGTGTGTTATTGTGAATATTATTTATAAATACGGAAGTAAGTCTCTGTCTTTTTGTTACGTTTTGACGACTTAATGGCTATATCGTTGTGATTGCATTTTATAAGGAAATCGGTATGAAGGGCACAGGATATTTTTTCCAGTATGATTAACAGTTGTAGTCACGAAATTTTGAGACCTTATCAAATGGTGACAGAAATATGATGGAAATTGATTCTCTTCAAGAGACAGGTTCGACGGTACAATGATATAGTGTTAGCTTTCCTGTCATATTATTCCGACTCGATATTGTTTGGGACCAATACTTCGTTACCAACAACTTTCTATATTTAATTCTGGCAAGCAATTCTTTATCCACGCGTACGAAGTCGCGGGTACGGGCTAGTCGACTATAAATAGAGTTGTAGTTGTCTGCTCATGGCCTCTGAAGTGATCAACTTATCTCTAAACGAATAATTTAGATGGATACGGCTTCTTTGCAAGGTTAATGATGGCGACAGGTGATACCTACATTCCGAAAATAAGAGTAGGTAGGTTGGCATGTTACTAGTTTACATAAAAAGTCAGCCTCTAGTAGGTTCGCACTGTCCAACGTACTAATTGATATAGACCATTCTTTTTTTTGTGTGTCTCTGGGGGGGGGGGGTTATGGCCTCTCCGCAGCGGAGTTACTGGTGCTGCAGGAGGAACAAGAAAGAAATCAACCATGGCGTGTATGAAGAAACATAAAGTTGAACTATGGATGGACAGATCATGAATATCACCAGATCCTACAGAACCTCTCAGCCAGGTCTCGTATAGTCATTCGATATACTTTGTTGTTATTATGGCTACCGTATAGCATGAGGCAATGCTTCATCTAACATAATCATCATTTATGGATTAAAAACAAATAAGAAACTTTTGTGAATCTACGTAGGAAGGAAAAGACTGGTAAAGTTCCTTGCGAAAATGCAGAGAAAATCTAAAATCACATAGATTGACCAATCATAATATGAAAATTGGATAGAGCTCTATGAGGACATATCAAGATGTCGAAGGATTTTGTGAAAAATAGACCTATCCTTTGAGTATGATCGTGTGAAGTGAAATAATAATTTTTAATGCAGGTATCGTATCCTTAGGAATGAGATTAACATGCGATATTAATTACTAATCCTTAGTTTCTGTTTACCGGTTGTCATAGATAATTATCACTGTTATTCTTATCTGTAGATTATACTGTCTGCTGCCTTTCGTGTCATTAAATTATAGCCGAAACATTAAACAAAAGGTTACTGTCCCATGGAAAGCAAATAACTGACCTTAAAATGAAACTATAACAACCGAGAACCTAATGATCTACATTACATTACCCAGTACCTAGTTATGACCTTTGTAAAAGTTAATTGCTCTCTTTACAGCTTTTGAAGATAATATACCGGATAATATGGAATAAGTACTGGTTAACAATACGGAACTGCAATTTCTGTTCAGCCAGTTGGAATGAAAATCAGGCAGTTATATTTGAAACTGTGCTTTTTATTATTATTTCTATACTCTCCAATTCACAAATACTGTGGTTGGCAGAGGTTGCTAAGCACCAATCCTAATTCTGTGTATTCCAATCCCGAACAGAACGAGGAAAGAAAGAATACATAAAAGTAGTATCACGGCATCTTATTTCTTTAATCTTTTCCCTCTTGTCATTGGGACCTAAATAGTTTGGTGGAAGAAGTATTTCATTGCACTCGTAAATGAAAGATTTTCGCCTATTCTCCAACATATTCAAACGAAAACGACGTCTTCTGTCCGCCAAACAATCCCAGCCCAACCCACGTATCAACTCCGTGCACTTTTGTAAAGATTGTAACTAGCAGTCACGAATCGAGCGGCTCTTCTCTGTACCCTCTCCACTGAGTCAATCAATCCCTTGCGATACGGATCCCAAACTCCACAACAATAATCCAAATGTGTACGCCCTAGTGTTTTATACGCTATTTCATTTGTATGAGCGTTACAACTTCTCAAAATACGACCTATGAACCGTAGTTTAGAATTAGCGTTGCCTACGACTGAAGTTATGTGCAAGTCCCATTTCTTGTTGCTTTGTACTATTACCCCCAGATACTTCAATAACTGAATTTTAACTTTGTACTCGTGAGCAAACGGGGTCTTTTTATTACATATTTGCATTGCCTTGCACTTTTTGCAGTTAAGTGTAAGCTGCCATTTACGGCACCATTCCGAAACAACATCCAGATCGCGCTGAATTTCTAAGCAGTCGTCAGAGCACCTTACTTCCCTATAGATAATTGCATCAACAGCAAACAATCGCATCCCGCAATTAACGTTGTCACCGACATCGTTTATAAAAATTAGGAAGAGAAGTGGTGCTATTACACTTCCTTGAGGAACGCCCGAAGTAACTTCTAGCTTAGAAGAGGCTTCCCCGTCAACAACGACATACTGTGACCGACCAGTTAGAAAATCGCGTATCCATTCGCAAATCTGATCCGATATACCGTATGCTCGAATCTTCACAGTCTTAATAATAACTGCATCATATAATATAATGCAATACCATACAATACAATACCATACAATACAATACACTATAATACATAATGTATAATATATAATATAATATAATATACTTTATGCTCAAAATGTTTATTTGTGAAGTTACAGCAGAAGTTTCAAGTAAGGTATTCGTTCTAATTACCTGCATATAGTTAGGCCTAAGGTCCCACTCTGTTGTTATTATCATCTTATCCCTCTCACTATGCCGTCTCAATTTCTCTCTGCAACCGTAAAGCTGGTGGCGTCCACTGCTTGGACTCTCATAAAAATGCAAAGAACTCATTCTTCGGAACGTCTAGGCCTTTTCTTCCACTGCTATGCCGACTTGTCTTCTGCCGATTGTGTCAGCTTGCATTCAATATCTGGTTCAGGTTAGCGTTGATCCATGTATGACGGCGAAATAACAGCAGTCTAACATCAGTTTATCTGTGTAAAAAGTTCTTGGGCCTCTCACCGGGGTATTGCGTAAATCTGAAGTGGCGTTTCAGAGCCGCTCTCCGATTCCATCTTCTGGCGAAGTGTCGGGTTCGTGCCTTGACATCGTAACTAGGATAACCTAAGTCCCAGATTGTGGGGAAGTTTATGCGCTTGTGCGCATCGCCTTCCATATTACTTTGTGGTTCTCCTGAGAGTGTGTGTCCTGTCGGGGTTTGTCAATATCCGGTATTTTATTTCATAGTTTGGGTTTGATCATTTCTTTACTGGTGGTCCAGGAGTTTTCTTGGCCATCTGAGAGAGTTGTCGTAAATCGGTTCAGCTCCCAGAGCTGTTATCAGAGGGTTAGCAGATTTCTGGCTTGCATTGTAGAACTGGGCTGCCAACTTTTCGTATCTTTGGCGAAGTCGTGGTAGTCCACTTATCTGATGGAGGACGTCTACCCTCGTCTCTCTCGGCAGATGGTACGCATTCCTGATGGCCCTGTTCTGGATTACCTGCAGCAGTTGAAGGTTGGAGGCAGCAGTGTTGCCCCAGACGACCGCAGCATACTCCAGTATGGGTCTGACGAGAGCGACATAGAGTCGGATGCCTAGGTCCGGTCTCAGTGCTGATGTGGGATTTAGGAGAGGGTATAAAGTTCTTAGTCTCCCTGCAGCTTTTCCACGGACACTTGTGACATGGGGCTTCCACGTCATCCTTCTGTCTATTTTGACTCCTAGGTAGGTGGCAGTCCTGGTCCAATTTATGTCTTCCCCGAAGAGGGTCAGAGGCGTTAGGTGTGGCACGTTCCTCCTTGTTAAAATGATCGCTTGACTCTTCGGCGCGTTAAAGGCTAAGCGCCACTTTGTCGCCCATTGCTGAACTTTGTTGCAAGCCTGTTACAATCTTGTTCGCAAGGTATTGACGTTTAGGCTCTTTGTATACATGGCTGTGTCGTCGGCGTAGAGAGCATTCTCAACGCGAGCTGTGCTAAGAGTGTCCGCCGTATAGAGGCTGTAGAGTATTGGTCACAAAACGGACCCTTGCGGGACTCCTGCAGAGATGTTCTTCACTGAAGAGTACACGCCGTCCAACACAACCCGGAAGGTCCGTCCTTCCAGATAGCTCTTTAGCAACCTGATGTGAGAGAGGGGGACCGCGTGCGCAAGAAGCTTGTAGAGGATGCCCTGGTGCCACACTGAATCAAAAGCGCGGCTTACATCGAGCAAAACCGCACCAAAGTATTCTCTGCGCTCGAAGGCTGCGAATGCTTCCTCAGCGAGTCGGAGTAGCTGCTGAGGTGTGGAATGCTGCTTCCGGAAACCAAACTGTTCGTCCGGTAGCAACCATTCTCCATCGATAATTCTGCGAAGCCTCTTTAAGCAGATACGCTCGAACACTTTTGATAGTGTCGGCAGGAGGCTGATGGGACGATAGGAGTTTGGTGACCTCTTATCCTTTCCCGCTTTTGGTATCGGTATCACTTCAGCGTGTTTCCATGTTTGTGGATATTCCCCTCTTCGAATTGCTTCATTGAAGGCATCCGTGATATATTGTATTGCAGATAGGGGCATTTGGCGAAGGATGCCACCACCAATCCCATCATGGCCTGCTGCTTTCTTGACTTGTAGTCTTGCAAGCGAAGACGAGACCTCTTGGATCGTGATCTCTTCTATGACGTCCGCCTCCGGGGGTTCCGCTTCAAGGAAGCACCTCAGGCGTTGTTCTACAAATCTGATATATTCGTCATCCCTTGGGTCCTCAACTGGTTGGAAATTAGTTCTGAAGGTCTCTGCGAGGGCCTCAGCCTTCTCCTCAGTTTCGCAGATGTAGTTGTTGCCAACCACTAATGGTGGGATCTTCAGTCCTCGCCGGAGTAAGGCCTTAGTGGTTCGCCATGCTGATCCATCATGCAGGTCCAGAGTAGAGATGAAATTGGACCAGTCTGATATCCTATGATGCTCCACTTCCGCTTTTAATTTTCCGCTGCATGCGGTTGATGATCCTCTTGGTATTCGGATCCCTTGTGACGTGCCACTCCCGAGTTAGTTGATTTTTGGTGGCAATTGCCTCTCTAATGTAAGGAGGCAATTGTCTTGAACAGGGAGGCTGGTTGCGTCGTGGTCGGGTGGCTGCGTCCGCTGCCTCGTTAATCCAGTCTGCCAGGTTGGCCACTGCGGCAGAGGGACCGGTGACTGAAGGTGGTGGCGCCATTTCGATACGCTGGGAGAGATGGCCTTGGAAAGCTTCCCAGTCGATGTGCCGCAGGTTTCTGTTTAGCTTTCTCATTCTTGACGAGACGTCTGCCGCCATGTAGAACATCACGGGGACGTGATCTGATGATAATGCAGTTTTAGTTGTCACTGCGATGTTGTGCCGCAGGCCTTTGGTGATGGCGACATCTAGTACATCTGGCAGGCCCTGTCCAAATATTGTTGATTCTGTAGGTCCCCAGATTACAGCATCGTGGTTTTCGACGACGCGCAGTAGTCTTCGGCCGTTCGCGTTAATAACACGCGAGTTCCAGGCAACGTGTTTGGCATTGAAGTCACCTGCAATGAAAAGGTTGCCCCTCAGGCGGAGAAGAGCAGAGATATCATCTTCATGCAGGTTTCCTCGAGGTGGTCTGTATGGAGCTATAAACAGGATTCTTCCCCTTGGCGTCTCAACAGCTACACCTGATGCTTCGATGGTCTGCATCTGAGGTAGTTTTACCTCATAATGTTTGATACTGTTCCTGACAAAGACCGCAGTTCCGCCTCCCGCGGTAGGCCGGTCATATCTGTGGCAAGTATAGTTGGAGATGGCTGCCTTGATCCCCGGCTTTAGATGCGTCTCATTAACTAAGCATACATCAACGCCCTCATCTCGTGTCGGGTCCCCACAGTGGTTGATCTTTTATACGCCCGCTGGTCAACGGTTTCCGCCAACGTCATAGTCACGTGCGCAGAGCGCGCTTCCGGCTACAATGATGGAGTCTGCAGAGTGGTGGGGAGACGCGTGCAGTGGGCCAGGAGGCGTGGCGGGGATACACGCGGTGTAGGTAGTCGGCTGGAGTTCAGATTTCATTCTCGTCTTGTCTCGACGGCTCCGTCGCGTTACTCTTAGTTGGCTAAAAACTGGGCTCCAGTATCTCTGTTTACAGTTCCTTCCGCGAGACAAATCTCGATAGCCTCCTCGATCTCGCTGCTCCCATAACCATTTGCGTGGACTAATATAACTTTCCCCTCGAAGTCGAAGCCGTCTCTTTTATAAATGATGTGTAATGTCACAGCTGACTTTGACATGTGTCCCAGGCGTACATCTCTCATGGTACAAACAACGCTGAAACATGGAGCGCACCGTTTGCCCTATGTACTGCTGCTAAAACTCGCATGGGATGGAATAAATACTAGACTCTATGAGTCCCAAACCACCATTTGCACTGCGTAATAAGTCCTTTATTTTTTGGGCGAAAGAAAGTCTTCAAGCCAGGTATGGCTAGCAATCGCTCCACCGTGAGGTAAAAAGACATATTGTTCAGCCACTTGCTGTTTTGCTTTCCTCTTCTCTTTCGCCCGGAAATCCCTGTTGATCTGGGCTTCGCTATATCCATTCATGTGGAAATTGCGTCGCAGATGATTTAACTCCGCCGGAAGACTTGCTGAATCGCGGATGACAACCTGTGCACTAGGGTTGATATCACCGAACTGCGCTGAGAAGAATGATGGTAGCTATGCGTTTTGAGGTGCTGGTCGGTGTGAGTTGGTTTCCTATACACTCCGTGTTCTAGTCTTCCATCTGTATTCCCTATGATCAAAATGTCCAAAAACGGATGGTAACCCTCTTGCTCAACCTCCATAGTAAATTTGATACTTGTATGTATTCCATTTAGGTATTTCAGGAAATGGTCTGCATTTCCCCTTCCTTGCGGCCATATGGCGAAAGTGTCGTCCACATAACTATAAAAGAAAGTCGGTCGCAACTCCGCACAATACATTGCCATGTCCTCGAAATGTTCTATGATCATATTGGTGATAACTGGGAACAATTATTTACTTTCTTTAATGAGCGATGAAAAAATAAAAATTCAATCGTTCCAATAACTAAAAAAATTACAGCTACTTCGACCGTTCTCTAGTTTTTCACCACACAACTTCTAGATCTTATTACGAAAGCTTCCGTGGTCACTGTATGTATTATCTTGATTCTCTGGGTGGAATTATGAAAACTTAACGTCTCTGCCATCGTGCTGTGGCTTTCACCAGAGGACTGAACTTCTAGATCTGTTCGCTAGCTTCTCTCCCTTGTGACAGAATACTTCACCACTTTCCAGCGCACTAGCAAGCCTTCTCCCTCCAACATGTATCATCTCCATTGGCCGAGATCAACCTGCCGAAACCGAATATGTCCCCGTTTGAACAGGAAATCCTTCAAAAACTGAAGTGACTTTCTCGCAAAGTTCGGAGAGTCATCCAGGTAATCCAGGAATATAAGACGCATCACCACTCAGAACTTGCAGGTTTAGGCTGGTCCCTCATACAAAATCGACGCGTGTATAATGTCGTAAATAGAAAAACGGGTTGAAAAGATTACATTACGTCAAGATGCATCAAATTTTGGGGACTGTTAATCATTTTCTGGACTACTCCTTGCTAATTTAGAAGGGGTCACTGGTGAATCTACTCATGAAAATGACAGTGAGAAGTAATTTTGTAATTTAGTAGCTATAACCGCGACTTCATTCACACGGATTTAGAGATTTGTGTTGTTACTTCACAGATAGGTTAAGGCAGACGAGCAGTCTCGTGTTTTCTGTTTTCTTGGATCCTCTCTTCCCCTTCTGAATTTGTATTATAAACAGTGCTTTAATCGCGTCTGCGGACATCATTTGCTTCAAGCTCTTCTTGAAACTACTACTAACTGCAGAAGTATTTATTTGTCGTTGACCCAAACGCACACTTAAATATTGTTCACACGGATTCTCTGCACCCAATAATTGAAATGGTGCTGCTTGGCGTGTAAACAGAACATAACAGCTTTCTTTATTTGCATGTATATATAAACTGTGTTATAAACACTCTTATACAATAGTAAATTTTACTAATTGTAAAATTTACTAATACTTATAATGTGAATTCTATTGGAAAAAAAATACTGTTGACGTGAACTGCATGTTACAAGATACAACACGATTTACTTAAAGTGAACTGCAGCGAGTGATCGTTTACCATAATGCTACTTTTTTTCTACTTGTGGCTTTACGCCTCGTCGACGACGAGGTCATTAGAGGTGGGATTGTACTGGGGACAAGGAACTGGAAAGTATTTGGCCATGGCCCTTTTGAAGGAAGCATCCCGGCATTCGCCTGGAGTGATTTGGGGAAACCACGAGAAAACCCAAATCTGGATGCCCAGACGGGGATTCGAACCGCAGCGACGTCCTCCCGGATGCAAGGCCAGAGCTTTAACCGCTCACCCACCACGCTCGGTGCTACTTTTTCGTGTCAAATTCGAATCAAAGATAATTAACATGTTATCATCTACTCAAATGCGTGAGCGCTAATGTCGTGTTTAGGTAAACTAAATATTGCTTACACTTATTAAGGTTAATTGACATATTCAGTTTTATTTTATTGCACCTACTGCATATAACAAAACTTATGATATAAATACAGGTATTCAAAACAGCGGTAGTGTCAATTTTCGCGAACAATGCTTCTGAAATACAGAGTTATCTGTGAAATTGTGGTCAATGAATAGGAATGAATTACGAAAAAAAACTTTCGCGCCACCTCAGTGACATTTCTAGTTAATATGACCTGAATCTATGCAGTACTTTGTGCGTGATGATGCGGTTTATGCACGCCTAGGATTATATATATAAAGACTAGTTTTACAGTTTTAGTTTTATAGCTGTAGTTGTTTAGCCTTATTTTGCTAAGTTCTGTATTTGCTCTTTTCTATTTCTCGCAATCATGTTAACATGGAAAAATAACTTAATAGAGAACTTAGCAATCAGGTTTATAACAGAACCCATTGTAGGCTGTAACATCTTCCATCTGGATAATACGTAGGCTCCAAAATTGAGTCTATTAACTAACGAACCACCGTCTAGGCGGAGACATTCTCTGGAGAAGTGATTCTGCCGAGACGGTACTCCGAAGCAAATCTCGGGCGCAGTGTGGCATGAAGGACAGATTGACCTCCAAACGTCTGGCTTTACCACCGCCACGTCACGTTTACGGCGCCCCTGACCAAGTTACGAATTCCACTTTGCAGTTTACGAGGAGCCGCTCGGCCGTCCTCGCCATCAGTCTCTCATCAGATTTGCCTCACTGCGAGCTGTGGATCACTAAATCGGCCAATCTGCAAAGTAACTGTCGATAGCGCAACTTACAACTCACGCAATACGTAATTTCTGGAAAATTATAATCTTCGAGTGACAGGTTTATGCAAGTATGTGATTGACCACAGTAATGGCAACATCAGACGAAAAAGAAATAATATTTTTTTAGAGCTTTTATGGTTCGTCGAGGTGAAGGTCATTATCACTGAGAAAGGATGGAGTGCAAGAAAATGGAAGGAATTGGGTCGGGGCCTTTTTAAGGAACCTTCTCACCATTTCCTTTGGTGGATTTCGTCGCACCGATACCTCGATGACCGCATTGAGAATCGAACCTGCCTTCTTCCCTGCATAGTAAGTGAAATTTGCTCCCTCTTTGATCCTACGTACAACAACGGAGAGAATATCAAATCGTACAGGAATGAAGTCTTCACGGGCGTACCGCCGGATTGTGTTGTGATAGAAATACTGCTATAACCTTAATAGTCGTCAGATACAAGACCGATTACGATTTATTCTCTCAGAAAGTATAGATGATTACTGGCATCTTCTTGTCGTGGATTATCACAGATTTAGGAAACGAAATAAGAATCACATGATAAATTTTGCAAATTATTTGGATATTATTTTACCTTTCTGATAAGGTATTAAAAATAGATTACCATTGGACCAAGATAAAATGGAGAAGACGAGAGGCAGATGATACCTGAATAACGTGTGTAGTGTCTCTACTATTGCTACTATATTTTTAAAGTCTGATGTGTAATTTAATGTAAAAAAAGTGCAAAATTATTGTTAGTGTTGTTTAGATGTCGGCCCAAATTCTGTTTTTTTTTTTTTAACACTTGCAAGCCGTTAGCCCGGATTTAATCTGAAAATAATAATAATAAAAAAACCGTTCTGCCTAGATATTATAGACTTTAATCAATATCATTCACTGACACAACTGTTAAGACACTTATGTTACATTTCCATGCTATTTCGGCTTGAAAACATAGAGGCTGTGGTCGCAGCATGTGGCCACCTCCAGGCGACACAACCCACCGACTCAGACTGCCGTGCACTGCTGCCAACCACTTGGCTTTGATTATCAGTAGGTAGCCGCTAAAATTGGTCACAAAAAACGGGAGACTCGCTAACTGAAAGGCGAAAACATTAATTATTGAAGAGAGAGTCAAAATTAGGAACACTTTTTTTGTTACAGGTTTTTAAAATTAGAAATACAAAATAATATTCTACATTGAAAGTAAAAAAAATCTCTGAACATGTGTTATACAGCGTCACTTTCACCACTGCTGCTGCTGTACCTACTTTATCTCTCTTTCTAGGGACCAGTAGGTAAATTCTTACCCCGCCTCCGTTGTCGACGAAGACTCCCATGGACAGAGAAAACCCACATTTTTAAATCATGTGCCTCGTGATTTTATTATTATTGGTAGAAGGAGTGGTCGCTGAAAACAGGTGTCTCCTATCCGAACACTTATTTCGTCTGTAGTGGCTCGGAAACGTTCGGCAGGTGGTTATTTTCCACCACGTACCTACTGCCCACGTGGTACAGCGACCTTAACGGGACCTGGTGGAGAGGCCGGAAGGTCACCCCATCCCGCCTTTTGCCCGCCTCTGGCGACAGTGTGGCGAGCTGTTCTAACGGGACTTCCTGGGCGACGCCTCCCCATGCTGCACGCTGAATGTATCCGTCTTCGTGCGACAGTTATATGCACCATATTTAATTATATTCGATGGTTGATGCATTGTCTCCTAATACCTGAGCAACCTTGCATATTAATTTAACAATTTGATCGCCCAAGATCTAAAGTACCAAACTATATGATCGTAACTAATAAAATAAACTGGATAATACATATAAATGTAAAATGGCGAGACGCGTCATATTACACTACGTACAAATCCGTAGAATTGGCAGCACTGCTGCCGCGCGCTGTCAACAATCGCGGGTCGTCAGCTGGGCTGGTCAGAGTCAATGATTGTTACGTAAATATAACTACTCCGGTTACTGCACAAACTGCAGACTGTGGAAACTCAGTAATATTACAAATAATTTTACGAATATTAAAACATTTATTTATAATCTAATAATTGTTACACGATTCATTACTAATATCATTAACAATAATGATTGGAGAGGGGGGAGTGAGTTAGTGATAATGTTTAATTTAATTGCAATGGAGCACAGGCTCCGGTGGCAATTTCCCTACACACCCATCTTCCCCCTATCCTGCACCCACCTACATTTGCCCTCTACAAATTTTATCTTTAAATTCTTTCAAAGTTTTCGGTAAATTATTCATCATTTCTCTTGGTAACTCATTCCAATCCCTGACACCCTTACCTAAAAAAGATAATCTTCCCACACCCTTGTGCCTGAAATCGAGTGCCAGCTTGTGGTCATGGTCATCTTTTCCCTTCCATGCACTACTTTTCATACCTATTGCAATATCTTTCCATGCCTCATCGCCAGTATATGTCCTGTACACTCCCATGGCCCTCCTCATCCTCCTCCTGTCTTGCAATGAATCCCATTTCAGCTCCTTTATCATATCCGTCACTGATTGCATTATGCGGTAATTTCCAGAAACAAATCTAGCAGCCCTTCTTTGCACCCTCTCCAACTCCTGTATTTGATACGTAAAATGAGGGTCCCAAACTACACTACAATATTCGAGCAATGGTCTCACCAAAGTTTTGTAACCCAATTCCTTTACTTCTCCCGTACATCCCCTCATCACTCTCTCCAACAAGTGCAGAACTTTGAAACCTTTTCCTACCACCTGTCCAATGTGTCCAGCCCAGTTAAGCTTGTTATCTAAAGTAATGCCAAGATATTTACATTTCAAGTCTTCAGCAAGCAGTTATTTCCCCACCTTATATTAATAATTAACCTCTTGTTTTTTATTTATGTATCTAATAAGCTGACTCTTCTTTGCATTTATCTTCATCCCATGTTTACCAACCCAACTAGATATTCTGTCCAGATCACCCTGCAACTGTTTACAATCCTCTATCGTTTTGATTCTTTTATACAGCATTATGCCATTGTAAACAATCTAATTTCAGATAGTAAACAATCAACACAATTATTCATTAGAATAATGAATAGCAATGGTCCCAATACGCTACCCTGTGGCACACCCATTTTTACTTCTACTTCTTTTGATACTACATTTCCTACCCTAACTTTCTGTTTTCTGCCTTTTAAAAATTCTTCTACCCAGCAAATAACTTTCTCACCCCCTCCAATGGTTTTTACCTTATTTACTACCATTTTATGGCTTACTCTGTTAAACGCCTTTGACAGATCTACACTATCAATTTGGCCTCCCTTGTTCATTTCATCTGAAATATCTTGCATATATCCCACCAACTGAGATTCGCATGAATATCCTTGCCTGAAACCATGTTTCCTGCTTGAAAACCTCTTACGTTCCTCTCATATATTTCTGACGTGGTTGCATATCAATCTTTTCATTAATTTACCTACCACTGATGTCAAACTGATTGGCCTGTAATTCTCAACTCTATTTCTCACCCCTCCTTTATGTACCGGTACTACTATTGCACTTTTCCAGTCCTGTGATAAGCAGCAAGTATGTTACAACACACACCGGTGACTCGTGGGTCACAACTCACGAGGGATGTAACGAATATATTATACAGTATAACCAATGTTACTAATACCGTCTGATTTATCAATATTTCTGTCAAAAGCTTACTTTCAGTACCTAGTTACAAATAATAGGTTAGGCCTTAAAAACTTATCACCTCCTTACAACGTAAGTTATACAGGAAAGCTAATAGAATTCCATTATTTAATTGGAGAATTAATAGTATTACATTTTTGTGTTTCCGATGTTCTTTACGCGATTAAATACTGTTTCATGGAACGGAATGCTGCTGGCATTATGCCCGCGCCAAATCTAGGGCGGCTAAAGTGCAAGTAAAAGTTAATATAGAGTTACGGTTTACGGGGGAAGTTTCGAAGAGAGATGCTCATAGTCATTACAGAAATTAACTAAGCTTTCACTTTTAAAAGACAGCCGGAAATAGTACTCGGTCTTTACGGTGATTCAGTCAGTTACATCTGTTTCAATGTATTCACAGCTTTATTATTCATAACTTTATTACTATGCTACTTTCTCCGTAATTGGTATAGCGCATGGTAAATACTACACAAGACGAACAGAAAACTTAATTAAACTCCTGCTGTAATGACCTCATCGTCGACGAGCCATAAAGCCCTAGCAAGAAAAAAATAATTAAAGAACACAACATTTACGTAATTAAAAACGCTCATACACTACGCCGTACTGCACACGGAACTACTGCGCCCCTAGTCACTAGGCAACGTCGGCTGGTCAATTATTGTTTGCACAATAGATTCTTTTTTAAAAACGAACATAAAAATTAACAACCAAAATGTACTCTTCATTATTCATGAATCCGCATATCAAAATTAAAAACTGAAACACTTTTACCGATTTAATATAGAAATAACGAGATGTTCCAGTCTACGTTTCGAAGTCCGATTTTGTATAGAGATGTTCGTGTCACATGCCATTATTAACAATTTTATCCTTTCAACCAACTTAATTTTACGATATCTTGTATTACTTGTGAATATTACGTATTTTAATTCGTAGTGTGAGTCTATGTTTGTTAATTTTAAAACTTCATTTTTTTTTTTGCTGAGAAGATATGAAACCTTAAAATTATGCGAAACTGGTAAGAGTTAATAGAGGCAAAAGGTGTGTAGTGTCTATGTTGAATAGAGACAAGGAGGAAGAGATAGAGCATATAGTAAACTTAAACCTTTGTAGTAGAAGTACTCGTATGTTGATTAATGAATATTGTCCTGAAAATTTAGTCATATTTTTGTTTGTTATTTATTACCTTGCACAAAGCAAGTGAATACAATTTGTCACCAATCTTCCTATTTTTTGTTTTGCAACCAGTAACCTGACTTTTAATGAACTCCTCTGATTCTTATTATGATGCACTAACTTCATATCGATACAATTATACAACATACACTGATGAGCCAAAACCACTACCACCTGCATAATAGCATGCTGGTACACCTTTAGACTGTAATAAAGCAGTAATTTGGCGTGGATTAGACAAGACCTTGGTAGGTTTACGCAGGAATTGGCACCAGATGTATACGTACAAGTCACGCAATTCCTTTAAATTGCTGGTCGGTGATTTGAGGACGTGGAGCTGGCATCGGAATGTGTTCTGTCTGGTTGAGATATAGCAAATTTAGTGGCAAAAACACAAACGTGAGTTCGCTATCATGAGCCTCACTCCAACGTAGCACGATTCTGGTCCTGTGATACGGACAGTTATCTTGCTGGAAGATGGCATCACCGTTATGGAAAACATGAAGAAGAAGGGCTGTAGTGTACAGCTTTCACGGTGCCTTCGTTCAGTACCATTGGTCCCATGGAAGACCAGGTAAATATCCCCCGTAGCATAATACTGTCCTTACCGACCTACGTGGTGTATGTTTCGAGCAGAAGTTCGCCTAAAATACGACATATCCGGACTCTACCGTCAACATGGTGTAGCAAGAAACGTGATTCACCCGGCCAGGCGATATTTTTTCCATTGACCCATGGTCCAATATGGATAATCTTGTGCCCTCTGCAATCGTAATTGACGAAATGATGGATTACAAATTGAGCAATACTAACAGCGAAATAATTACTAAATCATTTCAAAATTTAATACAGAAAGTGAAAAGCAAAGATGTTGGTAGCGATTTTTTAAATCCAAATATTTGTTTTTAATAAACTTCTTTGAGTATGGAGAGGCATAATCTCTGATTGACCAGTAGAAGATAGCATCGCTGATGACCAAAGCACAGAGATTTTTTATTATTAAAAGAAGCTAATCAGCATAAAATTATTGTGAGAAATGCTGAGGAACGTGAATACAGAAGCTGTTGAATTCGTAAAAATAAACAGGCAAGTACTGATATAAAAATATCAAATTAGATAAACGCTTACTAATAAAATATTTCTTAAGTTTCCATTTAGCAATACAAAAAACAAATAATCATATCGTGTTTTCGGTTGGTAAGATCAATAAATCCAATCGTAAATTCAATTGCAGTGCCGAAGTATATGAATGCAGCAATTGAAAACAGGAACAGAGAACGTCATAATAGCCGAAAAAAGTTGAAATTCTGAGACGCTTTTATAATGTCAAATGTTTGATACTGTGGTACGAATCAATTTTCTAGTGTGTACGTCACCGAAATAATACAACTTAGCGTAAGACGAAGCTGTTGTGGTGCAAAAGGGGCAGGCCCGTAAGCTGGTGCGATCATGTTTCACTGAATGCCACAAGAACGGTAAGTGCTGCTTGTTAAACGGAGTGTTCGTTTCGCAAAAACACGCATTCCTGATCAGATTACAGGCAACGCACAACGCCCTAGTGTTACGATATCATGTTCTGCCAATTAACTGCTTCCATTTCCGCTTGGGTAATGGCGTTGGTTGAGTAGGATCAGAAACACTGTGGTTAAATTTCTACTAACATCTCTTTTACTGAATTTTTCTGCCAATATATGCCACCGATCTTTTCAGTGCGATACAGATTACCACCCGTCTACCTATCCAGATGGTTGCTATACTAGACTGTCATACACTGAAATGGGGGGGGGGGCACCGGGCACTTGTCTAGGGTGGCAATTTCAAGGGGGCGGTAAATTATGTTTGAAGTGCGGACTTCTTTTTAAGCTTCACTACTGTTCATGGCTGCAACGGCGACAATGGGGGCCGAAAAATATTGCTCGAAGCCCGAAGGGGTGACAATATCACAGATTTAACCCTGGATTGGAAAATTTCTAGATCCACCTCTCCTCTAGGCATTCTAAAATCAATAATTAATTATACCTGCAGCGGAATGTTGCTACTTACAAAATTGTAATAACACCAATTGATAACTTTTTCTGCGTTTATAACTCTCACAAAAAGAAGTCACCTGCTATTACTAACTCAGTTGCTAATACACTACGTACATTATCACACCCATCCACGAGCCTTGAATAGTATATTATTATATATACCGAGCGGGGCGGTGTAACAGTTAGCGTTCTCGCATTCGGGAGGACGGCGGTTCGAATCCCCGTCCGGGCATCCAGATTTAGGTTTTCCATGGTTTCCCCAAATCACTCCAGGCAAATGCCGGGATGCTTCCTTCAAAAGGCCATGGCCGAATTCCTTCCCATTCCTTACCCCCATCCTTGCCCCCTCCATCCTTTCCCGTCTCTAAAGACCTCGATGTTAAAAAGAGACGTAAAGCAGTTACAAAAAAAAAAAAAAAAAAATAAAAAAAAAAATTGAATATTATATCTGCAAATTCAAGCTGTAGGTGACAAGGTTTACTTGAAGTGGGATTTATTTATTTCATTCGCCACATAGTAACAAATCTATAGATGCGAAGCGTTGTTAGATTGTAGTTTCTATGTAATTTCATGAAAAGTTTATAAGTAATATGTGGTGTACAGGCTGAGCTACATGAAGTTATTGTCGTAGTGGTACAAGGACTTTATAAACTTGCAGAGGGCATAATCTAAAGAGTAATTTATATTGTGCACATATTACAAGGAGAGTGCTTAATGGCTGAAGGCTATGTGGATTTACAGATTTTGCCTTTCAATTTGTTGAATCTGCACAAATGAAATGTAATTTGAGTTTACGTTTGGCACAGGAAATTACGTGTGTTGTACACTAGTTACTACCAAAACAGCAAGTTAATTCACCTGTGCACAACGTAGATGTTAAAAATGTCCATAGAGGTGATTAAAGACGGGAAATGATCGACGGCTAGGATCTAAAAGGAATTCAGCCATGGATTTTTGAAGGAATTGTCTCTACATTCATTTGAAGAGATTTCAGGATAGTGTATAAAACCGAAATCTGGATAGTTGGAAGAGGATTTGAACCCACATCCTCCAAAATGCTTGGATCCAGTGTACTACTCGTTCACTGAGCTTGGTAGATGGTAAAGAAATTATCTAGGAAGAAAGATTTCAAAGATGAGCTACCTAATGAAACTGCTACTGCAGAAATAAAAACGAAGATTCGTATAAAATGTGGACTGTCCTGGAGTCATCACATTAAGTAAAACCTTTTTATAGCTAGATAGTCTTAAACGATAGTTGAAATACTTAAAACGGATCCATAGAACCTTATAATGTAACTCTTTGATAATTGCAGACATCCGGATTTTGTGACATTCCATGACAATTTATATGTTACTGCGTTCTATAAATAAAAAGGGGATTTCGCCGTCAAAATAATTAAATCACCTAGATTTCAGTTCTCAAACAAAGTTACAAAATTTTACAAAGAATGCTTCGATTCATCTTAGTGTTTCAATGGGGACATGAATACAACGACGCTCGGTATACTGAATTTTTATGAGTTAGGTCTACTTCTTTTCAAAGGAACAAAAAAGTGATAAGATTACATATAAAACCTGCAATTCCTTGATCTATTTTATTTTCTTCGTAAAAAAATCTAATTTTGTCCACGAAAAATGTAATTTAAGATTAACTCCGGTAAACTACTCGTATCTTCAGTTTTCCATACAAAACGAAGTAAGAACATTGAAAATTCGACATTTATTTGAAAATTACTCAGCCCAGAACACAGAGGTGATTAGTTTATTTTACATTTGAATAATACAGGATGATTCAGAGGGAACGTTAAATATTGAATAAGGTGGTAGTATGTATAATATCGAGAAAAAAGTTCATCTTAACATGTATCTGATTTCCATTCGTTTTGGACATACAGGTGCTGGAATGCATGAAAAAATTGTATTGGTTTATTGAGAGATATAATTATTTTCGTTTAACTTGTGTCAGAGAGATCCAACCTTTGTGACTTTTTTTGTAAAAAATAAAACTTGTATATGTTGTTATGTTGATGGGGTTAATTATTCGATTGAGTGATAGAAACTCATTACTTCTGACAGCAGGTCTCGTAGTTCTTGTAAAGGAACTTTGTAATTCGTTGAAGACGACGCCGCGGTAGTGAGGGTAGAGGTCAGAGGTCAAGTAACTTTGAAGTGGGCTGGGTGACGTGGAAGCGAGATCTGCTCGCACAGTTGGAGTTGGGGCTTTGTGGCTGGTGCCCGCAGCTTCCTTCTGTGTAGGGTGCGGCAGCAGTAAGCCCGGATCACGGGATACCGCCAAGCCCTGTGTCTCTGATACGCGAATATCTGCCACGCCCCACTGTAACATCTCTCCAAGTCAGAAACAACTACGCCACTCAGATACAAATTAATCTTTCCCGTGGTACTTTAGTATTACACCCTGTCTCGTGCTTGCGAAAATCTCGGAACCCTCCAATAGTTTTTCTTATTGATATCATTATTTCTGGCCTCGAATTCTGGAGGACGCCGGGCCGAATCCCCGTCCGGGCATCTAGATTTGGGTTTTCCATGGTTTACCCAAATCATTCCAGACGAATGCCGGGGTGCTTTCTTCAGAAGGCCATAGCCGAATTCCTTACCGTTCCTTGTCCCCAGTCCCATCCCGCCTCTAATGACCTCAACGTCGATGAGGTGTAAAGCAATAAGTAAAAAAAGATATAATTATTATTAATATTACGTTCCCAACCCTATTTAAAATTTATACAGATGTTAGTTTGAGATAACGGTTTTGAAAGTGTAATAGAATCGCTTTAGAAATAACATATGGAAAGTATCTACATCATTTACTATTCGCCAGTGATCTAGTCGTTATAGCACAAGGTAGTGAGGTTGTAAATTACGTATGTAGTCAATTATCAATCGAATATAAAAATTGGAACTTGAAAGCTAACTAAAAAAAAAAAAAAAAAAAAAACCGAATACCTTCCTAATCATCTGGATAAATAGTACATTGATGGAATACAAATTAAAAAGGTAAATAATTTTTGCTATATTGTTCAACTTTAGAAAGAAGGGGAAAATCAAACAAGGAAATTAATAAAAGAATTACTAATGGCCGGATGCTCAATTCAATTCTATGCAGCCAGAATGTTATGAATAGAATAAAAAGAATTATGTTTAAGTCATTATTGGAGAGTTTTATATGGATCAGAAAATGGGGAAATCAACCAAAAACATATTAAGAAGTTGAAAGCATCAGAAATAGATTTGTGGAGAGTATCAGAAAGATTCAAGGAAAGAAAAAGTAAAGAATACCGGAATAATAAGGCTAATGAAAGGAAAAGAAAAAATGTATAATGTTATAGAAAGAAAATGATTGGAATGGTATGGCCATGCAAAAAAATGGAAGATACTAGCATACCAATACTTTTACGGGAATGGAAGGTAGAAGGATGGAGGAAAAGCGGACGACCCATGTTTATCTGGCTCCAAAATGTACAAACAGCAATGAGAAGATTTGGAGCAAAAGAGGAAGACCGAAGTATCTGGAGAAATATATTGAGAAGATAAAGTCAATTTCCTGTGTTCCGTGATTGTATTCCTAAGTTGAAGTATAACGTCTGTTGTGAGGAAAAATCTCTTAATAAAAAATCATTATTATGACATTATTTTACTTAAAGTAATTATAAGTGTTAAGAATGATTGTATCAGCATCTTAAACTTGATTTGTATTTTGAAAGGGTTCCATAAGCTGTAGTTTTTATAGTCTCTGGGAAACGGAATATTAAAGGGGCGTACATTAATTACGTGTGGTGTTTTTCCGGAATTTCGGACAGCCCTTCCCCCTCCTGTGATGAGATTTGGAGAGATCTGGCCCCCCCCCAGGATTACATTTGTGGACCTCATAACTCCCCCCCCCCCCACCCCTTAAGTCGAAATCTGCGTAGTTTTTGGAACTTTTTTAGCTCTACTGTCATTCGAGAATTTCAAAAGATGAGATTTTCGTTGACCCCACCCCCCTTTCCATTATTTTACCTCACGTAATTAATGGACAAAGGACAAACGATTTGGAATCAAAGATAATTTGAAAATAGGAACGTGGAATGTGAGAGTTATAAATAATAAAGAATATGATCTGGACAGGGAGTTAACTAGAAAGGGGATCAGTAAATAGACAAAAACTATGGGAAATAATGCAAATAAATGGATATCTAGAACATTTAGTACAAGTTATTCAATATATGTATAGAAGGACACTAATTGTATTAGATCTAGGAAATAAACTTACAGAAGAAATAGCAATTAACCAAGAAGTGCGGCAAGGTTGTAGCCTTTTTCCAACACTCTTCAATATATATATAGATGACTTAGTTAGGAAATTGAAAGAAAATGTCCATCCTGGTATAAAAATTAGCAAAAACACTTATTTAAACACTATGTTGTTTGCAGATGACCAATTTATCCTCCAGGAAAATGAAGAGGGACTCCAAAAAGCAATGAATATACTAAAAATTATCAGCAAAGATTACAATCTGCAGTTGTCTCGTGCAAAAACGAAAGTTATGGCATGGAAAGGGAAATATCCTATCAGAGTTAAAATAGTGGTAGACAATCAGCCAATAGAACAAGTCTCCAGCTTTACTTATCTCGGATGTGAATTATCTTTTAATGAGGATAAAGAGGTGAAGAAGAAAGTTCACCGATTTCAGTATATGTATGGAACAATTCGACGAACACTGAAAGGTAAAGCACGAGAGGAGACGCAACTCAAGTTTTATTAAACAATGGCCGTACCGACTCTGCTATATGGCAGTGAAACATGGGTAAATAAAACACAATACAAAAGCAAAATTCAATCATCTGAAATGAAGTTTTTAAGGTCAGTAAAATGATATTCCCTAAATAATAGGAGGAGGAAAGAGGAAATAAGGGAACAACTAAATATCTCCCCGCTAAATGATAGAATTACCCAAAAAAGGGATAAGTGGAAGAACCACGTTCTACGGATGGGAAATGACAGATTTCCTAAGCTTGCCCTGGAGTACCATCCCACAGGTAGAAGGGACATTGGAAGACTTAGGAAGAGATGGACGGAAGAATGAGGTCGGAACAGGCTTTTGGCCTATCCATGAAGAGGAAGTAAGTAAGTAAGTAAGTAATGGACGCCCCCTTACTATTGATAGCTAGCATGGTAAGAATCTTTGGCTTCGACAGTTACAGCTGAGCTGGTGGAGACCTGACTAATTAATTAGTCTTCTAAATCAACGAAGTTCCGATTACTTTAAGACGGAGTCTTGCACAGTGAATTAAAACTGAGTTGATGTGCGTCAGATGCTGAGATAGAGAGATTATTGGTAGATTGAGACTGCCTTATGATAGCGTACTTTATCTGGGGAGGGTTTATACAGGGTGTTACAAAAAGGTACGGCCAAACTTTCAGGAAACATTCCTCACACACAAACAAAGAAAATATGTTATGTGGACATGTGTCCGGAAACGCTTACTTTCCATGTTAGAGCTCATTTTATTACTTCTCTTCAAATCACATTAAACATGGAATGGAAACACACAGCAACAGAACGTACCAGCGTGACTTCAAACACTTTGTTACAGGAAATGTTCAAAATGTCCTCCGTTAGCGAGGATACATGCATCCACCCTCCGTCGCATGAAATCCCTGATGCGCTGATGCAGCCCTGGAGAATGGCGTATTGTATCACAACCGTCTACAATACGAGCGGTGAATCGAGGAAATACAGTACATACTAACGAAACTAAAATGAGCTCTAACATGGAAAGTAAGCGTTTCCGGACACATGTCCACATAACATATTTTCTTTGTTTGTGTGTGAGGAATGTTTCCTGAAAGTTTGGCCGTACCTTTTTGTAACACCCTGTATAGGAGTCGTGTAAGGGTATTTAATTTAATCCAGCCAGTGTACGAAATTGACTTTGCCTGCTGGTAATTATGGGATATCAACCTATCCTATTGACTCGGAATGAATTAAAAATATCATTGCTTTCCGGGAGTTTCTACAGGAAGATGAGAGATAGGATTTAACATCGTCCAATTTTTTTTGGCTTAGGGACAAGGAACTGGAAGGAATTCGGCCATTGTTGTTTTGAAGGAAGCATCCCGGCATTCGCCTGGAGTGATTTGGAGAAACCATGGAAAATCCAAATCCGGATGCCTGGACGGGGATTCGAACCTGCGTCCTCCAGAATGCGAGGCCAGAGAGTTACCGCACATCAACCATCATCTGTGGCCTACTATAGGGTGTCTTGTTTGTTAGCTAATATCGGACAAAGCCGGATTTGTCTAGACGCAAAGGCCTTGTGCTTTGTCCGGTCATTGACTGGTGTGAAGAGATAGCTCGTCTTTTGCACGTATCTCATTTCTACTATCCTTTTGTGTTGTCCGGGCTTGCTTCGGCCTGCTTCTAGGGCAGAACTGGGCTACGAAGAACTCCGCACGTTATGTTTAGCACTACTAACTCCTCATCTAGAACGATCGACGTCTGGAAAGTTCTCCCGGATGGCCAATCAGAAGAGAGCAGCTGACACGTGCCTCGTGCCTGGGCGAATTGACCGAAGCATGTGTTTTAAACGATGGCGCTGCACCAACCGTACAGCGTAGAAATTATTTACTGCGGTCCCGAGTAAGGTTTCGTTTGCGTATCTTACTACACGGATCCTCCACATCATTCATCCTTTAGGTTTATTTTTCCCTGCTCTGTTCTCTTCAACCCTTACTTACAATAATAAAATGATGAAAATAATAAAATTTTATTGTATTATTCTACGCATTTGTTCCGTTATATTTATAGTGAATATTCTTAGTGTTTTTAATTATTGTTCACTTTACGAGCGTCTTGTCTGCCGTGTTATATTGCAATACCTCCCCAACTGCAACACACTTTGGGTATCATTGAATGTCTGCGACGACTGATCATAGTGGACACTGGACAGAGATGAGGCCAGTGCGGGACTAAGGGCCGTTTAAACAAAACTGGTTTATAACGCTTTACGTCGCACATCTTGCACTCCACACGGTGGAAGTACGTGGATACATACTATATTTTTCTATATTAACGTTATTCCTATAAATTGCAACTTAAAGCGAAAAATGCACATAACGAAGAAAAAGACGCGGTTTGTATAGAAATACAATGTAAAGCTATTCAGTCCATGAGAAGGTTTACGAAGAATCCCCCAGAGCAGCGGTTCTCAAACTATGGGTCGCGACCCACTGGTGTTTTGGTGGGTCGCGGAATAATCGAGGTTTTTGCCACAAGATATATCTTTTATTTCCTATTTAAAAAATATTACACGATGTTTTACAAGTGCAATAATCATGAAAGCTTTCAGCTTAAATTAAAACTTTGTGAGAAAAAAGTGTTTTCTTAAACAGTCAGCCGGAATTATGCAATTTTTTCAGTAAATTATAAGTTAGTTGTAGGCCTCATTTATTTTCAAATAGTATTTCTTTTTTATTTAAAGTACCCGTAAGGATTTTAAATTTTGTTATATACATATTAAAGAGTGAAATGTATTGTATTCGTTTATTAATAATTTTTTTAGGGGCCACTTTCAAAAAATTGACGATGGTAACTTTTGGATAAGAAATCCTTTTGAAGAGGTACATTTGAAAGGCCCAAAACTCTGAACAGCTGAAGAAAACTCGCTAGCAGAGCTATCTTGCGATTCTTCTTTAAAGACAATTTTCAAGGAAAAATCCTTAATTTCCTTCTGGATGAATGTACGAGCAGAGTATCCAGAAATCTCTAAATTAACTGTGAAGTTCTTGATGCCGTTCAACACGACATACTTGTGCGAACGAGCTTTTCTACTTTATTGTTTTTGAAAAACAAAAACAGAAATAATCTATGTGTAGAAAGTGACTTAAAGGTTAAAATTAACTAATGTTAACCCTGATATCGATGCCCTCACCAGTAAACACCAGTGTCAGAAATCTCACTGACTGTGAAGTTGTGTTATTATAATAATTAAATGTATTTTTCATTACCTTTGTAATAAAGCGGGAGGCGGCTGCACATCGAGTTGACGGCGGAAATTCCAGGAAATAGGGTCTGCAGGTGGTTTCCACCAAAAAGTGACTTGGCAGACCAGTTGTATTTTAATATGTTTGTTGTTTTATGTATTATAAAGTCTTGTTTTTGTTGATAGTATATCCTTCGTACGAAAATTTACATTTTCGTAGGATCGTCGATAGCGTATCGAGGTCATACAACAGTTTCCATTCTGATATTAGATAGACTCACATATTAGCTGGGTCGCAAAAATTTTTTTTTACTTTAAAGTGGGTCGTGAATCAATAAAGTTTGGGAACCGTTACCCTAGAGGCTCCTATCTTGAATCTTGCAGATTTACTCGTGCCGCGAGTGGATAAGTGGTGCACCAACTTTTTTACGCAACAGATTTCACTTCTTGCCAGTTAGCCAGACGATTCTAAAATCACCGTATGTTAACGGGCTGCCTGAACGAGTGACTTGCTTTCAACACGAATAAAACATGACCTTACTTATGTTCATATCAGTCTTTTATGTTCTAAAATACACCCAAAGCATGCCATAAAATGTTTACAATTAACATTTAAATCATTTATAAAGGGACACCAGAGTAAAACACCAATATTTTAGGCTTCAACCTTACAAATAACTGATACAAACTGGAATTGGGACTCATCTGAACACGCAGCTATTTTCCAGTCATCTAGGAACTAAACGACATGTTCACGAGCCCAGGAGCGGCGATGCAGCCGATGTCGTTTTGTTAGAAGTGGCACTGACGTTGGCCTTCTACTGCCATATCTCATCAACGCCAAATTTTGCTCCTCTGGCCTGTTGACACGTTTTTTCGTACGTTCCACATTAAATTTTACTGTGCATTGATGCAGTGTTGCCTGTCTATTAACACTGAAACCTCGACGCAGACGTTGCTGATCTCGGTCATTGAGTATACGTGGTAAGTGAGAGGTAACACCGTAAATTACATATTCACGGCACGTTCTTGATACTGTGGATCGAGGAATGTTGAATTTTGGAACACTTTCCGAAATGGGTTGCCCCATGTGTCTAGGACTGAAGTGAACTACACTTAATGGTTCCTTGAGGTTTATTACTCTGTACACAAAACAACTGGTAAACCATAAACAAATGTGGGTACAATTATCAGATGACCGTCGAGAATTTTAGCCTGGTCCTGATCCGGGGTAGAGTGACGGCTTCTACTTCTCGCGAAATTCCGGTGGTCTTCTGTATTTGACGCTGGTTCCGCGGTCAGGCCGGAACTGCCGGTGGGGCTGTCGGCTACGCTTATATAGGCGGCCTGGCGCAGGAATTCCGTTGTGTGGTAGTACGGCGACCTCTGTAAGAAAAGGTCCCACTTAGCCTCTAGATGGTTCTATTTATTTTCCTGGTTTGTTTTGATGCCTCTGCGCCTGTTTGGAGTCGTATATGTATCCCGGCGTGCAGGCGCGTTGTGTGTGAGGTCTGCCTGGCAGGGGCCTTTACTGGCAGACTGAACATACCTCCCTCCGGGGGGGGGGGGAGGAAGCGATGTCTGCGACGTCTGCGAGGTCGTCTGCCGCGGCGCCCTGGAGCAGACTATGAAGGCTACCTCCGGGGGAGTACGGAGCTGTTCTCCTGGCGATGCGTGCCGACCGCGTCGTGGTGCAGGTTGTGATGGAGGTACCTGTGGAGCTAACGGCATCGGTTCGTCGGCGTCGATGGCCGAGGGCTGTACGGGGGGCGCTGAAGATGGTCCCCGCAGGTGGTCGAGAGGCTGCGGCTGAAGGGTGTCGGAGCGATCGACAGGTTGTGGTGTCGGTGGTGGCGCTGTAACTGTCCCTGAGCAACGGTTAGACGGCAGGAGTGGTGGAGGGGGCGGGGAAGGAGAGGAAGAAGTGGATGGCCGTTCCGTGGTGGAAGAGGACGGTGCCGTGGGGTAGCGGGGACGTAGTTGGTTTCGATGGCGTCGTACTACCCGGCCATCCAGGCTGACGTCGAACAGTTGGCGGCCCCGGGGCCGCTGGATGACCTCCGGAAGCCAACCGGCCTGGGAGCCAAACACGCGGGCCCATACTAGGGAGCCCGGGGTGAAACGGAATGGGCCCGAAGGTACCTGTACTTTGAGAGGGGGTAAGAGGAGATGGAGGAGAGTGCGAGGTTGGCGGCCATGCAGCAATTCCGCCGGGCTTTTAGCCCCCACTGGAGTGGTTCGATTGGAACTGAGGAAGAGTGTCAATGCCTCTTCGAGTTTGTGACTTGTGGTGTATTTGGTCATTTGGGTTTTGAATGTTCTGACTAGCCGTTCCGCCTCCCCGTTAGATTGGGGGTGGAAGGGCGGGGTGAGGAGGTGTAGGATATTGTTGGCTGTACAGAAGGATAGGAATTCCCGACTTCGAAATTGCGGTCCGTTATCTGTGATGATGGCGTATGGTAATCCTTCGATGGAAAAGATTTTCGTGAGGGCTGAAATGGTGACCTCTGTGGTGATTGCGGAGCAACGGACGACATATGGGAAGTGGGAAAAGGCATCCGTCACTAAGAGCCACTGGTGGCCTAGGAATGGGCCAGCGAAGTCGAGGTGAATGCGTTCCCAGGGTCCGGACGGTGCCGGCCAGGAAAGGAACTTTTGCGGGGGGCGGGGCAGTTGTCGGGCACAGATGGTACAGCGCCGCACCATCTCCGTGACATCCGTGGTAAGGCCGATCCAGAATACATGGCGTCTGGCAAGGGATTTGGTGCGGGCAATTCCCCAGTGTCCTTGGTGGAGAGTTTGGAGGATTGTCGGCTGTAGGGATCTCGGAACGACGACCCTCGGGGTGGAATTTGGTTCTGTGCGGAGAAGCACTCCCTCTACTACTGAGAGCTGGTGGCGGATGGAGTAGTAGAACTTGAGGTCTTGATGATGGCGTGGAGGGGAACGTGTTTGCCAACCGTGTTGGATGTGGTGTCGGATGACACGGAGGAGGGGGTCCTCCACTGTGGCTGCAGCGACTTTTGAGGCCGTGACTGGAAATGTCTTCAGTGCTTCTTGTATGTCATTGTCGATCTGGAACCACAAGAAGTTCCGAATTGTCGAAGGCAAGGTCTGGTCCCTGCGGTAGTCTGGATAAGGCGTCTGCATTGGCATACCTGGAGGTGGTACGGAAATGCATGGTATATCTGAACTGAGACAGGAATAGTGCCCAACGCTGGATGCGGTGGGATGTTTTGGTAGGCAGACGTGTGGACGGATCAAATACTGATAGGAGTGGCTTGTGGTCGGTAATGAGATGAAAAGAAATCCCATATAAAAGGGAATAGAATTTGGAGCAGGCAAAAACAATAGCTAGCGCCTCTTTCTCGATTTGAGAATATTTAAGCTGGGCAGCCGATAGGGCTTTGGAGATGTAAGCTACGGGGCGTTCCGTGCCATCTGGTAATTTATGAGACAGAACTGCCCCCACACCGTAATCGGATACATCTGTGGCAAGTATCAAGGGGAGGTTTGGAGTATATGGCATGAGGCATGCTGCGGACTTGAGCTGCTGTTTAAGGGTGTGGAATGCGGTCTCGCAAGCTGGGGTCCAACGGAACGGAATATTCTTGCGACAGAGGTGGTACAGGGGTGCTGCCACTAGTGCTGCCGAGGGTATAAATTTTCTGTAGTATGAAATCTTGCCTAAAAAAGATTTCAACTGATGTAGATCCTGAGGCCGAGGTAAGTTGGAAATAGCGTCCACATAGGAAAATGCTGGGGAAATGCCTTCCTGAGCGATGATGTGACCCAGGTAGGAAATGGATTGTTGAAAAAATTGACACTTGGAAAGGTTGCATTTCAAACCTGCTGCACGGAGGCGGAGGAAGAGTAGGCGGAGGTTGGTCATGTGTTCGGCAGCGGAGGGTCCCGTGACGACTATGTCGTCGAGATAATTGATGCATCCCGGAATATCCTGGAGAAGTTGTTCGAGATACCGTTGAAAAATCGCTGGAGCACTGGCCAAACCGAACATGAGCCGGTTGAGTTGGAAAAGGCCAGAGGGCGTGTTGATGACTGTGTATTGTTGGGACTGGATATCCAAAGGGATTTGAAGGTATGCTTCTGCCAGGTCAATTTTTGTAAAGTAGGTACCTCCTGCTAGTTTACGGAAGAGGTCGTCCGGTCTCGGAAGTGGATAGTCGTCTACCAGCAGATGCGGGTTGACTGTGGTTTTAAAGTCACCACAGAGACGTAAGCGGCGTCCTGGCTTCTGAACTATGACCAACGGCGTGGCCCAGGGGCTGAACCGCACCGGCTGGAGGATCCCTTCGTCTTGGAGACGTTGAAGTTCTTCCTGAAGTGGTTGTTGAAGCGCTACGGGTACCTGGCGTGCCCGGAAGTATCGAGGCCGTACGTCCGGCCGGAGTTGGAGTGATGCTTCGAAGTCCTTTGCACAGCCGACGCCTGGTGAGAACAGGTCCTGAAACTCGGTGCAAAGGGCGTCCACTTCAGGAAAAGGAACATGCTGAGATACGAGGTGTATGTTATCCTCAATTGAAAATCCGAATAAGCGGAAGGCGTCCAGTCCAAATAAGTCTGCTGTGAAAGAACTGTTAACTACTAAAAAGGGGACTGAACGATGTACAGACTTATACATGACGTTTGCTGTGAATTGTCCCAGGAGTGCTATTTCCTGTTTGTTGTATGTCAGGAGGCGCTTGGGGGCCGGCGAGAGGGGGGACGAGCCAATTTGCACATAAGTAGTATAATTAAGCAATGAGACTGCTGCTCCTGTGTCGACTTGTAGGCACAGAGGCTTGCCATTGACCGTAACGTCGATAAAAAGTTTGGATGCTGTGGAAGTGTCTACCTGATTGATATCCATAGGTGCGCCGCTCAACCCGTCTTGGTAAGACCCTGGGCGGCGAGAGCCGGGATTAGCATTGGTGGTGTTGGTGCGGCAGACGGACGCCAGGTGTCCCTCCTTGCCGCAACGTGAGCATTCAGCCCAACGATCCGGACAATTTTCCCTCTCATGTGCTGAATAACAGGCGGGGCAGGAGGGCAGGCGGAGCGGGCTGCGGCGTCGGCGCTGCGGGATCCGCTGCTGCTGCCGAGACTTGGTGCCCCGGCCGGAACGGGTCGGTTCGATGTTCTTCTGAGGAAGCGGTCCCCGGTTGTGGTGTCGGGAAGAGCGCGACTGGGAGCTCTGTATGGCGGCGACGTCTTCCGTGTCCTCTACGTCGGTTCGGATTGCAGCCACATCCGCCCAGGACTCAAGGCGGCGATCTGCGGCCGTAGATATTTCGAATTTGTAGGCAAGTACGATGACCTGCTCCAGGGATGGGTCCTCTAACTTGAGGGCGTCATGCCGGAATGCGGCATCTGGTGCAGCCTGTATGATGTGATCACGCACCATGTCGTCGGCGTAGGATTCGTGGGAACGACGAGTTAGAAACATACATTTTCTGCTAAGGCCTTGGAGTTCGGCCGCCCACTGGCGATACGTCTGATCGGGCTTCTTCCGGCATTGATAGAATTCGACGCGGGCCGCGACGACATGGTACCGGCGTCAGTAATATGCATTCAGTGTCGTACAGATGGTCGTGAAGGTGAGGGTGTCGGGGTCTTGTGGCTGAAGTTTGGTGAGCAAGACATACATCTTCCATTGGTTCCAGGAAAGGAAATATGCACGCTGGTCTTCTTCTTTGGATATGTGATGAATTGCGAAGTGTTGTCTTATGCGCTTCTCGTAGGTCTCCCATTCCTCGACGTCGTCGTTGAATGCTGGGAACGGAGGCGGGGCCGTGGGGTGGCGGAGATTCCTGACTTCCGCAATCAGTTGTCTCTGAGATTCTGCGAATTGCTGCTGCATTGCTGTGAACTGATGTAGAAGTCCTTGGAGGAACTGTTGCCATTCCGTAGGTGCTGCTGGCGTAGCCACGTTGGTCGAGAGTTCTTATCCCAACCTTGTCGCCACTGAAGTGAACTACACTTAATGGTTCCTTGAGGTTTATTACTCTGTACACAAAACAACTGGTAAACCATAAACAAATGTGGGTACAATTATCAGATGACCATCGAGAATTTTAGCCTGGTCCTGATCCGGGGTAGAGTGACGGCTTCTACTTCTCGCGAACTTCCGGTGGTCTTCTGTAGTTGACGCTGGTTCCGTGGTCAGGCCGGAACTGCCGGTGGGGCTGTCGGCTACGCTTATATAGGCGGCCTGGCGCAGGAATTCCGTTGTGTGGTAGTACGGCGACCTCTGTAAGAAAAGGTCCCACTTAGCCTCTAGATGGTTCTATTTATTTTCCTGGTTTGTTTTGATGCCTCTGCGCCTGTTTGGAGTCGTATATGTATCCCGGCGTGCAGGCGCGTTGTGTGTGAGGTCTGCCTGGCAGGGGCCTTTACTGGCAGACTGAACAAGGACCAACTATCATTTCGCGTTTAAAGTCTGTTAGTTCATGTCGTGTTGCTACAATCACTGCAGAAAACCTTTCACACAACTCATGAGAGTACAAATGAAAGCTCCGACACAGCACGGCATATTTATACGTTTCTTCAGCGATGCTCCACCATCTGGATATTTCCGGCTTCCTATTCAGCATTTCAGTGTATATGGAACAAGAAAATAACATTCTATCATTGATAAACAGGGTGGCTCAGGAGGAATGGTAAATATTCAACGAGGTGGTAGTGTGTACAATATCGAATGAAACAGTTCATATGAACATGTGTCCGATTTACATTCGTTTTGGAGATGCAGGTGCTGGAATGTAATGCATCAAATAAACCTCAAAAAATGATCAAGAGCAAACAAATAACTTATTTAAGTACTTTACTCATACAAAAACGTTAGGTTACTTACTGCAAGTAGATGTTGTCTTTGCCTCGTAAATTAGCACCCGCAGTTTCTTTTTTCTTGAGATGTGCGCTCATCGGGACTGTACAAGTCGACCTCAAGCATCAATAAAGTGCTTCAATTTGTGTCTTTAAATCGATGGTGGAATTATCGAACATTTAATTTAAATATTTGTAAAATATGCCTCTGTATTCAGTATTTCAGTAAGTTATTCCTGTTTATCATTTTCTGAGGATTATTTTATGCATAACATTCGATCACCTGTATCTCCAAAACTAATAGATATCAGACACATGTTTACATGATTTTTTTAAACTAAATATTGTTCATACTACCACCTTATTCACTATTTACCATTACTCCTGAATCACCTTGTAGAGCTGTATAATTATTATGATTGACTGGAGGAGGTAAATATTTAATAGAATAAATATGCAGAGAAATTAAATATTTGACAAGGCTTCTCTTTTATCACTGAGAGAGTTACAGAAGTGGCTAAATTTCCTAGTACTGTGGCTCACGAATTGCCATTTCTCCCGCTGGGACTAAGCAAGAACGGTTACAAAAAGCAGAAGGATGGCTGCAATAGAAACACATTTAATAAAACGAGTGCCGTGAAATATGAGCAGGGCGCGGTAGTTTCATTTACGGACCAGATGCTGCCGCCCATTGATTTCCGATTGCGCGCCGGATATGTCTTAGACTGGGAGCTCCACTGTCGGCCGCCGAAGTACCCTTCGCAGTTTCCGCTTAAGTTCGTTAAAGTTCTGCCGCCCAGCAAACGGTTATCTTTAAGGCGGCCAGGCTGCTGCTTATTTGCCTCAACTAATATCGTAACCATCTCGTTTCGTTTTCACATGTGTGAGGTGCATTTTAACGTAATCTCACCATTGCAGTTTGGAAGTGTCTGAAATCGCACAAAATCAGACAAACTTTACTGTGAAATATTTTATTCAATATTTGGTACGTTTTTCACTTTTAATTATAATAATTTTACATTTATAACTTTCAACGCTATATGTATTAAATTTACAGTGCACACTTTCATTCTTACTTAGGTTTCTAAGATTAGCAAAAAGGCAAGCAACATACCTTCTGAAAATGGAAATTAATAAATGAATTACCAATCCGATGTATATAAAAAAAAATAAGTCAAGCTGAGTGTGAAATCGTGTCATTAAGAGAACACTGGGTGTGTTAAGAAACGACGAATCACTTCTTTGTCGGCTTCACGGGGTACGTTGTTTTGAAATTTTTCAGTCAATCTACGATTGACATGTCTGTCAGACAAAACTATCATAGCCCCAAGACTTTGATTGTGCCTCCGGAAAGTTGGTCTCGATTCCCTTTCGGGCCAACTATTGTGTCTTTCTAACAAGTACTTCGTACTACCGTGTACTACTTTGTCTTTTACTAAATGTCGTGTCAAAATGGCATGTAATCTTTTTTTTGTAATGGGGAGCTCATTACAGTTTCATCACACTTCTTGGTGCGTGTAAGACTTGCCATGATTTTGCGCGGACGTTGGTGAATCACAACAGTAGTGTAGTAAAAAAAAGGTTTTTTTTTCCGACTTAAAAAAAAAACATGAAAAAAAACTGAAAAAACTATGTTTTTTTCTGGGACTCATTTTTTTTTCATAACTACTAAATCTCAAATTTGTAAGGCACTTATCGTTTAATATGACTGTTTATTCTAAGTACTTATCTTAATTTTTAAATTTACTATATTTTTCTGGTTCAGTAGGGGGAGGGGGGGGACGAAAATCTTGGCAACATTGACTGAAATTTTCTTTTATGAACGGGGACTTCCCGAAGAGGCTAGGTTGCACGAGAAGGAATCCCCGTTCCCCGTTGTTTGGATTGATACTCGCTATTTGAACTAGTGCTGCCAGCCCTACGGATTTATCTGTAGACCTACGGATCTTTTCAAAAAATTAGGAACTTAAAATTTATCTACAGTTTTTTGCCTCCTTTTAATTACTTATTGTGCTTTACTTATATTCGTATACTTGTTAAACTCTCAGCGTATAGTGATACTGACTTATTGTCAGTAATTATGAACCGTTTCCTTGCAACCGTTAAATAAAGCTCTTATTTTGTATGCTAATACATTTAAATTCAAACTTAAAAGATCGTAATAAAAAACTATCGGTGCAGTCTTTATGCACATAATTTAAAATTGCAATCTCAAAATCTTTTGCGTACAATACAAGAACAACCAGTAAAAGAAAATGTAACAACTTCTGAAGTTATGAATATAGAGGAGACCGGAGAAGAAACAGAAAATTCTGACACCGACCAAACTAGTGTTGGTAGTGCTGATACTAGTGAGTGTGGTACTGACGTAGAGGATGAATAAAAAATTACGAGTATGTTACCTATATAGATACATTTATGAATCATTATGTAAGACATTATATGATTTAGTATGATTTAAAACACACATGCAAAATGTAAGTTCCATAAATAAAACTATAATTTATCAAATATATAGTTTCCTGAAAAAAAAAAGAAATTTAGAAAACAAACTAGAGTGCTAGGTTTTTTTCACAAATCTGAAAAAAAACCTTTTTTTTCAATTTGCAACACTACACAACAGCAATTCAAATTCTTCATCAAGTGCAGTTACGGTACCGCTGCCTCATCGGGAAATAGTACTGTTTGGTGGGAAACAGTTCAGCAGGAATATCCAATTGTAGGGACAGGAATTTTTAAGCAGTGGAGTGCATGATATTAACCTCAAGCAACAACAGAACGTAAATGCTCTTTAAGATGTTTCTTCGGTAGTATCTACTTCATTATGTCGGGGTTACCTCCAGATCTATGAAAAGTTAATTTATATTTTTCCTCTAAGGTTAACGTGTTACAATTGTAAAACTTATAGGAATAAAAATTTAAAGTTGCATAAAAATACTTGTATATTAGCCCAACCAACAAAAAGAACAAAACTTTAACTTCAATATTAACAGAATCATATTTCAAAACCACTTAAAAGAACAAAATTGAAATTCTAAACTTTAATCTGGTGAATTTTGAAAAATAAATTTCAACCAAAAAAGTGAAAAATACAGACACGTTGAGAAAAATTTATCGATTGGGGATCGAACCTACATGACGCCATAATTCGTGCAGCTATTCAGCCATTGAAACGGCTTTGCTGTTGGTATACACACAACATATTATAACTTTCAACCCTCGATTTCTCATAATCAAAACCCCACCATGATGGTATCAAGATGAGATACCTGAGGTATTATACTATTTCCAAACCTTCACTGAAGAAATCTCCTCGCATACTTACAGAAAGAAAAGAAAGTTCGTGCTAAAAGCGTTTGAGAATAAAAAGTTTTTAAGTTCTTACTGCGTTGCTAAAATTTTGAATCAGACCCAAGTTGGACGTCAAACTAATAATTTAGATTATTGTCTGTACTTTTGGTCCCACAAGACGCAAAACTTACAAACAGCTCTAGAATTTATCATTATTTAAATCGGACAAAACTAAAGTTATCAGTATTTCAAAAAAAAGCTGCTATAAAAAGCTGAATACCGCTTTCTCTTCACTATTCTGTAGAGATTTTTCATGAAATAAAGTAAATTTTGAGAAATATTGTTATTGTTTTCTTGCGTCAGTGTTTTAATTACGCCCGAGAAGATGATAAAAACTAGGTAGAAGGAAATTGTAAATCAATCTCTCATGTCTGTATTAGGGCGGAATCAATTCTCACGTGCAGAAACCTTTCCGGGTGTAAACATGGCAGGAACCGATTTCGCTGCGGGGATTCAATCACTTGCGTTGATTGGCGTAATTAACTACTCGGCGAACCGGATTGGCGGCGACACTCGTGTCAGAGAAGCCCTGACAAACACTGGGAAACCAATTATCCCGTCCTCGTGAAGGGAGCGAGTAGGCAACACGCTAAACACCCAGCGGTGACATACACGTCAGATACTTCGTATCGACATTATCGTTTGGCCCTGCTCGTTCTATCGAACTCGTCAAAGTGAAACAATTTACTCCCAACGATGTAAGTCAGATTATTGATTTAGTCATCATAATATTCTAAATAACGACAATTAAATATAATGAAACATTCAACAATATAATTGTATTTTTGGCTTTAGAAAGTTTAGTGAATACTTTGGATATACTACGATTGATTATGTTTCTACTTCTCCATATCAGATAGAAGAAAATGTGAGTCCATTTTATCATTTATACTACTTTTTATCTCTTCAAATCTTTTATATCTCATTTTTGATATCTGAATCTGTGTAAGCATCTAGAGAAATAATGATCTGATCTGTGTAAAATATTAAATTTTAGTTTTCCTCCCTGTGTATAAAATAAATCATTTGTCTGGTGGCTGAACAAACGTCTGACACGACGAAGAATAACGTATTCCTAGAGACGTTAACAACTGTTAATCTTGTTACCAAACAGGTGTAACGTAAATCACCGATTTATGGACATTGAAATGGATGATAAGCGTTCGGCATTTAGTAGCTACGTAGTGATTGTTGTTTTGTGACATAAGAGTATTAAAACTCTTAGCTCAGTGAGACAATATTTACTGAGTTTTATAATAAATAACTGAATTAATATTTAAACCAGACTTTGATATTTATATCAAACAGACGACTTTCTTATACTATTAATTATGCGTATAACTTTGAGCGGCTTGTTGCAGCTTGTTGACCAGTTCCAAAAAATAC
The DNA here is from genome assembly GCA_031002005.1 of Vandiemenella viatica. Classification (NCBI taxonomy): domain Eukaryota; kingdom Metazoa; phylum Arthropoda; class Insecta; order Orthoptera; family Morabidae; genus Vandiemenella; species Vandiemenella viatica. The sequence continues at coordinate 105,023,716 of JARYHS010009186.1, read as the reverse complement.
CAATTTCCGAAATTTCATACTCCATGTTGGTCATCAAAAATAATAATTTATGGCGAATTATGGATGGATGCTTACCAGATGGGGGAAGATGGCGTAACTGGTGCCAACTGTATTAATTAAAATTAGGGGATGGGTTTTTTATTATAAATTGACTGAAAATTTGATAACAGTATCTTAATTCATTAGCATTGGCGGACTGAATTATAATAATAGTCATAGAGCAAGAGACTGAAGTCAAAAGTCTGTTAAATCATATTAGGGCGCTAATGACCCCGTCGTTGACGCGCCCTTAAGCCCCAGCAACAACAGCAACAACAACATAGACAAGATATATTATGATATAAAGAGAACATAGTAATTGGCTTTATTTCTCGAATTACAGTGAACAGGTCACGAAAATACACTCAGGAGCACTGAGACAATTTATTCGCTGTTGGCTGAACGGACGTTAAGTGCTTCATGTATAATGGATATTTATATAACCCATGATATTATAACATCATAATAATAAGTGATCCTGTAGTGGACGTAAGAGAGTTTGTGTGGATCATTTTGAGGGGTGTGAATTCCATAAGACATTTTGTTCTGTTTTCTCTTGTCAGATTATCGTAAATTATATACGGGGATAATTAAATGACGAAAATAAATATTTACACGCTTCTTTGTGTTCTGTATCTGATTTTAACTGTGAGAAAAAAAAAGAAAGAAAAGCTACGTGGCCTGGCTCCGAACCCCCTGCCCCCCCACGTAGCCCAGAGTAACTTTCCAGCCAACCCTCCCTCCCCTAGACCGAGCTATGTATTTTATGCACAATCGCCAAGGTCGGCTGGTCTAAGACAGTAGACACGCTTCGCTCCCCACGGCGTTTAGTAGGACTGTGACAGGGGCAGATGTCGCCGTCTGTCTTTCAGTGATGGAATGATATCTCATTCCCCCTCCCACTTATACCATAAGTACTTCGAGCTTGTCTTGGTTTCCGATGGGGAATTTAATTTAATTTAATTGCACAGGCTCCGGTGGCAATTTCCCTACACACCCATCTTCCCCCTATCCTGCACCTACCTACATTTGCCCTCTACAAATTTTAACTTTAAATTCTTTCAAAGTCTTCGGTAAATTATTGATCATTTCTCTTGGTAACTCATTCCAATCCCTGACACCCTTACCTAAAAAAGAGAATCTTCCCACACTCTTGTGCCTGAAATCGAGTGCCAGCTTGTGGTCATTGTCTTCTTTTCCCTTCCATGCACTACTTTTCATACCTATTGCAATATCTTTCCATGCCTCATCGCCAGTATATGCCCTGTACACTCCCATGAACCTCCTCATCCTCCTCCTGTCTTGCAATGAATCCCATTTCAGCTCCTTTATCATATCCGTCACTGATTGCATTATGCGATAATTTCCAGAAACAAATCTAGCAGCCCTTCTTTGCACCCTCTACAACTCTTGTATTTGATACGTAAAATGAGGGTCCCAAACTACACTACCATATTCGAGCAATGGTCTGACCAAAGTTTTGTAACCCAATTCCTTTACTTCTCTCGTACATCCCCTCATCACTCTCTCCAACAAGTGCAGAACTTTGAAACCTCTTCCTACCACCTGTCCTATGTTTCCTGCCCAGTTAAGTTTGTTATCAAAAGTAATTCCAAGATATTTACATTTCAAGTCTTCAGCAAGCAATTCTTTCCCCACCTTATATTCATAATTAACCTTTTGTTTTTTATTTGTGTATATAATAAGCTGACTCTTCATTCCATGTTTATCAACCCAATTAGATATCCTGTCCAGATCACCCTGCAACTGTTTACAATCCTCTATCCTTTTGATTCATTTATATAGCATTTTGTCATCTGGAAACAATCTAATTTCAGATAGTAAACAATCAACACAATTATTCATTAGAATAATGAATAGCAATGGTCCCAATACGCTACCCTGTGGCACACCCATTTTTACTTCCACTTCTTTTGATACTACATTTCCTACCCTAACTTTCTGTTTTCTACCTTTTAAAAATTCTTCTACCCAGCAAATGACTTTCTTATCCACTCCAATGGTTTTTAATAGCCAATCAACAAACGAAATAAGGAAGTTTGTTTCTCCGATTAACCGACAAAAAATAAATCGGTTATATTTTACTGCTACACCTTCAATCAGACTTGCGACTAGTTTGGAATAGATGATAAGAAATTCTATGGAGTTAGTTTCGCCGCATTCGAAATAAAGTCTCTGACTTGGGGGAGTTAGAAAAAAAGATAAGGCAGATATGACGCACAGTTTCTCAAATGTTCAGCAAACATCGAATTTCTTTTAAAGTTTATGGCTTCGCTCACTTTCTCACGTTTGTCAATTTTGCCCTCACCACTCACCGTTTCACGATTTTTAACTGTAAACAAAACACTTCAACAGTCCTGTGATTGTTCCCACACCCGAATAAATGTTCTTCCACGTAATTAATGTACACTTCTATTATATCAATTGAAGACGAACTCAAATTACCAGTAGCCTAAGTTTGACCCGAATCAGCAACCTTTGCAGACTGAAGGACAACCACTTATCTAACTGGATTAGCACACCCTTTAATGAATCATTTAAATTAGCGATTACGAAACAAGTTCAGGAAAAAATTTCACGTAAATAATAATCCCACATTAGCTGGCGTATACGTAAAGGTTTATTTTTTGTTGACACAATCGTTATTAAGGCTTGTGATATTCGATGTCTGTAGCATTGTCTGTGGAAGCAAACCAACAGGGCATGGAAATGTTTGCAGGTTAGCAAAGTTGTCTTGAATTTTATGCAGATTGATAAATCATTGATAACTGCATCATATTCATACCTGGCACATGCAAACAGACATAGATTCTCAAGAAGAATCAAGAAGAAAATCAACATAATTTCATGGTTTTATTTAAAAAAAATTACTCGTTGAATACATGAAGTGATATTTACAATACTTCCTTTACATTGTCATATATAATAAACAGTAATTATTAACAAATCTAGCCTCAATGTAAGCCTTAATAATTCATTTTGTGCGGGGCTACAGTTGAATGCATGTTGCTACGTTAGCACGAAAATGTGTAGTTGAAACATACACAGTCAGACATTTTTTTCCTGTATTAATACTACAATTCCGTGGGTACTGTGCATATGTGAGCCTACTGCAAATTGGAATCGTCTGGGAAAAAAGCGAATCTGTTTTCACGTGCCATGTGTTTAGATTGCCGGCGTGTTCAGCAGAGCGTCCAACAAGTGCCGGTCGTAAAACTGCACGCAGTGGGGCCAACTTCGCGTATGCAGCTGCCGCCTGCTTTATTTCAAATTAGCTGCCACAGCGCTTTTATCTGCGCTGTATCTCGGCCGCGGCTCGTTGGCAACCCTGATTTGGGACGGAGTGTTTCGGTTTGTTTTGTGCCAGACTTACCGAAACACGCCAGTGGCTTTATTCCGTTCCTTGCACTCCGTGCTGTGAATAAAATAAATGTTTGGTTCGTTATTACGTCCTCGCGCGCAATCAACAAATTCAGATCTGACAGCGGGGGAGCCGTATCAGAGGAGACATAAATTGTGAGCCACAATTTCACGTTTCCAGGACTCGTTCAGACACACCTGCGCCAGCAAAACTGTGTTCATTCGTTTTGTTGCCTGTACTGTTGAAGGTTGTAACCTGTTACATCTGCAGCTGTGACCGAACTAGGAAAGATATTTCATTCGGAAGCAGATGCAGCTTTGCAGGTTCCAGAGTTATGGGCGATACATTACGGAGTTCTCTATGTAATTTACAGCGTACTCTCGGAGTTGTGGATGTAGTTCCAGAAATAAACACTAAAACGGTTTCAATTTATTCGTTGGATGAAATCCGATTCCGTAATCCCCTTATTTAAAATCGCAAACTGAAATGCTTAGAAGGTGAATTTTAGCAAAAGAAAAATCTTTAATTAAGCGTTGAAAAACAGGGTTATATGGCATTACGAAAGAGATAATTGAAATAATGAAAAATATGACTTAAAATCTCACTGAGAGCAAAACTTAATACTATGAATGGTCTGTTTTAATATTATCTGATCATACGTTGATTGTGAGAGATGAGCTCAAAAGAAAGAAACAACAAGCATATATTGATATTTTGCCAAATACTTCAAGAATGCTAGTATCACAGCTTCTAGTGAAAGTCACTAAGCCGGCAGTAACTTCAAAAATACTAGACACCATGTAGCTTCTTTTTTCGTGCCAATAGAAAATGTCCTCTAAAAAAATTTACATTTTAGATCTGTATATGTAGCTTTCCTACATATACTTCCGCTGCTACGAATGGCTTAAATTTAATTTAATTAAATGTATGCTTTTGAAATTTTGAGGCTAAGCATTTTTAATCGTCCTTTCGCCATAGAGACAGTATATTGTACAATAAAATAAAATAAAACAACTGTATAAAAAAAGATTTTCGGCGTTTCATGTAATTGGAAGTACATTTTAACTATCTTTGGTTTTACGTTTGCCTGAAGTGATGAGTAACATTGATTTCAAGCATTGAGAGTTTTAATAGTTACTGTAAAAAATGTTGTAGCCATCCAAGCAAATCAGAGTTACACAGTTACTGTTAAGGACTTACCTAATAAGGTAACTCTTGGAAAAGGAAACAAATCTTCAATGTTTACGTAAGGCTGATCAGATAAGAGATTGATTTGTCATTCACAGTGCTACTACCATATAACAACACTGATATCAAAGTGATATCGACTGAGGTAGAAGTTCTGCAGATGAATCAATGTATACCTATCTAAAATTTCAGGATCATTATTAGACAACGGTCATGAAAGATTTTATACGCTGGTTATTGTCGCGCCCTTTATAACCTTGGAGCAAATATTACCATCAGAGTTATCTTGTATTTCAAAAGAAATTTAATTAATCAGCTCTTTGAATACGCTGTACGACCATAGAAATTGATAAAAATAAAACAAGTAATAAAGGATTAGTGCCTTTTTAAAGATTTTCAAGATGTCCTAGCTGGTATGACAGGGGCACAGTAGCATAACACGAACAGCTGTAGTTCCAGTCTTAGTTATACCATGTCACTCAGTTTGGATGAAATAAAGGATGCACTCAAGTTAGATTTTTTCACACTGATTCTATTAATCAGGTGCCTTATGTTACTGTCAGATTTTTATCGATCTCTAATGTATCGTGGAAACATTTTGTTACGTAATTGTACCACTACTTTCTGAGTGCATGTCTTACAATGTTACTTTTCCTGGTTGCGTTATTTATGATTTATTCTTCGTTTTGCTTGATTCTGGCACGTAACCTGTTCTTGTTATATGATCGGTTCCGTAGGTTTTGTAAGCCTCGTAATAATCTGAAAATAATATGCTTAATCCACAGTTTAATGTCAATAGTCTATAATTAAAATATATTCTTCAGTTTCATCAACAGCAATGCTGTTGTAAACTTTAAAACAGTTAGTTTATTACAAGTTTTGCTAGTTCTTATAGTTTGATTCACAATTTTCGCTATTTAACTTTTCCTTATAAGATCATATAAACAGTTTATCCTCTTTAAACCAATCAAAATGAAATCATCATATTGCATTGTTGGGAGGGAAATCCCGAAGGATTGTTCGGCTACCCAGTAGCAGCGTTTTCGATTCGCCACCTAATGCGTATCTAGTCGTGGTTAGCTAGACTAACCTGGCAATACTAACGGGTATAGGGGACCTACAGCTTAACGTGGAATCTGATCCACGGATCTGGCGAACTGTGCCAGAGATGAAGTTTGCGTTAAGGGCTATTTAAAATCACAGGCGAGACCGAGATTCGAACCGGAGACCTTTCAATCTCTCAGACGCCTTAATCACTGTGCCATCAGACCGCTCCTGAAAACCAATAACATATTACTAATGTGATTAAGTTTGCTGTCGCCCTCGAGGTCTTTCTTCTTGCAAAATCTTGAGTTTTTCTAGCTATACAAAATCGGCGTCGGTTTATGCGCTCAGCTCCAAGGAGCGCATCTTTATGGATACAACAAGCGTTATAGAGTTTCTTTGTCACCTGGATCGAACAGGTTTGATCCTTAAGTTAAACATATTAATATCATACATAAAAAACTTAAAAAATATGTTAATTTGCATACCCAGTGAGTTCACTCACATAACAGTTTGAATGGTATAGTTTTGCGGTTGGTCTGAACTGACACTCTACAACGGAAATCCAGGAAGGAGCTGTTAATGGTTAACTGATGAAGAGAGGGGGACTGCACCACTTTATTGACCTTCGAAAAACTGGTACTAACTTGTTGAAATTTAATCACTCGCTTCGTCATCATTTCCTCTTCACGTTTTGCTATCACATCGCGGAATTTAATTAAAAATGCCGAAATATGACATAGCCGTTACATGCAGCCAACGTTGAAAAATCAGTGATAGTCTCTTAAAATGTTGATTTAATCCTTTGTTGTAATGTTTTCTTGCCTTTTCAGCTCTTCTCCGTTGTAAAAAGTCGCTCAAAATTGACAAATTGGCAATATTTATCCGAGTTGTAATACGGCGATGCCCGCCATCTTACATAGCAACGAGCAACCAGAAATAATCGATTGCTTCCATTGTAAACAATACATATGCTTGGATGCTGCCAAGCAAAAATTTCGGATTGTTTATTTTCACCCCGTCCAGGCCGTATTTCAACCTAACCATTATTTCTATGACAAAACGAAACTGTTTAGGTTGAAATGATCCCTGTACCGATAGTTTTTATGTTATTTTTGCAATGCTTATAGCCTTTCGCAGTTGCACAGCCCTTCATATTTCGGCATTTTTTATTAAATTCCTGGCGACTTTTCCGCAATATGTGATCGAAAAACGGGAAGAGGACATGTTGACGAAGCGACTGATGTAAATTTTAAAAGGTTAGTACCAGTTTCTCGAAGGTCAAAAAAGTGTTGCAGTCCCCGAGAGCCTCAATCCATTTCGGCTTATCCAAGAGGGCTTTGTTTACTTATGGCTTTACTCCTTGTTGACATCGAGGTTACTAGAAGCGGGAAACGACTGAAAGAAATTTGGCAATGGCCTTTTGAAGCAACCTTTGTGGAAATCGTCTGCAGTGATTTAATCTGGATGGCAGGACGGGGATTCGAACCCGCGTCCTCCAGAATGCGAGGCCAGGTCGTTACCGTTCACTCACCACAATCGGTGGAAGGGAGCTAAAAGGATATGCGCTGGAGCTTAACTATTGAAATATAACTGGCAGTTCTTGACTGGAGTTAAACAATGCTTTTTTTCAAAGTTGGACTGGTTTAGCCTACCGTCATTCAACATTCGGCAATTGCACATGTACGGTGGCTGTTCTTTGTCAATTTGCTCATTTGGAGCAATCTATCGTGGAAATGTAAATATAAATTCCCGAGGTCATTACCGCCCATCGTCTGATTATCATATTTTCGCTTACTCCACCTCTGGCTTTTTTTATTGGGTTTTGGTCGCAAGACAATTACACCAACCCTCATACAAATGTTTACATATTACAGTTGTTAGGAACATTTTACTTGTTAAGTATCTTTCATAATTAACATGTTAGGTGTTTTACATAATTTTACCTATTACATAGTTTTCGTATTTAACATAATACATATTTTATATATAAATGATATAAATTCTTCGCGGGTTTGCCGCCGGATTACATTTTCTACTGACAAGCTTTCGGCGACTTGCACTGCCGCCATCATATGGTCCGTTGTATCTAAAGGAACAACAAAAACTGAACTGAATAGCGGAACAGAAGCGAGCCAGGATCGTTGTCGACGTCCGATTGGCTGACTCCAATGACGTAACCATTCCGTGACTGTGATTGGTCGGTTGCGGAACTAGGTGTAATCCGGCGGCAAACCCGCGAAGAATTTATATCAAAGATATGCCGGGAAAGAGTTATCTCTCATATATTTTATATATTAACTATTTATATATTTTTGCATATGACATTTTAACTATAAGGGTTTTGTATATAATGTTCGTTTCTTCTATTAGTTTCCTCTAGATGTTAATTTGCGCATCGCGTAAGAAGTTTATCAGAGCTCTATAATATATCCTCGGGTGGTCCGTCGCAAGGAGGGTTGGTATAGTTGTCGGGAGAGGTACTTTAGCGCTTATAGTGTAGTTAACAGATTTTTATATTGGGTCGAGTATTTACAGCATTCTAAGAATATGAGGTTCAAATCTGCCTCGTCTTCCTTAGCTGCGTCGCACCGTAATGATCCCATGACTCCCACTTTATGGAGATGGCTGGGGATCGCACAATGTCCTAATCTTTCCGTATTATTGATGTTAGGAATTATATTTCCGCGTGGAAATCTTTGTAGCACACTTGTTTTGGAACTGAAGGTTGAATTGCCTCTAATATGACATATATACCCTGTTCACTCTGACCTGGCGGCTCAAGCTCATTTTCCGCTCGCCCTGTTCCTTACCTCACTGCCCCCTCCCTTCCTACCTCTCCCCGCCGTACACTGTATCCAGGCGGGTGAATGGTTAATTTCCCCTCCGCATGTAGGGGTAAAGGCAGCGGAGTGGGGATAGAGCAGGGTGACCTTGATCCGCCTCTCTTAACTGAACGCGCTACAGTTTATCTTGAAATACAAACCGCGGCGCGATCATTGTGTACAAGATGTTTACGAAGTAATATTCGTCAGAAGGTAAAAGGGAGTTAAGCGAACATGAACATTGCAGATTAAATCTGGATTTGAACTGCTGACATTGAATTTTGAACGCGAAGATCTTGACAGTAGGCTATCAGATCTCCGAAAAGCCAATAATTTGTATTTGATCCTTAAGACAAGTTTTCGAAACAAATATATAAATTTTTAATATAATTTCACACATTTTCTAAAAATAAACTTAATTTAACGAATTGCTATTAGGGTTGGATTTTCCTTGAAGTTACTAATGGTTTGGAGGAATCAGCTCAGCACTGTCTTATTTGTTGGCAAACTCAGTCAGGAGTATGTGATCTGTGAACGGCATGGCGGTCAAGCCTCTGGGGAGGTGACCACCGGAGGCTTAGTGTGTTCCAAGTCGACCATTTTCCTGTGATGACCACAGTGACACAATGTTTCTAGTGAAGTATTGGGGGGGGGGGGGAGTCTGACTAAGCGCAACGACTCAGCACTCCGAGTTTATATACCATATAATCTGGCTGGGCCAATAATAGCATACCTATGAAGTTATGAAGTAAGGGAGAAATTACTACTTGGAGGAGAGAAATGATCTTGCTTGCAGGATTTATATACCTGTTATACGTGGGGCATAAAAACGAATGAAGCTGTAAAGTCGTTGGTTTGACGGAGTACTAGGAAGTAGACTTGAAGCACAAGTTCTTGGAGTAACGAGACTGTTTTTCTTAATATGCGACTTAACATATAAGAGTGTGTTGTCTCTCGCCTACAAACACATTTAAACAAGTTGGAAGGTATATAAGTTTTCTTATTTCCCTGTTGTTAACAAATGAATCCAAACCTGCATAAATATTGAATTCATAAGTTAGTGTGACTGCGTCGTTAATGAAACAGTCGCCTACCTTGCTTATTAAGTTCTTGTAATAAATATCTTTCGTATGATTTATCAAATTTTATTTTTATTAATGAATTGGAAGATGTTTTAAAATGAAAGATTTTAAACTCGAACTCGTTAATTAAATTATGTTTAATCTCATACTGAAAGTATTAAAAACAAAATAAATCAGAACAGTTGTTATATGGTAATCCTATTTCCTTAATTTTATCAAACCATGAAAATAGAATTTGCAATCATTTAAAATAAAAAATTCTGAAATTTATTTATTCATCCCGGCATTATAAATACACGTAGTCACACAAATTCTTCAAACAATATTATTTCGTTTGGTGTTTTTGATTATGAAACACGATGGATGCCATTACTTCGCCAATCTAATCTTTGAACATTTGTACTCTTAACGGGCGTGTTGTGGTTCCAAATACCTGATGTAGTAATTACAAGGTGGACTTGTAACTATTTAATGTGCTTGCTGCGGGTTTACCGTTTGCTGGAACGTAGTGGCTGGAGCATTGCGTTGGTACCTGCTCTAGTCCTTATCTTCAATTCAAGCGCTCCGACTGATCCAGTATTGTTCACAAAGTCTCATCCAAGTCGATGTGCGTATGCAAACTCCAACAAGGTGCACTCACATATCATTTATCGGGCCATGTAACAATGGTCGACAAATTATTCACTAAGTATCGCACTGACTGCCTATGTGCGTGAGAACTCAAAACAGAATGCTTGTTACGTCTGGCTCCACTCTGCTCGGCATACAGCACCACACTCCTGCGTACCCATCCCTTGTACTCCAGCACCTGCCCCGCACCCCTCCCTGCATGCATTCCAGCAGGGGTGTCCGGGCTGTTATTTCAAGGTCTGACCTATACCAAAACTAACTGGATCATTACATTAAGAAAACTCTAGTGCGGTCACGGCTTGCAGGTAAGCTGGTAGTGTCTATAGAAGACAACATAGCATAACTGCAGAAGAAGAGATCAGCACGAACTGAGGACATTGTAAATGAACAGAGTTCCCTGCTGTATGGTGTCTGTTCTGGAAGATGCCCTTTAATAGTTAGTAATATCTGTGTTATAGTAACTGATTGGCTTCTATATCAGCAAGTGTGTCTTAGTGCGCTGAGATGCCGCATCTCTGGATCTTTCAAATTAAAAGCCTTTAAATGATCAGAATCATCGGGTCTGTAATCGATTTGTGATCGTTCTCACTCACAACTGACAGTTAAACGTATTTGGCGTCTTGGTTTTGACTGGATAACAACTTGCAACTTATTAATCTGTGCTTAAATTCCAGGCAATCATATACAAGTACAGACGGTATTAAATGTTAAGGGTTCTTTTTTTTTCCAGAAAAACCTAGAAAAGAGTACAGGCAGCTCAGAAAGTGGAAGGAAACCAAAATTTATCAGTCATTTTTGTTTATTTATCGTGTGATTAATAAACAAATTTTTACAAGATAGACAAAATGTGTGGAAATGTTACAATGTCATATAATCTTATATCTTTAGATCTAGTTCCTTGATCCATTCAACTGCTTTGATCGATGCATGGTGAATGGCCATTATTTTTCTGTTATATGCTCGAAAAGGACAGTCAGAAACGATGTGAAAACTGACCCTACGGTGATTCCACAGTCACAGCATGCAGAACTGACCTAGCCTAGTAAGTAACAGCGTCTGCCTTGTCCTGGACGTCTATGTTCTGGCAGAGTATCCCCGATTGTATTGACCAGTTTTCGCGTCACGGGAAATCTCCACTTCAGTGTCGGTCGTTAACAGTGGTACAGAACATGTGTATGGCATCGCGTAGTAAAGGCAACATTAAACTGTATTCCCTTGTGTACTGCTGGAAATTTATTGCCCGCAGAACAAAGACCCGTGCATTGTGACCGCTGTATTTTTCCCGCTCTAAAAACGGAAGACAATTAAGAGCGCTGGGGGTAGTGGTGGCCCCTTTTCATGAAGCCGTAACCGCGACCAGAGCTCAAAACTGGAGTGGCCGCTGCCTCTCTCTGGTATACGGATTAACGGCACGTGACTAACAGACTGCTCTTCGAGAGGGACGGAGTGACCACACAAAGAAAAACCGCTCCTGCACAGTGCCGCGATCGTGTAGTGTAACAAACTCCATTTTTATTACGTCTGAAATAAAAAGAAGCTGTTTAAATGTATGACATCTATAAGGCGAATCTTCGTCTGTGTTGTGTTAACAATGCAACATTCTATTCAGAGGATAAGTAGAAAGTTTTTTTGTTTCTCTTTTGGTTTAATGCTATCCTCCAACTCTTCCAATCCCGACCCCAATCACCAGTTATAATCTGAATTACCTATTTTATATAATCTTCGTCTGCTTCCATAGTTTCAGTGATAAATAAAATAATTTAGATCGTCTTAAAGTAATAACAATAGAATGGATTGCGACTGATCTGCTTTGGTGACAGTTTCCTTACGCACCTCCTTTTCTATTAAATGAATTCTTAATTTTAAATTTTCAGATATAAAATGAGATAAATTGTTCATTTTAGTCGCTGACTCCCCTGCATACAAAAGAAAATTTTCACACTCCGTTCTGCCAGATCACGGTCATGGTCGTATTTTCACTTACGTGTAGTTCACCCAAGTCTTCTACCAAAATCAATCCAGTTTCCCTTTCAGATCCTCAGAACTCTCTTAATCCTTTTTCCGTCTTCCAGAGACTCTCAACCCTGATCCTTTAAAGGTAAAATAGAAGGTTGGAGTGTCCAGTATATTTTGCAAACCAGTTTGCTTCAAGGTAAATTTGTTCCTACCCGGAGCTAGGAAAGTGTGTCCCCACTTGAGCACGCTATATTCACAACCATTCGCTATCGTGGTCGTGGAGTATTCTTTACGCTGGACACGGAAGCAGTCCGTTCCGGCCATTACAAGATGTAACATGAATTTCTGAAGAATTGTTAGTTACAGGCTAGTTTTTATTGCTCAATGGTCGCTGGAGGCTTAGGAAAAGGCCTTCAAGTAAGTTAGATTGGATTAGTTATTTCTTGAAGTGTTTTATAGCTGTTTTTAAGTACATTGCATTTCCTGAACATATATGTATCGTATAGATGTATTGCAGTTTATTTGACTTCATTAAAACCTACCTTCACCCTTCATTTCTGATTCTAATTCTTGTTCCCTTTGCTAGTTCTAGCCAACAGTGACAGTAAATCTTCGACCAAAAAGCCACATATTTTGGGTAAGACAGCCTAGGAAGTTCGCAGGTCGAATGAGCTCATACTTTGTAACAACCCGAACTACAGTTACTAACCATGTTCTACGGTAGCTCACACCCTCCAACTCTTATGTTTTATACCCATAATACAGGATCTATACTACGACACCTTCACAGATTAATAAAATTGTTTATATTATTGGTAGATATTTTGTTTCTCACAATATAACCTTAAAAGTAGAATTGCAACAGTTCGAGGATTGCTTCTTCTTCTTAGCATTAATCTCGCATTGCGGGGTCTGCTTTACTGAAGTTTTTCTTCCATTTGTGTCGAACTTGTGCTTCTTCAGGTGTGGCATTGTCTAGATGCATGTCCTCCCGCACGGTATCCAGCCAGCGCTACCTGAACCTCCCTCGTCGTCTTCGGCCCACCAGACTTATATCGAGTGCTGTTTTCGCAACTGAAGTGTTGTTGCTGTACAGTATATGGCCGTACCATCGCATCATTCGGGAGGACCGTGATTAAACTCGGTTCAGCTATCCTGACTGGGGTTTTCCTCAGTCAATTTAGGCGAATGCTGGGATGGTTCCCTACAAGGCCACGCCGACTTCCATCCCCCTCTCTCCCTTTAGGTTAGTCGGCTGAAAATGATCCTTGAGATCCTCCAGCAGCCCGCCTCCCAGGCTTTACTTGGGAGAAATGAAATTTTCTCAAGGATTGCAGCCACACCAAATGCCACCTAAACCTTCTAATTCCTGATGTGGTACGATCTAATGAATCACTGTGCCCAGAGAATCATCTTAATTTCCATTATATGCAGCTTCATGCTTACTAACCGTTATTAATATTTTATGATGTTGATGCCTTAATGTTCTTCGTTTGCAGGTATCGCTGTCTAACGAGCGCGAGGTGACGTTGTTGGACGTGCAGACGCGACTCACGGGGAACTACAAGTGCGAGGTGTCTGCAGACGCGCCGCTCTTCCACACGGCCATCAAGTCCGCACACATGACCGTCGTCGGTGAGTACTCAAACACTCCCAAAGTAGATGACTCCATCTAGCTTCAGCACCACACACTGTAGTGTACCCGCGAGTATGGATTACCACCAGTTATTATCATTAAAAGTTTGTATATTAAATACCTTCTTCAATTTTTCCTGGGCGCCATGGAAGGAGTCCTTCCATAATTTGCAATAAACATTTAGAATTATAATTATATATATATTTATTGTTATCAACAAAGGAAAGGTGATTTGAATTAACCAACACATATACAAAAAAATTAAATATACATTCTACAAAAAACTTAATTAACTAAACAATGAAATGACAGCTCCTGTATAGTCCGACTAACTCAAAATAAACTCAGAGAGCACAAGTGTTTCAGGTTTTCGCTTTCGGATAAAATGCACCACAGTTTGTTCTTTTTTTTTTAACTGCTTTACAACATCGAGGTCTTTTAGAGACGGGAAAGGATGGGGGGCAAGGATGGGGGCAAGGAATGGGAAGGGATTCGGCCATGGCCTTTTGAAGGAAGCATCCCGGCAATTGCCTGGAGTGATTTGGCAGTTTGTTCTTGCGGAATAAAGATATGTAATTACCATCTAATTGATGTTTATGTTGAAGCCAGTGCTGACCGATCTTCTGGAATTTCTGTGCTCAACACACACAAAACAAAATATAATCATCGCACTGTGTTAACACTGTAAGAACACTTGCGTTGGCACACATTCTGTGATTATCCTTTCGAATGGCGAATCCGTGGTCCAGCTGCAATCGTCTCTTCAAAACAAGGTTTTTCGCATTAAAACAGTCAATAAAACTTGTCTGCGCTTGTTATCAATTAATAGTGTTATCCTTCCTTGCATGCACGCAGACAACCGCTCTGTACTTCACGCACCGCTGGCACGGGCGGACTGTCCCCACTGAAGGAATGTGCGGTTCCATTATCTCGTTTCCCATCTCCAAACACCTGCACTACAAAGGGCGGCGCGATGGTTGCACTGCGAAATAGTCTCTGCTGCTCACACCGACCAACGCTTGCTAGAAAAATATCGTATGAAGCTTCCGCGAGCGGACCGCTTCAACACTTTCGTAATCAACAGTAACATGCGGCAGGCAATCGAAAAGTGAGTTGCACATAGTCACAAATACAACATTTGCAATGGAAATATTGTTTGATGTTCGTTCTTAATATATTGATACAGAAATCCAATGAGGTTATGGTTAATAAGCTGTAATTAGTGACGTTATCTACTACAGTTTAATCCAAACAAGAAATCCGTGCTGTGATCCGATTTTTATGGTTGCAAAGTTGCAAACCAACGTGCGAAGTTTATCATGAAAATGGTATTATGCTTCTCCATGACAAAGTGACTCCTAATTCGGTGAATGTAACTAAGGACATCCTCAATATACTTAAGTGGAAAGTGTGGAAGCTTCCTTTCTGCAACCACGGTCTAGCTAAGTGTGTTTTTTTTTTTCTCGTATTTGACCACATGAAAAATGAACTGGTGAAGCGTTACCATTCATATAATGAAGTGAAATTGACCACTCTTTCCTGATGCTCCCAAGGTGGACATAGTTTTATCGGATCAGGAACGTATAAACCTGTCAGAAAATTGCTTGCCTCTGCAATGATGGATACATAAGGAGGGTGCTCAGTTGTTGTGTCGTTCGTTATCTGAGATACAGGAACGTGTCGTAACGTAATTCACATATTAATATTAGTTTCCGGGTAAAAAAAATCAATGGTTTAATGGTAATGTAATGAACTCGAACGATTATAGACACACATATAATCCCTGACTACTTACCACAAGCTGGGTTCTCGCCTTACATATGTAACCCGTTTGTAACCCGTCTCAAGGAACGATGGCTTAAATGCTCAAAAAGTCAAGCATAACTAATTGATACGAAATAAATGAATCTAATAACTTGCTTTTCTAGTAATACTAGAATAAGTAATAGTAAGAAAGTGATCTCGTAGCTTCTAAGGCACAGACATAAACTTAATTACTTAATGAACAAGTTCAAAATCATTTCTATTAATTACTCCTTTAATGAAGGTAACGTGTGAAAGGAAACAATCGTTACGTTGACTCTATTTATTAGTATCTCTTCATGAAATAAAAAATTCAGTTCTATCAATGATTAATTTAATGAAGGCAACGTATCAACGCAAACACTTGTATTTACACTTACTCTATTTATGAGTATCACTTAATGAATTCGCACGAACACTGAAGATGAAATAAAAGCGTTCATATTGAATACACTAACATATAATTCAATCTTAAAGCATACCTTTTACGAAGATATACAAGGCTTAGACTTCTACAGGGATTAATATCTTTGAAATAAGTGACTGGAAGCGGTTAAAGCTTAGAGCTCAGCTATGATATATCAGACGGCGGTATTACCTTAATGAAGTACTGCTGCTATTGACGGTACTAGGTTGGTGGTGGGACTCCTCACGTGTAGCGTGGAAGAGGAACCTTTGCTCATTGGGACAATGACTCAAAGAGTAACAAACATAATTTCTCTTCACTAGCTAAATTATGCTTTCAGCAGCACCAACTAAGAACAAAGTGGGGGCTGGCTTTTACAAGCTCTCAACACTGAACAAATGTAAACTAATGGCGATAATTTTTTCCTATGCTGAGCGTGAGAACCACGGTGCCCTCAACTCTCAGCCTCGGAACGTGGGTTGACATTACATTCTGTCTCTGATAACAGCGTGTGGCGAGTGCTTGCAAAGTGAAATAGAAATGGCTTGCAGTTGCGTTGTCATCTCGTAGATTGTATATCCAGTCTGGCTCAATCAGTCTAATACACACCGAGGAGAGAGGAGAGCGTTATTGCTCTCCTACCTATTATTCGGGAGGACGGGGTTCAAATCCTCTACGGCCATCTTGATTGTGGTTTTCCGCAGTCCTTTGAGGCGAATGCTGGGATGGTTCCTCTTATGGCCACGGCCGACTTCCATCTCCCCTCCCTCCCCTTGGTGTAGTTAGGCTGAAAAGGATCTCCATGATCCTCCAGCAGCCCGCCTCCCAGCCTTCAGCTGGGAGGAATGAAATTGTAAAATAGAAAAAAAAAATAAGTCTAATAAATTTTACTTTTACGTATCACTGATCAGTTACCCTAATGGCAGATATGCTACAGTAATTATGTGCTGAAGGGATTAATTGTATATTGCCATCCAAGAGTGATATGATAAATTCAAAAACATTTAAACACAGAGCAACATTAGCAGAAATATTACAGTGCTTCACTGCGTGAAGCCGAGCGTTGTGAATGGCTTTAATACATCTAATGCCCTGAGTATGTTTGGAATTGGGTTCTTAATAATGGAAAAAAGTTCCTTGAATTTCTGTAAAAAACATTTGTTGATATTATTGACAGCTTTAAGCGTGATCTGTTACAATCAGCTTCAATACTCGTACAACAGTGTCAATTAGCAACACATTATCTTATTTCGTTTGCAGAGTATCATCCCTATACAGGGCGATTAAAAATAACGTGGAAAAAATGACATGGTAGATCAGCCATACAATAACAATCAGGAATCACATAGGAACAGAGAGTCGTAACTGTGATCTGGAGCCGCTACAGGGCGTCTAAAATAATACTGACACAAAGAGAAGAAACAAAACAGTTACATATCATTTTATTGATAATTACTCACTCACCTGCGACCAATTCAAGCCTAATGATGAGCCTACAGCAGATGCTCAAAGTTTTTGCCAGATGCATCGAGACAAGCTTGGCATCTCCGTTGCATGGAACGTTGCACCTTCTCAAAGATACCAGGTGTATCTCGAACACATCCGGCTGCTGCAACGATTCTTCCTACCAAGTCTTACGGCGTTTCAACAGGTGTTTCATACACAAGTCCTTTTAAAAATACCCACAAGAAAAAATCCAAGAGAGACAGGTCTGGTGTTCGTATCGCAACGCCCTCTCGTGGCTCTAGCGCCCTCTACAGGCGTTTGCGACCCTCTGTTCCTATGCGATTTTTGATCCTTATTGTATGACAGATCCACCATGTCATTTTGTCCACGTTTTTTTGAATCACCCTGTGTGTTTCAGTCTTATATACTGGTAGGTCTCATGTTGACGTATTCTGAAAATCTGCGAGAGACAATTCCTGATTTCGTCAGTTCTGGCTGTGTTGGTGAATTGAAATCTGACAGTTTTGTGTCTGCCCGTACAATATCGTTTCCGCCAGTCTGAAATTTGCCAGGAAGTTGCTTCATTACAACAGTTTGTCAGCGAATTCTGATATACTTTGGTCACTTGTGAATAATAATTGATTGGGAATTACTTGAAGCTATTGCTTACTTACGTGCAAAGAGTAATACAGTAAACCGTTAAAACCATGGGGAGATGCATTCCTTATTGGCTTATTCTACAGAATTTCTTCGATTAATAAGTAAACGGCATATGTTCAGGTGGAGACATTGAAGTCGAAAAACAGGTTTGTTCTTGATGCTATTCAGATATGGCATATTAATATGAACCATTGAGGACTATCGCAAATTATTATGGATAAGGACTCATAGAATGGTAACTACTGCTGTTGACACCAGTATTGAAGGGGAATACTTATGGAACTACCAGCTTACAGCGTTTGAACTATAGTACCTATAATGAAGTTATTGAGCGAAGAATACCCAGTAATTTAACAGTAACCGTTCATGCGACACGAATAGTTAACTTTGTAGTGTTTACCCACGAGCTGATAAAGCTGTTGACGTGAGATCAGTTACTGGTGCCTTGTTGTTGGGTCCACCTTGCCAAACTATCCCACCTTATCTGAAACAGCAAAGCAATCGAATTGCAGGACATATTTAATAGCCTATCACCGAGCAAAGCGCACTTGTTTTCATGAACGATTACTTTGTTTATGAGAACCTTGTATATAACCTAAGTAATAAATAAATGAACAAAAATGTGGACAGGTCACTTCATCAATATTTGGCATTTGGAACGTTTAATACGTGATACATGGAGTATTATTTCTGATATTTACGGTCTTGCGGATAGACCTAATTGTAATAGTATCTTGCTATGATGCACAGCTGATGAGGTTAAATATAGCGACATATAAGGATGATAGTGAAGGCCTCAGGAGAGACATGTTAATGCTGTTTCTAAGCGGGGTGAAGAAAACTCCAGTTAATAATGTTGGACATGGAAAGCTTTAAGGAACAAGAAAAATCCAATCTCCACTGAGTTTGCACGACGTTATATATTGGTATACGCAGTTAATGAGATAAATATTTGGGTTTAACAGTAAATCAATTATGATATCATCAATACTAATAAAATGCTAAGCTTGGTCATTGAGTCTCACTTTTGGACTTCGTTACCGAACTAACAACCGCCAGAGATGTTTATACTAAATCGAGGCTACACCTATTATTTAATAACAAATTTATTTATTTAAGCAATTTCGAAGGATTGCAAAAACATTGAAAGGAAAGTTGGTATTTCGTTTAATCAAAATATTAATTGCTTTTTGTTTATTTATATTCGTTAGTTGTAAATATTTTTGTTATATTCTATGATCGCTGTTATAATGAGCTAAGAAATATGAGCTCACTGAATGAATTAATGCGTATGCATTGGAAACATTCATTTCAGAGCAGAAATTGCTCTCAGGATTGCCATTACTTCGTTTGAATTCCACACTGATCGCGATCTATGTGGCCTAGACCATAATTGAAACCAAAATTACGCGGCAGTATGTGTGTTGATAATGATTATTCTTAATTTCCTTTGCTTTCAATGACGCCATATTACCGAGGTCATTATTTCAGCCACATGTGAATAGTTCCAACTGTTTCAGCCGAACCTTGCAATATCCATCTGAATCAAAGATAACGAAAAAGAAAGATGTAAGGACTCGTGAAGATTTTGGTTCAAGTTTATATCTCAATGCATAAAGTCAATAAAATGCGATGCAGTGGCTGTATTAATTCGCGTGTGACTGAAGCTTTGATTTTCTAGCGGCAATATTTGCGGAGTTTGTAGTTCGGTTGAAATGCAGCCTGGACGAGGATGAGAACTGAAATATTTTGCTACATCGCAAGGCACGAGTAATTGCAATGAGAGTTATTTCATAAAAAAATCTGTTTAGCTAAGAAACTGTGATGAAATTATTTGTCAGAACATTTTGGATGGGTTTTGAGGCTAGTTGAAACACAATACGCGAATTATGTAGAATTATGAAGGATATGCTTCGTAGTACATATTTTGAAGGGAGAAGAGATTCAGAGAAAAACTGCGTATTCAGTGGCTGGCAGTTATTTCTGGAATTATAAAATCATGAATTCAATATAGTTTCTGGCTTAAGATAGCCTGAAAGCCACGAAATTCAAAGAGTACGTTTATTAATAAGCAGTGAACCTCTGATGCGAATGATACCCACTTGTTTAGCGGATATATAGCAATATATCATATAAACACATATATTACGATAACACGCCTGGCCGTATACCTCACAACATGGAGGCATAAATTCCTGGTTTTAGGTATGTCGCCTACCAGAATCCTTCGTACTATGAAATGAGTAATGAGCTATGCATTATTTCTTCATTCAACACATTACTTATTTAAACTAACCGTGTTTCAACATTATCAAATCTTTACCAGAAATATGACTCCAGGGCCGTACAGTCTACGTTATTATCTTTCTTTCTGAAACAACAATATCTTCTCTTTATAACGAAATTGTCAGTTTTTATTCCTGAAGCTGAGAAAGCTCGTTGTAAGGGGTATTACACTTAAAATGCACGTAGCTAACGTTAATTCAAAACATGAAACCAAAGCACGTTGTTATTTCGGAAATGGTTTTTCATAATGAGGTGTTCTCCGTTACTTAAAAGTGTACAAGCCTTTAAACTTCTATTACGTATTTAACTTTATATAGAAAGTGTAACGTGGCTGGAAAGAGGCTTGTAAAACACGTACACCGCTAAAACACTTCATAAAAATGCAAATTCCTCGTTGTAAGCAGGGGAAATGATTTCGTTGTACGGTACGGTTGCTTTCGCTGCTCGCTCGCAGACGCAATCTCCCCGTTCGTTAAAGTTCACTGCCGGCGCAGCAGTTATGTGA